>CM045759.1:173689443-174338356 GCA_025200525.1 Camellia lanceoleosa | reverse complement strand
GCTTTTTAATTGACCTCTCTGAGGGAATGCATATATCAATTTACAAGTCCAGTATTAGGCTTTGAAGTGTCGATGTCGGTGTTTTGAGAATCGATTATATCTGCGGGTGTCGAATTGATTTTTAGAGGCGATGATTTTGAGAATAGTGATCGATAGTAAATCACGATTATTGACTATACTTGTATGCATTACGATTGGGCTAAAATGCTGCGTGTTTTCTCTTTCAGTTCAGAGATTTACTATAGAATAGCTAGTGTTCTCCTATGCTGAGGCAAGACAAACACCTGATCCGTCAGTCACCGTCCAGTTCAGCGGACTTATGATGATGTAAAGGTCAGAGGAAATAGTGGTTATGGCAGCCGCATTGTACCAAGGAAACATCTTGCGGGATGAGACCAATGTTGAAGTACCATACCCGCCCAGGTCGCCTGCTACGTGCCCGGTCTAGACCCCCCAGTCGTGTCAAGCTCGTGAGCCCACCACGTTTGAATTGATGGGAATGATTGGCGATCTTCAGCGATCTGTTGCTGATCTCGCTTACGGAATGTCGGGTTCGCCACCAACCACATCCTGTGGAATTTCGTACGCGAGGCCCGCTATTAGGCGGTGTGATCGAGCTCGACCAACTTTGAAATTTGCCTCAAGCTATGGTCATGACATGGCAACAACAACCGGGTTCCACTCTGATGTAGCAACCTAAACCCTCGATCAAAATTTGAGGCTAGAGGTAAGAACAAAGTGGGAGCAGTCTTGATCCAGATTAAACAAGCTAACGTAGGCATTCGAGGCTTTGGCCGGGAGGATTGAGTAAGCTTGATAAATATTCGCAGTCGTGGCTAAGACTGTGGATGATGCTTTCCCCACTCCAACTAAGGGGAGTTAGAGCCAGGCAGAAAATCAGGATACGCCCCGTCATGCCAGAACAGTTCCCTCAAATCCCAACCCTGCACCGGGAAAGGATCAGAAAGTCAAGGTGGCACCTGATGATCCTTTTTCGAGTACAACCAGCAAAGGTCCACAGACTTCAAAGCATCTGCCCCGAGGGCGCAGAGTCTTCTACGCCCTTTATATGCCTTTGTCTAAGGCGCTCCAGATCCTTGCTGAAAAGGGCCATCTTAGACCCCTTGAGCCTCGGCCTCTCCCGAAGAATCTCCCTTCCTCACATGATGCTACCTTGTACTGCGCGTACCACCAGCAAACCGGTCATAGCACCGACAACTATTTCCGTCTTCGTCATGAAGTATAGGATTTGATCAACAATGAGGTCATCCTCCCGCCTACCTCGGCAAAATCATCCTTCTTTGAGTTGTTAGATTTCGAGGATCTGCGAGTATGTGATCGAAGTTGGTCCGCTTGAGCGGTTCGATTCGCCGGATGTGGCGTATGGCACGCACTTTGGAGCATTTGCGAATGCTAGTTTTGTACTTTCTGACTTGGGTATTCAGCCAATTTTGTTATCTTGTGTGTATATAAGCAGTCTTTTTGTACTATGTCGGTCGGGTCTGTCTTGTTGTGTCGAGTCAGTCCTGTTGTATAGAAGTTCGGTGATTTCAAGGGTGTTACCTCGGATATCACTATTTTATTTTGTGTTGATTTTTTTCTTTTGGCTTTCTCTTGAGTCTGTTTCTGCTATGGAGCTAGTTGCAACCCAGAAATCTGAATGAAATAGCTGCGGCTATCATGTTTTCGTGCTTATTGCTACTTTGAGCCTGTTGTGCCAGCAAGTTTAGAATGAAACGGCAGCGCATTTCACCTGCCCTTTTGTGCCTATAAGTCATTGTATTGACCTAAGTTTTTCAAAACTTTTCAAACAATGTGATGAAAACGAAGAGGAAGGAATTCCTCGGGATTTGCAAAATTTGACCAATTGAGAGAAAGAGAGGCATGCTAAGCCCTTAATGAATGAGATCATGCTTGTTAGTGTGAGTACTGGAAAGGATCCTAGCTTGATCCAGATTGGTTCCGCACTGTCTTCAGCACGAGCGATTTGCCGCTTTCTTAAAAGATTTCAAAAAATGTTTTTGTGCGATCCTACGAAGACCTGTGTGGAATTGCTCTTGAGATTATGCAACCTAGGATCGCTTTCAGCCTCGAGACTCGACCCCTCACTTTCAAACCTTGAACTTAGATTTAGAATGTTCAACGGTCAACCACCATGTAAGGCCTGTGTGGCCAGATCAGAAGCAACCCTTGAACTAGGAGCAAGAGAGTTAGATCAAGAATGTCAGACGTTGTCAAAAGAAAGCTTGCAAAGTTAGATGAGAAGCACCCCTCGGACTAGGGGCAAAAGACGTTAGAGAAGGTACTCGAAGAGTCCACGACAAAGATTGGCAAGAATGCCAAATCCCAGAAGGGAAGAAAGAAGGAGGTATCGCTGAAGGACAACTGAGTTCCGATCCACAACACTAGGGGCAAATTCAGCCTCCATTGGATGGACTCCTGCATCGTCAGTGAACAGTAGCCATTCTCTTGGATTCAGATGACTTCAGGATCTCAAAAACCATTTGGCATGGACTTGTTACACTTTTACCCTTGACAGGCTCACTGGGCCGAAAACCCGGAAGGGTGACCTAGGCAAAAGTTAGAGCAAGAAAAAATAAAGAAAAGAAGAAAAATAAAGAAAATGAAAAGAAAAGAAAAAAGTAAGGAAAATGAAAAGAAAAGATGAAAAAAGAAGAAAAGAAATGAAAAGAATTGAAAAGAAAAAAAGAACAAAGCTCGCAAGGTCGAAAACCCAGAAGGGCAGCCTTGGCAAAAGTTAGAGCGCAAAAGGAGAGGTTAATACCTGAGCTCTCTTCAAGCAAGGGGTAATTTTCCTTCGAATCTGAGGTTGCGCATCTCGAGAGTAGGTTCCGTGCTCGTTGAGCACTGGCTGTTTGGCAAAACAGTTTTTGGGATTATTTTACTAAGGTTGCCTAATTTCTTGAAAATTATTCCATCTTTTTCAAAACTAGACCATTTTCTTGAACCCAAAAAAAAAAAAAGGAAAATTTTCAGTGCTCATAACCTAACTTGCATGATTTCAAATCAAAAATGGAACGAGTATGTTGATCTAACTCTCATTTTGGTCAAAATTGTTTTAGTAGAAAACCTAAACAAAAAAATGGTCAAAATGATGAACTAGGGGCACAGTTGAGTCAGACTTCCTGTCTTTCCCCCATCACCAGCATACTTGCCAGAAGAGGGCACGACTGGAGCTCTTTGTAAAGGGATGAAAGCTCTCTTATCCTCCAGAACAGCAATTATCAAACCAAGTCTGGCCTGCAATTGGAATGGGTCAAGATACTCACTCCCTCATATGGGGCATCGACAGCGCCACTAGAAGAAATAGTGCTTGAGCTAACGGTGTTGGGCATGAACCCACAACTTCTCGTTTATCTGTTAACCACCCAGGGGAGGGATTGAAAAATGAGAGATTGAAGAATAGAGAGATGTACGCTGAGAGAAAAAGTGAGAAAATGGCTTTTTCAGAAAAAGACAGAGCCTGAGAGCCGAGCGATGTGAGAATCACAAATGAGAAAGAGTGGGGAATAATACCCGGAGAAACTGGCTCCTCGGGAACTGAGAGGTTCCTTGTCTTTATAACATGTCTGTGTGTCGTGTCTGTTGTTTTGTTTACCTCAACTTTTGTTTTGAGTCTTTTTCAAGTGTTACTCGATGTGTTTAGGTCGTGTACCTTTTGTTGAGTCGTAGTATGCTGTGTTCAGTTGTAGATTCAATACCCGATTCAGAACCCTTTTCTCATTTTCAAAAAAATAAATAAAAAATCATTTTGTGCTCAGAGTGTTGTGCCATTCTCCACATTTGTGCAAAGCAGGACTAGTTCTTTCAACGACCACTGGGTTTGACCCAAGTCATGTCAGAATAGTAAAACCTGGACCTATCTAAAAGCTCTCTCTCTTTTTTTTTTTTTTTTTTTTTTTTTTTTGGGTTTCTGGGCTGCGAAACAAAAGAAGAAAGGGAAAATTTGGGGCATCTGAGTGTGTTTCAATTCTTGCCGATTCCACCTTTGTATTCCGTCTTTTCAAATTGGACTGTTTGTTTAGGATTCGCCATGTGCAGAATGAACCAAGCGCTGTGTTACGGGCTGTATGTTCAGAATGAGCAGTATTGTTGTATGAGTTGTTTTGTCATTGGCCGGTTCATTATCTGGTTATTACGATGCAAGTGTTCCAATTCTCAAACAAAAGATCAATCTCACTTACATTGTTATGTGATATGATGCGATGCGATGTGATGTACAAATGTAACACTTTCTTTTTCAAACAAAAAGCTTGTTTCATTTTATCATCTTTTTGAGTACATAACTTTGAAGAAAATAAAACCTGCTTGCGGCAGTACAGTGCGCTCAAGCTATCAGTAAAAAGAAAAGTAAAAGAAAAAGAAGAAAAGTCAACAAAAGTCTGAATTAGCAGCAGTCATGTCAAGCCTGAGAGTCTGTCCTCGTCCTCTTCCTGGACGAAGGTCCAGCAGCATCATCATCGGCTCCACCATCTGAACCCGAGCTCAAGTCATCTCCGGTCTCCTCCTCAGACGACTCCGCCTCTGCCTCTATCTTGGACTCATCGTCGTTGGGAACCGGTGCTCGAGAGCTGCTTCTAACATGAGTACGCCCCGCTTTGGGGCGGGGATATACTGTGCCACCTCTCCCTGTTCTCGGACAGGTGCAGATGGTCCTGCTGGAGCACCCCCTGCAGTCGGAATCTGGAATAGGGCCTGAAAAGGACAAATGGAAAACGCATCAGTACGCTATGCAAAGCAAATTATGAATACTGTGAGCAGTGTATGAATACAAAATGCAGTGCATGGGTACAGAGTATGAATACAGAATACTGTGTAGTGTATGAATGTCGTGAGTAATGCTGTGAACAGTCTGCGGGTTATAGTGTATCGAATGCCGTGAGAGCCGTGTATCAAGTGCTGTGTTGATGGCGCGATACATCAGATTGTGTAGAGTTTGAGACAGTGGTCAAAAAAGCTTACCGGGATACTGTAAATAGCCAACAGGTCGAGGCTCCACTGTAACATCTCTATCACCGAAGCAGTCAACTCCAGGGACTAGCGAGTGTACTCGGAGGAAGCCTGCAAAAGTGTTAGAAGTATCAGTATTCTGCGGAATATCAAATAAAATGAAATGAAATGACTGTGCAGAATGCAAAATGCAGAAGTACATACCGGGGGCAAGCCATGGAATCCGACTAACTCATGATCAGCTGGAGGAGGAGCGATGGGAATCTGGTAAGTCTCCCCACCCTGCCCTCGGCATGTCATCATAGTAGGCAGCTTGAGCCACCTAACCCCCCGCCCTCTTCGGGACCCAGCTCACTGCTTTCTCTAAGACCCCCGGGACCCACTCCCGCCTCAGGCCTGAGGTCCCGTGACGCTCCTGCCCTCGCTGCTAGTGCCGCTGGTCCCTCTTCCTTAACTCGGCCAGCACCCGTCAGTGGCTGCATGATGTAAGTCTGGACGAACTCTGTGTAGTTGTCCTCGTCTATAAACTGCTCATAACTCCGACCAACCGTGTGGCGGGTCAGCTCCGCCAAGGTGTATCTCGCGTGGGTAGGAGGAGGTGCTAGAACCCGCTGCTTGGGCACGCCCAAGGTCTGCCGCATGAAGCACTCTCCAAAGTACCAAGCTCGGCAAACCGGACCCTCCAACAGAATCCTGGATCGGGCAATCTCCTGAGTCCCCTCATACCGCTCCCGAACCGCGATAGGCAATGAGGCCCACGGCTGCCAGGTGATCTGCAAATGAAGTACAATTTATTATCTACTATTGTTGAAAACGCAGTGCGAAGCGAAGCTTAAATGAACTGCAAGTTCTAAAATACCTTTGCGGCGGTGATGGTGTCGAAGTAGCGACGGAAGAACATAAAGGAATCCCGAGTCCTCCGCTCACACCTCACGTCGAAGCAATGGGAAAATGGGATAATAGGGGGCATCTTCTCCTCTGGTATTGGGGCAAGCCTAGGAAAGTAGGCATACACCCACAACTGTATAGTGTGGCAGAACAGATATTAGTATACAGATATGAGCGGTATACAGATAAAGTAGTATGCAGATAAAGCAGAAAGCAGTGTATTGTGCAGTGTGTGCAGTGTAACACCAGTATAAAGCAGATTGTGTGTTCGCAGTGTATGTGATGTACAGATAATGAAAAGTCGAATTGAAAAGAGAGAAAGGGAATCTGTACCTCCCAGGCTCGCTAGTAGCCTCGAAGTAACTACCCGCTGCGGCGGGACGATGAGCTCATGTAGCCATAAAGAGTGGCCAAGCTGGCGTCACCCTAGTCATACCAGCGGATCTGTGTCACATCCACAAGTGCGCTCAGCAAGTAGAGGGCGACGGTGTTTGCTCGGTCGGCAAACAAAATGGTCCCCAGCAAGAACATGATGAAACCCCGGGCGTACTGCTCCTCTTTCTCCCAGGTAGTAGGCGCCTGGATCTGGAAATGAGCCTTAAATGAAGAGTATTGCACAAACCCTGCTCGAGCGAGGGCTGGCTGAGTGCCGAGCAAATAGAGCTGAGCGGCGTCCCACTCGTCCATGTCAGTATCAAAGGGGATCGGATCACCCCCTACCCCAATGCCAGTGAGCATCGAGAAGTCGAAATGAGTCATTGTCAAGTCTCCAGTGGCAGAAAGGTGGAAGGAGTTGGTGGTGTCCCACTACCTCTCCACTAGAGCGGCAAGAAGGGGCCTGCTCACAGTGAGGCGCGAGAGTCCCATGCAAAAGGTCCCGAAACCGGCCTGATCAACGATCTGACGAATTGCGTCAGGTAGCTCCATGTACCATCCCCGGGCCTCGACGTTCCCATACCCTCGGAAGGCATAGGAATCTCCATGTGGTTAAAAGCATGCAGTCGCGAAGCAATATCATATCTACAATGTTTTTGAAAGCATACAGAATGCATACAAGACAGCGTGTGTGCACATGTTCGAATTCAAATAGACATCGGGTGCCGGTGTCCTTGCAGAGAACTACAGCATATGATGTGTCAGTGTGCTTGAATGGTTCAGTGGAAAGACAGCGTGTGTGCACGTGTTCAGATTCAAGCAGGTATCGTGTGCGGGTGTGCTCGCAGTGAACTACAGCATCTGATGTATCAGTGTGTTTAAGTGGTTCAGTGAGAAGACAGCGTGTGTGTATGTGTTCAAAGATCAAACAGATATCGAGTGTAGGTGTGTTCACAGTGGACCACAGCATACAATATACCAGTGTATCTGAGTTAAGCAGTTAAAGAACAGTATTGACTAGAACAGTTATATGTTCTACATTGTAGAAACGAAACGGGGAAGAGTGTACCTCAGAAGTCCCGTATGATAGATGTGACTTTGGCTTGCGCAGTAGAAGCTCCAGTGGCGCGCCTCGCGCATAGCTCCGGAAGTGGCGGAGGCTGTCAGAAGGGAGCACATGCACCGCCGGCCTGTAGGTCGCCGGATCGAACGGTCGGACGCGGAGAGGGAGGAGCTCGACCTCGGGGTCCACGTCCATCTTCGGGGAAGCGCCGCCGCCCTATGGAAGATCATCTGCCATGTCAAGTAGGGTGCGAAAATGGCCGGAAATGTGAAGATCGAGCGAGAATGTAAAAAGTCAACTGAAAAGTCAACCCCGAGAGGGTGAAAAATGGCCGGAAAGGTCAGAGTGCGGAAAAGGCACGAGAATCAAGGTAAACTTGAGGGAAACAAACCCCGAGTGGTGGAAATTGAGAAAGAGGCTGAATTTGAGATTTGTTTAGTTCAAAATGTTCGAAACGTGAAGGAGTTCACGAATCGAACGATGGAACAGGCCCGAAAATCGAGGAAAAGCGAGGGTAGAAGGTTGGAAAATGACCTAGAGAGATGGGGGAAGGTTTTTCGAGCAAGAGGCAAGTGAGGAAATAGGGCTAGAAGCCCTATATTTAAAGACCCATGTCGGATTGACAAAACTGCCCCGAACAGGCATTTTTGGCCGGTCGGCCACATTGTTGGCCGATCGGCCAAATAGATGGCCGGTGGCCTTATTTTGTGGCCGGTGGTTTCCCCTGATGGCCGGTGAATCTCTTACACCCTTGTTTGGGTCAGCTATGTGGTTTGGGGCTCTCTTTGCTCAAGACAATGCAAGGAACTGCATTTTTTAAGCTTAACCGGTCTCTGTGTTGTGTCTTCTGTGCTTAGCACTCGAATACGTGCAAGGTGTATCCTTTTCGTATCCTTTTGTATCTTGCGAAGTCCGAAAACTGCTTTAAATACGTTGCATTGTTATGCATATCTCGTATGCATTACAGCGCGCATCATACTCGCATTGTCATGCACATATGTTATGCGCTGTCACGCACGCCACACTTGCATTGTTTTGCATCTTCTTTAGGTCGCATTGTCATGCGCACCTCACATGCATTCACACGCATGACCCTTGTCACACGTTGTCACGCATACCTCACATGCATCGTCATGCATCTCCTCTTGCCTTGCATTGTCATGCGCAGTTCATTTGCATTGTCATGCACTTCAAAAGACGCGCGTCGTCGCACATTTCTTTCATTCGCATTGTCATGCATTTAAAAAAAAACAACAACAACAACAACAAACATGCATTATCATGCGTGTTTCATTTGCATTGTCATGCATCTCTCTACTGCATCATTAAATATTGCATTGTACATAGCATTCACTATAAATATTAGCATTTGTATAGATTCCATTGTACATAAGTTTACATGCATTCATTGTAAACAGTGCATTGTACATAGAAAGCATTGCATGCATTTGCTGCATCCTCCATCTATGGCTTGCGCCTTTCCAAGTTGAGCTTGGTCTGGTATGTGCCCATACTTTTCACGTTGAGGCACGGTTATGATATTATGTGTACGCACCTAGTGTTGTGGGTGATGACAACATTTTTGTTAGACAAGGCTTGTATGTGTCCATGCCTTTCCTAGGCAAGATTTGGTTTGGCCGCGTGCCTCATCCATTGTATATATTGCATTACAGCATACATTACATGCATATTGTATATATCGCATTGTAAATAAGGCATTGCATGCATTTATTACATCACATCCATCTATGGCTTGCTCCTTTCCATGTTGAGCTTGGTCTAGTATGTGCTCATACTTTTCCCGTTGAAGCACGGTTATGATATTATGTGTACGCACCTAGTGTTGTGGGTGACGGCACCGTTTCTGTGTTAAACGCGGTTTGTATGTGTCCATGCCTTTCCTAGGCAAGATACGATTTGGCTGCATGCCTTATCCCTTCCATCTATTGCATATAGAATATTTATTGCATTGTAGTTTTCATTCATTGTCTTGCATCCTCCCGTCCACCCGCACTGTTGCGCATTCTTAGGTTGCATTGTCTTGCATCCTCCCATCCACCCGCGTTGTTGCGCATTCTTAGGTTGCATTGTCTTGCATCCTCCCCTCCACCCACGTTGTTTCGCATTCTTAGGTTGCATTGTCTTGCATCCTCCCGTCCACCCGCGTTGTTGCGCATTCTTAGGTTGCATTGCCTCGCATCCTCCCGTCCACCCGCGTTGTTTCGCATTCTTAGGTTGCATTGTCTTGCACCCTTCCATTCAAGTTTCTATACACATTGCATGCGTTGTCGCGTTATGCTTTACTTATATGTGTTCAAGTTCCTATACACATTGCATCCGTTGTCGTGTATTGCTTTACTTACATGTGTTCAAGTTCCTTTTATACACATTGCATGCGTTGTCGCATTATGCTTTACTTATATGTGCTCAATTTCCTATACATATTGCATGCGTTGCCGCGTTATGCTTTACTTATATGTGTTCAAGTTTCTTTTATACACATTGCATGCATTGTCGCGTTATGCTTTACTTATATGTGTTCAAGTTCCTATGCGCATTGCATGCATTGTCGCGTTATGCTTTACTTATGTGTTCAAGTTCCTATACACATTGCATGCGTTGTCGCGTATTGCTTTACTTATATGTGTTGAAGTTCCCTTTATACACATTGCATGCGTTATCACGTATTGCTTTACTTATATGTGTTCAAGTTCCTTTTAATCACATTGCATGCGTTGTCACGTTATGCTTTACTTATATGTGTTCAAGTTCCTTTTGTACACATTGCATGCGTTGTTGCGTTATGCTTTACTTATATGTGTTCAAGTTCCTATACACATTGCATGCGTTATCGCGTTATGCTTTACTTATATGTGTTTATGTTTCAAATTGCATTGTTATGCACCACTCAGCATCGCGTTGTCACGCATGGCCTCTATGCATTGTTATGCTACATTGTTATGCACACACTCAAGTTGCGTTGTTATGCAATCCGTCCATCTGCATTGTCATGCACCCCCATTCACTTGCGTTGTCACGCACTTTCAATTGCATTGTTATGCATACTTCTAACAATATTGTACCTGTTAAGTTTCTTTCTCTTTCAAGCACGATATTGTATGTACGGTTCATTTGAAGCTGGCACGACCAGACGAACTGCACAGGTATTGTATTCTCTGCGTCAACATCCTTTTTGCATTGTAATGTAGTTGGATTTGTGTTTGATTGCTTAAAACTGCTGCATGTTTTGCTTCTTTAAAGCTTTCTTTTGCATGATCATGAGTTATGCTCGGCTTTGTGCATTGTTTTGCATTTTGCCCCTGCCTTCGGGCGCATATCTTTGTCTGTAGCTTGTATGCTTTGTCGAAGTCTTCGGCCTTGTCAAAAATGGGTTGTCACGGGGCTTTGACATTCACTCCCGTCATTGTTGTGACTTTCGAGTTCAGTCAAAGAGGGGCAACTGTAGACACCCCATTTTTGACCGTTCTCAAGACTAGGATGTCATCATTTGAACACTCGGTGATCATTCATGTTTGTGTTCGTTTTGAGTTCCCGAAGGTTTCGGCTACGCGCCCTGCCTTAGGATCTCTTAACTTGTTTGTTTTTGTGTTTGGTTTTGCACCAAACACTTGCTGTTTTGCTTATCAGGATGGGAAATAGCTTGTTGGCCATCCCCACACCTCACTGGCCATGGCTTGAGGCCACCGGCCATGTTTTCTTGCCACCGGCCATTGGTGATGGCCGGCCAACACTCTTGGTGGTCGGCCGGCCACCTTTGTTGGTCAAATGGCCATCTTTGTTGGTCGACCACTGTTCATCTGCTTTTGGCAGATATTTTGTGTCAGCTGGCACCCACTTTGCACCCCCTCCATACACGTGTATGTAGGGATTTCCCTCTTGCTTAGCTTGTTTTGTAAGCTTTGCAAGAGTTGGAATTCTATAAGAGGAGGGCTTCTCCTCCCTCCTTAAAGGTTCCAAGAAAATTCCAGAGCTCTGAGATTAGGGTTAGGGTTTGTGTATCTATTCATCTCTATATCTCCCTCTCCTTTTGAGTTGTGTGTGTATAAGTGTGTGTTTGTTTTTACTTTTATGCACAAACACCTACCATCACACTATACGTTGGTTACTGAGGTGCCAAAGGGGTGTTCTTGAAGTTTTTGAGCTGGTTTTGACCTAAAGAAGGGGCTAGAATAGTCTTTGTGAAGAAGGCCTTCAAGGGTAAGAACTTTACCCCTTTATTCCCCATTTTTGCTTAGGCTTTTAGCCATCCTTGCATCTATTTTTAAGCTTAGTCTATAACTAATAAAAGTTCTAATTTTGAGTGCTTAAAATAGTTGCTTAATGTTGTTTTGGTGTTCGGGGTTGTTTGACCCCATCTTAGGCCTTGTTTAGCCTCATTTTTGTGCATTTTTTGTGAGCTCCGGGACCACCTTGCCTTGGCCTTCCCACCACTGAAATCCAGAGTGATTTCAGTGGTGGGGATGGAGTTTTAAGGTCCTAAGAAGGAGAGGGCCATCCCCTCTCCTTATTGTCTTCAATACTTGCCATTTTAGCCTCATGTGTGAGCACCTTGTTTAAGTCCATGTTCGCCATGTCTTAGCTGGTATTTGGTAGTATTTTGCCATGGTTTACCCCTGTTTTAAGTTGGTTTAGACACACCATGCATGCCTTGCATACTTGTCTAGTAATGCCATGAAATTGCCTTAACATATTTTGTACTTTGAGCCTTGTTTTTAGCATGATTTTGGCCTAGCTTTGTGAAGCTTTTATGTATGTTTTAGTATGCTTGAGGTCTGTTTGTGGTTATTTGGGTCATCTACAGCTTAGTTTGTATAGCTACCGTGCAATCTCCCTTGTAGGCCTTGAGTGTTGGCCCCTCTAGTATGCTCTCCTTGCATCATTTCAGTGGTTTGGCACCACTTATCATGTCATTTCAGTCCATATAGCATGTTTGTATACTTGCAGTTATGGCTCCTTTGATGCTTCAAAAGGTTTGTGTTTTATGCTCCATGTGTTGGACCTTTGTGCATGCCTTTAGATTTAGGCCATTTAGATGCCATCTAGGTGTGTCTTTGGTCTTGTTCAGACCTGCATTGGGACTGTTTTAGGTCTCCATAGCCCTTTGGGGCTTGCTTCATATAGCCTTGGTTTGAGTCCCGTGGCTAGTTTTCAAGTTTGAACCTTGTTTCCATGCTTTGATTGTTTTGTTTAGTTGGTTTGGCACCATCCTTAACATGATTTTCAGAGTTCATCATGTATGCCATTTGTCCATGTTTGTTCCTTTTAAGTGTGCTTAAAAGTTGCTTCTTTGTGCTTAAGTTTTGAACCATGTTTGCATGCATGTTTGTATGTAAATTTGCCTTCATTTCCGTAGCATTTTGGCTACTTATTTAGACATGGCTGAGGCTTGTCCATATTAGTCTAAGTCCATCTTCTGCATGTTGCTCAAATGTTGTTACATTGCTTTATGTTTACATGCTTTGGTTGAATCATGTCTTGCACGCTCATTTGTGTGAATATTGTCACATGCTTGCATGTTTGCATGCGTGTTTGCATTTTCATGTTGCATACTTAGCTCGCATGCTTAGGTTGGATTTGGTAGGCATGCCTTGCCTCTTGAATTGATTATGATAGAGGTTGGGCCCATTGTGTGTTTATGTGCGTTACACTTGACATCAAAATGCATACTTGACTTCTTGGACCATCACGCATTGAAATGCAGGACTGGTGGTTCGAGGGTCGAGTACCAAACTCCCTTGAGTCCACAACATGATGGGGAGGTTGGTTGTGCAAACATTTACTTAAAATGCATTGCCATGCTTTGTTTGCCCTCTGCTGTTGTCAAAATAGGGTTCTGCAGGAAAGGATGGCCGGTCAGCCACCTTCAGTGCTGGCCGGCTATCCATATTTGGCCGAGATCTTCATTTGTGGTCAATGACCACTTCCTCATGGCCGGTGGTGTTTCCTTCTGGCTGGTGGTCTTCCACAACCCTCAGGGAATATTTCAGAAACAACTTTGAGACTTGTGTAGTCCTCAGAGGAGAAAAACAGTGCAAACAGAGGCAGCTTGTGCATGGTGGTAGATTTTCGAGCAGAGCCGGGCACGCATGCATTGGACCCTCTTCCCGAGGCTGTTTTACCGCTTTATTAGCTTAGTTAATTTGGTTAACTAGTTAAGTGGTCTGTAACTATTTAATTGGCTTGTTAGTTAGTTAAATTTGTATCATTCTTTTGGTTCCTCCGAGTCACGGCAAATTTGTAATAAGCGTGAGTGTGTGTGATGCATGTCTTCCAAACCCCCACTTCTTTCTCCCTTTTACTTACCTACTTTTGATGGTTAGTATTATGGCATGTTTTGATTAGCATACTTATGATAGCATGTTTACATCCATTCATTTGTATTGCATGCATCGGGCTCGGCGCATCATACTAACTGCATTGTATTTCAATTTCAAGTTGAATACGCGTTAGCTGTAGCATCATCATATGCCATCTTAGAATAGCCGAGCCTATCTTAGTTGCATTCTTGTATGTGTTGCATTAAGGCATTTCAGCATAGTTAGGATCATGCATTTGATTACTAACTAGCTTCTGTTTTGGCTCAGAGTACTAGGTAAGCTTTTATGCTTCAGCATCCTTGCATGTGTGTGAGTGACTGCCATGATAGCATGCTTGCCATGAGGCTATGTGCTTATATGATATACCTGCCTGAATGCCTATGGGTGAAGGTTGGATTATCTGAATTGGAATAATGCATTGATTGCGAGTTTAAGCCCACTAGATAGTGGCAAATCATCATGTTTTCAAAACCCACTTGAGGGTGGAAAATCCGCATTTTAGCGTACTTGCGAGTAGCAAACCGCTTGCAAAAACAAACATGCAATGCTTTGTTCCGAATTAGGCAATCTAGTCGATACTTTTGTGTTGTGCGCTTCACATAGTAAGATTAGCTAATTAACCGGAATAAGAATGCATAATATTTTCAAAACTAGATATCATGGTTAGTAGAGGCCGATCTTTGATTGGGCAAGCGGGGGTGCTCATAGCTGACCTTCCCCAATCGTACCCAAGTTCCTGAGCTGAGGCCACTTTGGTGATGACGGACACGTGGCCTTAGGCAATGAGTCAGGGTTTCCTAAATTCCCCCTAAAAAATATTTAGGTAGCGACTCTGTATCTGGCAAAGCAGTTCATGTTTGGCACTTCTTTCTAAAAATCTATTTTTCAAAAACGATTTGCCGGATTTGGAGTTTTGATGATTCATCGGTCTTGCATTGAGATTAGATACAGGATCGTGACATTGAGTCCTGAACTGTAGTGAGCCCAATGAACAAAACGGGATTCCCTCCCGGGACGTTCGGGGTTGTCTACAACGACCTATCCTCCTTCTTTACAAACAACACGGGAGCACCCCAAGGTGACGTGCTCGGACAGATGAATTTCTTATCTAAATGTTCTTGGAGTTGGGTTTTTAATTCTTTCAGTTTTGAGGTTGACATTCTGTAAGGGGTCTTAGAAATTGGTTGTGTTCCCAGTGTTACTTCAATAGTGAAGTCAATTTTCCTATCAGCTAAGTCTCCAGGCAAGTCATTTGAAAACACATCGAGAAATTCATAAACAACAGGAATAGTTTCCACATTAGTGCCATCAGATGATGCAACCAATACCCAACACAAGTAGCCCTTACATCCCTTCCTAAGCAATTTAATAGCTTTCACAACCAAAATCAAGTATGGGGGAGGGACTATTCCATTCCCAGTGAAAACAAACTCAGGCATACCAGGTGGAAAAAATAAAACAGATTTCTTCACACAGTCAATAGATGCACAATACTTTGTTAACCAATCCATTCCCAAGATGGAATCAAAGTGGTCAATGCACAAAGGCAACAAATCAACGTATAACATCATGTCACCAATCAAAACATCACATGCCGGATATACATATGCACATACCATAGAACCCCCAGATGGCGCAAATACAGGCAATAAATAATTCATGGATTCTAAAGGTCTAGTTAGTTTTCGAGAAAAGGCATGTGACACAAATGAGTGTGTAGAACCAGAATCTATCAAGACATGCATTCTGGGCACAAATGGAAATTATACTTGACACCACAGACTCAGTGTTCTGTACATCTCCGGGTATTAGTGAGAACACTCTCCCTTGCCTCAACGTTTCATTGTTAGTGTTACTCCTAGCATTGGTTCTTGCATTTGATCTTGCTACAGAAACAGACCCGGCTGAACTTGCCACATGACGACTAACCTCATTGGATCTCATCGGGCAATCCCTAACCTTGTGGCCAGTCTTGCCACATCGAAAACACGCACCTGATGCATGGTAACATGCACCTTTGTGCTTCCTTCCACAGTCGGGGCAGTTTGGAGTTGTTCTACTACTCTGACTAAAGCTACTGGAAGATCCTGTATTTTGCTTCTTTGAAAATGATCGACCCTTCTTGAAATTGAATCCGGCCCTTTTTCCTTTCTATTCAGTTGTTGGAGTTGTAGTTTGTTTCTTAGCTGCTATTGTGGCTTCTGCCATCAATGCCCTGTCGAGCACTTCTACATAAGTAGGCAATTTCAAGACACCTACTCGATCAAATACTTCTAGGTACAGTCCTCCCTCAAACTTTTGCGCTTTCTTATAATTAGTGTCTGCCATGTGCAGAGCAAAACGAGCTAATTCAGTAAACTTAGCTTCATATTCGGCCACTGACTTTTGCGTTGTTTGAGTTCTTGGAATTCAAAAACTTTTCGGTCCCTGAAGCATTGGGGAAAGTACTTGTTGTAGAATATCTCATTGAATTGTGCCCATGTCATGTCCCCGTTGTTATTTCGAACCAACAACCACCATCTCCTGGCTTCATCCTTTAGGGTGTAAGTAGCCAAAAAGACTTTCTGAGTTGTAGAGCAAGGGGATACTTCAAATAACTTTTCCATTTCTAGTACTAGGTTTTTGCTTCAATGGTTTAATACCACCCAAGAAGGTTGGCGGTTTCATTTTCATAAATTTCTTAGTCAAATTGATGATGTCATTATTATGCAGTTAGTTAGCACAGGCGGAGGTGGAGGAGGCAAATGTTGTTGTCTTGGTTGCTGCGTCATTGCTTCAATCAAAGCCACAAGCATCTGTTCTATTATGTTCATTCAGGCCTTAGAAGATTCACTTGTATCATTTCCTCTTGCATTCTCCATGTTGCTATAGAGACACCAAGTAATATTAAACATAGGAATAATCTTATTCATTCCTTTTCTATTTCATCTATTCAGATTCAAATTCAGTTTCCACATTCATAAAGATTACCACACACTCACACATGCAGATGGAATGCCCCCACTTTTTACTAGGATATCTAAGGATTACTGGCAGCAACTTAGGCCTGGTCACGCGCCTGCTCACCTACATACATAAAAATAAATAGTGAGCAGAAGCCCAGTGAATAATAGCAAGGTAAAGGGGTTTTAATGAATTATGTCCATTGCAGAGTTAAAAATCAGAGCTTATATCAGAAACAAATTCTTACATACGTTCATATTCACATTCATATTCATATTCGGACTTCGCATAAGATCATGCGTGGTACATCCATTAGCCATCATATTAACTTGGTCCTGAGACTCATATATATATATAATCAATATCGACAACCATAAAGGTCCATATCTTGTATGCAAGTAGCCATGGTATTGTTACCCCCAGGCAAGGGCCACGTGAATATAGGCCTCGGTATTGTTACCCCCGGGCAAGGGCCGCATGAATATAAGCCACAGTACTGTTACCCCCGGGCGAGGGCCACGTGCATATTGGCCACAATATTGTTACCTCCGGGCGAGGGCCACATCAACTAAGGATTCCACAAATACATTTCAGAAAAATGGACATTCGTTCATAATACATAAGATAGCAGCTCAGAAAACGGAACGTACCGTATTAGTCAAAAAATACTTGTAATTAAGCATAGATTTACAGAGTAATTACTCACTTAACTCGTGGCGCGTGACCTACATAACATGACAAAGACATACATTGAAACACACGCTCGAATTGCACATAACACATCTTCTTGTCCTAAGTGTGTATCTGACCTTTATCCTTGTTATAGTGTTTTAATCTTGGCCTACGTATGCCTAGGATGGAATAAGGATGCAAAAATGTACTTGAAAACATTCTTCAAAGTTTGCTGAAAACAGGGTCCACGCTCGAGCGTGGCTTCCTTCGCTCGAGTGGACATGCAAAATGTGAGGGTCCGCTTGAGCGTAACTTTCTTCGCTCGAGCAGTTTGTAAATTTTGAAAAAGTACTGGTTGCTTGTTTTTTACGCTCGACGGATGCTCGATCCTCGTTCGAGCGTCAGACTCAGACCCTCGCTCGAGCATGACTTTTGTCGCTCGAGCGTGCTACAAAACATATGAACTTCTGGGTAAATGCATTTCACGCTCGAGCGGGCTTTAGGTCGCTCGAGCAGAAGTGCACACACTCAGAGTGGTCACTCGAGCGTGAACTCCTACGCTCGAGCTTAGATGCAAATTCTAGAATTTCCAGATTTGATCTCCAAGCTTCAAATTTGAACTAAACACTTCAAAGCTCAACCTTTTGGGCCAAAAACTTGAGGAATCACTTGTGAACTTGGGAAATATTGAGAATTAAAGATCATTTCATGAAATCATGGCCCACAAGCTTGACAATTGAGCAAATTCAAACTTGAATTGTGAAACATGACATGAATATGGCATGCATGGAGTGATTGAGCTTCAAGTTTCCAAATTATGAGCAAATGAGATGTTTGGGTCAAAAACATGTTGAGTTCCTTGCACAAAACCCAAGTATAGACATGCATGTGGAGATTTTTGAAAATCAATTTACCAAATTATGAAAATTATGCATGCATGCATGATACACTCTCAAGGTCAACTCTCTAAGCTTAATTCTTGCTTTCCAATAGGATTTCTTTTGAATTTATGAGTTGGTTAACGTAATTATACTATCAAAAGCTTGAGTTCTCACCTAAACTTCTCAATTGAGCTTCAAGTAGACCAATTCTTGAGTGATCAAGCTAATCCTCCTTAGTTCTCTTCAATTCTCTAGCAAGTCCCTTCTGGTTGAACTCAAGTCTACCTCCCTCTTACTCTTTCTCATGTTGGTGTGTGTGAGTGAGCTCAAAATGTGATGAAATGAAGAAAAAGCAAGAGTGAAGGCACATAAAAAGCCTTATATAGGCTTACATAATGATAAGTAATTAAGGCTAAGGAAATCGGCATCAAATTAATCTATTTTTAATCGTTCCAAATCGAATTTTCATTGAACATACCGTAACATTCTTAAAATTCCAAGTAGCACATAAGTCAAGTCAATTTCTAATTCGGATACCGATATGGCCTTTAATTCGCAAACCGAAACGAAAACATGAATAGATCTTTCTACATTAACAAATATACACATACATATAATGCAATGTACGATGCAAAAATTCACTTTAATTTCTTTTTAAGTATAATTAAGCATGGATTAATGTTAACTATGGGTCGGGGTTGTTACATAAGTAATTCTATTCATGAGCTGGTTCACAAGCTTTAGTCCATTAGAAGCAAAGTGTGAGGCCTCTCTACTGTTAAGCCTTCTTTGTTTTGTTTGATACTTGTTTTCTTGGCTTTGATGTTGTCTTGTGGGGCCATAGCCAAGCTTGGTTGATAAATCTTCAACGTAACCACGGTAGAGTCCGCAGATGATAGGGTGTTCCTATTTATGCCAACCTAGTTAGGATGAATGGGTTAGTCTGTAGTCATGTAGCTCCTCATTGTACATTTTATTCTCTTACACTGTGTTTGGTTGAGAGATTTCAGAAAAAATTTAGAAAGGGAAAGGGAAAAAGTGTGTGAAACTAAGTGAAATGTAGGTATATGCTATTCACATTTCACTTACCTTTTCCTTTTTCTTTTCCAAATCCCACTACAGGAAATCACACCTTTGCTGACTAAAAATTTAGTTGGCAAAAGTCCATTTTTAGTTGCCAAATGCTATCCGCGACTAATTTTTTGGTTGTTACTTTGGTCGCCAATTGAGGGTCGAGAAAAGTAAGTAGCAACTCAAAATTTTTTTAGTCGAGAAAAATTTATATTTTCTGACTAAATTTTTGGTCGTTGAATGTTACATTACGCAAGTAAACCATTTTGTTTCTAAAACACTTTAGTCACCAAAAATGATCTTTTCCCGACTAAATATGTTAGTCACCAATTGTCACATTCCCCGACCAAAAGTGTTAGTCGCCAAAAGTAATGTCTGCGCGACTAAAACTTTAGTCAACAATAGACCTATCCACGACCAAACACTTTGGTTGCGAAAATTAATAATTTTACCGACTAATTATTTAGTTGCCAAATGTAACCATGCCTACGAACATTTTGGTCGCCAAATGTGAATAGTGAAACACTGACTAATCACTTGGTTGCCAAAAGAGGAAAAATCAAACCCAATTTTGGTCATCAATTCAATTCTGTTTGTTGATGAAAATAGAAATAAAATATAAAAAGAATTCCATTTGACCTGTATGATGTATAATAATCCATCTAAACCATTCAATATAACCTGTAATTTGCAAGAATGATTCAAACCAACAAAATCAACTAAAAAATGGTCATGTAATCTATATAAGTTTTCATCCACAATTAATTCCAAACTATATAATCGTCCAATTAAAATGTTGTGTAATCTATATAATTATCCAATTCACATCCATCTAGTATAAAAATTTAAAAGATAACAAGTAGTTTTTATGTTTTAAATTTTTATCCATATACATCTATCCAAAAATATAACTAG
Source organism: Camellia lanceoleosa (assembly GCA_025200525.1). NCBI lineage: Eukaryota > Viridiplantae > Streptophyta > Magnoliopsida > Ericales > Theaceae > Camellia > Camellia lanceoleosa. Next base: position 174,318,239 of record CM045759.1, on the reverse strand, counting down.
TAATCTATCCAAATACTTTCCATACACATCTATCCAAAAATATATAATCCTTCAAAAAATGTAACAAGTGCCAAATATGCCTGTATAATTTAGCTTCGTGCGTTCATCCATTTGTACAAAAGAAAAACAAAAATAATGTCAGGTAATTTTTTTATGAAAATATTTCCACATCACTTAGATTGTAAAATTGGACAAAAATTCAAAAAGGTCCATGAAAAGTAAAGATAACATGAACAAATTAAAGGACTATTAATACCGTTTTGTAAATAAAACAACATTCATGTCTATACATCCAATCACCGTTAAAATTCTATCAATATCAAAGCACCACACTTAGAAGAATTTCACGAGTAATAGATGTATGATCCGTAGATTAAATTCTATCAATATAATACTTTTAACAATTGAAATTGAAGTGTTATCAATCAATGCTTGCATTTCAATTTTATACCTCGTATTGCAATAACTGGACAACATAAGTGAATATTTGATCTAGCAAGTTGGCTATTATGACTTACAGGTTACAACACTTGTGATATTTAAATCTAACGACAATCTAACCCTACATCTGGTTGTTTGGAGCCTGCTGCCATAGTACACAGGTTAACAACATTTCCTTTAGTGTGTTCAAACCAATTTACATTTTAGTTTCCCCAAAAAGCTAATATATCCCCTTCGTGTGTACAAATGGATTTGCAGTTTGGACATCCCCAAGAATATGCACTAAGAGCAACATATTTTCTAATTAGAGCATTTTGGCTATCCTGAGCCTAAGACCCAGTCACCCAGCATATCAAGATGGCATTACATAATCAAGAATGTGACCTTTGTAGTACACTATGTACAAGGTCTCACCAAGTACCCACATTAATATAGCTAAATTAAAATTTTGACACTACCACTATACATATTCAACCATTTTAACTTCACTAATAATACTAGTGACCAAGTGCTTCAAATGGTTTGTTCATTTTAGACAAAGATGGAAATCATGAAAATGTTGGGGATAATGCATTTTACTTTAAACTATTCATCACAACTCGCAAATCAGTGTTGGTGTACTACAAGTAGATCACTAAAATACATATGCAAATATGCTAGTAGAGATCAAAATATGTTTGTAAAACACATTATTACATCTATCAGTATACAAAGACATCTCTCATTTACCATAACGTGAACAGGATTAGTGAAGAAGCTCACCTAATCATGGTGCGTTTCCTACCTCTTTCTCGGACTGTTATATGTGAATTAGTAATGAAACAAGAAAATAAAACAAGCATTAGTTAACAAGATTAATAATCGACAACAAAAAAAAAAAACAAAAACAAAAACAAAAAGCAAAAAACACAAAAAAAAAAAAAAACAAAAAAACAAAAAAAAAGAATTAATTATGAGAGGGGAGAGCCGCACCTTGAGCTAATTTGTTTAGTATCGATGACCACTATTTTGAAGATTTCCTATAGGCAGTAAGTATTCGATCCATCTACACAAGAATGTAAAACCATGAAACATGAAGCGAGATGAAGAGAGTACAACCAGTCTCAAATTTTGAACCTCTTCCTTCTTTCCTAAGTCTTTGCCAGTTGGAAGAATTACTTGGGACATAAAACTTCCAAAGGGGTAAGAGAAAAAAGCATACATAAACAAGCAAGAAGGGATGAGGATCCTTTAGCTTACCACATTTCCACACGAAGAATGCATGGAGAGCAAAGCTCTTTCGAGTACATAAAAATCAACTGCTTTATCTTCTGGACGGGTTGAGGTGAAGCTCAAACTAAAGTCAATAAGAACCTAGAAGAAGATAGAGGAAGCTGAATGCATACTGATAACAACTTTGAAGTATGGTTAGGGATAGTGCGATAAGGTGACTTCTAACTGTAGACAACCCATTTTTGACCGCCCTTAAGACTTGGGTGCCACCGATTGATCAGCCAATGATGAATTTATACACTTGTCATATGCTCGATTTCATTAGCAGGAAGCCTCATTTTTGAGCCTCAGAAACCTACAAACCTTGCACCATTTGTTTTCGACCAAAACAACAGTTTTTCAAGCCTGGTCACCCACAGGCCTATAGGCTAACTGGTGGCCAGCTGACCACAAATGAGTGCAATGCCATCAAACTGTGGTTGGCCAGCAACTTGTGTCAATAAAACATGATATTTTTGCCAGTTGTGCCAGCTGTCTCCACAGGTGCATGCACAGCACCAGCTATTTTTGTATTGATATTTCTGAGAGCCAAACATATTTTTCTATATATACTTGACCCTCTCTCATATCTAGCTTTTCAAGCCTGACCACCCAGAGGTCTGCAGGCCAACTGGTGGCCGGCCAGCCGGCCACTTGTGTCAATAAAACTAGATATTTTTGCCAGATTTGCCAGCTGTCTCCATAGGTGCATGCACAACACCAACTATTTCCGTATTGATATTTCTGAGAGCCAAACATATTTTTCTATACATATTTGGCCCCATCTCATAAATTTTGGTTAGAAATTTTTGGTGAAGCAAAAATGTTTAAATTTTTTTTTCTTTTCCTTGCAACCTATACACATCTATACATACCTTACCTGGGCTCCTTAAACCAAGCTTCTTGAGGGTTCTTGGCTAAGGTTATTGAGCTTGACTATTAGCTCTTGAGAGTGAGAAATTGGTGGTTTATAATTCAAAGAGTTACTCATCTTCAAGAGGTATAACTCCTACCTTCTTTTCTTTATTTCTTTACCATCTTTACTTTCTATTTTTGGATCATTTCTCAACTATGTTTATGGGCTGAAACTTGTAGTTAATAGCTATCCAAGGTAGAGGGGTTGACCACCCTTGTTTGAACCTTGTCTTCCAAGCTTTTGCCCTTGTGTTTCCCATCTTTTCATCAACTTTTTACCACTGAATTTCAGAGGTTTTAAAAGGCTAAAAATTTTGTTTTGAGGTGCCAAAAATAGAGGGGATAGCCTCCCCTCCTTATGCTTGTTTACTAGCTTAATTTTCCCAATATTGTAGCTTACATTTTCACGCCTTTCCATGTGGATTCCAGCACTATTTTGGACTATTTTAGGACTATTTTTATGTGTTAGTTTCATTTATTCTTTGTATAGCATGCTTCTAGTGTAATGGTCCTCATAGGCTTGTTGTTTTAGGCATTAGACAGTAACCTATTTGAGTTGATAGCATTTATTTAGTGCTTTCCATACTTGTGTTCACCTCTAATCATCTCTGCAACCTCCGTCTTTTCTTGGCTTTTTCATTGCTTTGAGAGTTGTTTCAAATTAGTATTGTTTAAGCTTCAGATAGAGATCTGTGGGAGCCGAATATATTTATATGTAAGAAAGCCAAATGAATTTGAAGACAATCAGAATATAAACTATTCGACTCCGTCCTGGGGGATCCTAGAACCGAATAACTAAATCAGCCATAGAATCAGCCGTACAAGAAATCGAGTATGAATAGGCACACAACAGAATGGCCGAATGAGCAGTTATGCACTAGATTAAAAGTGGGCGCGACCCTCGAGATAAGGGACGAGTACAAATGAGAGGAGCATCAACCAAAGAGAGGTATGTGAGAACAAATAAAAGAAACTTAAGACACAAGCAACCGAGAGAATATATATACAAACTTGTCCATCAGAGTGCTGATTCCGACACCCTCGACCAGAGTGTTAATCACTTTTTTAGGTGGCAATCAAAGGATCGGGAATGTCCTTCAGGATCCAAGAGTATTTCCAAACCACTTCTCCACAATTGACACCGTTTGTGTGAATACTCAAGCAAATACATGGCATGGGTCACAAAAGATCCTTCGATAGTCGCTGACGAAACTACGCCAAAAGACGACTTCACTCCAAGAAACATGCTTAGACTGGAGAATATCACCGCATGACGAGCTTTGAACTTCGATTCAGTAGCTCATACCTCACCCTCAACTTCAATGCATGAGACAATGGAGACGATTATGGATCAAGCAAAGCAAAATGAACAGCGGCTAGAGAACATGATGGCTAAGAACAAGCGCCTACGCCAGGATTTGGCATTGGAGGTGGCGAAATCCCAACAAGCCGCATGACAAGATCGGGGTCAACCTTCGGGAAAGAGGGATGGTCGACAATGTCGACTTCGGAAATACAAGAATGATAGTGATTCTGACTCACCATCCTCGAAACCCAAAAAGAAAGGTCAAGTCAATGTATCTAGTTCATCTGAAGGAAGTCCGTATGTACGGCATAAATGAGGGAGGAGTGATGACTCGGATGAGGAAAATAAGCATGATCCCTTTGTGTGACGAATTGCAAGGGCTGTGCTACCTAAAAAGTTCAAAGCACCGTTGTTCACCCTCTACGATGGAAAATCAGACCCCACTAATCACATTTGTCATTATAAGCTAGCAATGACACTACATGCTGACGATGAAGCCCTCATGTGTCGAATATTTCCAAGTAGTCTGGGTCCACTGGCCATCAGGTGGTATTATAAACTGGAGCCGGCATTGATTAAGAGCTTCCATCAACTCCAAAAGTCCTTTAGGGAAAGATTCATCACTAATGAGATCCAGCCAAAGCAAGCTGATGCCCTATGGGCGATGCAAATTAAACCAGGCGAAACCCTTCGTGAATATTCGGCACGCTATTGGGAATGCTTCAATCTGGTAGATGATGCTTGCAATGACTCCATGGCCATCACCACCTTCAAGATGGGAATGCATCCTGATAGTCCCCTCCATAGTGCATTGACCAGACAGCCCCCCAAAGCAGTTTGGGCGTTAATGAAGAAGGTCGAAGAGTATTGCAAAGTGGAAGACGACGCCCTACGGGTCAAAGTCGGGCATAAAGCCATTGAGATGGCCCATTGGGAATCTTTCAACTGATTAGCGTCATGCCAACAAGAAGCCCCGAGCCTCGAAATCAGGCTAAAGGAGACAAAAGGCATGACTCGCACTGATCAAATGATCAATGTTCACATGAAGCTAGTGAACACTATCAAGTGGATAGCAAGCGCACAAGGCACTCAGACAAGAAACACACGGAGTTAACAGAGCTAATCGGTAAGATATTTTCGAAAGTTCAATACCTTCTGTTCTTCAAGTGGCCGCCCAAGATGATGGGACCTCCCAATACAAGGAGATGGGATAAACGGTGTGAGTACCATAAAGACCACGGTCACGACATTGACAATTCTTATGCACTAAAGGATCACCTAGAGGAGTTGGTGCAAGACGGCCGACTTACGCAACACATCTGAAAGAACAATTCGTCAAATACAGTTGCTCTACGGCCAGATTCACCTCCTCTTGGTGTAATTCATATGATATATAACTTGCCGACGTCATCTGAGGTGCATACAATTTAGTCGTAGTCCAACCCTCATAGGCCGATCACGCCAGCAAAACGGCCCCATGAAACTGGAAGGATTAGTTTCGATGACAGTGACTTAGTTGGAGTAACTCACCCCCACACTGATCCCCTCGTCATCGAGCTACGCATAAACAGATTTACCATTGAGCGTGTTCTCATTGACCAGGGAAGCACTTTGGAAATAATGTGTTACAAAACTTTTGTTAAACTTGGCTTCATTGACTTGGATCTGTCTCCGGCTAATCATCCGTTATTCGGCTTTAATGCTTACCTGGAGTATCCTTTGGGCAAAACCACACTACCAGTTCGGGCGGGCACCAGATCAGTAGATGTAGAATTTCTAGTTGTCAAGCTTCCTTCGCCATATAATCTCATCATGGGAAGAACTTGGTTGCATACCATGCAAGCCGGGCCAAGCACCTACCATCAACTACTTTGTTTTCCGGCTGAGTATGGCATCAAACAAATTCGAGGTTCTCAGAAATTGGCACAGGCATGCTATCTTCTTGCTGCAAAGAAACCAAAGGAGCTGGAAGTGCATTCAATTGAGGTACTGGATAGGGAGAAAAGGAAAGTGAAGCCCTGGATCGAGTCGAAATTGATAGGAATGCTGACAAGTTCTTCATGATTGGCGCTTCCTTAGATGAAGTTGAAAGGCAAGAGTTTGTATCCTTCTTACTCGGCAACATCGATGTGTTTGCATGGTCACCATATGAGATGCCATGAGTGGATCCATCTGTGGCCCAGTATCGTTTAAATGTTGATTTGAAATGTAGGCCAATTATTCAGAGAAGTCAGCGGTCAGCTGCGGAGCATACTTCGGCCATTGTTGAAGAAGTTGATTAGTTACTTGATGTCGGAGCAATTCATGAAGTAACCTATCCTACATGATTGTCCAATACTATGGTTGTAAAGAAGAAGAATGGCTCTTGGCGTATTTGTGTGGATTTCACGGACTTAAACAAAGCTTGTCCCAAGGACTGTTTTCCCCTGCCCAAAATAGACCAGCTTGTAGATGCAATGACACATCATCAATGCATGAGCTTCTTGGATGCCTACAGGGGCTACCATCAAATCGCTATGCATCCAGAGGACCAAGAAAAAAAACGCATTCCTCAACCCAACAGGAACTTATTGCTACAAGGTCATGCGTTTTGGACTGAAGAATGCGGAGGCAACTTACCAAAGATTAGTAACTGCCATGTTCAAGGAACAACTCAGCCGTACCATAGAAGTATACATCGACGATATGGTGGTCAAATCCAAGCAAAGGCATGCCCATCTAGCCGATTTGGCAGAGACATTCGATATTCTGCGAAACTACAAAATGAAACTAAATGCCTCGAAGTGCGCATTTGGCATAAGATCCAAAAAATTCCTTGGCTACATCATTAACCACTGCGGAATCGAAGCCAACCCGAGGCGAATCAAGGCAATTCTAGAGCTTGGCTCCCCTCGATCAGTCAAAGAGGTTCAGAAGCTGATGGGAATGGTTGCCGTGCTCAACAGGTTTATCAGCCGTTCCACAGATCGTTGCCGACAAGGCAAAGCTTTTGAATGGACCCCCGAGTGCCAGGCCACTCTTGGCAACACATGCGGCAGGCGATCCGCTCATTTTGTATCTGGCGGTATCCGATCAGGCGGTCAATGCCGTATTGTTAAGGGAAGAACTTAGAGAGCAGCGACCAGTTTACTATATGAGCAAAGCAATGGCCGACGCCGAAACACATTACCTTCCAGTGGAAAAGCTTATCCTTGCTCTCATCATGGCTGTAAGAAAACTGATGCATTACTTTCAGGGGCATACCATCGGGTATTAACGGACTATCCCCTCTAGTCAGCGTTCTGAAGTGCAGAAGCATCGGGGCGTATTTTGAAATGGGCTCTGGAACTCGGCTAGTATGATATCCAATTTCTACCCAAAACTTCCATCAAGGGGCAAGTGCTCGCCGACTTTGTAGCTGAATTCACGGGATCCCTCGCCGACTTAAGTTTTATCAAGTGAAACCTAAGCCCAATTGGAGAATGTATGTTGGAGACGTTTGGCAGATGTATTGTAATAGGTCATCCAACCAATGTGGCAGTGGGGCAAACGTAGTAATCATGACCCCCGAAGGGTATCGAGTAGGCTGTCAAACTGGGCTTCGATGCATCAAACAATGAGGCCGAATATCAAGCATCGTTAATCGGCCTACGGAATGCACTTCACCTCAGTGCGCGGCGTCTGCTTGTTTTCTATGACTCGAAGCTAATAATCAACCAGCTGAAAGGGGAATATGCAGCTAAAAATGACCGCATGGCAGCCTATATGAAAACGGCGAATTCTTTGCTCACAAAATTTGATCACCATAAACTGAATCAAATAACTCGGGATCAGAACACGTATACGGATGCCCTGGCTGGCCTAGCCTCTGCCATCAACTCAGAAATTAAACGGACAATCTAAGTAGGATTCGTCCGTGAACCGAGCATTGTCTCTTTGGAACCAGTTCAAATCAACATTATTGAACCAGATCCAAGTTGGATGGACCCTATCGCTGCATTTCTATCCTCAGAGTAGCTCCCAATGGATAAAAAAGAAGCACACAAACCACAAAACAAAGCCTTGCGATACTACTTGGATCCGCAGGGAAAGCTTTACAAAAAATCCCTTTTTGGGCTGTACTTAGAATCTGTTCACCCGAATAAAGTCGGGGAACTCTTGTCTGAAATACATGAAGGCAGTTGTGGTGCCCATTCGGGTGGACGTTCTTTGGCCCATCAAGCCGTAACACAGGGGTATTATTGGCTGACCATGCGAACAGATGCTGAGTGTTATGCCAAGAAATGTGAACAATGCCAGAAGTTTTTCCCCCTTAACTCATCTTCCTGCCGAGGAGTTAAACTCTATCACTAGTCCTTGGTCGTTTGCTCAATGGGGACTTGATATCGTTAGACCATTACCACGGGCTCCAGGGAACAAGTGATTCTTAATTGTCGCGATGGATTATTTCACAAAATGGGTCAAAGTGGAGGCATTAACACATATTTGAGATGCCGACGTTAAGCATTTTGTATGGAAAAACATCATAACGAGATTCAACATACCAAGAGCACTTGTCTCAGACAACGGCACCCAGTTTGATTGCGACGTATACCGAGAATTATGCAACACGTATGGAATTCGGCCCTACTTTTCCTCGTCGGCTTACCCACAAAGCAATAGTCAAGCAAAGGCCACCAACAAAATCATTTTGGACGGCATTAGGAAAAGGCTGGAGAAAGCTAAAGGCAAATGGGTCGAAGAGCTGCCCAGCATGCTGTGGGCTCATCGCACTACTCCAAGGCGGTCTACTGGGGAAACGCCGTTTGCTCTATGCTTTGGAACCCAGGCAATCATTCCCTTGGAGATCTGCCTACCAACTTTGAAATCGAAGGTTTTTGACGTGGGCCGAAATGACATGATGTTGTCTTTGGACTTGACTCTGATTGAAGAATGCCGAGACTGAGCCCTTGCTTCCATGGCACGGTAACAACAACAGCTCGCTAAATCGTATATTCAATGTGTACAGCTACGTTGTTATACACCATGAGAATTGGTCCTCAAGAAAGTGCTTCCCGCTGCTAAGAATCCCGCTGACGGAAAGTTAGGCCCTGACTTGGACGGCCCCTATCAGGTTGGCTCAATTGTGGAAACGGGGGCATATTGGCTCAAAGACATGTCTGGAAGACGTTTGCCACGTCCATGGTATTCTACGCATTTGCGAAAATTTTATTATTAGCCCAACTTGTATGGCATGATAGCTAGTTTTGAATTGTCGCTATGTACAAATTTCATTTTCCTAATGCAACGCCTTTTTTCTCCCTGTTTTGTGAATTTTTGGTTTGGTAACAAAAAGCCTCCGAATTCAGTGCCCCATCCGTGAATGACACATTTAGACTGAATAAGACTCTAAATTCGGAGCGCCCTTCGTGGATATCACGATTGACCAAGACAAAAGCCTCAGAATTCGGAGCCTCATCCGTGAATGACACATTTGGGCCGAATAAGACTCTGAATTCAGAGCACCCTTCATGGATATCACGATTGACCAAGACAAAAGCCTCTAAATTTGGAGCCCCATCCGTGAATGACACGTTTGGGCCGAATAAGACTTTGAATTCGGAATGCCCTTTGTGGGTATCACGATTGGCCAAGAAAAAAGCCTCCAAATTCAGAGCCCCATCCGTGAATGACATGTTTTGGCCGAATAAGACTCCGAATTTGGAGCACCCTTTGCGGATATCACGATTGGCCAAGAAAAAAGCCTTTCAATTCAGAGCCCCATCCGTAAATGACACGTTTGGGCCGAATAAGACTTTGAATATAGAGCGCCCTTCGTGCATATCACGATTGGCCAAGAAAAAAGCCTTTGAATTCAGAGCCCCATCCGTGAATGACACGTTTGGGACGAATAAGACTCCGAATTCGGAGCGCCCTTCGTGGATATCACGATTGGCCAAGACAAATGTCTCCGAATTCGGAGCGCCCATCATGGATATCACAATTGGCCAAGAAAAAAAGCCTCCGAATTCGGAGCCCCATCCGTGAATGACACGATTGGCCAGCGTAAACACGATTGACATAAAGTAGATGAAGGTCTTGACTTAGTTCTCAAACATTAATTGAAACAATATACAGACATTCGAAATAAAATGTTTCGTTAAATAGATCATGAATACAAGATTTGCATCAAAAGGAAACATTCTATTCGATAAATTTTATTCGACACCATCTTCATCCTTGGTCTTCTTGGCGTCGAAAGCCTTAAAGGGAAAATTATAACTCGGATATAAAGTTGATGTCGAATCAACGCCCACAGCCTGGAGAGCCTTGATCCACCCATGCTTAAATCTAAGATTTTCGTATCGACCATCGATTGCTAGACTTCTGGTGAAAAAATCTGTTGAGCAAACTCGATTGCCATGTTTGGATCGCGGATAATCAAATCCACCTCCGTCATTGCTTTGTTCCCAACGAAGACCAAAAAACTCAACGGACGCGGTGGCCCACTGGTTTCGCCTTGCGAGAGAGGGGAGTTACCTCGTTGCTGCTTCTCCTTCCTGGGTGACCTACTTCGACAACGTGGGGAGTGATGCCTCTCATGCTCCCCTGACGTCCTAATCCCCGGGTGAGTAGGATCGCCATGTCAATTCATCTCTAAGTCTAGTTTAGCTAGTGTCCTACCCTCCCCTCTCCTGTTGAAGAATAGTCTTCTTGACATCCAAATTCATCCAGTTTGGTTTGACACAATGCTTTTTTCCCTCTCGCAATTTGTTGAATCTGAACACAAAAAGGGAACCTACGCGCATGTAGCTTGCACCTCACTTATTAATTATGGGTGCGGCATTCCCAAAGCTATCTCTTCAATATTTTACGACAATCCATGAACTACCGATATTTGGCGGTTTCGTTCATTCATCAACTGGGGCAAGGACAAATTCATTAATCTATTTAGCTAAACTTCAAAGCTTTGCGCCGCTAAGTGGATGTGCCCCAGCCAATCCATGAACTACCAATATTTGGCAGTTCCATTCATTCATCAAATGGGGCGAGGGTAGATTCATTAATCTATTCGGCTAAACTTCAAAGCTTTGCGTCGCTAAGTGGATGTGCCCCATTCAATCCATGAACTATCGATATTCGGCAGTTCCATGCATTCATCAACTGGGGCAAGGGCAAATTCATTAATCTATTTGGCTAAACTTCAAAGCTTTGTGGTGCTAAGTGGATGTGCCCCAGCCAATAAGTGGATGTGCCCCAGCCAATCCATGAACTACCAATATTAGGTGGTTTCGTTCATTCATCAATTGGGGCAAGGGCAGATTCATTAATATATTTGCCTAAACTTCAAAGCTTTGTGCCACAAAGTGGATGTGCCCCAGCCAATCCATGAACTACCGATATTCGACAGTTTCGTTCATTCATCAGCTGAGGTAAGGGCAGATTCAATAATCTATTTTGCTAAACTTCAAAGCTTTGCGTCACTAAGTGGATGCGCCCCAGCCAATCCATGAACTACCGATATTCGGTGGTTCTGTTCATTCATTAGCTGGGGCAAGGGCAGAATCATTAATATATTCGGCCCAGCCTCATTGCTTTGCGTCAATAAGTTAGTGTGCCCCAGCCAATCAATGAAATATTCGGCTGTTCCATTCATTCATCAGCTGAGGCAAGCGCAGATTCATTAATATATTCGGCTAAATCACAAAGCTACGCAGTCATTTTATCACCGAATTGATTTACTTTTTTCATGATTTACATCATCCTACTTAGCCGTTGTAGACACCCCATTTTTGACCGTCCTCAAGACTTGGATGTCATCATTTGAACACTCAATGATCATCCATGTTCGTGTTTGATTTGCGTTCCCGGAGGTCTCGGCCGCGCGTCTTGCCTCAAGATCTCTCAACTTGTCTGTTTTGTGCTTGGTTGTGGACCAAGGACTTGTGTTTTTGCTTCTGAGGGAAGAGGGTGGCTTGTTGGCCATCCCCTTAACCCAACGGCCAAGGCATGAAGCCATCGGCCTTGTTTTCTTGCCATCGGCCAAAAGTGTTGGCCGATCGGCACTTTTTTTAGTCAATCAACACTTATGTTGGTCGATCGGCCATATTTTCTGGCCGAGCCCTGTTCATCTGCTCTATGCAGATATTTTATGCCAGCTGTCATAGCTGGCATGTACAATTCACATCCTCCATACACGTGTATGGAGGGATTTGATTCAATTGCTTAGCTTGCTTAACAAGCTTAAGAATTGAACTTCTACAAAGAGGGAGCTCCTCCTCCCTTTCCAGAGGTTCAGAAAATTAGGGTTAGAGTAATAGATATAGTTTTGTATCTATCTTGCCTTGATTCTTTATTTTGTGCTTCAAAAGTGTCATTTTGTCTTACTATTGTACACAAACACACACTAGAACACCATCCTCTTGGAGCTGAGGTCCCTTGAGGTTGATTTTAGTGTTCTTGGGCTGGTTTTGATCAGAGAAGGCTACTGGAGCAGTGTTCTTGAAGGTGGTCTTTAAGGCTGAGTTCCTTGCTTTTAAACCCCCATTCTTGTTTTAGCTTTTAGACCTACTTGCTTATTGTTTTAAGCTTAACTCTTAACTAATAAAAGTTCTCTTTTTACATGTTTTAAATCTTTGGTTAAGGTCACTTTTCGGTTGGGGGTCATCTCCTCCCTCCAAGGCCTTGTTAGGCCTTGTTTTAGGCCATCCCTTTTGGCCCTTGTTTTAGGTTTTGCATGACCTTTCTACCACTGAAATCCAGAGGATTTTTACTGGTGGAAAGGTGGTTTTGGAGTCCTAAATAGGAGAGGGTTGTTCCCTCTCCTTGTTGTTTTGTATGCTTGCATAAGTGGCTTATATTGGTAGCATGTTGGCTTAGCTTGTTTTAGCTTCATGTCAGTATGTATTAGGCTTTGTTTTGCCATGATACAACACTGTTTTTGCTTGGTTTTGTCACTCCATGCATGCCTAATACACTTGTAGTGTAAATCACACAAACTAGTTTTATATGCTTCATGTTTGAGCATATCTTTCTAGCTTATGTTGACTCCATTTCAGTGGGTTTTTGGTGTTGCTTTAGCATGTCATGACTCTGTTTTGGGTGGGTTTAGTTGGCTCTTACATGCTTCATGTACTTGTCTTGCAATCCTTTCATTTGCCTTAACATGCATCTTGCGTTTAGACTACCATTCTTACATGTTTTGGCTGAACTCAAAGAAGCTCTTAGCCTTGTTTTACCATGCTTGAGCTCTATTTTGTGTTGTTTTGATCATATAAACCACGCTTTGTATAGCCATAAGGCATTCTAGCTTGTTAGCTTTGAGTGTCGAAGTCACTAGTATGCTTTATTTGGACTATTATCATGATTTCGCATCATTTGAAATGTTATTTCAGTTCATGTTTCATGCTCATATACTTGCACTTATCACTCCTCATGAATGGACCATTATGTATGCCTCTATGCTTAGATCTTTGGGATGCCATCTAAGTGGGTTTTTGGGCTTATTTTGATATGCCATAACTCTGTTTTTCATTGGATAATTCATGCTATGTTTCGTTTTGATAGGTGTAGTGTAACACCCCTTTGTAGCCTTGCATGCCTCATGCCTTTTGGAGTTGTATTCTAGCTTGTGTCAGCTAGTTTCGAGCATGTTTTTGGTCTTGTCCTGACATGCCTTGGAACTATTTTGGATGCCCTTGGCCCTTTGGGGGCTTGATTCTTGTGGCCATGGTTTGAGTCCCTTGGCTAGCCTTAAGCTTTGGGCTTTCTTGTGTGCTTTGCGTGCTTTGTTTAGTTGGTTTGACACCTTTCCATGCATGATTTCAGAGCTTACAATGTTTGTCACATGTCCATATTTGTCCCCTTTTAAGTGCTCTTGAAAGTTTCCCTCCTATGCCTAGGTGTTGGACCATTTACATGTGCATGTTTGTTTTGCATTTTCATGCTTCCAATTCATAACTTTGGCCACTGATTTTGGGCATGGCTGAGGTCTGTCCATCTTTAGTTTAAGTCCATTTACCATGTTGTTCAAAGTTGCTACTTTACATCATGCTTACATGCTTGTGGCATGCTTGTCATATTGCATGTTGTCACATGCTTGCTAATTGACATGTTGCATGCCCATCCATCTTGCCTTGCATGTTGTTGCATGCTTGTTACATATTTAGTACATTATATGTTGTTGCATATTAGTTCCATTGCATGTTGTTGCATGCTTTGGTTGCATTGCATTGTGTGTGCATTGCTTTGCCTCTTGATCAAACATGATAGAGGTTAAGGTCCTTTATGTGTTTTGTGCATTTCATTTGATATTGAATTGCACACTTGACTCTTTTGGCCATTATGCATTGAAATGCGCGATTGATGCTCCGAGGGTCGAGAACTACACTCCTTTGAGTCTCAAACATGATAAGGGGTGTAGCTGCAAACATTGTCTTGTGAATGCATTGCCATGCTCTGTTTGTCCTCTGCTATAGCAAAAGAGCATTTTATAGGAAGGGATGGCCAATCGGCCATCTTTAGTGCCGGTCGGCTACAAGTTTTTGGCCGATGACTTGTTTATCTTAGCCAATGATCATGATTTTTAGCCGATGGCCTCCCACAATGCCCATGGGGTGAATCAGAAGTGTGTTGGGAATTTTCACACTTTGCAGAGGTACAGAACAGTGCAAACAGAGGCAACATGAGGCATGGCAACGGATTTCCGAGCGAAGCCGACCGAGTATGCATTTGTCCCTCTTCTCGAGGCCTCTTTACTGTTTTTCGTAGCTTAATTAATTTGTTAAATATTTAAGTATTGTAATAATTAGTTGTAGCTAGTTATTCATTTGATTGTGTAATAATTAATTAGCTTGTTAGTTAGTTAATTATGTGGTTTGTATTATTCTTTCAGTCTCTCCCTCGAGAGAGCCAATTGTTGTAATAAGCGTGCGTGTGTGTGATGCATGTCTTCCAACCCCATTCCTTTCTCCCTTTTAATTAACCGCTTGTGATGGTTAGTTTTAGGGCATATTTCATTTAGCATCCTTATGCTCGCATGTTTGCATCAATTCATTTGTATTGCATGCACCAGGCTCGGCGCATCATACTAACTGCATTGTACTTCAATCCCTACTTGAATACATGTATCGAATTGTGGCATCTCATATGCCATCTTAGAATAGCCGAGCCTATTCTAGTTGCATTTTGCCTGTGTTGCATTACCCGTCTTAACATGAATTAGGATCATGCATTGATTACTAACTAGTTCTTTGTTTTGGCTCGGAATACACTATGAGTGTTTATGCTTTAGCATCTTGCATGCGTGTGAGTGTTAACATGACAACATGCTTGCCACGAGGCTAATTGCTTATGTGATATAATTGCCTGAATGCCTGTGGGTGAAGGTTGGATTACTTGAATTGGAACGATTCATTGAAATCCATGTTTTAGCCTACTTGCGAGTAGCAAACTTCAAACCATTTCCAAATAAACGGATATGCAATGCTTTGTTCCAAATTAGACGATCTACTCTATACTTGTGTGTTGTGTGCATCACATAGTCATTCTAGCTAATTAACCGGAACAAGAAAGCATGTGTTTTCAAAAACAAGATATCATGCTTAGTACAGGCCGATCTTTGATCGGGCGAGCGGGGGTGCTCATTGCATGACCTTCCCCTCTCATACCCAAGTTCCCGAGCCGAGGCAACTTTGGTGATGACGGACACGTAGCCTTAGGCACGAGTCAAGGTTTCCTAAATTTTCCCAAAATAAAATATTTAGGTGGCGACTATGTATCTGGCAAAACAGTGCATGTTTGGCACTTCTTTCTTAAAAATTAGTTTTCCAAAAAGATTTGCTAGATTTGGACTCTTTAGTGATTTATCGGTCTTGCATCGCACTTTGCGAGATTAGATTCAGAACCGTGACATTGAGTCTGAACTGTAGTAGCTAGAGAACAAAACGAGATTTTCTCGGGAGTTCTCTGGGCGTGTCCACAGTTTCTGGTAACTCTGCTGGGGATTTAGAGAACTTGGCTCGAACTCATGATATCTTGTTTTGATTACACTTATGTGTCTCTTTGCATTGCATTTGCATTGGTGTGCCTAGGACACCGTGTTTGCCGTATGCTATTCCTGAACGGTTTGCTGGAGGCTCACTTCGAGAAGCATACCATAAGGATGACTGGTTGCGGGCTCTACCACAACGGGAACACAAACCTCGGTTTTTACCGAGGCACCCTTTTTGACCATTCGACCCAGTTGCATATCGGAAACTATAGTGACCATTCCAAGTTAGGACATGTTGCTTACCCGATTGTAGGTTGTTTGAAACCACTGCATGCGTAGTAAAACCCTAGCTCCTGACAAAATAGGACAGGGAAACCCTACCCCAACATAGGGGCGTTTTGGCTCTCACTTGCTTGCTATGTGCTTTTAGAGTGTGTCCCTACAGGAATGCATGTATCAATTTGCAAGTCTGGGTATCAGGTCTGCGGACATCAGTATTTAAGAATTAGTTATATCTGCGGGTATCAGATTCATATTCGGGGCAGTGATTTGGGAACAGTGATCAGTGGTTGAGGACAGTTCATTCAACTTGTGCTTGCCAAACTGTGTTGTCTTTATTTAAGCTGTTATGCTGTCTGTTTTTCTGGTCATTTTATTTCCTTATTATGCTTTTTTTTTTTTTTAATCTTTTTGCAAGGTAGTTTAGCACCATTACATCCAACCATATAGATATTCCCTGAGCACTCTAGGTTAGAGGTCGTAGACTTAATCGATCTAGGGATCTGATAGACGGACAAGCAGTGTTCCTTTCTTTTCCCCCGGTCACCAGACAGAGGTCAAAAAGGCGATGTATCGATGCAATGATCGCCAGATCGTTGGTCCGCCCACCAAGAACAAATAAGCCGAGGTCTCCGTTTCTATTGCAGGGACAGATATACCAGTTATTCAGTTAGATCAGCACAATAAGGCAGGCTTGGAGGAGATGATGCGTCAGCTCCAGGAGAGTATGAAAACCATACAGCAGGACGTTGCCCGTCAAACAGAATTTGCCACATGCCAGGCTGAGGTTATGGCCCAACAGGCAGAGGTAATTACCAGGCCATAGAAGCAAACTGGAGCATCTGCTTCGGATCAGGTTCCTCCCCCACCAAGAGTTCCCATACTCGGGGAGATAGCTAACGTCCCGGATGATACGGACATTCCAATCGGGCCGGCTTCGCCCCCGATCCTACCCCAGCTATCCGAAGCACAGACCAACCTACCAGATTCTCCATTTGAGTTCGAGGTGGACCCCACAGCGTTAAAAGTGAGCAAGCTAGAAAAGTTGTTCAAGAAGTCTCAGTGTGTGAAGTCCATTCCGGACATTGAGGATGGGTACATCGACTCGGCCGTGACTCTGCCAGACCGATTTAAAATGCTGCACATAGGTCGTTTCAACGGGTCTGGGGATCCTATGGTGGATCTGCGGCTGTTCTCAGACATACTAAGGTCGATGGGCCTCTCCAGATTGCAGAAGCTTTCCTTGTTTGGGCAGACCCTGTCGGGTGTAGCGGCTATTTGGTATGCAAAACTGGAGGACTCTGTCAAGTGGAACTGGGAGGAGATGGCAAAGGCCTTCATAGCTCAATACTCCTACAATACACAGATCGAGATCACAACCCGTGATCTTGAGAGAACTAGGCAAGAGCCGAAGGAGAGTTTCGCCAATTTTGTAACCCGTTGGAGGGCCAAGGCCTCGATGATGACCATTAGGCCCGTTGACAAAGATCAAATTCGGATGGTTGTGTGCAACCTCCAGCCCAAGCTCGTGGAGAAGATGATCGTTCTCCCCCTCCGCACCTTTGCGAATCTACATGAGATAGGGGTGCAGATCGAGGACGCTATGAAATAGGGTCTGATTGACCATGACAGAGAACAGCCCAGTAGGGCATTCAACCGCGGTACAAATGCAGGCACAAGCAGTGCTGCTGCGGCCAGATCTTCAGATGTGGGCATGGTCACCACCACCACCCCAAGAACCCTTGCAGCTACGCCATTCACCCGTGCGTCCGGAAGTAGCTGACAAACAACCAAGTATTCACCTCGAGGCCAAAGAACCTTCACTCCACTATACATGCCCCTGTCCAAAGCTTTCGGGGTTTTGATCAGGAAAGGGCACTTGAAGCCCCTAAAGCCGTGGCCACTACCAGATAAACTCCCTGCTTCCGATAACCCAACTAAGTACTGTGCCTTTCACCAACAGCATGGTCATGACACCGACCAGTGCTTTCGATTGCGTCATGAGATCCAGGATCTCATTGATAATAGGGTGATCAGGCCTCCGGAGAAGCCGAATGTCACAACCAACCCTCTCCCACCACATAACCAAGCTCCACCTGCCAAACGCATTAATCTTATCCAAACTGGGGTTGTGTCATATGACCCTAGCATATATATCACCTCTTCTCACCTACCCAACCCGAAGGTGTTCATTCCTAACAGTACTAACTTGCGCATGTTGGACATCTCCCGAACCCGGCCTGAAACGGTGGTGGTGGCTATCGAAAATAGAACTGGGACGATTGCAGGGGCAAATAAGATTGATGATATAGAGCCTGAGAGGTCTGTGAGCTTCATGTATAACCCGAGCGGTTACATTACATCAGCAGGCCAGGCTAGGCTGAATGTGGAATTGCCAACAGAAGTAGAGACTTGTGTAGTATGGGAAGCTGGGCTTAATCAGGGGCTAGATGACTAGGGAGAATTGGAAGAGGACATTGCTAACCTTCAGTTTTTCAATGAACAGGATCCGGGGGATATGACTGTCAACTAGTTTGGTTTGGAAGGCTTAGCAGAAGCTACCGGGTGGCTCAACGATGAGCTGGATGTTATTGAGCAGCCTCAACCAAAATAGGGTCCATCAAGGACGGGACATCAACAGTGGTCAGAAGGGCCGAAGAGCAGAGTGCGTCACCGAAGAGCACCGGTGTTAAGAATTTTGCTCAAGATATGGGCAGTTTTGGGAACAGAAGAAACTGAGCAGCAGGCTGTACTGAAGCAGTTTGAGTGGGAAAGGATTGAAGATTCTGAGAGGGCTAGAAAAGCCAAAGCCCCTGTCGGGACAGAACGTGCTGTGAGCACAGGAACGGAAGCTGCTGTGTGCACAAGAATGGTTGTAACGGAGCTGGACAGGTGTCTGTCGGCTGCCGATGACATGTGGTGGGAAGATGACGACCTATGTCTTGCCCATACCGATGAGGACTGGGGAAATAACCAGTCGGATGATACCTGGTATATTGGCAAAGTAGACCACATGACTGGGAGCGGGTGTTATTTTAAACCCCCACACTTAGATCAACCAGGGGCGTCCAGAAAGGACAAGGAGGCGGAGAAGCAAAAAGACAAGCTGCTCAAAGAGGAGGCTGTGCTGAAACAGTTGAAGAAGATACAAGCAGACATCTCCATTTGGGGACTGCTTATGGCTTCAAGAGTACATAGAGAAGCTGTCCTTTCTGCAATAGACAAAGCCAAACTTTCAATAGACACCACGCCTGAGCAGTTGGTAAGATTGGTTTTTCCCAGAGGAGGTTTCCCGACGTTGACCTTTTCTTACAAGGAACTGCTGCCTGAGGGCGCAAATCACAACAAACCTCTCTACATCTCTGTGGAATGTAGAGACGAATGGATACCGGTGGCTCTTGTCGATACGGGATCCGCTATTAACAGATGCCCGTCGAGGACAGCATATGCAATCGGGTTGAAGCCCGTGGACTTTGAGCCAACTGCCCAGGTGATAAGGGCCTACGAAAATACTAGCATAGAAGTGATGGGGACTGTGAAGATCCAGACACAGGTTGGTCCAGGACAACACGAGATTGACTTTC
The DNA here is from genome assembly GCA_025200525.1 of Camellia lanceoleosa. Taxonomy (NCBI): domain Eukaryota; kingdom Viridiplantae; phylum Streptophyta; class Magnoliopsida; order Ericales; family Theaceae; genus Camellia; species Camellia lanceoleosa. The sequence continues at coordinate 174,298,513 of CM045759.1, read as the reverse complement.
ATGTCTTGGACGTTCCCACAACCTTTAATTTACTCTTGGGGCGACCGTGGCTGCACCAGGTAAAGGCAGTCTCTTCCACCTTGCATCAGATGTTGAAATACCCCCATGGGAAGGGGATGGCTATAGTTTTCGGGAATTCGTCAATTCATCCGCCGCCAAAGATGTCTACACCAGTTCTGGAAATCGAGCATGGCATGGAGGATGTGTTCCTGTCAGGATTTACCCTAGCCGAGGCCTGGGGTGTATAGAGCATTTTGGCTATTGATGAGGGGTTGTATGTCAGCGCACAGTCGGTGTACCTCATGAACAAGCTTCAGCACATCCCTGGGATAGGACTAGGAAAAAGTGGCCGGAAAGGCATTGTAGTATCGGCCGAAGTGTCGCACAACCCGAATACCTTTGGCCTTGGTTATCTGCCCACCAAAGAGGACTGGGTGAGAAAGGGAAAAGAGATGGCCGGAAGAGCTAGAGCCAAGTAGACTGGGAGGCATTTTGATTTGATGCATCGGCCTATTCAGGGCAGCCTGAATGGATGCTTCGTCTGGGAGGGGGAAGATTTTCCATTCTGCGGCTTCCCAAAGCCATGGCTAAACGCAGAGAAGAGGCGCTTGCTGGGATTTGAAATCTTCTTCGACTTGCAGATATCCGGGGATGATGTTGTCGAGAAGCAGACAGACCCATCACCTGAGGTTGAGCAGTGTAAGGAAGTGGATTTCGAGAGCACCAAGATTGAAATGGGGGTAGCACTGGCTTGTCTACTATCAGATCCTCTGATCGTACATGAGTGCTTAGGGGATGAAACGGCTGCAAGCCTATCTTCAAGTATTTTGGAAATGAAACGGCTACGAGCCTATCTTCAAGTATTTTGGATGCATCCATCACACACTCCTTCGTCTGGCAATATGAGGAGGGATTTTTATCGAGTGGCACCGGGTCAGGTAGTGAGCCGGAATCTGATTCCACCGAGTCTATAGAGTCGAAATCAAGTTCCAGCTCGGCGGAGTCTGAGTCCGGCATTCCTGGGGATGACAACCCGGATGCCATAGTCCTGTCTAGGTCGTCTTGTTCTTTCTCCTTTGAGTCTGTTGTAACAGAGTAATCAGATGGACTGGATGAAGTGATTAATGAGAATTGTGCAGCTGTGGCCTTCGATTACTTTTCTATGCCTTTGATTTATTGCATTAATTCAGACTTTCAAAATGTCGATGAAAAGGACGAGGAAGAAATTCCTCCGGTTTTGAAATATTTGCTAGAACAAGAGCAGGAGAGGTTTGTAAAATCATTGGTTGATAAAATCACCCAAATTAACGTTGGTATTGAGAAGGACCCGTGGCTGGTCCAGATCGGGTCCATGTTGTCTTCAGAGGAGTGCGAGCGCTTAGTCGCTTTATTAAAAGAATTCAAAGATGTTTTCGCATGGTCCTACGAAGACATGCCTGGAATCGATCATGAGATTGTACAGCACCAGATCCCTCTTGACCTAGAGGCCCGACCTGTCAAGCAAAAGCTCAGAAGGATCCACCCAGACTGGGCTATCAAGATCAAAGAAGAGGTTACCAAGCAAATTGACGCAGGGTTCCTACTGGTATCTGAATACCCAACTTGGTTGGCCAACATAGTTCCAGTTCCAAAGAAAGACGGTAGAATTCGGGTATGTATGGACTTTAGAGATAGGAACAATGCCAGTCCGAATGACGACTTTCCTCTGCCGCATGTCGATGAGTTAATGGACTTCACTGCGGGGCATGCATTGCTTTCATTTATGGATGGCTTTTTAGGCTACAATCAGATTGTAATGGCACCCGAAGACCGGGAGAAGACTGCTTTTACCACCCCATGGGGGACCTACTATTATAGAGTGATGCCGTTTGGGCTGAAGAATGCTGGAGCTACATATCAATGGGTTACGACCACGATATTGCACGACATAATCCACAAAGAGGTTGAGGTGTACGTGGACGACATGATTGTCAAGTCCAAGGAAAGAGAGAACCACCAGACCGCCTCGCAAAAGTTCTTTCAATGGATCAGAGAGTTTCGGTTGCGGTTGAATCCTCAAAAATGTACGTTTGGTGTTACAGCAGGGAAAATGCTAGGGTTCTTGATTACACAGAGAGGTATCGAAGTCGACCCTTCCAAAATCAAGGCCATCTTAGAAATGCCACCACCAAGGACTGAAAAGGAGGTGCGAGGCTTTCTAGGTAAAGTGCAATTCATAAGACGGTTTATTGCTAAATTAACCTTGACTTGTGAACCACTCTTTGGTCTCCTGAAGAAAGGAACAAAGTTCTAATGGGACGGCCAATGCCAAGCTGCTTTTGAACAGATCTAGTAATACTTACAGAACCCACCTGTGTTGTCACTGCCTGAGCCAGGGAAACCGTTGATTTTGTATCTTTCAGTGACTAAAACTACAATGGGCTGCATGCTTACACAAGAGTCTGAGGACAAAGTGGAGAGAGCTATCTACTACTTGAGCAAGAAGATGTTAGGTTATGAGACCCACTACACTCCGCCGGAGAAGGCTTGTTTGGCCTTGGTATGGGCTACCAGGAAGCTGTGGCACTACCTGTTAGCTCACTCTGTAATACTGGTTTCGAGATTAGATCCCATCAAATATCTCTTCGAGAAACCAGCACTTACAGGTAGGCTAGCCCGTTGGTTGCTTCTGCTTTCCGAATTTGATCTGAAATATGTGACGCGCAAGTCAGTAAAAAGGAGAGCGGTAGCAAAATTCCTAGCAGATCACCCAGTGGATAGGGATGAAGCAGTTGAGTACCTATTCCCAGACGAGGCAATGTTGGTAACAAATTCAACCATGGGGTGCATGCTAGCTCAACAGTAGGAAGATAGGGTGGAGAAGGCCATCTATTACTTGAGCAAGAAAATGCTAGACTATGAGACCCGATACACTCCTTTAGAGAAAGCTTGCCTAGCATTCGTATGGGCGACAAGGAAGCTGAGGCACCACTTGTTAGCTTACTCTATAATTTTGGTTTCGAGATTAGATCCCATCAAATATCTCTTTGAGAAACCAGTACTTATGGGTAGGCTAGCTCGTTGGTTACTTCTTCTTTCCGAGTTCCATCTCAAGTATGTCACATGCAAATCAGTTAAAGGGAGAGTTGTGGCGGAATTCTTGGCGGACCACCTAGTAGAAGGGAATGAAGCAGTGGAGTACCTGTTCCTAGATGAAGACATTCTGCACGTAGAAAAGGAAACGTGGACGATGTACTTTGACAGAGCGTCTAATTAGTATGGTTATGGGATAGATGTGTTGTTGATAGCACCCAATAATTCCCATATAGCCCTAGCCTTCAAACTTCGGTTCAAAGTGTCCAACAACGAAGCAGAATATGAGGCACGTATTGCTGGTTTGGAAGCTTCTGTAGAACTAGGGGCAATAAGGTTGGATGTCATCAGAGACTCAAATTTGGCTGTTTCTCAAGCGAACGAAGACTGGAGTGTCAAAGAAAATAAAATGAAGGTGTATCATCAGACCTTGGATATTTTTTATTATGAGATTTGAAAAGCTGACATTTACTTATTTGTTTAGAGAGAACAATCGATTTGTTGACGCGTTGGCAACTCTATCTTCTATGGTAAGCATCCTTCTTGGAGTCAAGATGCATCCGATTATCATCAAGCAGAAATACACGCCGGCCTATGAGACCATCACTGTGATAGATAAAGTTCAAGAAAAATGGGGAATATGGCATCTGGCTATCCAATTTATCATCTATAGGGGTAGGCTGTATGAAAGAGGTCATCTGGGAATGGACAAGCTTTGTGTGTGGAAGAAGAAGAATCGAAGCGTCTCATGGAGGCCATCCATGGATGAGAATGTAGAGCACACATAAACGGTGTGATGTTGGCCCGGAGGATCCTCAAACAAGGTTATTACTGGTCAACCATGGAGAAGGATTGCATTGGTTTTGATGCCACAAATGTCAGATCCATGCCAATCGCATGAACATCCCACCGTCAAAACTTTACAACATTACCTCACCGTGGCCTTTCTCAGTCTGGGGAATTGACATTATTGATGCAGTCTCGCCAAAGGGGTCAAATGGACATGAGTTCATGTTGGTGGCGATCGATTACTTCATGAAGTGGGTGGAAGCTTAGTCCTATGTAGTGTTGAAAGTGTCACATGTAGCCAAGTTCATCAGAAACAACATCATCTGTCGACATGAAGTTCCGAACGAGATCATATCAGATAACGGCTTACACTTCAAGAAAAAGGTGGTTGATCTGCTCAAGAAATATAACATGGCTTTTCACAAGTCATCGACATATAGACCACAGACCAATGGAGCTATTGAGGCTGCTGACAAGAATATCGAGAACATCTTGCGAAAGATGGTGGAGACCTACCGGGACTGGCCAGATAAGCTACCTTTTGCTCTTTGGGGTTATAGAACGTCAATTCAAATATCCATAGTAGTAACCCCCCTATTCTCTGATATATGGGATGGAAGTTGTTCTGCCAATAGAGATTGAAGTACTGTAACTACGAATTATGGTGAAGTATCAGATAGCAGAGGCAGATTGGCAGCAAAGCAGGTTCGAAGAGCTGATGTTGTTTGATGAAAGGAGGCTGAAGGCACTGTATCACATCCAGGGCTACCTACACAGAATTGCTAGGGCTTTTAACAAGAAGGTTAAGTCTAGGAATCTCAAAGAAGGGATGTGGTGCTCAAGCACAATCGGGCTCCCATCCATGACCCCAGGGGCAAGTTCAGACTTAATTGGATTGGTCTTTACATCATCAAATCTATCTGGTCAGGAGGGGTGATTATTCTCATGGACCTAGATGGCCTTGAGTTTTCACAGCCAATTAATATCGATAAGTTGAAAAAATATTATCCCTAAGAGGCTCGCTAGGTTAAAAACCCGGAAGGGCGACCTAGGCAAAAGTTAGAGCACGAAAAATTAGAAATTTAGAAAAATTGAGCTCGCAAGATCGAAAACCCAGAAGGGCAACTTTGGCAAAAGTCAGAGCGCAAAATGAGAGAGTTAATACTTGAGTGAACCTAAACCAAACTACATAAGGCCTGATTCCCATCTTTAGGATACATAGGCAACTTCATCCTGATGTTCGGTCACAACTATCTCCAACTCAACTGTCATCTTCATTTGTTAGCTCTGGCCATCTTTTTCCATTATCTGTTAGCTTGGTTTTGTGATTCTTCATTTTGGCAAAATTGATGGTTGTAAAACAGAGCAGTGATGGTGAATGCAGTTATGGGCAATTACGATCTGTTGATTCGAGGTTGTGTATCTTGAGGACTGATTTTGTGTGTGTAAGGTAGTGATCATTTTCAAAAATAGTTTTGAAAAGTTTTAAAAAAAAAGTTGATTTTTCTCAAAATTTTACTTTTTACAACTTAGACCATTTCAAACCAAAAGGAAAGTTTTTAGTGCTCACAACTTTAATTCCATTGATTTCAATGCGAGTATATTCTCAAACTCTCTGATTAAATCAAAGTCATTTTTACATCATAAAACTTGAAAAGAAAAGTAAAAGCAATAAACTAGGGGCAAAGATGAGTCAGGTGTTCCTGCATCCTCTGCTCGTGCTTGCAGAAGACCCTGTAGCCAAAGATGGTCGGACCTCTATCTCCTCCTCATGCCAAGCCAAGCATTTTCCAGAAAGGGCATGAATGAAACTAGGGTAGGGTCAAGAAGCTATCTCATCCTCCAACTAGCAAGATACTGGGTCAAGTGCAAGGCATGAACCGAAAAGGAAGCCGTATATTCCACCCCTTCATCTAGGCGAATCTGATCATGTCCAAACTGACGTCCGAATAGGAGAGGGAAATAGAACACGTAGTGTGTAAGGCCAATTAACTCTACAACCAATTGTCGGGACAAGCGGTAACTTATCTCAGTCAAATCAAGCTAGGGGCAACACCAAGCAATGTCAACCGCAGATCTACTGCACATCCAATCACACCAAAACCCCTCTGAACGGAAGTCCTCTAGCCGCTGACGAAAGAATTAGGCTCTGGATGAATATGTAGGACAGGGGTTTACCACTTTTAGTTTGTCCATTAGCCACACCTGGGAAGGGATAAAAAATAATAGAGATAAAAGAATAGAGAGGTGTACGAGGAGAGAAAAGTAAAGAAAGGGGCTTGGAGAAAAATAGAGCATGAGTGTCGAGTGATGTGAGTATACAAAAGAAGCATGATTGTCCATCAACCACACCCGTGAGCTGAGTGGTTTCTCATCAATGAAAAGCATCTAAACTCATCAGGGTCTCGACCAGTGCCATGCCAATGTAGTCTTACCCTTTTTTAGACTTTGGGTCACTTCAATTAACCTAATGCTGGCTCCGCCGCAACTGGGGGCAAGAAGAAAGTGCGCAAGCATACATAAACAGAGGCATGTTGCTGGTAACCTTGCCAAAGAAGGTCACCTCTATTGCTGATGTCAGAAAATTGATGAATCAAGCTGGGTATATCTAGCTCCTCGTCATGAGCTAAAGGTCGGGCTTCGTCCAACGTGAGCCCACAAATCAGTCCCAATGCTTGGGCATGGCCAAAACGGGGCTGAGGCATAATCTCCTCCTCATGCCAGGACTCCATCATTGTTCGAAACTTAGGCTGGGCGACCGACCACCCACCCTAGCCGACCGACGACCAAAAGTGGTCTACAAGGAAGAAAAGTGGTCTACAGGGGGAAAAACTGGTCTACACCCCTATTCCACCCTCTAGGCAAAGGGTAACAAGGTTTGGTTAAAAACAAACCAAAAAGAAAAAAGACAAGAGTCCACAAGGCAAGGCACTCAGCCGGAAGCCCCGAAAACTAGTCTACGGGCCACTACAAGTGGCCTACAAGAGGGAAAGGTAGCCTACAGCTACAAAAAGTGGCCTACATGCCTTTTTTTCCCTCTAGGCAAAGGCAGCAAGGCATGGTCCTAAAACCAGGCCAAAAGGAGAAAGTTAAGAGGTCCCGTAACAAGGCGCTCAACCAAAGGCTCCAAAAGAACAGCAAAACCAGCAGCTTTTTTGAGCCAAAAACTAGCTTTTTAAGCTCCAAACAAACCTTCAAGAATCTCAGCTCCAAGGTTGTGTTGTTTGACTAGGTGTCTGTAGGCAAAAATGTGAAGAACACTCACTTTTGAGCACAATGTAACACAATATAGAGAGAGAGGGAGAGAACTCTAGAGATAGTGAAATTTTTTTACTCCAAAATCTCAGAACCTCTGGAAAGGGAGAGAGAGCTCCCCTCTTATAGAACAATGCAACCACAAGCTTGCTTGACAAGCTTAAACTTGTTTGAATCCCTCTATACACATGTATGAAGGATACATTCATTGGCCACCAGCTGGCACCAAAAATATTTGCAAAAGCAGAAAAAAGGCCATAGACCACTTAAAGTGCGACTGACCACCCCCTTAGTCGACCGACCACCAAAAGTGGTCTATAAGGGAAAAAAACTGGCTGGCAGGGAAGAACAAGGGTTTACAAAGAGAGGAGAAGGTATATCTTCTTGCGAGTGCACCATCATAGATTGATTCAATTGTATCAACACTCGGCTTGCAAAGGAACAAATTATATTTATAGATACATACTCTTTGGGATGTAAAGTCATTACTCGCACAGATTTCTTATGGTGTATAAGGGTTGTCATCATTTTACCTGCCAAACAAAAATCAATTGCTATCATTAGAAACTAAAAGGAGAAAAGAAACACAAACAAAAGCACAAAAAATAAAAACCAAAATATTGAGTTACTTGAATTGGCATATTTGGGTGGCCAATACTTTCAATATCTACTACTCATCTTAATTTTAAATATCCTAGCCAACTCTTACCAGGCCAAATCGAAAGCCAAGGCCCTACTTGCAACTTTTGTATCAAATTAATTGTCTATCAATGGCTCGTAAATGAATGCATATGCCACGATTCCTATGAATACACCTTGTTTTGGCTGCACCAACATCGATTTCATTAATCAAATTATCAAATACAACGTGCAACTATAATTAAGAGTGCTTTCACTTTAATTACCTGAAAATGCTCATGGTAGAGCTTGGCAGCCTTGGCATGTGACAGTACCTTTGAGCAAAAGATTGTCAATAATTTTGTTATAGAACATGATACCAGTTGGATTGACTTCCCCAAATCTACCTCCTAATAAAGCTCATGAAGGTCATTAATCAAGTTATATGAACCAATCAATTATGGGTAACAAATAATAACAGATTATTGGAAAATATACTAGGTAGAACTCTGGCCCATGAGATTGAGACCTTTAGACGAGACCTTCTTCAATTACTAGTGAAAACATCCCAGTTCCTTCAAATTACGCAATTTGAGGTTATATAAGCTAGCTCTTTCCCATCTTCAACAGTAGTTTCTACCTTAGCTGGTCTCACTGTGTTTCATTCTAATTTTTCTTCCTTTATCTAATACAGAACTCATAAACACTGTCTCCATAGTAGGGTCTATAAGTCCCACTCTACTCTTGAATTTAATAATTATATTTATAAATGTTAGATTTCCTCAACCTTGAGATTCAGGTGTTTACTCATCAAGAAGTGGCCTAAATAGGAGCGAATGAAAAAAAATAAAATTCTTACCTTTTCCCTTGGAATTCCATTTTCAGATGCAACATATTCAGCAGTACTCCTTTTGTCCCCAGAAATAGGTTGACACCTTGCCTATGCAAGGATTCAACAACTTGTCTAGCATCTTCTCTCATCTGATCCTCAACATAAATAAGACCTGCTAGAGTGCCATCTACTGCCACATAGACAACTAATTGATTCTTAAGTTCCTCCATTTCTTGAGATAAATACTGACCAACTCCATACCTGCAGGGTTGAAAATAAGAATATAATGACAGTGGATCTAAATAAAACGAACTCTATACGTTACTTTCAAAAATAAATCGTTGTTTCTTCATTCCTAGGAAAGTAATTTATGCTCAAAAGAAATCACAAAACAAATAACATTTTCCTCTATCAAAATAAATTCCCAATGCACAGTAAAGTATTCCCAAGTAAAACTCCATGTCACCTAAAATGAGGAAATCAATGACTTATATACCTTCGAACCTAGTCCACTGTCCCGACCGACACCTTTTTATTCTCAATAGTTGCTACAGCACCAGACCCAGGCTCCTCCATGCAATCTGTGACAACAATATGGAAAAGGTCTAAGGAAGAGAGAGACGGCACAATTTAGAAGGCAAGAAGAAGAAGAGACATACTTGCTATGAAGAAGTGGATGTTCCAAACAAGAAACCATTTGGGAATTGTGTTCTTTTGATGTCTTCTGCTTCATTGAAGCTTTCAACAAAAGAATGAATAAAGGAAAAAAGGAGAAGAAAGCAGAGGTAGAAATGGGTATACTTTTATCTTTCATTTTGGTTTGATTCAATTTGTCAAAGATTTCAAGATCAGTGTAACTATGAAAAAGTTATGGACATTCTAGGCGTATTGGCTCATCTATATATATATTTTTTCTTGATGGGTTTGGTAAAGGGTTGTTTTAATCTCACACTATGTCAAAGCACTGGACATAAATTTTACCCAATTATTACTAACCAAGACCCTCACTATCAATTATCTCATAAAAGCCTAATAAACCATTTTTCTTTTATTGCCAATATATATAGATATACATTAGGAATATAAACTTTGTTGTTGTTACTGAAAAGAGAAAAAAAGAAGAAGAAAAGTGCGTAAACAAAACACCATATATGTTACATCAGTTGTATTGGTAAAGCAACATTGTGTATTTGTGATAAGTGAGAGGCATGCACAAATTGTTCCCCAATTTCTCCTGAAGGTAGATTGTTTTTAAATCCCATGCTTCCAGTTGCATAGAATTTGTAGCCCATTTTGCAACCAACATATAGAAGAAGAAGACAAAGAAAAAAAAAGTGAATTTGTTGTTGTCACTGAAAAGAGGAAAGAGAAGAAGAAGAAGAAGAAGAAGAAGAAGAAGAAGAAAAGAGCATAAACAAAACACCCTATATGTTACATCAGTAGTATTTTTATTATTATCAGCAAAAGAGAAATATTATTACTACAAAGAAATATGTACAAGAGAAAATTTTGGATTGAAAATGCATCATTGTCAATGCAACACATCCCAACTATATTGGCACCTGAAGCAAGACCAATCATGTGCACAATCCAAAACAATAGATAAGATTGATGAACCACATACCCAATCAATCAATGGGTCCGCATTGCACCATAAAATCAGAGTTTATATTAAAAATGGGCTCAAGATAGTGGGTCTCACAGACAGCATCAATGACCATCGATAAACACTAACCAATTTTCTAGTATTTAATTTTAAACACCCTATATTTAAGGACCCTATATAGCAGTAGCATTGGTAGAGCAGTGACCAGGCTATCAGAATGGAGTATTACACCTCAAAAAATATAGTATATCATTTAAAACAACTACAAGAAGATAAATATCTATATAATAAGGGAAGTGGGATTTTGAAAATATATAAATGCATGAGAGATACATTTTAATGGCTGAAATTAATCCCAAGTTTATATCAATGGTTGAGATCAATAGATCTCCCGCCCAAGACTTCTCTCCCTAAGCATCATTGTCTTTCCCACCTACCCACGTCTGCCTCCCCACCTTCCCTTTCTATCTCTCTCTCTCTCTCTCCCTCTCTGTTCTTGAATGCATCTCTTTTTCACAGATACACCTCTTGTAATAACCCGACCTTCGCACATGATTTCTGTTATATTCTCAGCCCTCAATCGGTACTTTTAAATGTTTACTGTACAAGTCCATGAAAAAATTTTGATTAAGCAAGTGAAATCCATGTGTTAGAAGCCTATCTGTTTCTTAAGAAAACTATATGTCATTACTAAAATGTTTGAATTAGAAATTGGAGGCCTTAACAGTTTAATTATCTGAAATTGATAATATATTTGTGATCAGCATAATTTTTAAGTAATATTAAGTATGTTCGTGAAATTTTAATTTTGGAAAGATTAAACGATTCATTTTTGTCTTATATGCCATTAGTTATGAATATTTATACACTTAGTCTTATTGAGCTTTGATAAAAAAACATGAGGCATCTTTTGGAGGGATTAAGGGTTGAGAAAAGGAGAAAAAGGAGAGCAAAGAGAAGGGTCAACAAAGGGAGGAGTTGAGATTAAATTAGGAGATCAAGCTTAAGGTATGTTAAATTTAGTATATATATAAGAATTATCCTCCCAATTGTGAAGAAGAGTTGTCTATACTTTATGGTTGATGATCTAGGGTTGTCATGGACAATTGTTCATGATTTATGCTTGATTGAAGGGGGTGTTCTCATAATTTGGTTGTTTTACAACCTAATTTAAGTGTGGTATGGAAATTATACTTCAACTAGTGATTTTATGCTAACCCTATGAACTTATGTTTATGGTATGTGTTATGTTTCAATAAACATGAAGAACTTGAATCCAAGAATGAAATTGGGTGAGGAATGGCTTGATTAAGCTTCTAATCTTGTGCAATTTGCCATGTTTATAAGATAGAATCCATGTTATAGAGATATTAGGTAGTATAGAGGCATGAAATTGCAACAAATTGCCTTAATTCCATTGAAATTGCATGAGGAATGGCTTGATGATGTAAAATTCGAAGTTTAGAATTTCAGGGTCTGCGTGGTCCGCTCGAGCGGAGGAAAGCCCGCTCGAGCGGGAAAAACCACCTCCCAGCAGTTTGGGGCAAAATGCACAGTCCGCTCGAGCGGAAAAAGGGGCGCTCGAGCGGGGGACTCATTTTCAGGAAAACGAAATGCTTTCTTCTGTTTTGCATGCTCAATCCTCTGCTAATGTTTTTAGAGTACTTTGGCGATTTTCAAATAATGATAGATGCATATGAAGTGTAATAATTCGGAAACTGGTTACTCAATGATATGAGAAAAAGAAGAACTGATTTGCAAGTTATGATTGTGTGCAGGACACCCTCCAGAAGGAAATAGCACGTCATCACAGCACTGTGAGTAGTATTATATAAATGTTCCAAGCATGTATTGTACTTATGTTAATGTTACGTTAATGGTTGAAGTCTATTAATGCTAAAAGTATGTAAAAGAAAAGCAAGTTCAAGGACCTCGTGTCATTTTCAAGGGCTTAACGCCATTTACAAGGGCTTTAAGGCCAACAAGTTACGAGGGCCACAGTGCCAAAATGTTTACAAGAATGTTATGCCATGCGTCCCAAGGGCTTCGTGCCACCATTTTCAAGGGCTTATAGCCACCAAGCTATGTTACAAGATTAGGCCTAAGGCCATTATGTACGTAATATAGAATCAGACTAATGTATTGATATGTAATCTGTTTAAGTTAAGCAATGTTTTATTTATGTATTACTATTCACTGAGCCCGGCTCACTCTCAGTTATGTCTGTTTCTGTAGGTCACCCACCAGGTGGTCAATCCTAGCCCAGGATGCCGTTTCCCTTGGTTGACCTTTACGTGTCCAGGCACTATACCAAGCTACTTATTTTTGGTGAAACTGTGGAGATGTTTGTTTACCTTTTGAATGCCATCCAAGTTATTGTATATAACTTTTGTGTTCTTTTGTGTACGCCCAATCATGAGGCTGGGACTGTAAATGTATGTGTATGAAATCGATATTCAAGAATTTTGTTTTAAACCTTGACTGTTGTTGATGAAGTATATGATGCTTGAGATCCTGGCATATTAGAAATAGCTCAATGGTATATGTTATATCTATGTTTGTTCATATTTTTACGCTTCCGATAAGGCCCCATAGGTTTGGATACCAGGTTACAAGTCCATTTATGAATAGGTCATGCCCAAACTTTTAGGGGCAGGTTTGGGGTGTGAGACCTCTCCTCTCCCTTGCCGGAGACCCAAACTCGAACCCTCTATTCCTGTCTTCCTCCCTTCATCTCCTGCTCCTTCATCACCCTTCCCCATTTTAGGCCTTTGTTTTGCAACAAACCCATACCTTCTCCGATTCAGTGAAAGGAGAGAAAGAGGAGGGCATCGTCGTCCCGCCCCGCCGACGTCGACGCCCTACCCCGCCATCCCCAACAAGAAGGTTTGAAATACATGAGGTAAAAGGTCGCAGTCCACCTGATGAATTTAGATTCAGTTTTGGAACTAAAATTTGACAATAGTAGATGGTGTGAGTGTGTGTCTTTGCCCAGGAATCTGTGATGGTTTCGATGGCTTCTACTTCCTATCAATTTTTTTTTTTTTTTTTTTTGTTATCTCTCCATCTAAGATTCTAAGAATCTGTTGGGTTAAGATTCTAAGAATTTTTTGAACTGTTAATCGGTAGGTGTTTGTTTCATTGGGTTCCATTGGGTTGTTTTATTTATTCATTGGGTTCCATTGGGTTGTTTTATTTATTTATTTATATGCATTATTAATTTTTTAAATCTGTTGGGTTCCATTGTATTCAAAGTTAGATTTTTTTGTAATGGAAAAGTATTTGTAGAGACTGAGATTTGCAGTAAGAAATTGCAAGTTTTCAATGTTTCGATGAATAGATTGAACAGGGAGATCCCATTGAGCATATAAAATTGCAATGCCCTTAAATTCTTGGATTTGGGGTTTAACAGTCTGAATGGAAGTATTCCAATTGAGGTTGTGGGTTTGAAGAGGCTTTTGGTTTTTCGAATGGGGAATAATTCGGTTGATGGAACTGTTCCAGTAGGGTTTGGGAGCATTGAATTGCTTGAGGTTCTGGATTTGCATAATCCCAAACTGGTTGGCAACATTCCTGAAGAAATCAGCAATTGCAAGTTTCTTCTTCAGTTGTGAGTCCAATTTATTGCCCTTTCAATGTTCTATATCTACATTTCTTTCTTAAGTTTTCATTTCATTTTTTATCCTCCAAATTATTATCTTTTTTTTATTTTTATTTTTTATCTATATCATTTTTCAACTATTAATTTCATCTATTTAGTTCCTAAAGTTTATAGTTTCAGCTAATGTGATTTAATTGGAGATATTTGTCCAAATCAATAACAACTAAAGCATAATTTGATAGCAAAAAGCCATTTCAAAGTTTGAACATCTTAAATTATTCAACCGAACATTCAACTTTTTAAATTAACTGTTTTGAAATGAGAGTAGAAAAGAATATGAGTGTTTGGTTGAAGAGTGTAAGTTTTCTAATTCAGTGTGATTAAAAAGATGGGTGTTTGGGAAAATTGATTGTAATGTTGGATTATTACTGGGAGTACATAACATAGTTTTTGGTTTACTGGGCGAATTGATTGTAATGTTGTTTCAACATCATTTCATCCTAAAAGATGAGATCCATAGATATAAATCTACATAACGAAACCTGCGCCATTTTCCGATTCAAGATTATTGATTAGATAAATGATAGGGAAGAGTTGAGAGGGAACTGCATATAAACCACACATCATTAGCTGCCCCAGGATTAAAGCAGAAATAATATTCTTCACAGAAAAGCTTCCATTCCAAATTATGGTATAACTTGACATAATCCAACATTTGTTTAATAATGTGCCTAACCCGAAGACAATTTGGTAAAAAACCACTTCCATTGACCAAATGGAGTTTGTCAAAAGTAAAGCTACTAGAGTTCTATTAAGAGCACAAAGCAATTGTCAATTGGTTTTACACTAAATTCCAATACATGCCACAGTCAATAACTGCCCAACAGTAGCATGTGCTTCCTTCCAGGGCCTAATCAACAAAACCCCTCAACACCACGAAATCAATTATTAGCTGGCACAAACAGGAGAGAGGGGGAGAGAGAGAGAGAGAGAGAGAGAGAGAGCCAAGAAACTAATACTGTTACCATCATTTTGTTCAGTTTGAATGCATTTAATAGATGGACAACTTTGAAAATTCTTACTATATTGTTAAAGTGTAAACATATTAACTCATTTGTTTTAAATTGGGAAATGTACGAAATTAGATGCATTCTTTATTTTTTTTTATTTTTTTTTCAATTGATGAGGGGCCACTATTGTGATTTATGGATGGAAAATTGAATTTAGGAAGGTGAGTAATCATTTAGTTTGTTGATCTGACATCACAGTAATTTATAATCTGCAAGATATCTGAGAAATTATTGAGAGGAGTTAGAATTCCATAGAGAAACTGATGGATTCGCAAAAATTTTGATTTATATCGCTTGGGAGAACAGGAAAGTAGGTACTTGCAATTTGTACATGTTTGAAATGATTTGGCAATTCTAGACATAAGAGAGAATTTTTTATGATGGAGATTAATTTAGCTGATTAAATCTCTTACCATTGATTGGAAAATTAGTACATTATTGAATTAAAATTGGCGTATTCTAAGCTAACATAAAAAAATTCATGTATTTGTGTGCAATGAAAAACAAATAGTTGATGAATAATATAGAATGGATGAACATTCAAATCTGATGCATTGCATTTAAAAAATTGTCCCATGTTCCTATCATAGAAATCAAATTTTGCCAGATAAAGAAAATTCATGTATTATGTAAAGCGTGAATTTGTGGTTGAAAAAACAACATTGTTCATTATTGATTTCTAATAGCGGTTAGGTTCTACAATTTTTTTTCACATATATGAGATATTGTTTTTTTTATTTATGATTTTTTTTATTTGAGTAACAAGAAGAATTATGTTAAAATTGGGGAATTATTGATTGTATTGATATTGATGTTATTTAGACTCTTCCCATTCTTATTTTGATGTCCTAAAATGCTTAACAAAGCCAAGATAGTTAGGTTTGTGTGAATGCATTTAACAGAGGGACACCATTGAAACTTCTTAATATATTGAACTTTGAAACTTCTTAATATATTCAAAGTCAAGTTGCTTATGTGTTTATGGGATATTTATGTGTTTCTTTGATTTGGAAAACAAGAAGAATTAAGTGAATTGAATAGTATAGCATATTGCTCCGTGCACCAGTTCATTTTTATACTGCCATAGCCCCATGAATAGAACTTCAAGCCCATGACCCTTGCTTTGAAAGGCAGGGTCTCTGCCAACTGTTATTATACCCAGTGTGTTAGTGTTACCCTTCAATTACTATGCATTTGTCTACACCATTAACATTTATTGTATACAATTTTTATTTATTTTTATTATTATTATTATTATTATTATTATTATTATTATTATTATTATTATTATTATTATTATTATTATTATTATTATTTTATGGTTAGTTGATGGAATGCTTTCAATATATTTCAATGAGGAATTTAAGGATGAGGAGATGGTTGATGTGAAGTCATTACACATCTGAAACTTTCTCTGAAGTTGAGTTTGTTGATTATAACTGTTAGGATACTCATATCCAGTAATTGTTTGAAGAAAATAGATTATAACTGTTCAGGTATTTGTTAAAATAAAGGGAAATACTGGATTAATGTTTTGGTCATTTGTATGTGTCTGGTCTAACTTATCTTTAGCTCCTTGAATATTGATTGATTGGTTGAATATTAATTGCAGTTGAAGTGCTGCCTCACTTGTTTTCAATGGCCAACTTTTGTGTTAAGCTTCTGCTATATTACATAAGGATTTTGAAGGTGTCTTCTTTAATTGAAATTCATTGATTACCTAGGGACCTGTCTTAAAAAGAGATGTAATCCAAGATTTAATAGTAAACCACTTGATTATCTTTTCGTCTATTGTTATTGGTCGGTTTCCAGACAAAAGAAATTTAAAAACTATGCCAATATACTGTAAGAATGTGATGGATCATAGCCCTCTAAATCTCCATTCTCAAATTTTCACAAAATCTTAAAAAAGGGTAAATTATAAATATGCCCCTGATGTTTGTAAAATATTCTCACTCTCTCTATGGGAGCTTGCATTTTAAGATTAGTATCCAAAGTTTGGTAATGAGGTGCGGTTTTGCCTTTGAGTCAAACTTGGTTCTAGATCATGACACAATGCAATTATACAATTGAATTTGTTATTTTATAACTGCATTTTAATCTTAATATTATTTACACCGTGCCTTTAGGCACAGGCATACGCTAGTGACTATATTCCTATAAATTAATTGAGGTATTAATTAAACAAAAGAAAATAGGTGTACATTCTGCTAGCTGCGATTAGCGCTGATAAACATTGGAACAAAACTAATAATAAAGCGGAGCTCCTACAGCATTGACAACTGTAATAGAATTTGTGCAAAAAGTTCACCTTAAGTAAATTGAATTTCAAGTTTCATAAGCAATACCTTATGTGGAAGATTGGAGTAAAGTAAAACAAATGAGAAAATTGGAAGAATATAGAAGAAAACCCTCATATCAAGAAAAATCGCAATCTGCAACAAATATGTTACATCAAGTTAGAAAGGGGGAAATGTACTTTAACTCAAGTTGGACAATTTCAAAGAGATCTAAATTTTAAGCAACATGTATGTTGTATAGAGTTTTAACCAGATGTCACTACATCAAAAGATCTGCAAACTATTATTACACTAAAACATGAATAGTTTAAGAAAAAGAAAAGCCTCGCTAGCTATTTATGCAAACAAAAACCAACTCAGAGAAGCATTTAACATTAAAGTTTTTACATAAGTTCTTATGCTTATAAAACATGTAATACGATTAGCAGGCGAAATGACCATCAGTACTTTACTGAGCTCAAAAGAAAAAAATATTTCTCGGGGCCACTTTTCTAGTAAGATATAATACCCACTACACTGCACTCCAGAGTTGTTAACCATGACAATAGAGAAGAATATGAAAAATGTAGATATCCAATCTAAGCAGCAAGCATATCTCACACACTGTGATTGAACAACTAGTATATACACAAGAATGAGATGCCTAGCAAGGCAAGAAACAACTTTTTATATCAGTTTCTAGACTCACCAAAAAGAGAGGATATGAAGCAAGCAATGAGCAGGGAAGTGTTGAAGTGAAGTACCAATAAAATGGGATGTGTCTAGAGATTAAATATTGAGGAACAAATATGAATCTCACAAGATACTCTAGTTATGTCAAGGGTGTATTTTGATGAGAGTTTTGAGGAATTTATGACATAACAAGTATAATAGAAATCTGCACCATTCATGAATCAAAAGATCAAATAGATTAAGAAAGAAAATACAGAAGTGCATATTACAACAAGATCAAACCCCAAGCCAAATACCACAAATAAAAACAACCAACGGCTATCAGCAGCCACACCCAGAAACAGAGTATCACAGCCATCTGCAATACTTGTGTTTACTATTTGCTGCTGAAAAAAAAAATTAAAAAAAATGATAATGACTAGTGTTGTTTACTCCGTCTAATAGAATTATAATTTCGCCCATGTACTATTTAAAAGTAAAAACTAATTAATGCCTAAAATAAAAAAATAAAAAAAATTGCTTATAGATGACATTTTATCTTTAAAAATCTTTAAAGATGAGCATTTCATCTTTAAAAACAAATAAAGATTAGCATTTCATGCAAAGGTTTTGGAGGGTTGTGTTTTTTTTGGAACAAGTTTGTTTCTACTTAGAAAAATTATTTATAAAAGGAAAATTTGATAGCTGCCAGCAAAATTGGTGAATATGGATTTTTTTTTTTTATGTTGAAATAATTTCCAGTGAAACCATCAAACCATCTTCACCGACACCTTCCCACCTAAAAATCTTCAACCTCAAATCAAGTTTTCTTTCTCAAATTTTGAATCAAATTAGATGGAAAAAAATGATAAAGGGTTCAATGCAAACTACATCTCTCATAAAATCAAGAATTAAAATGAAATGGAATATGTCTTGAATTTGTTTTTTGTCAATGTACAAGGGACCACCCATGCAAGTTCTCTGTATTTAACATAGAGTGATACCCGATACTAGTTAAATCAACAAAGCACATTGATGTAGCAGCCTTGAAGATCCCATGCACATGTGACAGCATAAGACAGACAAAAGAATGAAGTGATAAATTGTATTCTAATAATAAATTAATTAGAGAGAAGATACAAGAAGCCTTATATAGGCGTGAGAGATCTCGGAGTAGGCACCAAGTCAATACTGATATGGACAGGGAAAACTATGTAAGGAAAAAAAAAACTTATTTATGAAAGTAATACAATTGGAAAGAATACAACTCATGCCAACACTCCCCCTCAAGTTGGTGCGTAGAGATCTCCTATGCCCAACTTGTCGAGTGAGTCAAAAAAAACTTTCCCGGACACTGCATGTGTCAATACATCGGCTAGCTGCTCCTCTGATTTAACAAATGGTATAGTCGCCAAATTTGTATCTAGCTTCTCTTTGATAAAATGCCGATCTACCTCCACGTGTTTTGTTCAATCATGCTGAATAGGATTGTTCACTATTTCTCGAGCAACTTGATTATCACAATAAAGCTGCATAGCATTCTGGGGTTCAAAACCTATCTCGGTAAGCAACAACCGTAGCCAGAGAAGTTCAAAAATTCCTTGAGCCATACCTCTATATTCAGCCTCAGCTGCGGAGCGAGAGACCACATTTTGTTTCTTACTACACCATGTGACTAAATTACCTCCCATGAATGTAAAGTATCCTGATGTGGAACGTCGGTCCGTAATATTGCCTGCCCAATCCGCATCGATGTATCCCTCAACCTTCAAATGTCCATGCTTTTTGAATAGCAAACCTTTCCCAGGAGCAGACTTTAAATAACTCAAGATTCGCATTACAGCCTCCATATGATCCTCACTTGGAGAGTGCATAAACTGACTAACAACGCTAACTGCATATGCAATATCAGGTCTAGTGAGTGATAGATAAATTAATTTTCCAACTAGCCTTTGATATCTCTCTTTATTAGTTGGAACTTGATTCGAATATATTCCCAGATGGTGATTTTGCACAATAGGAGTACTCACGGGTTTACATCCTAACATACCCGTTTCAGTAAGTAAATCCAACACATACTTTCATTGTGACAAATAAATGCCACTACTAGAGCGAGCCACTTCAATGCCCAAAAAATACTTCAATCCTCCCAAGTCCTTCATGTCAAACTCAGAAGCCAAATACCCTTGCAGCTTTTGAATTTCATTAGTATCATCACCCGTAACCACCATGTCGTCAACATAGATAACTAACAAAGTAATCTTACCATCCTTTGTTTTTTTAATAAACAAGGTATGATCAGAATTTCCTTGATGATACCCATATTTCTTCATGGCATTTGTAAACCTCCCAAACCATGCTCGAGGGGATTGCTTCAAGCCATATAGGGCCTTACGCAACTTGCAAACTTTCCCTGAGCCGTTAATTATCCCATAACCAGGTGGAAAATCCATGTATACTTCTTATTCCAAATCTCCATGTAAAAAGGCATTTTTTACGTCAAACTGCTTCAAAGGCCAATTCAAATTAGCAGCCAAGGATAGTAATACTCTAATGGTATTCATTTCTGCTACTGGCGCAAAAGGCTCCTGATAATCCACGCCGTATGTTTGTGTGTACCCCTTTGCTACTAACCTCGCCTTGTACCTATCAATCGTCCCCTCAGCTTTGTGTTTGATAGTAAATACCCATCTGCACCCCACTGGTTTCTTTTCGTGTGGTAGCAAGACTACATCCCAAGTCTTATTCTTCTGTAGTGCTGCCATCTCTATATTCATAGCATCTATCCATTTTGAATCCTTCAAAGCCTCCTCAACACTATTTGGGAACTTAACAGATGTCATTTGATTCACAAAGGCTTGATATTGTGGTGACAATCTATGAGTAGATACATATTGAGCAATGGAGTACCTTGTTTTTCCTTCGGGTGAAATCGGTCAGGTGGATAGCCTCGATTCTGTCTTGGAGGCAAGTGATAAGGTCTGTCAACAATGTTAGGATTAGTAACAATATTAATATCTAAGTCACTTACCTCAGGGATATCCATAGGAGCATGAGTAGGTACGAGAGAAGGGGAATCAACAAACCTCAAGAGGAACAGTCGTAGGCTCAACAAGCTGCGCAATATTCGGAACAGAATTCGAAATAGAATCTGGAACAAAATCGGCGTGTGAAGTAGACTCAGTGACTGGTATAGATGAACTTGGTTTTGGTAGTAAACTAGGCTCTGATACAGTGGCCATTGGTTTGTTGCACACCACTCCTTCTCTATCTTCCAATGTAACCTCAAACCAATCAGGTTCTTCAAGTGTACGCAACTCCCCCTAAAGCACCTGGTTGGACAAGATAGGATCAAAAAACATCTCATGTTCTAGGAATGTCACGTCCATGGTGACATAAAAGCGCCGGGTAGGAGGATGGTAGTAGCGGTAGCCTTTTTGATGGGGAGCGAAGCCGAGAAAAACACATCGAATAGCGCAAGGATCCAATTTGCTCCGCTGATTTTTATGAAGATGAACATACGCCACACACCCAAAAATCTGCGGAGTAAGATTTAATATAGAGGACAAAGGTACATGATGTGCTAAAGCTTCCAGAGGAGTGTGAAAATCAAGAGTCCGAGAAGGCATTCGATGGATCAAATAGATAGCATGGATAACAGCATCAGCCCAAAATTGTTTAGGGACCGAAGCACCAATGAACAAGGTACGAGCAACCTCAAGAATATGTCGATTCTTACGCTCCGCAACACCATTTTGTTCGGGAGTTTGAGAACAGCTAGTTTCATGGATCATGCCAATGTCTTGAAAAAATTGAGAGAGCTCAGAATTAATATATTCCCCGCCGTTGTCAGAGCGGAACACATTGCTAGGTAGTGAAAATTGGGTTTGGATCATCTTATGAAAGACTCGAAAAATGGGACCAACATCACTTTTATGTTTCATGACATATAACCAAGTCATACGAGTACAGTCATCCACAAAGGTAACAAACCATTGAATACCAGCATAAGTAGTAACAGGGGAAGGACCCCAGACATCAGAGTGTATTAAAGAAAATGGAACCATATTTTATTAAAACTCAAAGGATAAGGAACACGATGACTCTTAGCTAAAATACAAATATTGCATTTAAATTCAGAGTCCTTGACATTATGAAATAACGAAGGTAGTAACTTGCGTAAATAACCGAAAGACACATGACCAAGACAACGATGCCACAACCAAATTTTTTTCATCTTCTCAGTCTTTGTCCCACGCACCTGATGAACCCGACCTGCTGCAACATCATCAACATGATATAATCCCTCTCTCTTAGTACCACGCCTAATGATCTCCCGAGTCTGGATATCCTGGAGCAAGCAAAAAAGAGGAAACATTAATACTATACAATCCAATTGTTCTGTAACTTGATTGACAGAAAGTAAATTATTGGATAATGTTGGAACAAGCAAGGTATGATGTAAGGACAACGAAGGAGTAAGAGCAATAGAACCCGCCCTTGTTACAAGGTCAGTTTCACCATTGGCTGTGACTACTCGATCTCGACGATGAGAAGTTTCATATTGAAATAGAGATTTATCGTAAGTCATGTGATTGGTAGCACCTGAGTCGATTATCCAACCTGTGTCACGATCCTCGGAGGAGCTTAGAGCTTTTCCAGCAGCATCTTTTGGGGAGTCTTCTGAGAGAGAGAGTTCAGAAATAAGGGACAAGTCTGGTGCTAGATGACCAGAATGTTGCACAGTAGTGGTGGTTGGTCTTGTGGTTGCAACTACTGCAACCCCAGCCAGAGTGTCAGTAAGTTTCGCATGGCTTGGACATCTAGTCGTGCGCTCAGCTTTGAGTTGCTTTCGATGCTCCAAATACCAGTCAGGAAACCCATGCTTCTTAAAGCAATTATCGGTTGTATGTCGAGTACCATTGCAAAATACACAATGCAAATCATCTTTGTTTTCAACATCAGAGAAACGAGGAGTTCGGGATGTCAGGATGCCAGGGGATTTGGATACCATAGCAATAGACGGAGTACCAATGGTACCTGTAGAAGAGAGCATAATAGTCTGTCGTTGAGCCTCACGGCGGGTATATGCAAAGGATTCCTCTAAGCCAGGAAGCGACTGGATCCGCAAAAAATCGCTGCGAACTTTATCAAATCCATCGTCCAATCCTGCAAGAAAATCATAGATACGATCTTTCACAACTTCATCCCGACGAACTTTTATATCTGTAGCACAAGTCATTTTAATCGGGCGACTCTTATCAAGCTCTTGCCATATGGTCTTGAGCTCAGCAAAATACAAGGGAATCGGACGACCACTTTGTTTTATACGGGTGGCTTTGCACCGTAGTTCGTAAATCTGTGATTCGTCCAATCCATCATAGTACATTTGAGAAACACCTTCCCAAACGTCAGCCGCAGTTGGTAAGCCAAGAAAGAGGCCAAGTAAATCAAGTTCCATGGTTTTCATCAACCATCCTCTAACAATAGCGTCCTTCTTTCGCCACTGTGCATAACCAGGATCAGATTGGTCCACCCGAGGAGTCTCACCTGTCAAGTAACCGAACTTGCCTTGCCCGGCAGCATGTAATTCCATCATCTGAGACCAAATAGTGTAATTGGAACCATTCAATTTGATTCCAAATGGAATAGCATAGGAATCATTCTGGATAGTCACCACAGGATTGGAGTTTACACCAGTTGTTATAGCAACTTGCTGATTATTATCATCCGTCATGATTATTGGAGTATGTAGAAGGTAGAGTTTGTTCGGAGATTGGGTTTTTAGAGCAAGCGAACCAAGATCGAAACTGGGTTAGGATCACGCTCTGATACCAAGACAAAAGAATGAAGTGATAAATTTTATTCTAATAATAAATTAATTAGAGAGAAGATACAAGAAGCCTTATATAGGCGTGAGAGATCTTGGAGTAGGCACCAAGTCAATACTGATATGGACAGGGAAAACTATGTAAGGAAAAAAAAAAACTTATTTATGAAAGTAATACAATTGGAAATAATACAACTCATGCCAACAAAGACACCTTCACAAGAGAAAATAAAACCCTTTGGTTTCTATGAGGAAAAGGAAGCAGCATACCATGTTTGGTTACTATCGATATGCATCCATGAAGCAATAGAGAGCTTCCACCATCATGTTTGTCTAGCAAATTGACAACTTAAATATTGCGTATTCATCCTTGAATATAAAGAAACAAAATTCTTCAAATGATTGTTGGTGCTATGTATCCAGACAAGTATGGATCAATTCAAACTCTTCAATTCCTTAATCATGGAATCCTTGATAAATAACTGTGAGTGAAAATCAATGAATTTGACAATAAAAAGAAGGAAAAAAAAAACCCTCGTTAAAGTTTGCTACATCAAAAACTTGTTAATTGAACCTTTCCTGACATTGGACCTCCATCTAAATTGCATGATCAGGATTCTCTTCAAGGATCCCAAAGCAGCCTTCTTTCTATGGCGGAGGGCCCTTTCAAACAAAAAGCAAATTATGATTAACAAAGATTTTCACAAGTGGTCTTCAAGAAATCCATGATACACACTTAGAGACACCTCTTTATGTGAGTACTAGGGATGAGAATCTCAAAACAACCAACTGAACATAATCTAAACACACAAATGATATAGAGCTTAAGAAATTTGATGAAATCCAATTGCACAAAATCGTCCTTACAAATTCCATCTAAAGGCATCTTAATGATCATAACCTGCATCACAGAAAGGATCACAAACAAAAGAAAAAAAAAAAAAAAAAAAAAACAGAATTAATATGTGATGATGGAAAAGAAGATATGGAAAAAAAATAAAATTAGCAATCGCTACCAAGAATCTTACAATAAAATCATTTTAATATGGAAGCCACATGTAAGAAGATAAAAATAATAAAATGATCAGAAAAAAATACCAATAACTGAACAATATAGGTACATCAGCATAATATGATGGTAGAAAAAATATTACCAAATTGTTTATCTTCCCCTTCAATAGAAGGGGAATCACTCTCTCATTTAGTTTCCATTTCAAAAAGCAAAAAAATCCAAAACCAAATTTAAAGATAGCTAGCTCCACACAGATTAAATACAAAATAATAAAAGTGAGATGAAATGAAAGAATGAAAATTAAAGAAGAAATACCCGAATGCGAGAAGTGGCATCTTGACCAGATCAAAGAATCATAGGGATGTCATGGCTCATCTACTTCATCACCGCCTCTCTCTTGTTCCTCAATAACTTTATCCTGGCCTCTTCGTCATTGTCTTGCTGTTTTTACAATCATCAAATTCAATATACATACACACACCCATTGTTTGTCAAATTTTAGGCTTTTACAAAAAATCGAAGCACGAAATGAGAGAAGACAAACCATCTAGAGGAGTTGAAGCCTCTACGGAAGAGAGAGATTCCCAATTTCATTGCTTTCTTGGAGTGTCTGGTGGTTTTCTTCTTCCTCAATGATTTGCACAAAGAGAGAGAGTAACGGTCTGCTAAGAAAAACAAAAAAACAAAGTTCCAACTTTTTTGAAGAATGGCGAAGATCTTCCAAGTTCCAATATATAAAAAAAAGGAAAAAAAACTTAGGGTTTTGGTTCGGGACCTTGAAATCTCCATGAAAGAAAGAGAGAGGAAGACGGACAGATTGAGATAGCATTTGTAGAGTGAGATAGGTATGCCCAATTCTAAGAGTATTTCATTTTAGCATTTGGTGTCAGATTATTTTATTTTGCCGCTGATTTTTTATGACAGAAATTGCGTGTCGTGAAAAGCAAAATATTTTTAACAGCTAGCATATGTGTGTTGTGGAAAGAGTACTTTTCAATGACTGACTTTTTGCACGTCGTAAAAAGTACAATATTTTTAACGGCTGGTTTTTTGTGCACCGTGAAATGTTCAATATTTTTAACGGCTGATGTACGTGTGTCATGTATAGTTGATATATTAACGGCATGCCATATGTACGTCGTAAAAAGTTTTATTATTTAAGGCTAACATTGCAAGCCATAAAAAAATCATCATTATTAGCATTCACGGCCTATGTAGTAGACATGTTGTGGTTGGGAAATTATTTATGATATACAAAAAAAAAAATAAGTCGTAAAAGTGAGAAACCATGGCTTACATTTACTGTATGTCGTTAATGTAGAGCCATAAAAACTCAATTTTGTTGTAGTGACATAACATGCAAGGGAATTACTACCCAAACACAATTACATGTCCACAATAACACCTATATATTTCATTTCCTCATTATTCATAATATCCCAATACTTTAAAGAAATCCTCAATCAAAATATCATTCTCTACTCAAATTTGAAATTAGGGTTTTACTACATTTGGGGATTTCTCCACTTCTTCATTTATACATGTTTCCATTACCATAATATGCATATTTAATAAAAGGAGTTTGGGAAATTTCAATTAAAAGTGAGAAAAATCTACTTTATGTAAAATTAAGGGTTTATTTCAATCCAACATCAACATTTCACCTAAAGCCACAACAATACCACAATATCTTCTTCAAAACAAAGAAAAACAAGGTTAAAGGTAACCCTACCTCGATGATCAAGCAAGATAGCAAAGCTCCTAGAAGACTTCTCAGCAAATTAGCAAGGTAGAAAAGTGATATCTTCAAGTCTTTTTCTCTTTTTGATTAGCAATCTAGGCCAAATCTTAGTGATATAGAGGGTATTTTAGAGTGAGAATCTAGGGTTTTCGGAAATGAGAAGAAATGAAGGAAGATAGAAAAGAAAAAGGTAAAGAATGATCTAGAATGTCATTTTCAATTTGCTGATATCGTGCAGTCTGCTCGAGCGCAACTTCCTACGCTCGAGCATAAGGAACAAACTCGGAAGGCTCGCTCGAGTGACAAATCCTTCGCTCGAGCATAAAATGACAAGTCCCAAAAGTTTTGTATAGTTACAGTGAAACAACTAGGAGCCAACATTCTC
The DNA here is from genome assembly GCA_025200525.1 of Camellia lanceoleosa. NCBI lineage: Eukaryota > Viridiplantae > Streptophyta > Magnoliopsida > Ericales > Theaceae > Camellia > Camellia lanceoleosa. The sequence goes on along the minus strand of CM045759.1, from coordinate 174,271,751 downwards.
CGCTCGAGCGACCTTCCTGCAAACTCGAGAGATATTGGGAGCTGCAATTCTCCGCTCGAGCGTAACTTCCTTCTCTCGATCGGGCGCTTGGAACAAAATATCATAATAGCGAGTCGGTATAACATGTGTGGAAATGCGGCTTACAATTGTGTAGAAAGGCACGACATCTACACATGCCATATGTACCCTTTTAGAGGTTTACATTATAAGTTCCCCTTATATATATAGAAAAAAATAGAACTTTGTTTCCATGATCCCCTTTATGTTACTTCATTGTTTAAGGCCCCGTTTTGTCTATTGGCTTTTTGGTTAAAATAGTCAAAAAGAAAAAACGTTTAATCACATCACTCTCTTTACTTTTCTGCACGTTTTTTGTTAAAATTAAAAAATTTAACTAAAATAGCCACCTCCCAAACACCCACAAGTCTTTAACAAAATCCAGTTATATGACAAGTATGTGATTACAAAATGAGGGCAAGAGAATAAAATTGTTTTGTTTTGTTTACAAACACCCTCAAGTTGTTTTGTTTACATCTGTTCGACACTTTGGTGCCTCATTTTTTGGGCATCACACACATTTTTATCTCCCTAGATCGTTTGATTCATGGCGTAGTGATCTGTAGCCCTCGCATTCGAAACCCTCCCTCTTGCTGCTCTTGAACTCTCTCTCTCTCTCTCTCTCTGCCGAGCTGTGACTATTTTGGTATGTTGTGTCTGTTTTGGTAATTATTTTAGGGTTTTGTTTATGGGTCATTTAGGTTAGGTATCATCTCCCAAACCAATAAATTTTAGGGTTGTTAATCAATCTAATACATTTCATTATCTCAAAGCCACAATTTTTTTTTAGTGTTTTTGAGAATCCTGATGAGTCTTTGCTCAAGTATTGTAAGCCTAATTTACTATTTTTTTGGTTGTGAACTTGCTAAGCATCTAAAATTCTATAATTCAGGTCATGTTTGATCATGCCAAGGACAGACCAATAATTTTCTCAACCTTCCACACTGTTGTGGCACTACTTGCCAGGAAGCTGCAGAGCACCTCTGGCCAGAAGTTTAGGGTGTAAGTTGTCATGTGGTTGCTAATTATCAATTTCATTCAATGTTTCAATAACATGCCCAAAGCAGTTTACTTGCAACATTTAATGGGTGTCGAAGGAGTGATTGTTGATTTGGTTGAAGAAATCACAAAGGTTGTTTTCAGTTATGATCAAGCCATCGAGCGAGGGTGAAGGAGAGGTGCTATTGGAAAGGGAGGATCAGATTCAGGTCAAAGCAAATCCCCAATTCTCTCAAAGGGAGCTGTCATTTTTGCGGAAGCTAATTCTAGAATTGATATAGACATAAAATAAAAGGTCTACTTTTATATTCCAAATTACATAATAGAAAGTTTTCCCACTTTTTATTGCTTTCGCACATAACCTTATCTTTTTTTGGTTATTGACAAAATGCTCCATTAGAAAATAAGTTGGATTTCCCCTTGATCATGTGGTTATGAATGTCTGATTAATTGGAATTTATTTATTTATTTTTTTATAGATACGCTACTCGACAAACCGTACAATATGAATGATTCAGATCATTAAAATAGTCCCAATATTGGCCTCAGAATGGGGCACAGTAGTACCACATTCCCGGGTGTGTTAAGAGTAATTAAGCTCCCAAAAAATTATCCTCTCAACTGCTATTATTCTAATAATTTGTCACTGGGCACCAACTTAAATTTTCACTAGGCACCAACTTATTTTGTTTATTTTTATTGCTTTGTATCTTCAAGTGATTAATGGTTTTAACAGTTTTAATAGTTTTAGGCAATAAATTTATTTGAAATTGGAGCTGTTTGTTCAAAACAAACCTCCATTGTTTGTTCCATTGTTTTAACAGTAGGTATGGTTTAAATTGGGGTTATTTTCAATTGTATTTTCCATTGTTTGTTTGTTCAATTGTATTTTTCCATTCTTTATTCTGGGTTTGTAATCTTGACATTATTTTCCATTGTTTGCATGTTAATGTTCAATCGTCTATGAAGTTCGCTGACTTCTACAATAACTATATTTTATTTTCTTTGTTTAATAATTTTTTTAAATTTGGAGTTTATTTGAGTTACTAATAAATTGGTGTATTGTATTCATTTGAGTTTCATGCCTTCCTGTGAATTCATTCCCTACTCTTTGAAAATGAAAAAAAACAAAAAACAAAAACAAAAACAAAATTTTTTTGATTGATTTTAATTCATTTTTAACCATAATTAGAGGAGCAACTCAGGCGGGTTCGGTCGGGTTGGAGGTTTTCCCAACCCTAACCTGAATTGTGTTTCGCAGTGCCCAAGCCCACCCAAGCCCGAGCATAGCTAAACAATCCCGGACCAAGCTTCATAATTTGAACTCGGGTTAGCCCGAATTGCCCGAATTTCACAAGGCAACAAACAGCTTTTGAATTTTTCCATAGAACAAACAGTGCTTTATAATATACATAAGTCCATTAGTCCATACAACAAACTTAACCATCATCCTAGCCACAAACACTGCTACATATAAAAGTAAATTTCACAAGGCAACAAACAATGCTTCATTATTCCATACAACAAACAGAATAGTTCTTAGGCATTAGGCAAAGGGCATTTCTCTAACGCATTGTAGGACCATGATTGATATTAGTATCAATATCTTCAATTTTCATCCCAGCAGGTAATTTCCAATCAAATGAGTAAAGAAGATTGGCAAGTGCAAGCTCTACTGTTGCAACTCCCAGATTGATTTCACAATGCTCTTCGACCAGATCCAAATGGAATTAGTCCAAAGTCCTCTAAAATCAATATCATCGATTTTGAGTGGTAATCGAACGACGAGTGACCAAAAATAGAAAAATTGAAGCACAAATATAAACACAGAGAGGGATCTACCAATTTTGTGTGGCGTCAAAACTTATCGAAAGGGTGGCGTCGGCGTTGGCATCTTCCGTTCTTCAACTCTCATGAATAAATGAAATGAGAGTCCGAGACAGAGGGAAGAAAGAATAGATAAGGCTGGGTTTTGTTTTTAGTTTTTAGTTTTAATCTAATGGTCCAAATAAAATATGCTAATCCACATACTGATCGGCGCTTGCGCTTGAAAACATGGCCGACCAGATTAACGAATCTGCCTTGCCTTAGCTAGGGCGCGAACTTAAGAAGCCAAATGGGTCTAACTCGTGGGCTGGCCGAGGCACAGACTGGTCGGCGCTTGCACTTGAAAACATGGCCGACCAGATTAATGAATCTGGCCTTACCTTAGCCAGAGCACGAGCTTAAGAAGCCGAATGGGTCTCACTTATGGGCTAGCCAAGGCACAAACTGATCGGCACTTGCGCTTGAAAACATGGCCGACCAGATTAATGAATCTACCCATTGCCTTAGCCATGGCGCGAGCTTGAGAAGCCGAATGGGTCAAACTCGTGGGGTAGGCGAGGCACAGACTGATCGGCATTTGCGCTTGAAAACATGGCCTACCAAATTAATGACTCTGCCCTTGCCTTAGCCAGGGCGCAAGCTTGAGAAGCCGAATGGGTCGAACTCATGGGCTGGCTGAGCCACAAATTGATCGACGCTTGCGCTTGAAAACATGGCCGACCAGATTAATGAATCTGCCCTTGCCTTAGCCAGTGCGCGAGCTCGAGAAGCCGAATGGGTCTCACTCATGGGCTGGCCCAGGCACAAACTGATCGGCGCTTGTGCTTGAAAACATGGCCAACTAGATTAATGAATCTGCCATTGCCTTCCCAGGGCGCGAACTTGAGAAGCCGAATGGGTCTAACTCGTGGGCTGCCCGAGGCACAGACTGATCGGCGCTTGCGCTTGAAAACATGGCCGACCAGATTAACGAATCTGCCCTTGCCTTAGCCAGGGCACGAGCTTGAGAAGCCGAACAGGTATAACGCGTGGGCTGGCCGAGGCACAAACTGATCGGCGCTTGCGCTTGAAAACATGCCTAACCAGATTAATGAATCTGCCCTTGCCTTAGCCAGGGCGCGAACTTGAGAAACCGAATGAGTTTAACTTGTGCGCTGGCCGAGGCACACACTGATCGGTGCTTGTGCTTGAAAACATGGCTGACAAAATTAACGAATTTGCCTTGCCTTAGCCAGGGCGCGAACTTAAGAAGCCGAATGGGTCTAACTCGTGGGCTGGCCGAGGCATAGACTGATCGGTGCCTGAGCTTGAAAACATGGCCGACCAGATTAATGAATCTGCCCTTGCCTTAGCCAGGGCGCGAGCTTAAGAAGCCGAATGGGTCTCACTCGTGGGCTAGCCTAGGCAAAAACTAATCGACGTTTGTGCTTGAAAACATGGCCGACTCGATTAACGAATCTGCCCTTGCCTTCCCTGGGCGCGACCTTGAGAAGCCAAATGGGTCTAACTCGTGGGCTGGCCGAGGCACAGACTGATCGGTGCCTGCGCTTGAAAACATGGCCAACCAGATTAACGAATCTATCCTTGCCTTAGTCAGGGCAAGAGCTTGAGAAGCCGAATGGGTCTAACTCGTGGGCTGGCTGAGGCACAAATTGATCGGCGCTTGTGCTTGAAAACATGGCCGACCAGATTAATGAAACTGCCTTTGCCTTCACAGGGCGTGACCTTAAGAAGCCGAATGGGTCTAACTCGTGGGCTGGCCGAGGCATAGACTGATCGGCGCTTGTGCTTGAAAACATGGCCGACCAAATTAACGAATCTGCTCTTGCCTTAGCCAAGGCGCGAGCTTGAGAAGCCGAATGGGTCTAACTCATGGGCTAGCCGAGGCACAAACTGATCGGCGCTTGCACTTGAAAACATGGCTAACCAGATTAATGAATCTACCCTTACCTTAGCCAAGGCGCGAGCTTGAGAAGCCGAATGAGTTTAACTTGTGGGTTGGCCGAAGCACACACTAATCGGCGCATGCGCTTGAAAACATGGTCGACCAGATTAATGAATCTGCCTTGCCTTAGCCAGGGCACGAACTTAAGAAGCCGAATGGGTCTAACTCGTGGGCTGGCCAAGGCACAGACTGATCGGCGCTTGTGCTTGAAAACATGGCCGACCAGATTAATGAATCTGCCCTTGCCTTAGCCAGGGCGCAAGCTTAAGAAGCCGAATGGGTATCACTCGTGGGCTTGCCCAGACACAAACTGATCGACGCTTGCACTTGAAAACATGGCCGACCAGATTAATGAATCTGCCCTTGCCTTAGCCATGACGCGAGCTTAAGAAGCCGAATGTGTCTAACTCGTGGGCTGGTCGAGGCACAGACAGAACGGCGCTTGCGCTTGAAAACGTGGCCGACCAGATTAACGAATCTGCCCTTGCCTTACCGAGGGCGCAAGCTTGAGAAGCCCAATGGGTCTAACTCGTGGGCTGGCCGAGCCACAAACTGATCGGTGCTTGCGCTTGAAAACATGGCTGACTAGATTAATGAATCTGCCCTTGCCTTAGCCAGGACGCGAGCTTGACAAGCCGAATGGGTCTAAGTCATGGGCTGGCCGAGGCGCAAACTGATCGGCGCTTGCGCTTGAAAACATGGTCGACCAGATTAATGAATCTGCCTTGCGTTAGCCAGGGCATGAACTTAAGAAGCCGAATGGGTCTAACTCGTGGGCTGGCCGAGGCACAGACTTATCGGCACTTGCGCTTGAATACATGGCCGACCAGATTAACGAATATGCCCTTACCTTAGCCAGGGCGCGAGCTTAAGAAGCCGAATGGGTCTAACTCGGGGGCTGGCCGGGGCACTGACTGATCGGCCTTTGCGCTTGAAAACATGGCTGACCAGATTAATCAATCTGCTCTTGCCTTAGCCAGGGCGCGAGCTTAAGAAGCCGAATGGGTCTAACTCGTGGGCTGGGCGAGGCACAAACTGATCGGCGCTTGCGCTTCAAAACATGGCCGACTAGATTGATGAATCTACCCTTGCCTTAGCCAAGGCACGAGCTTGAGAAGCCGAATGGGTCTAACTCGTGGGTTGGGTGAGGCACAAACTGATCGGCGCTTACGCTTGAAAACATGGCCGACCAGATTGACAAATCTACCCTTGCCTTAGCCAGAGCGCGAGCTTGAGAAGCCAACTGGGTCTAACTTGTGGGCTAGCCAAGGCACAGACGGATCGACGCTTGAGCTTGAAGACATGGCCGACCAGATTAATGAATCTACCCTTGCCTTAGCCAAGGCGCAAGCTTGAAAAGCCGAATGGGTCTAACTCGTGGGTTGGCCGAGGCACAAACTGATCGTCGCTTGCACTTGAAAACATGGCCGACCAGATTAATGAATATGCCCTTGCCTTAGCCAAGGCACGAGCTTGAAAAGCCGAATGGGTCTAACTCGTGGGCTGGCCGAGTCACAAACTGATCGGCGCTTGCACTTGAAAACATAGCCGACCAGATTAATGAATCTGCCCTTGCCTTCCCAGGGCGCGAGCTTGAGAAGCCGATTGGGTCTAACTCGTGGGCTGGTCGAGGCACAGACTGATCGGCGCTTGCGCTTGAAAACATGGCTGACCAGATTAACGAATCTGCCTTTGCCTTAGCCATGGCGCGAGATTGAGAAGCCGAATGGGTCTAACTCGTGGGTTGGCCGAGGCACAAACTAATCGGCGCTTGTGCTTGAAAACATGGCTGACCAGATTAATGAATCTGCCTTTGCCTTAGCCAGGGCGCGATCTTATGAAGCCGAATGGGTCTAACTCGTGGGTTGGCCGAGGTATAAACTGATCGGCGCTTGTGCTTAAAAACATGGCCGACCAGATTAATGAATTTGCCCTTGCCTTAGCCAGGGCGCGAGCTTGAGTAGCTGAATTGGTTTAACTCGTGGGCTGGCTGAGGCGCAGACTAATCGGCGCATCCACTTGAAAACATTGCCGACCAGATTAATGAATCCGATTAGATTGAGAAAAAGGACGAAAGGTATCGCAGTCTGGAGGCTCGTGCTGAAAAGGCCGAGCGTGAGCTTCGGGAGCTTAAGAATGTTCAAACGACCGAGTCGGTGACGGCCGAGAGAGTGACCCAATGGACCTCGGGTTTTGAAAGGGGATTTCAGGATGGCCTGAAGGTCGAGGTAGAGAGGACCAAAGGAGATCTTTTTGAGGAGGTCTGCCAATGTGAAAATCGTAGATTCAGGCATGGTTGGATCAAGGCCCTTCAAACCGAGGAAGCTTTCGGAGCCGTGGGTATTGATTCAGCTTCGCCCCTGTATCATCGTCATTACTTCCCCTATTCCGACTTCGAAATTGAGAAGAGCGATGATGAGTGTGCCGAAGAAATAGACTTTGTAACGCGAGAAGACTTCGTGCCGAATAAATAGAATTTCTTTTATTTTCAATGCCCGTATTCAGTTTTGAAATGTTATGTGTTTAATTAAATGCCTTATTTAAACCAATTGGCAAGTTTTGTGTTGCGTGGTACAAACGTTAAAACATGCATTGATCGACTCGAATTAAGAACAATCCTTATTGAATATTTATTCGGTCAATCAAGTGGTCCGATGCAGCTCGCACAAAGGCTCCGAATCCGAAGACTGGTGGCCTAATCTGGAGACTTAATCGGCCCTAAGGTGTCATGCACCAAAAGGCACTCTGAATCCGGAGACTTTATTTGGCCAATCATCATATCTATGAAGGGCGCTCCGAATTCGGAGGCTTAATCGGCCCTAAGGTGTCATGCACCAAAAGGGGCTCCGAATTTGGAGACTATTTGGCTAATTGTGATATCCACGAAGGGCGCTCCGAATCCGGAGACTTTATTCAGCCAATCGTGATATCCACGAAGGGCGCTCCGAATCCGGAGACTTTATTCGGCCAATTGTGATATCCACGGAGGGCACTCCGAATCCAAAGACTTTATTCAGCCAATCGTGATATCCACGAAGGGCGCTCCGAATCCGGAGGCTTAATCAACCCTTAAGGGCTTGGAAGCTGAAGCATGAGAACACATGAAATTTTGTATTGCAACGGTGGAATATGTACAAGTATCAAGCCCACAAGTCAGGTCAATGATAGAATTTAAGTAAATGCGTTGAATTCCAAGGTCGTGGCAGGCTTCTTCCTGACATGTCTGAGAGCCGATATGTTCCTGTTCCCGCGATGGAATCTATCTGATAGGGGCCGTCCCAGTTTGGACCTAATTTTTCGTCTGCCGGTCTCCGATCGGCTGGAAGTACCTTCTTCAGGACCAACTCTCCTGGCGTGTGGTGACGCAACTGAACTCGTTGATTATACGATTTAGCGAGCTTCTGCTGATACCGTGCCATGGATGCCAAGGCGTGGTCTCTTCGTTCTTCGATTAGAATGAGATCTAGGGCCAGCATCATGTCATTTCGGCCCGTATCAAAAACTTGCGATTTAAGGGTTGGGAGGCCGATTTCCAGGGGTAAGATTGCCTGCGTTCCGAAGCAAAGAGCAAACGGCGTTTCTCTAGTGGATCTCCTCGGCGTAGTACGATGAGCCCATAGTACACTCAGCAATTCATCGACCCATTTGCCTTTAGCTTTCTCCAGCCTTTTTTTGATGCCGTCCAAGATGGATTTGTTAGAGGCTTCGGCTTGACCGTTGCTTTGGGGGTACGCCGGTGTAGATAAGTAAGGTCGAATACCATATTTGCTGCATAACTCTCGATATACGCCATAATTGAACTGGGTGCCATTGTCTGAGATGAGAGCTCTTGGAATGCCGAATCGTGTTATAATGTTTCTCCATACAAAGCGTTTAATGTCAGCATCTCGTATATGAGTTAAAGCCTCCGCTTCGGCCCATTTTGTAAAGTAATCTGTCGTGATGATTAAGAATCGCTTGTTCCCTGGGGCCCTCGGCAACGGTCCTACAATATCAAGTCCCCACTGAGCAAACAGCCAGGGACTGGTGCTAGAGTTCAACCCTTCGGCAGGTAGATGGGTTAATGGGGAGAACTTTTGGCACTGTTCGCATTTTTTTACATAACTCTCCGTGTCAGCTCTCATTGTCGGCCAATAATACCCCTGTGTTATAGCTCGATGGGCCAGGGAGCGTTCACCAGAATGGGCGCCACAACTGCCCTCATGTATCTCAGTCAGAAGCTCCTCCACTTTGTCCAAGTGCACGCATTCCAAATATGGACCAAAGAGGGACTTTTTATAAAGCCCTCCTTGCGGATCTAGATAGTATCGCAAGGCTTTATTTCGCCGCTTGTGTGCTTCTTTTTTGTCCTTTGGGAGTTGTTCAGAAGAGAGGAATGCAGCAATGGGGTCCATCCAGCTTGGTGCGGATTCTATAACATTGACACGGGCTTCCTCCGAAGGGCCAATACTCGGCTCCGGGATAAAACCTACTTCGATGGTCTGTTTGATCTCAGAATTGATGGCAGAGACTAGGCATGCCAGGGCATCTGCGTGGGTGTTCTGGTCGCGTGTTATTTGGTTCAATTCGTGATGGTCAAATTTTGCTAGCAGGGAATTGGCCGTTGCCATGTAGGCCGCCATATGGTCGTTTCTTGCCGCGTACTCCCCCTTTAGCTGATTGATTACCAATTTTGAATCACAAAATACAAGCAAACGCCGAGCGCCGAGAAGATGCGCCTTCCGCAGACCGGCTAAAAGGGCTTCATATTCGGCTTCATTATTTGATGCTTCGAAGCCAAGCTTGATGGCCTGCTCAATTACTGCGCCGTCTGGAGACATGATTACAACTCCGGTGCCGCTGTCCCGTTGGTTAGATGATCCATCACAATATAATTGCCAAATATCCCCGACATAAATTTTCCAGTTCGAATTTGATCGAACTTCAACCTTTGTTCAAACTTCGTCAGGTTTGAGGTCGGCAAGCCCTCCGGTGAATTCGGCAACAAAGTCGGTCAGCACCTGCCCCTTGATTGCAGTTTTAGGTAAAAATTGAATGTCGTACTCGCCGAGTTCAAGAGCTCATTTTGAAACACGTCCTGATGCTTCTACACTCCGTAATACTGATCGGAGGGGATAATCTGTTAGCACCCCAATGCTATGTCCCTGGAAGTAATGCATCAGTTTTCTCGCCGCCATGACTAGGGCTAAGATGAGTTTTTCCAGCAGAACGAAGCGTGTTTCGGTGTCAACCATTGCTTTGCTCACATAATACACTGGCCGTTGCTCCCCTTCCTTCTTTTTTAACAGTACGACGCTGACGACCCTATCAGAAACTGCCAGATACAGAATGAGAAGGTCACCAGCAGCTGGTGTTGTCAAGAGAGGTACTGAGCGGAGGTAGGTCTTGAGTCCGTTTAAAGTTGTTTCGCATTCGATGGACCATTCAAAAGCCTTGCCCTGCCGTAGTGTCTGGAAGAATTGTCGGCAGCGATCTGTAGACCGGCTGATGAACTTGTTGAGTGCAGCGGCCATCCCCATCAACTTTTGGACTTCTTTCACTGAACGAAGGGAGCTGAGTTCCAAGATTGCGGTGACTTGCCTTGGGTTGGCTTCGATTCCTCGATGGTTGACGATGTAACCCAGGAATTTGCCAGAGCCGATTCCGAATGCACACTTTGAACCGTTTAGTTTCATTCTATATTTGCATAAGATGCTGAATGTCTTTCTAGATCGGCTATATGATTATGTTTTTCTTTAGACTTGAGCACCATATCGTCGATGTATACTTCCATAGTGTGGCCGAGTTGTTCTTTGAACATGGTGGTGACCAGTCTTTGGTAGGTTGCCCCCGCATTTTTCAGCCCAAAAGGCATAACTTTGTAGCAGTAGATTTCTCTTGGGGTGAGGAATGCAGTTTTGTCCTAGTCATCTGGATGCATGGCGATCTGATGGTAGTCTCTGTAAGCATCGAGGAAGCTCATGCGTTGATGGCGTGCCGTCGCATCGACAAGTTGGTTGATTCTAGGTAGAGGAAAATAGTCTTTGGGGCAAGCTTTGTTCAGATCCATGAAATCGACGCACACTCACCAAGTCCCATTTTTCTTCTTCACCACCACCGTATTGGAGAGCCACGTAGGGTAGGAGACTTCTCTAATTGCCCCGGCATCAAGCAGTCTGTCAACTTCCTCAATAACGGTAGTAGTGTGTTCTGCGGCTGATCGCCGACCTTTTTGAATGATCGGCTTACATTTAGGATCGACATTCAGATGGTGTTGTGAAACGGATGGGTCTATGCCCGGCATTTCATACGGAGTCCACGCGAAGACGTCGAGGTTACTAAGCAGGAAAGAGATCAGCTGTTGCCTGTTGGCCTGATTCAAAAAGGCGCCGACCATGAAGAACTTTTCCGGGCCTCCATCGATATCGACTCAGCCAGACCTCAGGGCCCGAGTCAGGGCAGGGGCCAGCCTTTGTCTTGTTATCAGTGTGGATAGCCTGGGCACCTGAAGAGGTTTTGCCCACAGTTGAGTGCCACTTCGGGAGCGTCTAGTTCTAGGCAGACGCAGAGTTACTAGCGATTCGATCATGCAGCCTCGAGGGCCAACCCAGAGCCGTCATCGATCGTACAGCGATTGTATGCTCCTAGGGGTGAGCAGGGGGATCAAGGGCCAACGGGGCGCGTGTATGCTGTTACCGCGCAGGGCCTAGTACCGGCTCCATCAGTAGTGAGAGGTACCTTTCTGTTTTGTAACTCGGTTGCTAGTGTATTGATTGATACGGGTGCGTCTCATTCTTTTGTATCTGCTGCATTTGCATCTGTGTTGGAGTTCGAGTTAGCACTATTAGCATCTCCTATATGTGTTGTGTCGCCTCTCGGGGGTGAATTGATTTTGAAACACGAATGTACAGGTTGTGATATAGAGGTCGCCGACCATAGGCTTCCGTTTCCTTTTGTAGTTATGCCCATGAAGGGCTTTGATGTTATTTTGGGTATGGACTGGTTATCATCATACCGGGCAGTTATTGATTGCTACCGCCAGAGAGTCACTTGTTACACTGTGAGCGGGGAGTGTTTCCATTTCTTGGGGGACTGGGTTGGTAGTGTTGTACCACCGGGGTATAATCCGCGAGGGCGGAGTGAACTTAGTGGTCTACTTGCTAGCTTTTTGAGTGGTGAGTGTGATGAGACCCAGATTGTTTTACCGAGGGTGGTTTGTGAGTATTAGGATGTCTTTCCCGAGGATCTCGTCGGTTTGCCACCTCACCGTGAGATTGAATTCTCCATTGATTTGGTGCCCGGCACGGCGCCGATTTCTATGGCACCTTATCGTTTTGCCCCAGCCGAGTTGAGTGAGTTGAAGATTCAGCTCCAAGAATTGTTAGATAAGGGATTTGTTCGCCCTAGTGTTTCACCATGGGGAGCACCGGCCCTCTTTGCTAAGAAGAAAGATGGTGCCTTGAGATTGTGTATCGACTATCGGAAGTTGAATCGGGCTACGGTTAAGAATAAGTACCCTATGCCCTGTATAGATGATTTGTTTGACCAGTTGAAGGGTTCCCGTTGTTTCTCTAAGATAGACTTGAGATCGGGTTACCACTAGTTGAGGGTCAGGGAGGAGGATATTCCGAAGATGGCATTCCGTACGCGGTATGGTCATTATGAGTTTCTGGTGATGCCATTTGGGCTTACCAACGCACCGGCAGTCTTTATGGACTTGATGAACCGGATCTTTCGGGAATTCTTGGATCGTTTTGTGGTCGTCTTCGTGGACGACATCCTGATTTATTCACCTTCAGAGGAGGAGCACGAGGCCCACTTGAGAGTGGTACTTGAGTTGCTTAGAGCCCATAGGCTGTATGCCAAGTTTGGGAAATGTGAGTTTTGGCTGGAAGAAGTCAAGTTCTTAGGCCATGTGGTATCCGGGGAAGGGGTGTCTATTGATACATCCAAGACTGAGACAGTGCAAGATTGGGCACAGCCTAAGAGTGTGTTTGAGATCCGTAGTTTTCTGGGGTTAGCCGGGTATTACCGTCGGTTTGTGAAGGATTTCTCCAGGTTAGCTTCACCATTGACTAGACTGACTCGAAAGGAAGTCAAATTTGTATGGAGTGAGACTTGTGAAAAGTTGTTCCAGGAATTGAAAGTTAGATTGACCACAGCTCCAATCTTGATCATTCCAAAGAGAGGGTTAGGTTATGCGGTTTATTGTGATGCCTCACGGGAGGGTTTGGGTTGTGTGTTGATGCAAGAAGGGAAAGTGGTAGCTTATGGCTCACGTCAGTTGAAGATTCATGAGAAGAATTACCTTACCCATGACCTAGAGTTAGCAGCGGTGATCTTTGCCTTGAAAATCTGGAGGCACTACCTTTATGGCGAGAGATTCGAGGTGTTCTCGGATCATAAGAGTCTGAAATATCTGTTTTCACAGAAGGACTTGAACTTGAGGCAGAGGAGGTGGATGGAGTTCATTGAGGATTACGACTTCGAGTTGCATTATCGTCCGGGGAAGGCCAATGTTGTGGCTGATGCCCTTAGCAGAAAATCCATAGGTGATGTAGCTTGTATAGCCATCCAGGAGTGGGGGATATTGGGGGCACTTGGTGAGTTCGATTTGCATCTGAGCGAATCTATTGAGGCTGTGGCCTTGTTTTTTGTTGTTGCGCAGCCTACACTTGTGACTCGAGTGTTGGAGGCACAGAGAGGTGACCTTGAGGTAGAATCCCTTCGAGAGAAGATCTCCAGTGGGAAAGTTGAGAAGGGTTTGACGGTGTATCCCGACTTGAGTCTGAGATACCGAGACCGTTTATTTGTGCCGGAGTCTTGCCGAGAGGAGGTACTCCGAGAGTTCCATCATTCGCGCCTTGCGGTGCATCCGGGGAGTACTAAGATGTATCAGGATTTGGGTCGCCAGTTTTGGTGGCGGGGTATGAAGAGAGATGTGGCAGTTTTCGTGTCTAAGTGCCTTACTTGCTAGCAAGTGAAGGCTGAGCATCAGAGGCCAGCGGGTTTGTTGCAACCCTTGCCCATTTCCGAGTGGAAGTGGGAGCATGTCACTATGGACTTCGTTGTAGGTCTTCCGAGGACTTAGCGGGGTAGTGATGCTATTTGGGTGGTTGTAGACCGGTTGACTAAGTCGGCGCACTTTATCCCTATACGCATGAGAGATTCGGTAGATCATCTTGCCGACTTGTATATTCGGGACGATCGTCTCAGATAGAGATCCTCGTTTTACTACTAGGCTATGGCAGAGTTTGCAGAGTGCCTTGGGCACAAAGTTGACCTTTAGTACGGCTTACCATCCTCAGACTGACGGGCAGTCCGAGCGTACTATTCAGATCCTTGAGGATATGCTTCGAGGTTGTGTCCTTGACTTTAGTGGGACGTGGGAGAGGCACTTGCCATTGGTGGAGTTTGCCTACAACAACAGCTTTCAGTCTAGTATCGGTATGGCACCGTTTGAGGCCTTGTATGGCCGACTGTGTAGATCCCCAGTGTGTTGGGCCGAGGTGGGTGATGCGCTTTTGTTGGGCCCGGAGTAGGTTAGGGAGACGACGAAGAAAATTGAGCTTATCCATAGGAGGCTTGTTACAGCCCAAAGTCACCAAAAGAGTTATGCCGACCGTAGGAGGAGGCCTTTGGCGTTTGAGGTAGGTGACCATGTTTTCTTGAAAATATCACCTAGGCGAGGTTTGATGAGGTTCGGGAAGAGTGGGAAGTTGTCCCCTCGGTTTATCGGTCCCTTTGAAATCCTTGAGAGGATTGGGGTGGTCGCTTATCACTTGGCCTTACCGCCGCAGTTGTCCGGAGTGCATGATGTGTTTCATGTGAGTATGCTTCGAAAGTATGAGCCGGATCCATCTCACGTGTTAGATTGGACCGACTTAGAGGTAGATGAGGATGCCTCGTATGAGGAGAGACCGGTTCGGGTCTTGGATAGATGGGATCAAATCCTGCGTGGCAAGACCATCCCTTTAGTGAAGGTTTTGTGGAAACACCACGGAGTGGAGGAAGCCACTTGGGAACGTGAGTTGGAGGTCCGCGAGAAATATCCGGACTTGTTTGTTGATGTGTAGTCATGTATTGAGATTTTGTAATTTTAACGAACTTTAAGAACATTATGTATGTGTCTTAAATTGTGAAACATTGTGAATGTTTTGGTTTATGGATATAGTGTGGAAACTTGCCTTGGAGTGGAAGTTGATTATAATATTGCATATGTTGGCTATATTATAGAACTGGAGATGTATCGTGAGTATTGATTATGATATAAAATTGTGAACCATGTATGTTGGAAATGGAAGGGAAATGCATGTTGATGATGCACTTGTAATATATGTTGTTTTTACATATTGTGAGATGCCTCTTGATAAGAGGCGAAATGACCGGTGATGGGTTGAGTTGTTGAATGTTGTAAGATAACATTGTTTAAAACGAAGAAAATCTTGTTTTCCAGAAACTTGCACTTAATTTTGGAGACGAAATTCTTTAAGAAGGGAAGGTTATAGCAATCCCGGTATCCCCTTTACTGTTCAGTTGTACTCCGGACACGGTTCCGTGGAGTTGGTAGTTGTGTCTATCTTGTTCTCGTCCTTTAATTGCATTTGTGTGAGTGTTGGAATGTTTTGGGCAGGTGTGGTACAGGTTGGTTGAGCCTGAGTCTCAAATCTAGTCGTCTAGGTTTTTGGTGTTATGCTCGAGCGGGTTGTTCTGCGCTCGAGCGGGGTTTGGTTTTTGGCTTTCCGCTCGAGCGGGATTTACACACTCACAGTATTTTGTTTTCTGCAAAACTTCTGTAGATGTAATTTCTACGCTCGAGTGGATTTCCTGCGCTCGAGCAGGTTGCGCTCGAGCGGGATTGTTGGAGCTCGAGCGGGTAGTACATTGTTGGTGTTAGTTCTGGGAGGGGGAAATCTGCGCTCGAGCGGACTGGTTTTCGCGCTCGAGCGGATGTACTTTATTCATGTGTCTTGGCGCTCGAGCGGGTATTCTTACGCTCGAGCGGACCCAGATTTTTGTTCTTGACGCTCGAGCGTTGTGTTTTCCGCTTGAGCGGAAATGTCGTATATCAGTTGGCAGTTAGGCTTTTAAAATCACTTTTTTACATACACACTATCTCTCTTACTTTTCGAAAACACCATTTGAGAGCTTCTCTCTCTACATTCTTCACTTCTCTCTAAGTGTTGATCTAGCTAGAGTGTTTTCCAAACCTTTGGCCTTTACAAAAAGGTTGTTGATCGTCGTGGGCTATCCGTTGATCCAAGAATCTTGTGATTTGGAGCAACATCCTTTTCGTCATCTTCTCCATTGGGTGTCATCTTTTGAGGTAGGGATTCCTACTCATTATTATGGTCTTTGACATAGATTTTTGGTCGTTTTGGTAAAGTGTTGAAGTTGGTTGATTTTGGGGCTTAGGGTTTCAAAATGTTATAATAGAGGGTTTGTCATTTTGATTCTTAAACTTGTATTTTGGGTCTCAAAATGTTGATTTGGATGTTGGTTGTTGATATTTGAACCTATGGGTTAATATTGAGGGTTGGGGAAGAAAATCCTAACTTGTATATAAATTAATTGGTATAATTAATTTGGAAAGCTATGGGTTTTATGAAATCGAGTTGAAATTAATGAAATTGATTCATTATATTGTGAAATGGTGGAGTTGGATTTATTAATCGCTCACTTTTGGATAACATTGTCATTTTATCTGTTAGAGCTTTTATTATCTGTTTAGAAATAATTGCTTGGGCTACCTGTGGAGGGTAGTTTGATTGTTATAGACAATGCATGATGATTAGGCAAACTAAAACTAATCAATTGGACGTGTCATAGAGTATGATGGTTGACAGAATACAATAATGATATGTATTGATTGATTGTGTATATGACTTATATGTATATACATTGTGTGTGTGGGGGAGGAGATAGGGGATGTACTCCACGGTTTAGGGGAAGATAGGGGATGAACCTCTAAATCGGTTGTTGATGGGGAGGAGATAGGGGATGGACTCCACTGATACAGCTTATATGCTTGTCAGTTAATGTGTGGATATAGCTAATATGCTTATCTAAGGAAGTGTTGATACAACTCATATGTTTATCATTGGAAGTGTTGATATAGCTAATATGCTTATCTGTTGAGATGTTGATACAACCATTATGTTTATCTATTGTAAAATGGAAAACGTTTAATATGAGTCACTGTCTTACGTAAGTGGTTGGCCAGGTTCTGAGCTGTTGATGTAAGTTGTGAAGTTGATAAGAAATGGGTTATGAATTGATTTATGGGAATTGAACATTTATCAATTGCTAATGTCTTAGTCATTAATCATACTGTGTTTAGCATATCTCTACTGGGCGTTGGCTCACCCTATATGGGACACTATTTTCAGGTACAGGTAGCATGCCACCACCAAGGACATAGCTTGGATGATAATGAGAGTTGAAGACTCTCCGGTTTATTTTGCTTGCATTACATGTATATCAAGCCAAGGGCTTATTTTGTTTAGAGTTAGTACTCTTCTTTTGTGTAACCAAGTGTTAACTTCGAAAGCTATAAGCCCATAGGGCATTTGCTTTTGTTGTTAACATGTAATACTATTGTAAGAACTACTCTGTTGAATAGAAATGGTTGGTTTCTTTTATATCAATGCATGTCTGAAGTGATGGGTTTTATGTACTTTTTGAGGGCATTACAGACTCAGTCTAAACCGTCCGTGGCCTTTTCGTTTGGATGTCGCCCAGCGTCATCCAGGATCTCTCGATCCGGCACCTCAATGGAGTTTACTTGTAGTTCCTTTGTCGTTTTGGTGGCAAGGAGATAACATGCTTGTGCCGATTTCTAGGAGCCCTGGATTTGCTCAATGCTATGTTCTGTTGGGAAACATAGCAGTTGATGATAGGTGCTTGGGACGTCCTACAAGGTGTGCAACCACGATCGCCCCATAATGAGATTGTACGGCGATGGCAACCTAACAACCAAGAATTCCACATCCACCGTTCTAGAACCCGCTCGAACGGGTAGGCTGATCTTTCCCAATGCGTACTCTAGGTTGGCATTGAAGCCGAATAGCGGGTAAGGAGCCGGAGTCAGGTCTGATTCGTTGAACCCGAGTTTGGTGAAGGTTTTATAGTGCATAACCTCCGAAGTACTGCCCTGGTCTATAAGAACGCGTTCGACGGTGAACTGGTTTACGCGTAGCTCAACAACCAATGGATCGATGTGAGGGAGTGCGACGCCGATCAAATCGGAGTCGTTAAAGGTGATACTTTGTACTTCTCGGAGCCGCTTTGCTGGTGTGATTTGCTGTTGGGGGCCTGGAAGTGATTGGATTGCATGCACGGCCGGGGCTGCTGGTAGGCTGTATATCATGTGGACGGTGTCAAGCGGAAGTGAATCCTTCGGAAGGGCAAGTGTTTTGATCGCACTCTCCTGGACGCATTGCTGGAGACGTTCGTCCTTTGCCAACTCCTCAAGGTGGTCTATTGAGGCATTGTGACCATCAGTGTCTTGCTGTCGGGCTCGAGATCGTTGATCATCTGCCCTCGGGGGTCGTTTTGAAGCCTGGTGCATTGTTTGTTTGGACTTTGCTATTTCGAGGGCCAGATCGCGACGAAGGCGTTTGTTCTCAGCGATGATGTCATCCAAACTCTGTTTGGTCTGCCTGGCTTGTTCCATAGTCGCTTGTATTGTCTCTTGCGTTGGAGTGAAAAATGAGCAGAGGTTCAAGGCAAATCTTGCTGCGATGGTTTTTGGTCCAAGCTTGTTTGCTGGAGTGAGGTCATCTCTCTATGTCGTCTCGTCGGTGGCTATCGGAAGATCTTCAGTCACGCCTGCCATGGATGTATTTGAGTATTCCCACAGACGACGCCAATTGTGGAGAAGTAGTTTTGGAAATACTCTTCAAATCCTGGGAGACGCTAGTGATCCTCAGCTAGTCACCTAAAAAGAACAAACATTCCAATCGGGGGTGCCAGAATTAGCACTCCGACGGACAAGTCAGTTCTTGAACTCAAAATAGCTTGTCTTCTAAATTCATCAAAAAGTAATTGTTACATACCTTTCTAAATCTGTAGTTCTTGTATTTATACTCGTTTTCTGGCCTCGGGGTCTGAGCCTACTTTTATTCATTGTCCTCACCTTTATTCGGATCCACGCATCTCCTTCTATTCGGCCTTCATAATGTATTCGGCATCCTAATCACACAGGATGGAGTCGAATAATACCTGATTTCTGGGGTACGTACCTTCCGACTCTTCCATTTATTCGGCTTCCACACTTTTAATTTTCTTTCTATTTAAGTTTGAACTTGACTTATAGTTTATCTGTAATGTGGTGACATAAGGCTAATGTAATTATGACGTCACGTATTTGTATTCAAGTTTAAAGTTTTCTGTCCCATGCATTTCAACACAGCTTTATGGACATCATATTTTGTTATTTGCTTCCGCTAGCCCCTGTATTTTTTACTTAATCTGTTCGAAGGCCTTCGGTAATCTCAAGATTATTGGCCGGTTACGATGCTAAACCTATAGGGGCGGGTTTGGGTCGTGACACCATCACTATTTTTTATACATGTTTTTATGTTATTTAATATATAAATAATATATTTATCCTATTATTTAAATAAATGTTAAACGAGCGGAACTAACGAGTTGAGCTTTATACACAATAAAAATTTAACTAACCGAGTTCAAGTGAGCCTTTACTGAGCCAAGCTCGAGCCTGTTCACGAACAATTCTGCTCATTTGTAGCCTTACTCATGCATCTCGCTAGAGCCCACACACCATTGTTTAACCAAATCAAAAGCTATGGCAAAAATTTAAAAACTATGTTTGGTTTCATTTTCCAAAATTTATTTCATTTGTTGTTAGTAAATTTTCCTTTTTTTTTAATATTTTTTTTATTTTTTATAGTCAATGTTGTATTTTTTTAGATGCACCTAATCAAAATGCATCTAAAAAGTAAAACAAATTCACTAAATTTTTTTTAAAAATTACTAAAAATAAACAAAAATGTGAACAATAGTATGTATATTTTTGTTCAAATTTTCATTTGTTTTTAGTGATTTGTTTTCATATTGTTGTTAAACTTTTTTTAATATTTAGATGCATATAATCTTGATGTATGTAAAATGTCTTTAAAAAAAATTAAAAAATTGGCAAAAATAAGGAAAAATTTAGTACAGACAAACAAAAATCTGTTTAAAAAAAAAATTTAATCTATCTTTTTTTAAAAAAAATTTATTTTTAAAATTTTTTAGTTATTTTTTAGTAGTTTTTATATTCACTTAATCTAGATACACTTAAAAAATACAAAAATTGTGTAAAAATCTTTCAAAATTTTTTAAATACTAAAATTTAGTACATTTTCTACAAAACCCAAGTTTATCTCCATAATTTTTCACAATCTGTATTCTGTTTTAGTCGAATACAGTCAAAATTTGATGTAAATTTTGAGAAAAAGTGTGTATTGGAGGGAAATGAGGATGATTTTCTTCTCTTACCATCGTTTCGTAGTCACATACTTGTTATATAACTGGATTCTGTAAAAAAAAAAAATTAAATTAAACATTTGAGTCACAAAATGGGGACATTGGCATTTGACTAGAAGTGTAGGGGGTTGACTGTCACGGTTTCATATGTAGTGACCAAAGTGGGATTTGGTGAAAACTACAAGGGTGCAAAGTATAATTTACCCATAAAAGAATTTGAAATGCATGTTGTAGATACCCCATTTTGGCTGATGCTAAGACTTTGGGTGCTTGAAAGCCTCCTGATGGTGAAATAGCAATTACTTTGTCTCTAGACATATGTGAAGTTGTTTTAGTCGAATATAGTCATAATTTGATATAAATTTTGAGAAAAAGTGTGTATTGGAGTGAAATGAGGATGATTTTCTTCTCTTACCATCATTTCGTAGTCACATACTTGTCATATAGCTGGATGCTATAAAAAATAATTAAATAATTGAGTCACAAAATGGGACATTGGCATTTTACTAGAAGTGTAGGGGGTTGACTGTTACGATTTCATATGCAGTGACCAAAGTGGGATTTGGTAAAAACTACAAGGGTGCAAAGTATAATTTACCCGTAAAAGAATTTGAAATGCATGTTGTAGACACCCCATTTTGGCTGATGCTCAGACTTTGGGTACTTGAAAGCTTCTTGATGGTGAAATAGCAATTACTTTGTCTCTACAGATATGTGAAGTTGTTATGAGCTGTTGCATCACCCCATTTTTAGCCAAAACTATATTTTTACAAAAAGTGACCATTTTATCCCTAAACCCATTTTTAGCCAAAACCTAACTCTTTGGTCCCAGTTAAGAGAGAGGGAGAGAGAAAGGTCCGATTGAACTTGAATTGATGGTATTTTCAAAAGAATGAGCAGATTTTAGTTAATAACGTCGATTGGGAGTTAGTCGGGCTTACTTAGGCAACAAACATGCCCAAAGGCATGAAACCTTGCACCTTGGCATACATGGTGACACCTATCCACCAAGGTGACACATCCACGCCCATGTGCATTGTGCGGCTGTAGCCTGGTTGTGTGGCGCACTTCTCCAGTGTGCCCGCGTATCCACTTGACATCCTAGAATTCGATTTCAACTGGACTATTGGTGCATTTTGGCCGGAAGGTACAAGAAGTTAGCGATGGGGCAATCCCAACTAACCTTGGCTTGGTCCCCGAGGCCCCTTATTGCCTATAAATAAACCCCTACCCTCCCTTTCTCTTTCGAATGGCGGAACTTGAAGCAAATCTTAGAGTGTTTTTAGTGGGTTTTGAATTGCCTCCTTTCACCTTAAACCCTAAATTCAAAAATCATCAACCCTAGTAGCAACTCTTCAAGTTAAACTAGATCTAGGGTTTGAAATAAAGTGAATCAAAGTTAAGCCAAGTCTGAGGGAAACTTGAAAGCAAGGTAATCTCGCCTTTTTCTTCATTCTTTAGTTTAGTAATCAAACCAACAAGGTATTGATCCTAATCTTGTTTAATTTTAGTAGATTTTCATCATGTTTTCATTGTTTGATCATGATTAGCTTGTTAATTTAGTTGAAAGCATCATGTAGGATGGCTATTTGCATGTTTTGTTTAATTTGTATAAACATGTTTAGGTTAGTTTAATCATCATATAATCTTGCATGTAGCTCAATTTAAGCATCATGTAATAATCATCATGTTTAAATTTGTATATGTTATATACATTTTGTGCATTAAATCATGTTAGTACCCTTAAGTTGGACTTAGATTTGCATTGTGTATGTCTAGTAGTAGTATGATTAGGTAATATGTACATTATTTAATCATATTTTGCATGTTTGACACTTGGCGGTAGAATCTGGGTAAGTCTTCTTCTTTCATAACGTGTTGCTTGTTTGATGCATTATTTTTCAATAAATGAAGTTTATGTGTTTTTTGTGATCAATTAGATGTTTTGGATGTTTTTAATGATTATTGGTTAGTTTAATTCGTGTTAATGACCATATGATTTTAAAGATATCTTTTTAATGGAAAATCATGATTTTAGTGGAAAATATGATTATATTCATTAAATCTAAATTGAGTGGTATTTTATTTATTAAATCATCTAATTGATTAGGGTTAATAATGAGATTTGTGGAATAATTAATCATTATATCTCATAAAACAAAATATTAGTAGAGGCCAATTACTTGATTAGGCGAGAGGAGGTGCATCATGTAATGATCCTCCCCTCTTGTACCTAAGTTCCCGAACCTTGATTATTTGGTTATGACAAATATTAAAGGTTTCTTAGTTTTCCTTAAAAATTAATTAGTGACTCTATTGATGTGGGATAGCGAGTCGGTATAACATGTGTGGAAACGTGCCCTACAATCATGTAGAAAGGCACGACATCCACACATGCCATATGTACACTTTTAGAGGTGCACATTATAAGTTCTCCTTATATATATATATAGAAAAAATAGAAGTTTATTTCCATGCTCTCCGTTTATGTTACTTCATTGTTTAAGGCCCCGTTTGGGATGTTGGCTTTTTGGTTAAAATAGTCAAAAATCCAAAACATTTAATCGCATCGCTCTCTTTATTTTTCTACATGTTTTTTCATAAAAATTTAAAAAGTTAACTAAAATAGCCATCTCCCAAACACCTTCAAAGTCTTTAACAGAATCTAGTTATATAACAAGTATGCGATTAGAAAATGAGGGCAAGAGAATAAAATTATCATTATTGCCCACCAATACACACTTTGTTCCATACAATACGTATGTGAGAGTTATATAATATAATATACATATATATATATATATATATATGTATATAGTCAAATGCTTAAAATAGGGATGGAGAGGCAAGAAAATAAAACTTTTGAAATAAGAAAAGGTAGGAGAGAATCAAAGAGAAACAAAAATGAATAGATGAAAAACTGTGATACTATAGAAAACAGAGCTTCATGATTTTGAATTCTACAAAACCTTAGTTTATCTCTTTAATCGTTCACAATTAGCGCTTTGTTTTAGCTGAATATAATCATATTTTGATGTAAATTTTGGAACGAAACGTGTATTAGCTGGAAATAAAAATGATTTTCCTCCATTGCCATCTGTAGTCATATACTTGTTACATGACTGGATTATTTTAAAAACTTAAACAATCGAGTAACAGAAGGGATACATTGGCATTTGACTAGAAGTGTAGAGGATTGATTGTCCCGATTTCATGTGTAGATACTAAAGTGAGATTTGATACAAAATATAGAAATATAAAATATAATTTATCCATAAAAGAATAATGAAGTGCATGTCATATGTACCCTTTTAGAGGTGCACATTATAACTTCTTATATGTATATGTAGAAAAAATAGAAGTTTGTCTCCACGCTAAACCAGGTCTACTTCAAAGCCGTGGGCCTACACAAGCCCCATTTCAACAATTTAGTTGGTTGATTTTTTTATGTTGAGTAGATTATTATTCATTAAAAAAAATTAATAATTGTGACTATAATTTTGACACATTAGTCTTTTAAAAAAAAAATAGACCACATGTATGATTTTGAAATTAGATTATCTTTCTTTTTCTTTTATTTTTTTCTTTTTTGAAATTTTTTTTACGTAATTGTTAGATCAATTTCATTTTTTTAGCATGGCAATCAACGTTGACTCAAAAAATCAACAGATCAAATTGTTTAACCATTGATTTAAAAACTGGACGGCTCAATCTGATTTTTTAGTACCCGAATTCAGATATTCACCGTGTTATCGGTGTGAACAAATATCCCATACAAACTGGCCTAGAATGAATCAAATCCTTGCAACGATTCAGACAAAAATCGGTCCAACTTGAAGGCTACAAACGTTAATTTATCACATAAAATTAAGATTTTAGACACCAAAATTTAGGAATAAAATTATTTTTTATGGACCAAATAATTTTGTTACGAAAAGTGTCATTATTATATTTTTAGCAACAAAAATTAGACATCAGTAATGAATTATTATCCTTTTATGACCCAATTTTTCATTTTAAAAAATAAACTATTTTGAGACCAAATTATTTGTTCCTAAAAGTATATTTATTAGTGACATTTTCAAAATTTTGTCACTAAAAGCCCTGTTTTTGACTTTTCGATATGACCTTTTAGCGACTATGCTCATGATAATGAAAATTAGTCCCTAAATGTCTTTTTGTAACAAAATTTTTATTTTTAGAGATCAAAACATTTAAGTTCTAAGACTCCTATATGTTATAGTGATTGAAACTATCCCATGCGACTTGATATGTATTATTTGAAATTACTTGATACTACTGTCGTTTATCCTTGTATAATTTGAATTGAATTGATTCGATTCGATTTTAATTTTAAATCTGTGATTTTGTATCAATTTAGTTTAAATAATTTCTCTCGCTAGTGATTTTTATGAAAAATGCACATGTAAACAATCATGTGTCATATTTTTAAGAGTAAAATTATAAAAAAAAAAAAATTTACGGTAGTGAGTCAACCTTAGCCAACTTAATAATCATTTTCCGTCAAAACCTTAACCAACTGTATTAATTTGACTAAATTAATACAATATTTAAAACTAAACGTTAAAATCAGGTTACTTCAATCTGTAAGAATTAAAATGACATCAGTGACAAAATATAAAAATTATTAGTATAGTTCGCCAAAAAAGAAAAAAGAAAAAAATATACAATGACAAAATACATGAACACCTACACATAACATAATATATATATACATATATTTGGAGAAATACATAACAGTGTACATATATTTTGGAGGACAAATCCATAGAGCTATAAACACAGCAGACTTGCCAAAGCCTACACTCTTACAAAGCAGCCAACACATGACCATCCTCACCACCACCTACGGTAAGGCAGTCCGCAGACTGTTTATTACAACGATCTATACATATATATATATATATATATCAAGCCCATTCATACATAATCTCATTCTCATGTAATGAATGAGAGAGATAGATAGATAGATAGATAGATACCACATGACATAACATCCGTAAGGTTGATTCAAGCAGCAGCAGCACGGTGACGGAGGTCGTTGAGAGCGGCGATGACCCGGGGCATGTCTTCGGGAGGAACATTAATGTTCAAAGATTTAATAAACTCTTCAGGATTCTGCAGCTGGGCCATACATTCAGGAGGAATCTCAGGAATTGAGGAGTCGAGGCTTGAGCAGTTCATTGACAGCTGTAGCGTTCGCTCATTTCTATTATTAATTATATCTTGTATCATCTTTGTTACGAAGAGCATAAATATCAGTGGAACTAAAGGTCCTCCTGGTGGTGGCAAGCCTGGAAACATGGGGAAGGGGAGCAATGGTGGGACCGGGGCTGGGAAGGGGATGAATAAGGGCGGGCGAGGGAGAAGGGGAAGGGGAAGGGGAAGGGGAGGGGGCAGGCTTATTCTGCCACCCATTAATTTGCTTCTTTTGTTTTCTTTTTTCTTTTTAAGAGAGAGAGAGAGAGAGGAGGAAGGGGGGGGGGGGGGGGAGGGCAAGAGCGCTAGCCCGGGATGTTGCTGAGTTGAGTATACGTGTGTATCTATCTATATATATATATATATATACGGTGAGGAATAAAAAATAAGAGCTTTAATTTTGAAACTTTAAAAAAAGTTATAATGATATCGTAAGACGTGAAGTTCACAGGTGATGTGATGTATATGTCTATGTTTTTGTTTTTCTTTTATTACATTACTAGAACTCTGTTTAAAAAATTGTCTATCATTATTGATATAGTGAGAGATATTGGAGCAGGGTATAACCACGACATTAGCCCGAAATTGATTTGGCTTGGCGAAAGGACGCATCTCTAGATGCCCCACTCGCAAGGCATCCCTCTTCCAGCTGTAGGGTTCCAAACGTTGAGATCGTAAATAGATTCGAGTGGTACACCTTGTTTGGAAAATGACATTTATATATATATATATATTTATATTTATATCAATTTAGAATTTTTCTTAGTATGGTTGCGGATTCGGATATTATTTAGAGATGAATTGATATCAATTTCTAAATTTGTTTAATTACGTTATCATTATGATTATAATTATTTTGTGGTGGATCATTCTATTTAAAGTTGTGAAAACAAATTAAATTACTTTTCAATTTTAATCCTGTGAAACCCGCTTGGTAAGTTTTGAGTTTTAATTATTAAATCTGAACATAAATTTAATGTTTTTAATTCCTATTTGATTAATTAACTTGTTCATATTTAATTATGTTAATAGTGAGAGCCGCCTTTAGTCTATTCAAATTATTTTATAGTCCAATCTCAATTGGTGAATTATTTCAAATTATTAAGGTTTGTTTTAAGAAGAAAAAAAACTACTTAATTGGCATATTTGAATCACATTACCTCTCTACTTTTTTGTATATTTTTTATAAAAAAAAAAAAAAACAAAAACAAAAAATGCCAATAAGTTGGCTTTTTTTTTTTTTCTTTTTCTTTTTTACTTCACAAAACAAGCCAAAATTTCATTTATTTTGGACCCAATTACTAAATTATAACTCATTTGTAACCGCTTATTATTATTGTTGCTGTTATTATTATCAATATTATTTCTTTTATTACCATGAGAATGTTACAAATATTTATAATTTATAATATTGAAGACATATATTTTATAGTAAGAAAAATTATACCTTTTGTCACCTGCGCTACAAAATATTTTAGTGTTATTAAAATATATTTTTAAATGATATATACATAGAGATAGAGAGACAATTATATATATATAATATAGGGTTAATTACAAAAAAAATTTCTAGAGTTCAGCATGTTTTTCCCATAATTTCAATTTCGACAAATTAAACCCTAGAGTTTCATCCGTATTTCAATCTGACCCCTTCGTTCATCTCCGTCATATTAAACTAACGAAAATCTGGGCAGAATTTTAGATTCAAACACGCATGTTCAAACACTTGTATCTCTCACTCGTCGTAACTCCGTTTCGTCTCATTTTTACGTCGTTAGATTCACATCATGGCCTAGTTTTGATTTCACTCTTCATACGCCTTATTCCATATCTTTTTAATTTTCATCAAAGCTCCGAAAGTTGGCCATGAATAAGATTTTTCTCTCTTTAGGCAAAATTTTCATATTCAAATCTACATATTCAAGCACTTGTATCTCTCTCGTCGTAACTCTTTTTGCCTCATTATTGCGTCGTTGGATTCACCTCATGGCTTAGTTTTCATTCCACTCTTCATACACCTTGTTCCACATCTTTTTACTTGATGTCGAAGCTCTGAAAGTTGGTCAAAAATACCAGAATGAAAATAAAAGCATATTATAATGGATTTCATTGTCAGTCTACCTTGTTCTTCTAAAGGTATGGACTGTATCTGGGTTATTGTTGATCGTTTGACTAAGTCTGCTATTTTTTTACCTGTCAAAATATTTTATAATACGAATAAATTGGCTATTATCTATATTGATAAGATTGTGAGATTGCATGGGGTGCCAGTATTTATTGAGTCTGACAGAGATTACAAATTTACCTCAAGATTCTGGCAAAGTTTGCAACAAGCCTTGGGAACTAAATTGAGACTCAATAGTGCATATCACCCACAGACTGATGGCCAATTAGAAAGAGCTATTCAAATGTTGGAGGATATGTTACGAATGTGTGTGTTGGATTTCCAAGGAAATTGGGAAACCTATCTGCCTTTGGCTGAGTTTGTATACAACAATGGCTATCATTCGAGTATCGGTATGGCTCCATAGGAAGCTCTTTATGGAAGGAAATGCCGATTACCGACTTGTTGGGCCGAAGTAGGCGATAGACCATTATTGGGACCCAAACTTGTACAAGTGATGACTGAGAAAGTAAAGTTAATTCAGTAATGGCTGAAAACCGCACAAAGTCGCCATAAACTTTATGCAGATGTTAGAAGAAGGGACCGAGAATATGAAGTGAATGACCACGTATTTATGAAAGTGACTTCCATGAAGGGTCAGACACGATTTGGAGTCAAGGGTAAGTTGGCACCCTGATACATTGGTCCGTATGAAATCATTGAGAAAATCAATCCGGTGACATATCAAGTAGCCTTACCTCTAGTTATGGAGAACATGCATAATATCTTTCATGTTTTGATACTTCAGGACTACTTGTGGGATCCGTTACATGTGATTGAACCGACACACATGCTTTTGAAAGGTGACTTCACTTACGAAGAACGACCAATACGAATTTTGAACCGCCAAATCAAAAGATTAAGAAACAAAGAAATCCCATTAGTGAAAGTTTATTGGCAACAACATGGATGGACATATGCAACTTGGGAAACCGAAGAAAATATGATGAGAAGATATCCAGACTTGTTTTCATTGGACTCTATATTCTTTCGAAATGAAAGTACTTTAAGTTTAGAGGACCAAACTCTTTAAAGGGGGAAGATTGTAACAACCCCGATCCGTAATTAAGGATGTTACTCAAGTTTAAGAAAGAGATTATGTGTTAATAGTGCAATTTGTACGTGACTTGCATTCCTATCTATTAGTCATAGGAACATCTATTTAGAATTCTCTTTTGTTCTGTTAATTGAAGGCCTTATCGGCATCTGAACATGAAATTGACTACATCAATGCTTGAATTTGGATTTTTAAAATTGTATGGTAAGTTAAATTGGATTTCAATTCAGATTCAAATAATTAGAATAAATTAAGTAAAACTGAATGGGATTAATTACCCTTAAACACGATTAATTAACCAAAGCTAATTGGACCTATATAAGGCCAATATAACTTCTAGAACACAATCTCATCACCATTTTGAGCTCAAAAACGTATAGGAGAAGGAAGAGTGAGGGAGAGAGTTCAAATCAAGTAGAAAAGAGGAGATTAAACGGAAAGATTAAGAAATTGGCTTGGAAACTCAAGGAATTTGCTACATAGAGAGTCCAACTGATGATTTTAGGTAAGAATTTAACTCATAAACTAAGTATTTAAGACATCAAATGTTGGAATTCAAGTGAATTAAGAGACTAGCATGAGAAATAAGTTAAGAATGTAGAATTTGAGATCATCATAAGCTTGCATGCATAATCCATGAAGTTTGAGCTTGAATTCCACCTCATATCTCACATGCATGGAGTTATGTTTGTTAAATTTTGAGAGATCGACATGATTTTGCACTAAACATCTCATTTGTTCATGATTCAAAGAGTTTGAACTCAAAACAATGCTTGCATGTGTTATACATTAAGTTTAAGGTTTGGTTTTGAAGAAATGACATGCTTTTGGGCCCTGATTTTGCGAAATGATCTTCAATTCATGATGTGATACAAGTTTTCAAGTGTTTTCTCAAGTTTTGGCCCAAAAGAATGAGTTTTGATGTGTTGAAGTTGAATTTTGAACTTAGAACACAAATCTGGAAATTCCAAAGTTCACAGAGTTAGCTCGAGCGAATGAACCGTTGCTCAAGCATACATTTCGAGCTTTCAGAAGTTTTCTAGAGTTACATGGTTGGCTCGAGTGACCGAAAGATCGCTTGAGCGACCACACTTTATTTTCGACCTTGGCCCGAGCGACCAATATGTTGGCTCAAGCATAAAATGAGAGCTCCTAGTACTTTTATAAACTTTGCAAACAGCTTGACCGACCAAAGTTGCGCTCGAGTGAACTGTCCTGTTTTTTGAAATTTTACAAGTGTTTTCAAAATACATTTTTGCATTCTCATTTCATCTAAGGTATTCTCAAGACATGGTTTAGGCTACACTAATAACGATATGAATTAGAAATACACCGAGAAAGTGATAAGTTAAAGTGTTACTGAGCTTGTGTTTCAATGTGTATCTGTTACGTGTTTGTGTAGGTCACGCGCCATAGTCCATATGATCTGTTTGATTCGTCTAGTTTGCTTCTGGAGTTATCTATGAATAACAACTCTGTAAAGCTATGTTTGACTTTAAGTATTTTCTGAACAATATGATATAATCTGTTTTTTAAAATGCTATTTTATGAATCATGAATGATTGTCCAGCTCTCTGAAATGTATTTGTGGTATCCTTAGTATCTTGTGATATCTATCATCTATTATTTGGTACCAAGGTTTCACATGGGTTCCATTTATGGAACTAGTTATGCATAACCGCTTATTTGCTCTGTATATAGGTCTTTATGACCATCTGCCCGGTATATGTTTGTTCTGCATATAGGTTTTTATGACCAATTTGATCTAAAAGTGCTAATGGATGTACCATGTATGACTATTTGTAAATTATGAATACGAATATAAATTGGTTTCTGATATGAACTCTGATTTTTGAATCTGTATGGACGTCATTCATAAAACCTTTACTCTGTTGTTATTCACTGGGCTTTGGCTCACTTTTTAAATTATGTATGTAGGTGATCAAGTGCATGAACAGGCTTGAGATTTTTAGTCTGGATCTGTTTCTGTCAAACCCACCAATGCGCCTCACGTGGAGGTTCTCAGAAGTCTTTGTGTTCAATGTTATGTCAAGTGAATAGTTTTTATTTTCTTACATCTTTTGGACAAGTTTTTGGTTATCTGTATTTGGGCTAAGTGTCTTTTGTTTTATCTGCTATTGGATAATGTAAAGATAGTGCATTAATGTAGATATAAAGTTTGAAATTTTCTATCCCATATAAGTCTACACAGCTCTATGGACAATGTATGTTGATATTTGCTTCCGCTAGCCCCTTATATTATGAATTTGTTTCAGAGGCCTTCGGTAATCTTAGCATTACTTGCCAGTTACGATGCTAAACTTGTAGGGGCAAGTTTGGGTCGTAATAGAGTAGTATTGGAGCACAAGTTAAACCGCACACACTAGTCCATACGAGCTACAGGATGTCCTAGAAAAGAATTAAGGACATTACATCTGCATGTGTGAGTGTGTGTGAAATCATGTTAACATATTTGAACTCAAAAATGAAATGAAACTGTGAATACTGTAAAAGAACTATTTGCCTATGTTTATTATTGCTCTATTTACCTATAGCAAATGGAGAGAACAAGAAGTGATGATGTGACTAAATCTTCTATTACCCTAATGGACTAAATGGAAAGAATTTTAGACGCTTTAACCAAGTCCATGAGGCAACAACAGAGACAGGAACTACCACCTCCGCCTTTGCTAGTACAAGTAGAGTCGGTAAACGATAACATTATTAGTCTGACCCAAAAGTTCAACAAAATGAAACCGCCGACATTTCTGGGTGGTATTAAACCATTGAAGGCCAAGACTTGGATGTCACAAACGGAGAAATTGTTCAAAGTCTTTCGATGTTCCAAAATTTAGAAAATGTTGTTGGTTATGTACACTCTGAAAGATGAAGCCGACATTAGTGGATGTTAATAAGAGATAGTAATGGGACTTTGACCTGGAATCAATTCAAGGATATCTTTTATGAAAAATACTTTTCTCAGTGTTTCCAAGACTGTAAAGTCTCCAAATTTGGGCAATTGAAGCAAGACCACATGTCTGTAGCTGAATATGAAGCTAAGTTTAGAATCAGATCGATTTTCTCCACATATGGTAAATACGGATTACAAAAAGGCTAGGAAATTCGAAAGTGGCCTTAATCTAGATGTGTTTGATCAGATTGGTGTGTTGAAACTGCCCAAGTATGTAGATGTACTGGACAGAGCCTTGATGACTGAAGCCAACTTAGTAGCAATGAAACAAACTAAAGCTCTAGTGAATGAATGGAGAGGTAAAGGATCTAGATTTAATTTGAAGAAAGGTTGGTCATTCTCCATGAACAAGAAACAAAATATCGGATCTTCTAGTGGTTCAAGTCAAAGTAGTGGATCTGCACCTATCTATTCTGAATGTGGAAGAAAACACAAAGGTGTTTGTTATCAAGATCAAATACACTAGCCAATCCAGGAAAGGAAACTTTGAGGCAAGGTTGAGTCGTTGCATTAGTATCGGGAGATGTCCAGAACACCGAATCTGTGGTGTCAGGTATACTTCCTACAAGTGCCCAAAATGCATATGTGTTGATAGATTATGGATCTATACATTCGTTTGTATCGCATGCTTTCTCTCTAGACCATTAAAACCTGTAGGACTTATGTCCTTTAAACTATTGCAGAGTGTATTTAATTCCTTTATTTTCATTTTGGAAGTCTTTGGAGTTGTATTTTGGTTTTGGAGGAGTACGATTCAATTTAGACTTGTTACGATTGTTCGTTCATGCTTGTCTACGTTGAAAAATTCTTTAGGAACTTGGAAAATCTGTTCTGGTGTCGACACTAGCCTTCCAGATGGTCGACACCACCTTGCTGCCTTGCTCTTAGTGTCTTTGCTAGTATATAGGGTCGACACTAGCGGTTCTGAGGGTCGACCCTTCCCTTGCTACTTTGTTCTGGGTTGCATTCTAAAATATAGGGTCAACACCACTGGTTCCTATGGTCGACCCTCGTCCTCTACACACATTAGTGTCTGAGTTTTTCTTCCTGAGGGTCGACACCACTGTTATTAGGGTCGACCCCTATTAGTTAATTTCCAGATTTTGGTTACGTTTTTAGACCCAACTTTTGAGGGGTTTAACTAGTTCTTTTCTTTGACTTTAGGGCTATTATTCTACTACTATAAATAGACCCCAAACACACTTTTCTCATTCAATTTTTCTTCTTCTTCTTCTCTCTCTCTCTCTGTCTCTCTCTGTCTCTCTCTCTCTCTCTCTCTCTCTCTCTCATTTCTCTCTCTAAACTGTGAATCCCTTTCTCTCTCTCTTAGAAACTCAACTTTTTCACTTAGATCTCTAGATCCACTTACGTAGAGGCATCTTTTCACCTTGGTCCTTTGAGAAAGATTGTAAACTACATCAAGGGCTTTTGTTTGATTCAAGAGTTTTGTGGTTTCATCAACTTTTAGTTTTTCTGAGTTCTTCTCTTCACTTCAAGAGGTAAGGTATATTTCCTAAACTCAATATGAGTTCGGTAGCATATTTGTGGCTTAGTTTGTTATTTATATTTGGTAGTCATTTGGTATGATCTTTACCCTAGTTATTTGTTATTACAAAAGATCTATGGATTTGAGTGTTTCGAATTAAACCAAGGGTTTGTATTTGAAATGTAAATGAGAGATTTTTTAAATGAGTTCTTGAACAAGGTTATGATTTTATATTGGTGGTTGAGATATGTTGACATGGTGGCTTTTCGTTACACAAAAGTGCTTTGGAAAGAAAATGAGGTTTTGTTCTAAAAACTTGGATTTTGGCTTGTGTTAGAAAGCAATGAAAAATTATGTTGGTTTTGTATGAGATGGGAAGAAAATGGTTGTGGGATTTTGAAAATGGTTGTTGCTACTCTGTTGGAAAATATATCTATATTGATATCTTTTAATTATTGCATTAGAGATAACCATTTTAGCTATCGGTGGAGGATATCATTGCCGTGTGTTACAAATTGTATGTGGATTAGGCAATTTGAAGTCATTCATATCATGGAGCATGAAATGGATTTTGGCAATTTAATGAATCAAATCTTTTATGAATTCTTAAACCGTTTCATAGTTATCTTTGTTGACGACATCTTAATCTGCTCACACTCCGAGGAGGAACACTTGCAAACTGTACTTGAGTTGCTTAGAGCCCACTGTTTATATGCTAAGTTCAAGAAGTGTGAGTTCTGGTTAAAAGAAGTTAAGTTCTTAGGCCATGTGGTATCCAGGAAAGGGGTGATGGTAGGCTCTTCTAAGATAGAGGCAATGCAAGATTAGAAACAACCTAAGAATGCCTTTCAGATCTAGAGTTTCATGGGCTTAGCCAGGTATTATTGACATTTTGTGAAAGACTTCTCTAGATTGGTCTCACCATTAAATAGATTGACGAGGAAGGGATTGAAGTTTGTATGGAGTGAGACTTGTGCAAAGTGGTTCCAAGAGCTCAAGGTCAGACTCGCCACTACGTTAGTATTGATTATTCCGAAGAGGGGTTTGGGCTATTCAGTTTATTGTGATGCGTCTCGAGAAGGGTTGGGTTGTGTATTGATGCAAGAGGGGAAATTGGTAGCATACAGCTTGCGGTAGTTGAAAACACATGAGAGAAATTATTCTACACACGACTTAGAGCTAGCAGTGGTAATTTTTGCCTTAAAAATCTAAAGGCATTACTTATATGGTGAGAGATTCGAGGTGTTTTCTGATCACAAGAGATTGAAGTATTTCTTTTCACAAAAACATTTGAATTTGAGACAGAGGAGGTGAATGATGTTCATGAAGGACTACGATTTCAAGTTGCACTGTCGTCCGGGAAAGGCCAATGTAGTGGCCAATGCTTTGAGTAAGAAGTCAATAAGTAGTGTAGTTAGTATTATCATCTGAGAACGAGAGATATTGAGTGCTATTGGCGAATTTGACTTGCATCTTAGCGAGTCCATTGAGTTGGCCGTTTTGTTCACTGTAGTTGCACAACCTACACTAGTGAGCCAAGTTTAGAAGCATAGAGAAGCGATCATGAAATAGAGGTTATCAGAGGAAAGATAACTAGTGGAAAGGTGGAGAAGGGCTTGAACGTGTATTCTGAGTCGAGTGTGAGGTATTTGGACATCTTTTTGTACTAAAAACTTGTAGGGAGGAGGTACTCTGAGAGTTCCACCATTCACACCCTGCGGTACATTCAAGGAGGCACAAAGATGTACCACGAACTTAGTCTCTAGTTTTGGTGGAGGGAAATGAAGAGAGACGTAGCCTTGTTTGTCTCGGGGTGCCTTACTTGTCAAAAAGTGAAGGCCAAGCACCAACGACCAACTGGTTTGTTACAAACCTTACCTATAGCCAAGTGAAAATGGAAGTATCTCATGATGGATTTTGTTGTGGGTCTTCCGAGGACTCAACGGGGGTAACAATGCCACGTGGGTGATAGTCGACCGGTAAACTAAATTAGTACACTTTGTACCTACGTACATGAGTGACTCGGTAGATTATCTTACCAACCTTTATATTAGGGACATAGTTCGACTTCATGGAGTCCTTGTGACTATCGTTTCAGATAGAGATCCACCTTTCACGGCTCGACTGTGGAAGAGCCTACAGAATGCCTTGGGCACTAGATTGATGTTTAGAACCGCCTATCATCCTCAGGCTGATGGGCAATCCAAGCAAACCATTCAGATCTTAGAGGACATGTTTCAGGGTTATGTTCTATATTTTAAGGGATCGTGGGAGAGGCATTTACCCTTGGTGGAGTTTGCATGTAATAATAGCTTCTAGATGATTATTGGTATGGCGCCGTTTGAGCCTTTTTATGGCCGACCGTGTAGACCACCAGTGTGTTGGGCCAAGGTGGGTAATGCACCTATGTTAGGTCCTGAATTAGTCCGAGAAACGACAGAGAAGGTTGCGCTTATTCATAAGAGGTTGGTTTCGCTTGGAGTCGCTAGAAGAGCTATGTTGATCATGTGTTTCTGAAGATATCACCGAAACGGGGTTTAATGAGATTTGGAAAGAGTAGAAAGTTGTCTCCTAGATTTATTTGGCCTTTTGAGATCCTAGAGCAGATTGGGGAGGTAGCTTATCATTTGGCCTTACCACCTTGACTTTTCGGGGTTCATGACGTGTTTCATATTTGTATGCTCCAGAAGTACAAGCCTAGTCCTTCACACATATTGGATTGGACAGAGTTAGAGGTAGATGAACATGCATCTGTGGACTCACCTTTTTCTGCGGCCCGCCTTTCGGAAGGGTTTGAAAAGAAGGCCTTATAGTTTGGACTCCCACGGTTATGAATCTAGTCTCACAAGTGCAATATAAAACTGATAAACACCGAAGAGTCCAAATCCGACAAATCTTTTTGGAAAATTGATTTTAAATCAAATAATGCCAAAATTGTACTGCTTTTTCAGATGCAGAGTCGCCACCTAAATATTTTGCGGAAATTTATGATACCTTGACTCGTGCCAAAGGCCATGTATCTGTCATCACCAAAGTTGCCTCGACTCGAAAACTAAGGTACGAGAGGGGAAGGTACTGAAATGAACACCCCCGCTCACCCGATCAAAGATCGACCTTTACTAATCATGATATGATGTTTTATAAACATTATGTGTTCTTATTCCGGTTGTTAAGCTAACTTTACTATGTGATGCGCACAAGCAAGTGTAGACTAGTTTGCTCAATTTGAAACAATTAAACTCATGTTTGTTTGTGAAAATGGTTTGAATTTGCCACCTCAAGTGGGCTTAAAGATGCGGATTTGCCACCAGACAAAGTGGGCTTAAAACATGATTTGCCACAACAAGTGTTTGCATGCCTAGTTAGCTTCACATGTTAGCATGTTTTTCTAGCTTAACTTAGCTCAAGTCCAGCATGTTTTAGTCTCTGAATAACCTGTTTTAGCTCTGTTTTGGGCTGGTTAGTTTGTTTGAGTCTTGTTTTTCATAGCTGTAGTGTTAATTCCTTCACTGGTTTGGTGTTTTAAGGCTTTAACCATCATTTGTGTGAGTTGGTTGCATGTTTTAGTGCTTTTATCACTTAATTTCAGTACATACGATCTCTGCAGTCACCCTAATTTCTTCACTTTTTAATTTGTTTTGAGGGTTGTTTCAACCTTAGGGCTATTTAAGCTTGAGGTTGAGGCTCATGCTTAATGGTTTAATCCTCCTTTGAGGGTTCATTACCAACGACATAAAGCTTCTCTCATGCCTTAAACTACCCCTTGGTTGACACTTCTTTCACTTTAGAAGAGACTCACCAATGGACTAATTGACTAAAGAATGGTTCAGTAATTAAAATGAGTAGACAAAAAACTGTTAAGTAAAATTGTGCAAGATAAGCATTCTTTGTGTTGCATTGCATGTGTTCAAATCGGACGTTGTAGACGCGCCCAGCGAGGGGGTCTCCATGCTACAGTTCGGACCTGAATTGTCACAATTCTTAATCTGAACCAAAGAGTCCAAATCCGGCAAATCATTTTGGAAAACAAATTTTTGTAAAGAAATGTCAAACATGGACTGCTTTGCCAGATGCAGAGTCGCCACCTAAATATTTTTTATGGGGGAATTTAGGAAACCCTGACTCGGTGCCAAAGGCCACGTGTCCGTCATCACCAAAGTTGCCTCGCCTCGGGAACTTGGGTACGATTGGGGAAGGTCAGCTATGAGCAGCCCCTCTTGCCCGATCCGAAGATCGGCCTCTACTAACCGTGATATCTTATTTTGAAAACATTACGCGTTCTTATTCCGGTTATTAGCCTAGAATTACTATGTTATGTGCACAGCAAACAAGTATAGATTAAATCGCCTAAATTGGAACAAAACATTTCATGTTTGTTTTGAAAATGGTTTGCTACTTGCAAGTAGGCTAAAATATAGGTTTTGCCACCCTCGAGTGGGCTTTTAGAAACATGGTTTTGCCACTATCTAGTGGGCTTAAAACTCACAGTTTTGATGTATTATTCCAATTTAGGTAATTCAACCTCCATCCACAGGCATTCAAGCAGTTACATCACATAAGCAGCTAGCCTCATGGTAATCATGCTATTATGGCAACACTCACACGCATGCGGTATGCTAAAGCATAAAAAGCTCACCTAGTACTCCAAGCCAAAACAGAAACTAGTTAGCAATCACATGCATGATCCTAGTTCATGTTAAGATGGCTAATGCAACACATGCAAGATGCAACTACAACAGGGTCGGCTATCCTAAAGATGGCATGTGAAATGCTGCAATTAACAAGTACTCAACTCGGAATTGAAATACAAATGCAGTTAGCATGATGTACCGAGCCCGGTGCATGTAAGACAAATGTATGGATGCACGCATGCATAGCATAAGGTATGCCAATTTAAATATGCCCTAGTCTACCATCATAAGTGGGTAAATAAAAAGAAAGAAAGACGTGGGATTGGAAGACATGCACACACTCACCCACACTTATTACACAATTGCCCTCACTTGGAGGGTCCGAATAAATATTACATAACCGAATAAATAATTAACTACTTAATTAATTATTACAGAACCCTTATTTAATTAACAAATTAAATGCAGAATTAAAAATGGCCACAACCCCGCCTTCAAAATATTTGGATGACGCAAGCTTGACTCGTACTGCCCGGAAACTCACTGCCATAGCATTGCTGCCTCTGTTTACACTGCCTAGCTCCTCTGAAGACTGCACAAGTCTTGGGATAGGTTCTCAGCACACTGTGGAACACCACCGGCTAGTAGGAATGGCCACCGGCCACTAATGAAGTTATCGGCCATTGATGGATGGCCGGTCGGCACTGGAGATGGCCGGCCGGCCAAAACTTCCTGCAGAAACTGGTTTTTGACAGCAACAGCGGGCAATCAGTGTATGGCATGGAATTTCAAGTAAATGTAAGCATGGCCACACTCCCTATCATGCAATGGACTCAAGGAAGCATGACCCTCGGCCCTCGGGCCATCAATTAGGTATGATGGCCTAAGAGGCCAAGTTTTGCAAATCAATGTAAATGCATGCAACCAAGAGAGATGAATGCCAACACCCTATCATGTTGGGGTCAAGGGGATTAGCAACCGAGGGTTGAGACGTGTTTCGTCACTTAAAGTACGAACACTCCTCACCCCTCAAGTTTGGCTTGACACCCCAATCCAAACAGTGCAATGCATGCATACAAACTTGGCTCAAAGATGCGACATGAGCAATGCAATATGCCAAACATACAAGATGTAATGCCATGTAACTCATCATGCAAACTATGACATGAAATGCAATTAGCTAACAATGTGCAAGCATGCAATTGTGATACTAGGCAAGCATGAAATCAAAGCAATGCAATATGATCATGCCATACAAAGGGGCAGATCTCAGCCCACCCCAAAACAGTGACAAAAAATGCCTAAAATGATGGGTAAACACTCATGTAAGCATGCACACCAATAGGCCCAAGATTAAGGCATAACAAAGGGGCATTCTACTACCACTACCCCCAAGCAAACATGGCATGAACTATACAACCAAAATAGAGTTTTAAGGCACCAAAATAAGTCCCAAAACCCACTGATATGCAACCACAAAGGTTTAAACACTTAAGCATGCACAATGCTCATTTCAAGGCACAAAAGGACACATCTTCAAGGCAATAAAAGGAGAACAATTCCAAGTATGAAAGCATAAAAACATGGACTGAAATGGCATGACAAATGATTCCAAATCATTGAAATAGACCAACTAAGGCATGTTTATGACTCACAAGCCAAAATGCATAGCAACCATATTAAATATGTCAAACATGACCAAATCAGTAACCAACAGACCTCCAGCATGGCAAAATATGACCAAGAACTTCACAAAGCAAGGTCAAAACATGAGAGCATGGTGGTCTAATAGCATGATGCACTTCTAGGCAAAAATGAGGGAATACAAAGCAAGTGTATTAAGCATGAAAGGGACCACTAATCCGACCAAAAACAAAGGCATATTATGAACTAACAACATACAAAACCCTCTGAAATGGGACCAAAAACACCTAATCATGCATGCTACCCTTATGAGCCAAGAACATGCAAAAATGAGAGATTAAGGGAGAGGGGTGTCCCTCCCCTATGCAAGACCTCAAAACCCCTTCTTCACCACTGAAAATCCACTGGATTTCAGTGGTGAGAAGGCCGATACACAAGAGTAATCAAAGCTTAACAAAGAGAGCACCAAAAGGGCCAAACAAGGCCTAAGTGAGGGAGGTCGACCCCAAACCATAAAACAACCTTAATACAGTACCTTAAGCATGCAAATAAAAGACTTTTTTCAGTTATACACATAGTCTAAAACAGCAAGCAAGATAGGCAAAAATCTAGTGCAAGATTGGGAAATCTAAAGTAAGAATGTTACCCTTGAAGAACCCGTGAAGAACAGCAAGATCAGCCACCTTCCTCTGATCAAAACCAGTCCAAAAACTCAAGAACAAACCCTCAAAGCCTCTCAAGGTCAAATTATGGTGTAATGGTGTGTGTCTTAGTGCAAAACCAAGGTCAAAACACACTTTTTAGGCTTCCAAACACACACAAAGGATGAGAGAGAGGGAGATATATATATAGAGAGCGTATATGACAGATATATGTATCGATAAGCTCTGGCTTTTTTTTGTTCAACCCCCTACCATGGAGGAGGAGAGGCTCTATATATTAGACAAAGCAAAGGTTTGAAGCTTCTCAAAGAAGCTAAACAAAAAAAGGGGGCAAAGGGGGCAAGGGGGTCAAGGCTTCCTGAGGAAGCTGGGACAATTGGCAAGCTTCTTGAGGAAGCTAAGACAAAGGTCCAAGCTTCCTCAAGAAGCTAGTCCAAAAGGGTGCAAAAGGGGCAAAACAACCACACTTATGCATGGGGGGCAGGGTTAGTGCAATCCAGCTGGCACAGTTGGCATGCACCATGCCTCAAAAAGTCAAAAAAGTGCTACCGGCCAGAAAAGGAGGCCACTGGCCAAACATATACCCGGCCGGCCACACTGAATGTCGATCGGCCAATGGTATACTTTACCATTGGCCGGTAGCCTCAAAACACGGCCGGTGGCCTCAAGCCACGGTCGGTGGGTGCCAGGGGTAGCTAACAAGCTACTCTCCACCCTCAGAAACAAAAACACAAGTGTTTGGTACAAAACCGAACACAGAATAGTCAAGTTGAGAGATCCTGAGGCAAGGCGCGTAGCCGAGACCTCCGGGAACTCAAAACGAAACACGAACATGGGTAATCACCGAGTGTTCAAACGGCGATGTCCAAGTCTTGAGGACAGTCATAAATGGGGTGTCTACAGACGTTAATTTGAACACAAGAAAAATGGGACATTTCATACTCAAAGTGATAAAATGTGTCATTTTTCTAGGTCACCATTGCCCTTGATCATGCATGATAGGGTGGTGGTCTTTTGGTCTTGTTTGTACATTTATTGAACTTGTACAAACTTGGTCCCTCAGCCATCATGCATGAAAATTGCTTGATTGATGGTTTGAGGGCCAAGAGTTTCTCTCCTTTGAACCTGTGTGATGATAAGGAGGGTAAGCAGTACAAACAACCTGTCAGAATACACTGTTTTGCTGTATTTTGCTCTCTGTTGCAGCATGGAAGTGTGAACCATCAGTGGCCGACTGGCCACCATTGGTACTTGACCGGCACCTTGTCCCTCTTGCCGGCCATCAGTGATTTTTACACAATGTGTTGGTAAGATGAAGCAAAGGTGTTCTGGAAGTGGACAGCTTTGCCAGTGTAAACAGAGGCTTGCAGCAACAAAACAGAGGCTTTTCGGGTGGAAAACGAGCATGTGCATTAGCCTCCCTTGCATTTTAAGTTTACTTATCGCTTAAATAAGGGTTGTAATTAGTTAGTCATAGCTAATTAAGTGTTGTAAATAATTAGCTAGTCTAACTAGCTATTCGTTTTTAGTCTGTAATAATTACTTAACTGGAGTAGTTAATTAATTCAGTTTGTAATAAGTAGTTAGCTTAATTAGCGTAGCTAGTTAGCTCTTATTCATTTGGACCCTCCTTCACGAGGGCATAATGTTGTAATAAGTGTGTTTGTACGTCTGTGCATGTGTGTGTTTTCTAACCCCATATGTTTTCTAACCCCACGTCTTTCTTCCTTTTATTTAATCGCTTTTGATGGTTAGATTAGGGACATGTTTTTAATTAGCATATCGCATGCTTGCATCCATTCATCTTGTCTTGTATGCACCGAGGCTCGGCGCATCATTCAAACTGCATCGTCGTTTCAAATACTTCTTTGAATAAATATTTAATTGCATGTTGTTCAAAATTGTTCCATATGCCATATTAGTCGCCGAGCCTATTAATTGCATATTACATGCGTTGCATTAGGCATCTTGTATAGTTAGGATCCTGCATCTTTCTAACTAGTTTCTATTTTGGCTTGGAGTACTCGGTAAGTCTTTATGCTTTAGCATACTTGCATGAGTGTGATTGCCATGCTTGCCATGATTAGCATGCTTGCCATGAGTCTATGTGCTTAAATGCTAAACTGCATGAATGCTTGTGGATGAAGGCTTATTGTTTGAATTGGAATG
Source organism: Camellia lanceoleosa (assembly GCA_025200525.1). NCBI lineage: Eukaryota > Viridiplantae > Streptophyta > Magnoliopsida > Ericales > Theaceae > Camellia > Camellia lanceoleosa. The sequence goes on along the minus strand of CM045759.1, from coordinate 174,229,448 downwards.
ATTCAACAAATGTATATTTTACGTAAGGCTCGATTCCCATCTTGGGGATACGTAGGCAACTTCATTCTGAAGTCCATCCATAAACACTTCCAAGATCAACTTGTCCACGTGATTTTTGTTGGTCATTTTTGTCTATTCTGCATTCAAGAACTCGGTTGTGGTCTCCAGTGCAGTGCTATTCAGACTAGGGGCAACTTTCCAATTGATTGGATCCGGGGTTGTACATCTCAGTAATAGATCTCAGGCATGTCCAGTTGTGATCCATATCGAAAATGGTTTTGAAAAGTTTTAATGAAAGTTGATTTTGCTCAAATTAATCTTTTTACAATTTAGACCATTTTTGGACCAAACAGAAAATTTTCAATACCCGCAAACTTCAATTTCATTGATTTCAATACAGAGTTCTCATACTCTCGATACAAATTGAAGTTGCTTTTTATTACATTCAAAAAGAAAACTTGAAAGTACAAATTAAAGCAATAAACTTAGGGCATAGTAAGGTGTTCCTGCGTCCCCTCCCAGAGCTTGTGGAAGCTTCTAATGTCAAAGAAGGCCCGATTTATGCCTCATCTTCAAGTTAAGCTATGCATTCGCCAGAAAGGGCACAACTGAAAGTGGGAGCAGGGGCCAGAAGTTCTCTAGTCCTCCAAGCTGTGGCATACCGAGCTAGCTGTGTGCCTCGAATCGGAAATGAAGCTGGGTACTCTATCCTCTTTTTCGGGCAAGTCTGGTCGCGACCGAACTGATGCCGGAATCGGAATGGGAAGTAAAAGATATAGTGTGTTAAGCTAACCAACTGAATGCCAGGCTGCCGGGACATGCTGTAGCTCATCTCTGACAGATCAAACCAGGGGCAGCGCCAAGCGATGTCAACAGCAGATCTGCTACACATACAGTGGCACCACCATCCCTCGTTTGGGAAGTCAACTAGTCGAGGGCGGAAGAAATGGCTATGTGCTGAATACGTGGGACAAGAATCCACTACCTTCAACTTCTCCATCAGCCAAACCTGGAGAGGGATGAAAAATAAGAGAGATTAAAGAACATAGAGGTGTACAAGGAAAGAAAAGTGAGAAAAGGGTTTTGAGAGAAAAATAGAGCCTGAGGGCCGAGTGATGTGGGATACACATAAGAGAAGGGTGGGAAACATTACTTGCAACAGTAGTGGACTCCCCGCAAACTTGGTTGTCTCCCAACGGTGGAAAGCATCCAAACCCATTAAAGTCTCGACTAGTGTCATGCCAATGCAGCTTTTGCCCTCTTTCAAGCCTTGGGCAACCTCGATCAAACGAATACTTGACCCTCCGAAGCTAGGGGCAAGCAGAAAATGGGCCAACATACACAAGCAGAGGGCATGTTGCTAAAAACTTTGCCAAAAATGGTCACCGCGGTCACCGGCGTCAGAAAACCTACGAATCAAGCTGGGGATGTCCAACTCCCCATTGTGAACCAAAGACCAAGCATCATGCAAAGTCAGCCCGTACATCCTTCCCAAAGCCTGGATGTGTCCAAAATGAGCCTGAGACAAGATCTCCTTATCGCGCCAAGACTCCATCAAAGCTTGAAATTCTTCGATTGTAGGGCAGAGCTCTTGTCCGCCAAAGCTAAACACGTGTGTAACCGAATTCCAATATCTAGCCGCGACATGGAGAAATGAAAAACACAATGAAGTACGGCTCAGCGAGAATAGTGTGTTTAGCCCGAAACCCCGAAAATTCAACTTTTTCGAGCCATCCAAGTTCGCAATCCAATTGGAGAGCCTTTCGGCGAAGAATGGTTCCATTTGGGGAAAAAATGGAGCTGAAATGAAGAAAACATGAAATTGGAACCTTCATAGAAGATAAAACAGTGAGTGGAGGCCAAGTGTCGATGTTTCAGAGGTTCTACCATCGATGGCTGGCACTTGCTCATTGATGGCCAGCAGTGGCTCATCCATGGCTGGCAGAGGCACATTGATGGCTGGCAGAGGAAGGTGGCAGCCGGCAGGCCATCTTCCATGGCCGGCAGCCTCTCCCTCAGGCTTACTGGCCTCCTTTGTGAAGATTCAATTGTTTGCTGCAGTGGAGCCTTGTTATTTACACCTTGTAAGGTCTTGTTTTTGTCCTCTTCGACTTGGATGTGTTTTGTTTAAGATGTAATAGTCTTCGTTTTGTTTATCGAGTTGTTGTTTTGCTTATCGAGTTGTTGCAATTTGCTTATCGAGTTGTAATTACATTGATTGGCCTATCAAGGCCTTGTGTTGTTTATCGAGTTGTTTTGTTCTTTCAGTTGTTAGTTGGTTCGCTACCTGATTTAGAGCAATGCATTTCGAATGTGCCGTTTTCAAACAAAGATCAATCTTGTTTTTCATGTTGTGCGATGTTATGCGATTGTAGACCACCCCGAACTCCGCTCTGGGTGTGAGGGCACGAATTGTGTTCTTAGCTACTACAATTCAGACTCCTATCACAGTTCTGAATCTAATCTCACAAAGTGCAAATGTAAGACTGATAAATCACCAAAGAGTCCAAATCCAGTAAATCGTTTTGGAAAATCGATTTTAATCAAAAAGCGCTAAATATGGACTGCTTTTCCAGATTTCAGAGTTGCCACCTAAATATTTTATTTTGGGAAATTTAGGAAACCCTGACTCGTGCCTAAGGCCACATTCCGTCATCACCAAAGTTTCCTCGGCTCGGGAACTTGGGTACGAGAGGAAAAGGTCCTGAAATGAGCACCCCCGCTCGCTCGATCAAAGATCGGCCTCTACTAACATGATATGTTGTTTTTGAAAACACATGTGTTCTTATTCCGGTTTATTAGCTAGCTTACTATGTGATGCGCACATCATACAAGTATAGACTAAATCACTCGATTTGGAACAAAACATCTCATGTTTGTTTTTCAAAAATGGTTTGAAAGTGCTACTCGCAAGTAGGCTAAGACGCATATTTGCCACCCTCGAGTGGGCTTAGAAAACAACATGATTTTGCCACTTGAAGTGGGCTTTAAAACACACATTTTGATGAATTGTTCCAATTCAAGTAATGAAGCCTTCATCCACAGGTATTCATGCAGTTAAACACATAAGCATATAGCCTTATGGCAACCATGCTATCATGGCAGTCACTTACACACATGCAAGGATGCTAAAGCGTAAACACTCACAGTGTACTCCGAGCCAAAACAGAAGCTATGTTAGAAATCAATGCATGATCCTAGCCATGTTTGAAATGCTTAATGCAACACATGCGAAATGCAACTAAGTAGGCTCAGCTATCTATGATGTCATGTGAATGCAACTTGATAACATGTATTCAAATTGGTATTGAAATACAATGCAGTTTGTATGATGTGCCGAGCCTGGTGCATGCAAGACAAATGAATGGATGCACGCATGCAAGCATAAGTATGCTGATTGAAACATGCCCTAAACTAACCATCGAAAGCTGATAAATAAGAGGGAGAAACAAATGGGGCTAGAAGACATACATCACACACGCACACGCTTATTACAAAATTGTGCCCTCTCGATGGAGGGTCCAAATAAATCAACTAACTAGCTACGCTAAGCTAATTAATACGAACCAAATTGAAACAACTAGTTAATCTAAGCTAATTAAGTACAAACCAACTAATTAACAATGCTATTCTAGCTAATTAATTACAACACAAATCAAATGGCTAGTTTACATGAACTAATCATAAGTAATGAAATGGCCTCGCAGGCAAGGAAGAGATGCATGCTCGGTCTGCTTCGCTCGGAAATCCACTACTGTGCCTTAAGATGCCTCTGTTTGCGCTCTTTTGGACTTCTAAAAATTGTGCCAACTTCCAAGATGCTTTTGATCCACCTTATGAACATTCTGAGGGATGGTCGGCCAAAGGGGATGGCCATCAGCCAAAGCTAATGGTCATCAGCCATTTTTGATAGCCGATCGGCAGACTTAGTGGCTGGTCGGCCACTGATTCTTGCAAATTCTCCTTTTGCTGCAACAGAGCACAAACAAGGTGTAGACACTCCATTTTTGACCGACCTTAAGGCTCAGACGTCACCGATTGAGCGCTTGGTGATGTTGCATATCATGCTCGTCCAGAGGTTTCAGAGTCTCGGCCGTGAGTCTTGCCTCCAGACTTCCGAGCTTTTCTGTGCCTTGCCTCGGTTTGCGAACTGGGCTCGATTTTCTCTGTTTCTCTTCCCAAAGGGAGAGAGAGGTCTCGTAGATCATCTATCAGTGGCCGCGGGCTACATTTCATGGTCGTAGGCCATTTTGCCCATTTCGAAGCCCGGTTCCCGATTTTCGGAGCCGTCAGGCCGAGTGCCTCGGTTTGGGACCGCCTAACTACCTCCGTTTGCTCCGGTTTTTGGCATGCATCTTATTTACTACCTTTTGAGGGACACTGTGGTCCGAGAGACCAACTTCGTGGTCGAACACCACTCCCGATGCCTAACAGTCGGTTTTCAAGGCCCCAGGCTGCGCGTTTCGGCCCCCGAACCTTCATTTCGCATCGGTTTGCGTTCATTTTTGGCAGGGACCTTTGTTTCATCACCAGGAAGGTCATAGAAGGGTGGGAGGGCAGTAATTGTTTTAGCAACCAGTTATATTCCTTCATCGCCCTCCATCGCCCGTTTTTTCTCACTCGGAAGCCAATGTTGACCACCCTTGGGCCATTTTCTTGCACCCTAAACCCCATATTTGTGATGTACACATCTGGGAGGCCACCAATATTTGGTGGCCGGCTAGTAATTACTTTTGAACCTTTTGCACCCCTTTGAAAAGTAGGTTGTTCTCTCTCCTGGTTTACTATTTCCAGTTTTTGACCACAGGGTTGTGTTGAGAACACATGGGAGGCCACCAATTTGTGGTGGCCGGCCACTAATTTCACTTGGCCTTTTTGACCCCTGGCCGGCCGGCCATGGGGAGGGCCGGCCGGCCACCTGCAACCTCAATAACCAGCCGGCCTTGCTCCTTGCTGCAGGTACATTTCAAATATGCATCTCTTTTCCCCCCAGATTTTGTATCCGGGGGGCCATTTTTTGGGGGGGAAACTTGAATTCATTTCCCTCCCATTTTCCCCCCCATTTCTCCCCCTCTTTTGCCTATAAAACCAGCCTCCCAGCTCTGGTTTAAGGGTTAGGAAAACCACCTTTGAGCTCCCATATTGTATCTCTCTCCCTCTACACTTCCAAGCTTCAAAACTTATATGTAAACTGTTTTGAGGAATGTTGTAAACTGTGATGTAGTTTTTTTTTATCCCTTCTTCAACATTGTTGAAGGGCTCATCACTGTTTGGGGCCTCCTTTTGTCACTTGCCTTTATATCCCTCTTTTGGCCCCATTTTTGCATGATTTGTTAGCCTCTTGTGCCTCTGTTTTTGGGCTCTGGTCTAAACTAAAAATAGCCTCATTTTGACCCCCTCTTCATGTTTTATTAAGGGTCTTTTCTTGTTTGAGGCATCCTTTTTGTACTTTGTGTTATAGCTCTCTTTTTGGCCTTATCTTGCATAGCATTTTGAGCATACTTGTACACTGTTTTGGGTTTGACCATCAACAGTAAAAAGTCATATTTTAGGTCCCTCTTCAACTTTAGTGAAGGACCTTCATCTGTTTGGGGCCATCATGCATCACTTACTTCTTTATCCTCCTTTAGGCCCACTTTTTGCATGAGAGTTTTTTCCATACTTGTGTCTGTTTTTGTGGTTTGTCGTAAACTGTAAAATATCATATTTTGGGCCCCTCTTCGACATTGTAGAAGGGCCCTTCTCTGTTTAGGGTCAGAAGCTGCCACTTGTTTCATTATCTTGCTTTCGGGGCCATTTTTGCATGCTAGTTTAGCCCCATTTACGTTCACTGTTTGGCTTTGCTTAGAACTGTAAATATGCTTATTTTTGGGCTTTCTTGATTCTGTATTCACATTCCATGTTCGAATAATGCATGCATCGCATAGTCATAGGTCATTCGGTATGCCTAATTTCATGTTTCGGGACCTATTCCATGCATTGGGTGTTGTTTTGCCATCTTTCGGGGCTGTTTTGCATCACTTATTGCCTCTGAAATTTGCATGCCAGTATGTCATATTCCATGTCTTGCCATGTGTCTTGTTAGAGTGGCATTCGGTGCCTCAGGGTCGGTCCTCGGTTTGCGTGCACGTGTGCACGCATTTCGAGTGTCTCATTTTCATCTAATGGCCTCTTATGTGAGTGTAGCTGAGGTCCACTCATGTTGGTGTAAGTCCATTATGCATTGTGTATGCCATTGCATTCCATAGCATTGTGTATGCTAGGCTGTATGTTAGCGGATTGCGTATGCCATGTTTCCTCGTGCATCGTGTATGCCATTTCATAGTATTATGCATGTTAGGTTGTATCTTAGTTGCATTTCATGCATGTCATGCATATTGCATTGTGTTCGGGAAAGGAGTTAGCCCGAGCACGGGAAACGAGGGGCATTTCGTACTCCGAGTAACGGAACGTGTCTTAATTCCCCAGTCACCGACACTCCGGATTATCCATGATGGAGTCAGGTTTTAGTTGAGTTTTCATGTGCATTCATTCTATATTGAGTTGTGCAATTCGACTCCTCGGCCATCCTGCATCGAGATGCGTGATTGGTGGCACAAGGATCGAGGCATGCATATATTTGTGAAAATACATTGCCATGCCCCTTTCCTGCTCTCTGTTGCAGCAAATCGAGAACCAGCAGTCTTCCAAGGCTTGGCGCGCTTTCCAAAAAACCATTACAAAACAGAGGCTAATTGGGGCATCATAGTGGATTTCCGCGCAAGGGCAACCCGGACATGCATCATTTATCATCTGGAGAAGAGTCAAGACAGTCCATGGCTTGCATGCCAGTTTATTATTTTTCTTAGTTAATTTGTAAATTAATTAGGGATTTGTACATATTTGGACTGTACTATTTATTCGGACCCTCTGCGCGAGGGCAATGTTGTAATAAGCGTGCGTGTGTGTGATGTATGTCTTCCAACCCCACGTCTTTCTCCGTTTTATTTACCTACTTATGATGGTTAGATTAGGGCATGTTTCAATTAGCATAAAGTATGATAGCATGTTTGCACCCATTCATCTGTCTTGCATGCACCGGGCTCGGCGCATCATACTAACTGCATCTGTATTTCAATTCTAAGTTGAATACTTGATAGCTGTTGCATCTCATATGCCATGTTTAGAATAGCCGAGCCTGCTATAGTTGCATTTTTGCATGTGTTGCATTAGGCATTTCTGTATACTTAGGATCACGCATGATTTCTAATCAATTTCTGTTTTGGCGTGGAATACTCGGTGAGTTTTTATGCTTTAGCATCCTTGCATTTGTGTGAGTGACTGCCATGAATATCATGCTTACCATGAGGCTATATGCTTATGTGATATACCTGCTTGGATGCTTGTGGGTGGAAGTTGGGTTATTTGGATTGGAACAATTCATCAAATGTTTGTTTTAAGCCTACTAGACAGTGGCAAAATCATGTTTTCTAAGCCCACCCAAGGGTGGCAAAATCCGCATTTTAAGCCTACTTGCGAGTAGCAAACCATTTTCACAAACAAACATGAAGTGTTTTGTTCCAATTCAGACAACTCAGTCTATACTTGTATGCTGTGCGCATCACATAGTAACCTAGGCTAATAACCGGAATAAGAACACACAATATTTTCAAAAATAGATATCATGGTTAGTAGAGGCCGATCTTTGATCGGGCGAGCGGGGGTGCTCACGAAGTGACCTTCCCCAATCGTACCCAAGTTCCCGAGCCGAGGCAACTTTGGTGATGACGGACACGTGGCCTTAGGCAACGAGTCAGGGTTTTCTAAATTTCCCAAAATAAAATATTTAGGTGGCGACTTTGTATCTGGCAAAGCAGTCCATGTTTGTCACTTCTTTCAAAAATCTATTTTCTCAAAACGATTTGCCGGATTTAGACTCTTTGGTTCAAGATTAAGAACCGTGACACAAATCGAGTCCGAGCTGTAGCGAGGTCCCCCGCGGGCTTGTTACACAAGGGCATGGCAGTGTATCTGCAAGAAAATGTGTGTACAACTACTCTCCTTATCATGTCTCAAGCTCAAAGGAGTGTAGTACTTGACTCTTGAGCCGTCAATCACGCATCTCAATGCATGATGGCAAAGAGGCAAGCTTGCACAATGTTGATGAATGCACAAATAACACTGAGGACTCGATGAACCTCCACTTTATCATGCATGATCAAAAGTGTCGGTGACCTAAGGAATGAGGCACGTTTCATCACTTTGAGTATGAAATGTCCCTTGTTCCTCATGTTTGGATTAATGTCCAATCCCAAACACAATGCAATGCAACACACATGCAAACAGCATGCAAAGTAAACAACATGCAAATCTTGACATGTTAACACTCATGCACAACATACTAGAACACTTAAGCACTAAACACTAGTGAAGGATACAACACTAGGACCATGCAACACAATGCTCAATGGACTAAACCGCCACCAAATAGACCTCATGCATGCCAAAACAGTGGCCAAAAAGATCTGAAATGATAGCAATAAAAGCAATAAAATGCATGCTCATACATTGGCCCATCAACTAGGCATAAAGGTGCAACTCTCAAAAGCACTTGAAGAGTGAAAAACATGAAAGTGTGACAACACTATATGCTTTGAAATATCATTTCAAATGATGCCAAAACATGCAAATACCTTAAGTCAAGCATGCTAGGAGGCTCAAAACACAAAACTAGCAAGGTACTTGTACCATAGCCATATCAAGCAAGCCTCAAAGGGCCAAGGTAACTCAAAACAAGGCCAAAACATGCATGGACTAGAGCCAAAACAAGCAAGCATGGTAAGCCAAAACACCAAGTAAGCTAGGCCATTGAGCATGGTTACACTACAAGTGTAAGAAGCAAATGAGGGATGCTCTAACCAATCAAAAACAGAGTTGTATCATTGCAAAATAACATCGAAAACACACTAAAATGACATCCTAAAAGCTTAGGTAGAATGGCATACATATTGGCTCACACTAAGGCATAAAGCACCAACCCTCCAAAGCATTGAAAGAGTGAAAGATGTGAGGGCATGACAGTGAAACATGCTCTGAAATCACATATCAAATTATGCTAAATCATGCAAATAGCCCAAGCAATGCATGCTAATGAGCTCAAAACACAAAGCTAGTGAGCAATATTGAACTATGGCCATACCAAGCAAGGCATGCATGACCAAAGCAACTTAAAACGGAGCTAAGGCATGTCAAAACATGAGCAAAAGCTTGCTGGAGTGGAGCCAAAAGCATGCTAAAATGATGGCCCAAAACATGATGCATGTTAAGGCTATAGGGAGGATTGCACTACAAGTACATGAAGCATGCATCAAGTTATCAAACCAACCCAAAACAGAGTTATAACATGTTAGAAAAGTTACAAAAACATGCTAAGATAGAGCCTCAAGAAGGTAGACAATCAAAAACAGAGTTGTATCATGGCAAAATAACACCAAAAACACACTAAAATGACATCCTAAAAGCTTAGGTAAGATGGCATACATATTGGCTCACACTAAGGCATAAAGCACCAACCCTCCAAAGCATTGAAAGAGTGAAAGATGTAAGGGCATGACAGTGAAACATGCTCTAAAATCACATATCAAATGATGCTAAATCATGCAAATAGCCCAAGCAATGCATGCTAATGAGCTCAAAACACAAGGTAGTGAGCAATATTGAACTATGGCCATACAAAGCAAGGCATGTCAAAACAACTTAAAACAGAGCTAAGTCATGTCAAAACATGAGCAAAAGCTCGCTGGAGTGGAGCCAAAAGCATGCTAAAATGATGGCCCAAAACATGATGCATGTTAAGGCTATAGGGAGGATTGCACTACAAGTACATGAAGCATGCATGAAGTTATCAAACCAACCCAAAATAGAGTTATAACATGTTAGAAAAGTTACAAAAAAAATGCTAAGATAGAGCCTCAAGAAGGTAGAAAGACATGCTAACTTGGTGAGCCATCAACACAAGGACACAAGAGAAGAGGAGAGGGGACAACCCCCACACATTTGGGACCTCAAAACCACATTTCCACCACTGAAATTCCTCTGGAATTTAGTGGTAAAGAGGTCAAATAAAGGTGACCTCAAAGGTCTAAAAGGATGACACAAAAACAAAGCCAAACAAGGGACAAAAGGGGGTAGACCACCCCCAACACCAAAGAAGCCTCAAACAAACATTTCAAATACTTAAAAATGAAGCTTTTTCCAGTTTAAAGTTAGACCTAAAACAACATGCAAATAGGGCCAAAGACTTAATAAAAAACAAAGCTATAAAGAGGGTAAAGACTCACCCTTGAAGAACAACTTCAAAGCAGCAACTTCTAAGGAAAAACCAAGCTTAGGAGCTTCAAACAAACCTCCAAGAATCTCAGCTCAAGAGTGAAGGTGTTTCACTAGGTGCTTTAGTGTAAAAGTGTGAAGAAAAACCACTTTAAGGCACAAACAAGTGCAAATAGAGAGAGAGAGAGAGAGAGAGAGAGAGGGAGAAATATATATATATATATATAGAGAGGTATCTTGTCTCTAATACAAATTTCAGAACCTCTAGAAAGGGAGAGGGACCACTCCTCTTATAGAAATCCAAGTCTCAAGCTTGTTGAACAAGCTAGAGGCTTGGTTCAATCCCTCCATACACATGTATGAAGGATGAGTTCTATGCTTACCAGCTGGCACAGCTGGCAAAGAAATATCTGCAAAGGCAAATAAAAAGGTCTCAGCCAAAAAGTATGGCCGACCGGCCAATAAAGGTGCCGATCGGCCATCAGTGATGCCGACAGGCCACCACTGATGGCTGATAAAAAGAAGGAATGGCCGATAGGCATGAGGCCTGGCCGATGGGTTGTAGGGCTGGCCAACAAGCCACCCTCTTCCCTCAGAAACAAAGCCACAAGCTCTTGGTCTACAACCAAGCACAAAACAGATAAGTTGAAAGGCTCCAAGGCAAGGCGTGCAACCGAGGCCTTCAGAAACTCAAAACGAACACGAGCATGGATGATCATTGAGTGTTCAAACGATGACGTCCAAGTCTTGAGAACGGTCAAAAATGGGATGTCTACAGCAATGCTTAGAATATAAAATGCAACACTTTTTAAACCAAAGTTGAGTTTTCATTCCAATCATGGTTTCTTTTTGTAAAAGAGTTCAAGTTTTAAAGAAAATAAAATTGCCTACAATGTGCTAACACTACTAGCAAAAAGGAAAATAAAACAAAAAGCATCTGAATTGGTGACAACTAGCTTAAGCTCAAAAGGTCCTCTGGGCGAGGAACTGAAGGCCCTGTCGCTGCTCCTATTGGGGTGCCCAATGGGGCTGGCATCTCAAAAGGAATCTGGAAAGGGCAGTTTATGATAACGCATTAGTCGTGGTGTATATTAGATGCAAAAGGTAATATGCCGTGAGCAGTAACTAATTACAGTGTATATATGCCGTAGACAGTGTCTAGGAACAGTGTATCTATGCAATGTTTTAGTGCAATGTGTCAAATCAGTGTAGTGTGGAATAGTTGAAGTGCTAATGTGTCAGTAGAAAAGTTTCATGGCATGAAGTGTAAATTGAAGAAATCAGCAGGATCCTGTAGAGGCAAAGCAAATCCAGGCTCGTCTGTACCATCTCTGTAAAGGAAGCCACTAGCTCAAGGGCTTGCCCTGTGTACTCTATGGGTGCCTGCAAGTGCATTGAAGGGATCAGGGATCAGTATTCTATAAAGCATGATTGAAATGAAGTAAATATGCAAAATGTAAAGTTTAGTGCATACCGGAGTCGGGCCTTGAACTCCGACAAGCGCATGTCCAGCTGGTGCAGGCTCAATGGGGATCTGGCAAGTCTCCCCAGAACGTCTCTGATGAGTCATTGAGGTAGGTAGCTCTGGCCATCCCTATCTTCACCTCTCCTCAGAATCTCTCCTCCTACAAGACCTGGTCGCTCTGGCTCTTCTACCTTTCTCTCTCGTAGCTGGAGCTCTCCCTCCCTTACCTCTACAAACACCAGTCAAAGGTAGCATCAGATGAGTTTGGATGATGGTTGTGTAGCCACCCGCTACACGGAAGTACTTCGTCTCTAGTCCCACCATAAACTGGATCACCTCCTCAGCAGAAAGCCTGTGTGTCTCTCTCATCGATGCTGGGGGTGCCATCGGCATGAACGGGGCAGGTAGTCCTAAGTCTGGTGCAAAAAATGCTCGCTTAAGAACCAAGCACGACAGATCAGGCCCTCGAGGAGAATATTGTAGCGAGCAACGACCCTAGCTGTCTCATACAGGAATCTGAGTCCCGAGGGTATCACATCCCACAGCTGCCATGTGATTTGAAATGAGAGAATGAACAGATGATCAGTCGCCATCAATTGATTAATCGGTGTATCAAGATTGATTGAAAAGCGAGATAGCTTTGTTTTGGGTTACCTCGTGCGTCGTAACCATGTCGAAGTACTGTCAGAAAAACATGAAGTTCTCCCGGGTCCTACAACGAAGTTGGCCGTCGTATACCCAAGAGAACGGAACTGTCATCGGGGTCTCGTCTATAGGCTCTTGAGCAAGAGCTAGGAAGTATGCATATACCCACAACTGCAGGGAAAATGTAATCAGTACAGTGTACGAGTAGACACAGAAAATGCAGAGCAGAAAGTATGAATGCAAGGTAGAAAGCATGCAAATACAAAGAATGTAAAGCAAGAAATACTAAGCAGAAAATGTAAAGTTAAAAGAGGGAACTAAGATGTGTACCTCCCAGGCCCGCCAGTAGCCGCCGATCAAGGTCCCGCTCATCCAAGAGGTTGAGCTCATGTATCCATATAGAGTAGTGAGGCCGACTCCACCCCAGTTATAGAACTGGACTCTCTGGAGTACTACCAATGCGCTCAGAAAGTATAGACCTACGATATTCCACCTGTTCAAAAACAAGGTTGTACCGAAGAGAAACATGAGGAAGTCCCTAGCATACTGCTCTATCTCCTCAACTATCTTGGGCTCCTCTCTTCTAAACTGCTCCCCGAACCAACTATATCTGACCATGCCTGCCCAAAGTGTCGGTGGATATGCCTCGAGAAATGCGGTTCATGAAGCCTCCGACTCTCCCATGTCAGGATCGAGTGGGATCGGATCACCTCCTATGCCTAAGCCAGTGATCAAGGCGAAGTCGTAGGGAGTCATCGTCATCTCCCCGGTCGTGGAGAAATGGAAAGAGTTAATGGTATCCCACCACCTCTCCACAAGAGCCCCTAAGAGAGGACGGCTCACTACGACCCGTGTCAAGCTGGAGCAAAACAGACTAAAGCCGATCTCATTAATGATGTCTTGAACCCTAGCTAACAGCTCATCGTACCAGTCCCAGGCTGTCGTCATGCCATAGCCTCTGAAGGAGCGGGATCTATCCTATAGCAATACATGAGATGCAATCAAATCAAGTACAGTTGAAAGTACAGTTGAAGGTATAAATAGAAGTACAATGAATGTGACGCAGTGATGTATGAAATATAGTCAAATCAAGGCATGTGATGTAATAAGATTAAAACAGTACAAGAAATGCGAATAGCTGAAAGTAGTACTGTAGAAAAACGGAGTTTGTACCTCTACGGCAATGGCCGATAAGTGAGACGCAGGCTCTGTCAGTAGGAGGTCGTCTAGCATGTCCTCAACAAAGTCAGTGAAGGCTTTGATGCCTCCCACAGTGGGTATAATGTGAGTCTCAGGGTGATACCTTGCTGGATCAAAAGGGTGTATGCTCAACGGTAATGGCCTAGGCTCGGCCTCAAAGTCCGCTGCAAACTCTACCAGAGGAAGCGCGGGGAAGCCCCCATCATATAGGATATCATTGGCCATCTGAAATAGATGTAAAATGAGCAAAAATGAGGACAAATGCAAGAAATAGTGAAACTTTGAACAAGTCAAACCCTAGGAGAGAGAAAAAGTGAAAGAAAAGTCAAAACCCAGGAAAGTGTACTAACTTTGAAAGAAACTCGACGGGAATGAGCCTTAAACGGTGGAAATGACGAAGGAAGTGTCGAAATCAAATTCTGATCGGTTCAAAGTAAAGAGAACAAGAGGATCTTTGCGAAGAATATGTTTTAGGGGTGTTGGGAAACACGTAGAATGCGTGGATCTAAGGAGGAGAAGCACTTAAAGAGTAAGGGAAGGGAATTTTGTGCAAGGGTTTGTGTGGAAATGAAGTGATTTTGCTTGTACTTAAAGAGCCACGGCTGAAAAGACCAATTTGCCCCAATCTGCCATCGATGGCCGACAATTGCACATTGATGGCTGGCACCTCTTTATTGTTGGCCGGCAGATTCCACTGATGGCCGGCAGGGGGCCGGCAGCTTCCCCTGATGGCCGACAGGCCTCCACTAGCTCCCCCTGCCTCTTTTACCTTGATATGTGTCCTTTGGTTCAAAAAAATGCAAGGTATTCTCAAAGTTTGATTCAAAATGCCTCCGCGGAAGCCCAGGATTGTGTTCTCCATGCACGGTGATCATCGCCCTTCAACACGCATAAGGTGTATCCTTTTTAACATAGTGCAACTCTTCGAGAGGTAAATCGGGAGTTACCATTGAGTTGTCTCTATCATATGCTTTTGTCGTTGCATAGAATGTACATCACTTTCATCATTGCATGGAGTATGCATTTTGAATTGTTGCATTGAACATGCATTACCATGTTTGCATTGAATATGCATCGTTAAATTGTTGCATTGAACATGCTTTACCATATTTGCATAGCATATGCATGTTGCATTGAATATGCCTCGTTGATCTTCTTGTGTAGAAGATGCTCTATTTCTTGCATTTTGTGCATGAACATACCTCGAACATCATGTTATGATCATTCACCTCGCGTGAGACATGCATTGTATTGCATTGTAGCTATCGAGTTTCTTTCTTATACATGCACGATATTGTAGGTACGGTTCATTTAGAGGAATTTCGAGTAAAACCAATCATCACCATCGTCTCGTTGGTTAGAGACATTCGAGTACGCCTGATGTCCACACTGGCATTCCGTTGGTTAGAAACACCCGAGTACGCCCGGTGTTTACACTGACACCCTGTTGAAGGCATTTGGGTCGTACGCCCGATGTTTGTTTCCCTTCCCTCTCTCGCGTATGATACGCTGAGAGGTGTTGCCTTTCCCTCTCTCGCGTGTGATACGCTGAGAGGTGTTTCCTTTCCCTTTTTCACGTGTGATACGCTGAGAGGTGTTTCCTTTCCCTCTCTCACGTGTGATACGCTAAGAGGTGTTTTGTTCAAGACCTCAGGTATTCCCGGTAGTTACTTTTAGCCTTTCCTGCATGAGGTGCAGTGAAGATTGCATAATTTTCTTACATCCTTTCTATTGAAGTGTGTGAGACTGCTATAATCTGTCGGTTTGCTTAAAATGTTGTATTTATTTTGCATAAATGCTCCATTACAACTTTCTTTGCATAATCATAAGTTATGCTCTTGCATCATACATGTCATTTGCATTTTGCCCCAGCCTGCGGGCGCATTTATATTGTTACATTGAATGTTTGTTTAAGTCTTTGGCCTTGTCAAAAATGAGTCGTCTCTAGGCTTTCACATTCACTCCCGTCATTTTATGACTTCCGAGTTCTGTCAAAGAGGGGCAACTGTAGACACCCCATTTTTGACCGTCCTCAAGACTTGGATGTTCTTGTAGGTACATCCAGCAACAGGTTTGATTGCTCGTCGAGTACTCAACTTTCGCGACGGAATGCTCCAGGTTTGATCCTTCAAAACCCTATTTCCATTCTGTCTCATTTTGGGACCATGTGTTGGTCTTTGCTTTGTGATGTCCTTGATGGCCTGCCGACCATAAGTGAAGGCTGCCGGCCATGGGCTTTGCCCTGCCGACCATCAATAGGCCCTGCCAACCATCAATGAGGCCACTGCCGGCCACCACTGATGGTCGGCCGGCCACTAATGCTTTAGTAGATATTTTTGCAGATATTTTGACAGCTGTTTGCATAGATGAGTTCATCAGCATGCACGTGAAGGGTTGGATTTGTTTGAAGGCACCTTGTATCTCCTATATATAGAGGTTATCTATATGCATGCAAAGGGTAACAAAAGTTTTCTCTTCATCTTTGCACTAGCACCCTTAGCCAAACACCTTCACCATAGTGTTGAGGATCTTGGAGGCCTTATTTGAGCTCCTTGGAGTGGTTTTGGCTTGGTTTTGGTTCAGAAGTTTGATGATTTGTTGCTGTGCTACAAGGGTAAGGATTTCACCCTTTTAAGCTTTGTTCTAGTTCATAGCTTGGCCATCTTTGTATGCTACTTTGAAGTTGGTTTTAGTCTCAAAAAATTTCTATTTTTAAGGCTTAAAAATGTTGGCTTGAGCCTTGTGTGGTTAAGGGGTGGTTACCTCCCTTTGCTCTTTGGCTTGTAAAGCCTTTTGAGCCATCTTCTTTAGCTCTTGGAGCACCCTTTTCTTGGCCTTTCTACCACTAAAACTCCGAGGAATTTCAGTGGTAGAAAGTTGGTTTTGAGGTCCAAAATAGGAGGGGGTGGCCTCCCCTCCTTGCATCTTGTTTGCATGTCTTGATGGCTTAACATATGTGCATGTATTTTTACCTCCTTGAGGCTCTATCTCAGCATGTTTTTGTGACTTTTTTGACATGTTATAGCTCTGTTTTGGGCTAGTTGAGTCACTTCTTACTTGCTTCTTACACTTGTAGTGTAATCATGCATGCTAGCTTACCATACTTGATGTATTAGCCTATTATTCTAGCATGTGTTGGCTCCATTCCAGCATGTTTTTTTGCCTTGCTTTAACATGCTTAAACTCTGTTTAGAGTGGTTTTGGTCATATGAGGCTTGCTTTGTATACCTATAGTGTAAATGGACTTGACTAGCTTTATGTTTGAAGGCCCTTGGCATGCTTTGCTTGTGATGTTTGCATGTTTTGGCATCATTTAGCATGTGATTTCAGAGCATATTTCTCTGTCACACTCTCACACAAATAACTCTTTCATTGTGTTTTGGAGTTGTGCCTTATGCCTTGTTTGTCGGCCAATACATGAGCATGATTTTTTTACTTTTCTTGCTACCATCTCAGCACATTTTGGCCACTGTTTTGGCATGTTTGAGGTTTCTCTAGGACTGGTTTGGCCATTTGTGCTTGATATTGCATGGTTCTAGTGTAAAGCTCTTCACCAGTTTTAATGTTTTGGCTCTTAACATGTTGCACATGAGTTGTTTACATGTTCAAGTCTTGTGTTTCATGCCATTTCAACACTGAAATTCTGCCACTTCCCCCATTTCTTCACTTTTGATTTGCTTTGAGACTTGGTTGGTCTTAAGTTGTGTTTAAGCTTGGGATTGAGGCTTATGCTTAAATGGCTTTAACCCTCTCTTGGGGGTTTCTACTAGTCAAAGCCATGGCTTCTCTCATGTCTTAAGTCATCTTCTAATTGACCTTCCTCTCATTAGAGGACTTTCACATTTGGACATATCAATTAAAGAATGGTTTGGTAACTTAAAATGTGTAAACAAGAATTGAATCAAGTAAAACATGCCAAGATAGGCATGTTATGTTTGCATTGCATTGTGTTCAATCGGATGTTATATTAAACACAAGGTGAATTGGCCCATTTCATACTCAAAGTGATGAAAATGAGCCAACACTCTTTTGTCTCCATTGCCTTTGATCATCCATGATAAGGTAGTGGTCCAAGAGTCTTGTTTATCCTGCATTTATTGAATTTGTGCAAGTTGAATCCTTGGCCATCATGCATTGCATGCTTGATTGATGGTTTTGGATCCAATGGTACCTCTCCTTTGATGTTTTGAGATGATAAGGAGTGGTACAGTACATACATACCCTTGGGAAACCCTTCATTTTCCTCTATTTTGTGCTCTGTTGTAGTTTGGTGTTGCAGCACACCAGTGGCCGGTAGTGCCTCACTAGTGGCCAACACTGCTTCATCATTGACTGGCAATGCACATCCTTGGCCGGCAGATGGCCGGCAATAGCTCTTCATGGCCGGCAGGCCACTGGTGCAGCCTCCGGCAGTGTTTTGTAAGGTTTAGCAAAGAGTTCTTGGAGTAACCCTACAAATAGAGCCTCCCAAGAGCAAACCGAAAGGCGTTTTAGGGTGGCAACCGAGTGCATGCATCCTCCATTATCCGAACCAGTGCTGAGGTAGTGTAATTTGTAGTTGGATGCTTTACTTGTTAGTTGGCATGGTTTTGTAATTTGTTTAATTAATTTGTTAATTAGTTAATGTGTTGTAATAATGAGTAAGTAGTTTACTAGTTATTTAATTGGTGTGTAATAATTAGTCTAATTAGTTTAATTAGATTTAGTTTTCTTCGCTTAGCTTATTTATTCGGACCCTCCTTCAAGAGGGCGCAATGTTGTAATAAGTGTGCATGTGTGTGTGCATGTCTTCCAACCCCACTTCTTTCTCCATTTTACTTAACCACTTTTGATGGTTAGTTTCAGGGCATGTTGTGATTAGCATACCTTATGCTTTGCATGTTTGCATCATTCATTTGTATTGTATGCACTGGGCTCGGCGCATCATTCAAACTACATTGTATTTCAATACACCTCTTTGAATACGTGTTGCAAAGCATGTTATCAAGTGTTGCATTCATATGCCATCTTAGATAGCCAAGCCTATTCAGTTGCATTTTTGCATGTGTTGCATTAGGCATCTTAACATAGTTAGGATCATGCATGATTTCTAACTAGTTTTCTGTTTTGGCTTGGAGTACACTGTAAGTGTTTACACTTTAGCATCCTTGAAAAAGTGTGAGTGTTGCCATGATAGCATGCTTGCCATGAGGCTATTTGCTTAAATGATTAACTGCATGAATGCATGTGGGTGAATGCTTTATTACCTGAATTGGAACAACTTGATGATTGTGAGTTTTAAGCCCACTTTGCGAAGTGGCAAAACCATGTTTTAAAGCCCAGTTGAGGGTGGCAAATCCATGCTTTAGCCCACTAGAGGGTGGCACTTTCAAACTATTTTCAAAAAACAAACATGACTTGTTTTGTTCTAATTCTTGCGATTTTAGTCTATACTTGTATGTTGTGCGAATCACATATTAAGTTAGCTAATAACTGGAATAAGAACACATGTGTTTACAAAACAACATATCATGTTTAGTAGAGGCCGATCTTTGATCAGGCGAGCAGGGGTGCTCATTTCTGGACCTTCCCCTCTCGTACCCAAGTTCCCAAGTCGAGGCAACTTTGACGATGACAGACATGTGGCCTGTGGCAAGAGTCAAGGTTTCCTAAATTTACCAAAAATAAAATATTTAGGTGGCGACTCTGTAATCTGGAAAAGCAGTCCAGTTTTGGCATTATTTGATTTAAAATCTGATTTTCCAAATTGGACTCTTTGGTGTTTATCAGTCTTGCATTGCACTTTGTGAGATTAGATTCAGAACCGTGATAGGAGTCCGAACTGTAGGAGACCAATTCGCGCCATTTCCGAAAGGGGGGGGGGCGCGGGAAGAAAGTCGGGTGCTACAACTTCCAGCTTGGCGACCACCTCCTTGGCTAACTTAAGCGCGTCTTCACTTGCTTTTTCCCTCTCTTCGGCGGCCAACCTTAGTTGGTCGGAATTCCTCACGCTCTCGGCTTCGGAGTCGGCTCTCGCACGTTCCTTCGCCACTTTCGCTGCCTCGGAATCGGCTTTTTGAGAGGTTTCTACAGCCTTGCCCTTTTCATTTTCAATTTCGGCTTTCAGCAAGCCGATCTGTTCTATAGCGTCATGTTGACGGTGGCCGATTTCGGCTATCCTACCCACCGTCTGCAAAATAAGGAAATAGAGTTACAAAAAAATAATATATATATCTAGGCAGAAGACTGCAGATAAGGCAAGTAATGTACCAATAAGGCCAATTGAGCGGCAAGTGCAATCAACAGTAAATCTGGCTCCACCCGAAATGTGGCTCTGTCAACCAGCAAGGAAATTGAGGAGGCCATGCTCAAGGCCACAGCTGGGTCCTTCAAAGCCGACGTATTAGAGGCAATTGGCATATTCCTTAGCCTTGGTTGAACAGTGAACCGAACAACCAAGTCTGATTCCTCAATGCGTGGTCGTTTATCGATTTGGTCCTCACCAAAGACGGCTTCTCGCTTGGTGGGGCACTTTTCCCCCCTTTGCTCAGCCTCCTGATCCCCCTGTTCCACTTGCTCCATCTCGGCCATTTCGGTCTGAGCCGTTTCTTCCTCAATAACAAGCAAAGAGGACTCAGGGATGGCAGCGGGTGGAGTTTCCGATCTGATGGCCTCAACTCTCCTCTGGGCGGCCATTCTTTCGGCATTTTTCCTTCTGGCAAGTTGAGTAAGCGACTCCCCATCCATATTCTGAGGATACGTGCTGGGAAGGTCTCCTAAGTCTATAAAAATGTCTTCAAAGGAGATGTCCCCTCGGCCTGAAGTGGATGGAGGGTTGGATAAATTGAGGCTGGCTTTCTCAAAGGCCAAGTTTAGAGACTTGTCTACCCTAACTTCCGATTGGTTCAACTCCTCGGTGGCCTCTTCGGCTACTTGTTCTTCCACCTGCTCCAAATTGGAGGCTTCCAAACCAATCTGCCTTAGGTTTTTGAAGTTGGGGAAGATAAAGGCTGTAAGCTGCTGTTCGCCCCTCGAAATTAGAATGTTGTCTACTGCCGAAAACGTTACGTAATTTGGCTCGTATCTCAAAAGAATGTGAGCCACCCTCCCTTGTTTCTGAAGGCTTGGACAGCCAAAGAATTGGAGTGTGATTTTAATTTCCACATGTACGGCGTCGTTGGATGAAACAAAAACTTTCTTCAAATCGTTGCCTGCACAAATAAAATGGTAAGTACATAGAAGGAAAGCCGAATTAATATATAATAATAAAAAATAAGGAGCTATACGGTCACCTGGTTCACCTCTTCGTTTTGGCACGGGATCCAGGCCATCTTTACCCTCGCCGAATTTCCAGTTTCCTCGAACAACAACCATTACATCATAAACACGCTAACTGGAAAGCATAATCACTAAGTAATGGTCGGTATCCTTGGCCTTGAGAAAATAGCATCCCTACCGGCCAGAAGATTTGGCTAAGGCATAACAATGCCGAATTGCAGGTATTCTAAGGTTAATCCTCAGGTGACGGTTCAACTCTATAATCCCCATTATGATTTGGAAAAAATTTACACTAGGTTGGGAAGGAATTAGACCCCAGTGGTGAAGGACGGCCCTTAAAAATGGATGAAGGGGAAAACGGACTCCGCTCTCAACAATTGATAAGAGAGGAAAGATGATTGTACTTTCATCAGTCCTCTCCATATCAATGGTGCTGCCTATCACGACTGACAGATGGATGTCGTCGGGGATGGAATAATGGCGTCGGAAACCAAAAATTTGATCCGTAGAAAGGAGTTCTTTCAAGTGTTTTGTTATCCTAGCCAGCCTAAGGATTATGCAAAATTAAAAATAAACAAGGAAATAGGATTCGAAATGAAGGAGAAGAGAACTTACAAGAAGCATAAGAGATAATGAGAGACAGGAGGAAGTTGCAAAGGTCACGAAATGGAGGTATATCAAAAGGCAGACCATATGCTTTGAGTATTCAAAAAACTTACATTCGAAAGGACAACATAGTTTCAAATCACATTAAATGAAGAAAGCGTACGATGAGGCAGGAAGATCTAATAATGCCTAAAAAGCATGTATTCTGACATGTGTTGGAATGGGGTTAACTGCCGTTCTTTCCTTGTCTTTTCAAGTTCGAAACCAAACATGCCGACTAACTATCATTAATAGGATGTTTGGGGGCCAATTGTGGGAGTCGGATATTGTTGGTATACATGCAATAAAGCCAAATGACGGTATGAGGACAGTTAATGATGAAATTTGTATTCGACTCCATCTTGGATGATCGAAAAACTGAATAGACTAATCAGCCGAAGAACCAGTTGAACAAAAGCCGAATAAATAAACGTGCAATGGATTGAGGGTGGGCCCGACCCTAAGGCCCAAAAGAAAAATATAAATAGATGAGCATCATCCAAAGAAAGGTATGTGAGAAAAATCTTAGAAACTTAAGTTACAAGCAAACTTGAGAGAGATACTAACTTGTCCGTCGGAGTGCTAATTTTGGAACCCCCGGCCGGAGTGTTAATCCCCTTTTTTCAGGTGTCAATCAGAGAATCAAGAACGTTCATCAGGATACAAGAGTATTCCAAACCTACCTCTCCACAATTGTGGATGAGATTTTTAAATAGAAATCATGCAATGAGCATAATTGATTTTACAAGAAAAAATATGAATTTTCTTATTAATTACATAGCATGATCATATGTGTCTAGATCATTCACATACTCTATTAATAGTATTCCTACTGGGCAATTGCTTACCCTAAATCTAACAAAACTTTCAAGTCTTAATGAGGTGATTCCACACCATTAGTGATCTTGTGGAGACTTGTGATGGAGCACAGAGGTTCCTTGGATGTTTATGTTTTTATAATTGTCCAGCTTACTTGTCTGGAAAAGTATTCCCCTTATTTGTAATCAAGGCCATTGCCTTGAAAGGTGCAAGCCCTTAAGGCATTTTTGTTGTGCTTTATCTTATTTCTCAAATTTCATATGTCTTGTTAAATTATCAAATCTTACAAGTATAGTACATGTGTAATACCGCGACCCTCGTATCTGATTCTGTTATCTTTTCAAGCTTTTATTCTGTACCTCTGAATATCTATTATGAAATTTTATGTATAAGTGCGGTAAATTGCATGGAAAGAAGACATATTGACCCTTATCTGTTGAATTCAAACATTATCTGTTACACTCGAATTGCTTTCATCTGAAATTGGACACCTTAGAGATTTAAATTGCAAAATTTGATTTGATATTTGGAATCTACATGATTTTTAAGCTATGATGGGATTTTTTGTGAAATTTTTATTTCGGCACCATAAAGCGATTGATTTTCGTCTTTTGTGCTCTTATATATATTGCTATATACCTATGTCTAAGACTTGTGGAACTTGTGGTCAAAATGTGGGACTCTAAGAGGGAGAGAAGAGAGAAACGTGGGTGAGGAATTGGGGGAAATTGTGATTTATCAAGGAAGCTCACCAACTTATTGGATTTGTGTAATTTAATTGAAGGTAATTCAAGTTCTCTTGTGTAGCCACTCAAGAGTTGAGATAGATATATATATATTTGTGTTTGATTCATGGATGCTCTATATGTGACCTAAGTAGGGTTTCTCATTAATTGGGTATTTTGACATCTTGGACATCCATTTTAGATTGTGTATCATTAATCCATGCATTCATGTTAATATTATGTGATGTGGTTGTTAAACTTGAAGAACTTGAAGTTAGATTGAAATTTGTGAAAGTATTGGCTTGTGGAAGCCATTAACTTGGCTCAACTTGATGTGATTAAGCTTTAATTCATGTTATTGTGTTGATAGGTGGAATGCTTGCATGAATTTTACCCTTGATTGCATGAAAAATTGGATTTGGATGATGAATTTAGGCTTGGAATCGGGCTGCCCTGAATCTGGGTAGTCCTCTGCTCGAGCGGAAGTCAGGGCCGCTCGAGCGTGAAAATGCACCTCCCAGCAGTTTTCTGAAATTTACCATGTCCGCTCGAGCGGAGAAATTTACGCTCGAGCGTAAAAATCGACCATCCAGTATTTTTGGTAGCATTTGATCATTCGGCCGGAGCGGACAAAGTTACGCTCGAGCGGAGGACTGTTTCAGTAAGAAAACTCTGTTTTGTTCAGTTTTTCATGCTTGACTCTTTGGTGTTATTAGAATGTTTTTCGGATGAGTTTATGATAGTGATATATTCATATCCATAAACCTGTAGTGACATATGGAATGACTGATAAGGGTTTAAAAGGGAAGGATACTAATTTATCAGCATATTGTGTACAGGGCACACTCCAGAAGGAACTACTAAGGCCTTCCCAACGCTGTGAGTAATAGTGCATTATCTATTTCTGTATTCGTTCTGTAAGACATAATTGTAAATTATGTATTGATCTGGAAATGAAAAGTGGAAGCCATGTCCGGCTATCTGTTGTGCCGAAAGGCTATCTGTTGTGCCGCAAGGCTACCTGTGCCGAAAGGCTATCTGTTGTGCCGCAAGGCTATCTGTTGTGCCGCAAGGCTACCTGTGCCGAAAGGCTATCTATTATGCCGTAAGGCTACCTGTGCCGAAAGGCTATCTGGGCCAATAGGCCAATTTGTTATTTCTATATCTGATTTTAGTACATATACTAAGGTGCATTGTGATTTCATTATTGCGCACTCTTATTCACTGAGCTTGTCTCATTCTATCTGCTGTTCGATTCTCAGAGGAGCCAGCTTGGGGAGCTGTTCTAACATCACCTCGTGCATTTTGTCAGCTTAAGGATAACCAGGCACAGGAGGGAACCCTTACATATTAGACCAGTTTTCCTTGTATATGTAATTTTTAGTATCCATATTGCTGGTCAGGGTTACTGTATCTATTGTTTTGTGTGCCTGATACCTGGGCTGGACTTGTATATGTTTTGTACCCTACTTCTGTGTGCATGTTTACCTTTTGTCAAATCTCGAAGTGGTCCTGGTTTTTGGTAGTTGCTCAATGGATGTGTCTGTTTATTGTCATTTTAAATTTACTGCTTCCGCTCAGGCCCCAACGCTGTTCATCATAGGTCATTCTGTCTGTTTCTGATTAGGTCATACCCAAACCTTTTAGGGGCAGGTTAGGGGCGTGACAACATGAATGTAAGCTCTTATGAGAAAGACATTGTAATGCCCTGGAAGAACACCACACAATCCTGTTCACTTGGGTATTCCCGCCATACAACGCACAAAATGCACATAAAGACAAAAATAATGAAATAACGTTCATTACATTTCATACCCTTTAAACTATCCCTTAAGATTTACAATATCGTCTCATTACATCCACAAACAAAACAAAAATAGTTTCGAAGTAAGAAAATATGCAACAAGAAAAGTAGCAAGTCGACTTCCTTCAAAAATGTGTTCCTTGTTACACTAGCATAAAACCAACACCCAATTACAATACAGCCTTAGTCTTGAACACAAAAAGATTGCAACAAAAGGTTTCACACTCCAAAAGGGTTTTCTTATTCTCAAGAAATCAATTAGGAGATGCTTAGTCTTCATTTCCTGAAATTGGTTGGCTTTAGGGTGAGCAAAAGCTTAGTTGGTAATGAATTTAACATGTTATATAATTAATTGAAAGACACATGATCATGCAATGCAAACATTTGAAATATAGAAATGAAGATGTATATAAGTGTCTATGTATGTGAGTGAAAACATGCAATGCATGAAATTTGCTAAATCTTTCCACATTATCCATGGGTGGTAAATATACTATGACATCCCAAGTATGAGCCAAAAATGAAAGCATACATATATAGATATAGTTTTGTATACTAAAAATAGTCCGATATTTGTTGGCTCCAGAAACAACAGGGTGATAGGCACCCAAAAAAATTTTCCCTTCCATATTTGTCAGCTCCTACAACATACCCGGGAGGTACCCGTGCGCGTTAAATAGTTCAGAGCCTCGGTCTCTTTGATCTAGTCTCACAAGTGCAATATGAAAGATAGACGAGAGTCCATATTTCACAAATTTTAGAAAATCCACTTTATTGCAAAAAAGCATTTTGTCAAAACTAGACTGTGTCATCAGATATCAAAGTCGCCACCTAATATTTTCGGAAATTAGGAAACCCATGACTGGTGCCAAGGCCACTATTTGTCATAACCAAAGTTATCTCAGTTCGGAACCTTAAGTATGAGAGGGGAAGGTCATTAATTTATCATCCCCACTCACCTGATCAAAAGATCAGCCTTTACTAAACCCTGATATGAATTTTATTTACTTTATATGCTCATATTTCGATTATTTAATAAATCCTAAAAATTACTATGTGAAGCATACAAGTACAAACTATGTCATTTATTTTAGAATAATTTCATTTCATGTATTTTGAAAGAGTTTTGAAGATGTACAACTCAAAGAAATTGAGTCCATAGTCATGAAAACCAACATCATTACAAACAAAACGACACAGCCTCCATTCACTGGCATTCATATAGTTATATCACATAAGTAAATAGCCTCATGATAGAATGCCAAACATAGTAAGAAAAACACACACAAGTGGGATGCTAAACCATAAGAACTTACATGTTTGACATCCCGCGAACAAGCTACAAAACAAAGGTAGTAAAACATGCATGACCTTATATACATAATCCTAATTCAATTCACTCATAAGATGCAACTAAAGATTCAGCTTCTAAGATATGGCATGTGAATCACCTCAGGAACATGAGGTAGCGCACATAATCACATAGGAATTGATTAAATGCACAAATGCAAAATTAGCCGAATCAAAATGCATGAAATATGGATGCAAAGCAAGGATATACTATGAAAAAATAAAATAAACATGATACATATCCACAAATAAGGAAAACAAGTAAAAGAACAAGATAAAAAGAAGTGGGGCGGGAAATTATTACAACACTTTGAATAAATTATTACAAACCAAATAAGAGAGAGAGAGAGAGGAGGGAATATTGCAATAAAATAAAACAAAACCTCACAAACCACTCAAAATAAAAGCTTCATGTTCGTTGGAACCGTTGGCGGGAATTGGTCAACATTGGGAGATTATGTCATCTTGTCCAAAACAAGCTAACCAACTGGCCAAATAGGCCGACCGGCCAACTAGGCCGACCAAAACCTGTCTTGTTGCGAAACCAAGAAAAGAAACAAATAAGAAATATGTAGGTGGCTCAACTAACCACTGCCGGTTAGCTTACAACACAACTTATATGAAACAAGAGCAAGCAAATAAGCAAATAATAATAATAATAATAATAACACACTATGAAATATAAAGTATGAAAATAAATATGAGACAAACAAACCACTTGGGTTATAACAAAACACTATGAAATAAGAAGCAAGAAAATAACTATGAGATAAACAAACGACTTGAATTATAACAAAACACTATGAAATATAAAGTAAGAAAAAAAAAGATGAGAAAAACAAACCACTTAGATTATAATAAAACACTATGAAATAAGAAGCAAGAAACTAAATATGAGATAAACAAACCACTTGGGTTATAACAAAACACTATGAAATAAGAAGTAAAGAAATACTTATGAGATAGAAAATATAAGAAAATGAAAGACTAGAAATTCACCTTCCAAAAAAAGATTGAACTTCTTGATTTCCAAACTTCTTCTCGATCACCCTCAAGTTTAGGAAGTGTGTTATAAATCCTCAATTCGAAACTAGAATGGAACTCTAGGGTATGTATGGTGGAAGAGTGGGTAACTCTCTTATTTTTTTCTCGCTTTCAACAACACTGACTCTTTCCTTTTATCAATCACTATTGAAATTTAGCTATTTCAGAATTTTTGAAAGAGTTTTGGTTGTAGGAAAGATGGAATTTCAGTTTGTATAGAAAGCATGGGGTGTACATGGAAAATATGAGTGTTTTTGGCTCAAAAACTCAATTTTCTTTCTTTTTTCTCTCTTTTCTCACTCTTTTCTCTTCAATTTCATGGTCCTTCTCCTCTCTTACAATCTGATCATTCTATATAGGCAATGAGGGAGGGTTAAGGTCAAAATATTCTGCATTGTTGGAATATTCTACATATGGACGGAATATTCCTTGACTTTAATAGAATATTCCCTCACATAATAGAATATTGCCTGAGTTTTAAAAATTACAATTTGGCCCAGAGGTTTCAAATATTTGTGCTATAACCCAAATTTCAGGAGAATTTTTCAGTAAAGCCCCCAGAAGTGCAACAGAGGTTGATTCTAACTAAACGAACCATTTTGGACACAACTGTGAGGTCAAAATATTCCCTTGGAAAGGTAATTTGTGTTTGTTTAGGGTTGGAAACATGGTTCAAATTCTAAGTTTTCTTATTGAGGATTTTGTGAGAAACACTTTCTTGTTTTGTCATCATAAGGTAATCAAAAGAAATCGCCCAAGTCTTAGGGTCGGTCAAAATGGGGTGTCTATAGTTGCCCCTCTTTGACAAAACTCAAAGCCATTTCATGACATGAGTGAATGTCAAAGCCCGAAGATGACCCTTTTGACAAGGTCATAAGACTTGGACAAACAAACCAGATGCAAATGCAATTGGTTGAACCTTGAAGGTTGTGTACATGTCCCTTTGCAAGGAATCAAACTAATGTAGTTCAGGGGCAGAATGCAAATGATATGCTCAAAATGCCACTTGAAAGTTGGACTTTCATGCTTCACGTAGCCGGTTGTTTTGAAAATTCATGATTATTTAATGGAATGCAATGCCATGGAGAAGATAGTAACATACGAGACAAGCGTCGTGCAAATGACAGGAAACATAATAGGGGATGTATCACATATAAATGTGCCATAAGATTACATACAAATGTGCCACAACACAAATAATAGGTGAACTCGAAATCCAAAGGTATCTTGCACGAGAGGAGGAATAATGAACTTGAAATCCAAACAAGTCCCATGTGAGAGGAAGAATTAAATCGATGTCCAAACGCGTCTCACACGAGAGCAGCAATTGTGAAATCGATGTCCAAACACTACAAGAAATTGCACTTTTGGCAACTACTTTTGGCGACGACATCAATTTTTCATAGCCAAAAGTATATTTTTGGCGACACAGTGATGAATTTCGTTGGTAAAAGTATACCTTTACCCACGTAATTTACTATCGTCGCTAAAAAAACATAACATTCTTTAAGTACCAAAATTATTTGTTGGTGCCAAAATTTTAGAAGTTTTAGCTACGAGGCTTATTTTTTACCAACACAATGAGCGTTGCTATTAGTGTGCTTACTTTTGGCGATGACAAGTTAGTGTGGGCAAATAGTTAAACATTTAGCGACGATAACACTATTCGTCGGTAAAAGTTTTACTAGTGAAACAGGTGTTTTATTGATTTGTGTTTTTATTATAACTTTTGAAAGAGTTTTAAATATTAAAATTAAAGTGATCATTGAATTAGATCACAAAATGAACCCATCAAGGCCAAACATACTCTTAAGTTGACATAGCTAATTTGAGTTAATTTAAACTTTTCTAAAAAATGTGATTAGATTATCAATTTCAATATGTTTTCAATAAGTTGACATGCCAATCACCCCCTCCCCTCCCCAAAAAAAAAAAAATATTCAGCTTGCTTGGTTAGGTTTTTTAAAAAACACTTTTCAGAAAATTCTATTTCCTTATTTTTTGTGTTTTTTTGTTTTTACTTAATTTTTTTAATATTTTAAGTAATTTTTTTTTTTACTTTTTAGATATACCCAACATAAATATGTCTAAAAAGTAAAAAAATTGTGAAAAAAATCTTTTAAAAATTCATTAAATACCAAAAATACAAAAAAAATTATAAGAATTCAGTACATTTTTGTTTTTTATATATTTATTAATTTTTTAAAATATTTTTTTATAATTTTTTTATTTTTTAGATACATCTAAGTAAGGTACATTTAAAAAAAATAAAAAAATATATTTAAAATTTTAAAAATATTTACTAAAAACATAAAAATCAAAAAATTCAATTTTCAAAAACTTTAATCCAAAAAACTCAAATTGATTAGAATTTTTTCCCCACATTTTGTCGCTGTTTTCTTCCCCTCTCCCTCTCCCTCTCTCTCTCTCTCTCTCGCTCAAAACACACGCACAAGGCATGCTGTCAATATATCAAAATGCACAATCCAAGTATTTGGCTTCTAATCAAAATAAACCTAGAAGGTTTCATTAAAAGGGAGAAGGGTTCGAAGGGAGCTCATCTCTCTGAATTGTCTCATGAAGAAGGGTTACCTGGTACACACTGCTTTGTTGATTTCTATTAAAGTGATTACTCATTCTTTGTTTGATTTTGATTTCGATTTCGATTTTTATTTTGATTTTGATTTTGATTTTGATCATCTCATTGATTTCGATTCAACTCTCTGGTGCAGATTCTCTCTCCCTTTATGGTGAACTGTTACCGCTTCTCTTTCACTCACTCTCTGACTCTCTCTCTCTCTCTCTCTCTCTCTCTCTATGAAGTTAGGGTTTCGAAACCACCACAGTCAAGAGGTGTTGATTGAACGAAGGTAGATTCTTCTGTTTCTAGCCAAACTTTGTTCAGATTTTTTTATCACCATTTGTTCTATTTCATGTATATGCTTAGTGATTTGGGGACTTCAATTGAAAAATAAAAATAAAAATATTGAGAAGTTAAGTTTTAAATTGAGAATTTTGGGTTTTTATTTGGGGGTTTTTGATTGAAAAATTAAGGTTTCATAATTTTTTAGGTAATTTTGATTTTTACTTCTAATGGTTCCTATTTTACTTTCACCATTCTCTCTTTATTCAAGATTTGTGCTAGGCTTTTGCTGGAAAGAAAATTCGTATCTGGTGATTCTCTTCCTTGTCTTGGTGTGACGTTTGCATATGTTTGTATGTATCTAAATATTAACATATACCAAAATCGTGACTCTTCATATCAAGATGATTTGTGTTATGTGTACGATGATTACTTCTCTGTTTCTCTTTGTTGTTTTTGGCTGGGTATGTTTGTGAATCTATGTTTTCTTAGGTATCTCTATGTATCTCTATTTTATTTCTACTGTCTAGCAGAGAAGAAAACTATATATATGTTATTTATGCCTCCTAGGTGCTTGATAAAATGCCACTAAGAATGGCTGGCTCTTCCTATGCTTTTATATTGTTTTCTTGTGGGTGTTTTTTTAATACATATCTATCTATATCTCTATACTATTATTACAAGTGAACACCTCACTTAATTTCTATGAATTCCTTTCTCTCCTTGCGTCAAGTGTCAATTTCTCTATGCAAAAGGGAAAAAATAGTAGTTATACGAGGACTATGAATTGGTGGGGTTTAGAGCTATGAATTGTACTTTTTTTTAGTGCTTTTTGTGTGTGGTCTAGGGGTAGTTGACCTGTGGGAGTGGAATTAATGGGCCATTTAGACTTAAGATGTGATAGCATCAATTGTTCATGTATGGCTGGCTTCAGCTCTGTTTTGTTTCTCCTTGAGTAACATGGACTTCTTTATTTCAAAAATAGCAAAAAACAAAATGAATAGTTATTAAATTAGATGCCATTATCTGAATGACTCATAATTTTGAAATGGAAAACTGAAAACATTATCAAAAAATCTGAATAGTTGTACATAACTGATAATGTTTCTACCTTCATTTTCTATGCTAGTGAAATGGGCCATTTAGCCTCCACAGGATACTCACTATCAATGGGCGGGTGCAATCCTATGGATCTTGTATATATATATAAAGAAAATGGCTATATTTGAAGCTTATCATGTTATGTAGGAGAAATCACCAAGGAGATGAAAAGTTTGGTGAAATAAAAATGTGAATAAATCACAAAATATAATGCTAATTCAGCAAACATAAGCTTGATATGTTCTGTTTTGTGGATTTGCAGAGTTCTTGCCCAAGTTGCATACTTTGGTTCTCACTAACAATCAACTAATGAATTTGGTTGAGATTGATCCTCTTGCATCACTCCCTAAGCTGCAGTTTCTTAGTCTTCTTGATAATAATATCACAAAGAAGCCAAATTACCACTTATATGTCATCCATAAGATGAAATCATTGCGGTTGCTAGACTGTCAGTATGTGTTGTCATTTACTTGTTAGTTTTGATTAACTGTCTTAGGCATGTTAAGGCTTAATTTTTTGAAACCGAGCCTCTGTTTGTTATGTGACATGATTGACTTTCAACTGTAACAATGTTCCTATTCTTGAATTTTGTAAATGAGAAATTGTTATCCTTCTGCCTTTTCAAAAAGCATTGGGTTGAAGGTTTGGAGCCTAACCTTAGGGGGGGGGGGGGAGGAGAAAAAGTGAAAGCAGGTGCAGATGTTTTGCATATCATGTTATTTTTTGGTTAAATGCTCCTTGACTTCAGTGGCTTCTATTAAAAATACACATCGATAGGAATATGCTAATATCTAATTTGTTGTATATGAATTGAAGTCTAAAATTTTTGTTCTACATTCTTCCAATTTTCTCATTTGTTTTACTTTACTCCAATCTTCCACATAAGGTACTGCTTATGAAACTTGAAATTCAATTTACTTAAGGTCAACTTTTTGCACAAATTCTATCATAGTTGTCGGTCTTGCAAAGAGATCCGCTTTATTATTAGTTTTGTTCCATTGTTTATCGTGACAATTGCAGCTAGCAGAATGTACATCTCTTTTCTTTTGTTTAATTAATACCTCAATTAATTTATAGGAATATAGAGTTATTTTTATCTTCTTGTAGTTGTTTTAAATGATATATTGAAGAGTAGTTTTATATTTGACCAATAGAGGACGATTGAACGAACAACTGCAAAATGTGCCAGATTCCTCTCTCCTTTCTAAAAGCATGTTAGACTTTCAATTTACTATTTGGGCGCATAGAACTAAGTCTTGCTTTCTTAAAACTGGGCTCTTAAAACTGTTTTCTGTGGTTATAATTACTTATTTTTTATACTTAGATATGATAATGGGCTTTTAATGAAGCAAAGAGACATATTTCACTGGTAACTATGTTACCTTCCTAGGTGGTGTTGTCTGATGCTCTTAATTATGCAATGTGTGAGGCTCTTAATTATGCAATGTGTGAGGCATATCAGTAGGATGCTACAATAGTATGGTAACCCGAGTTAATAAAATTTTCAAGCTAAAGATACTACTATTACCCCAACATTTTGCAAGCTTACTAGTCATCCTGGTCTTAAGCTATATAGTTAGTGTCTTCAACCCTAAGCAACTGTTTTGGGTCAGTGTTGTCCTGGATCAATTAGTAAATTACCCATGGCTCCTATTTTGCTTGCAGTGGAAACATTTTCTGGATAATATGATGATTTGGTAGGATAATAAGAAACATGAATACATGTATACACCATGCGGCTGTGATACAATATGTACGCATTAATAGGGAAATTTTAAATAAAAAAAAAACACGGACATGGTAAAAAATAAATAGATATCAAAATAATAATAAGGAAAATGATATACAAGTTCACTTTTTAGATGCACTTTCTAGACTCAATAATGTGTCAAGAAGATGATTGGTTGATAATTAGAGAATATTTAATTATCAACTAATCATCTTCTTGATACATCACTCATATTTATTTTAAAAAGCTCTATTTTAAAACAAATTAGAAGTTTTAAGCTTTTGGATTCTCAAATTTAAAAAGCTAAAGGAAGAGGGATTAATATGTTTAAATTTATATTATTTTTATATTTATTTTAAAAAGCTCTATTCCAAAACAAATTGGAAGTTTTAGGCGTTTGAATTCCTAAAATTAAAAAAGCCCCTTGCTAGTGGGTGGCACACCACCAAAATGATCTTCCGGTATGACTAGGTAATTACTTGTGTCGCATCTAAGGGAGATGTGTGCCGCCAATGTTTGAAGTGTGTTTGGTTTTAAAAGATTTGAAAAATGATAGGATGTGTGTCCATCATTGGTGGGTGGTTGTTTCTCATAACCCCCATCGTCAAGGTCTCAGAGCTTGGTAGAGGAGAAAGAGAGAAAATTAGTTTTGCATTAATCTCTTAATCAATTACAAGACCGAATGTTTCTTAAGTAGAGAGATGCACTAAACACATTAGGAAAGAACAAAATAGGAAACTCTTAAAAGGAAATTCTAATGCTCTAATGCTAAATATACAAGACGTTCACAGTGTTGGGGGCATGTCTAAAGAGTGTTGGTGTCTAACACACCACCATACGCACAAGGCACCTTTTTAAAAGCATTTGTGCTTCCTAGTTGGTATGTTTATGCTAATTCTTTGGTTGTGGTATTGCCCCTAAGTTCGTTATTGAGTATTGCCCCTAAACTTGTATTGTTTAACATGATTGTGTGTGGGGGCATTGTGATAGCTGGATATGAAACTTTGACCCAAAGTTTGCTTTATGATGGTGGTTATTTTCTATTCCCTCTTACGTGTGTGTGCCCCCCTTCTTTTTGGATGCATGTCCTGGTTTGATTCTTTCTTGTTATACGAGTTTGATGTATTTAATGGGATGGGTTGCTCTTTTCACCCCATTTGGTGAATAGAATTACTAAAGAACAATTTAGATGTTGAGTTTCAACTCCCTGAATGTTTGTTTAACAGGTTGATTATGGCGAATGTTTCTGAGTTTACAACAATCCAAATATCACTGTGCACTTCAATACAGAGACTCTGGATATTGTTAGCAATACGAAAGGGCAAATGTTTCCGAGTGTACCTTTGTATTGAACGAAAAATAACATCTCATTACCAAATCCTCAAATTTTCGGTTGCTTTTATTTCTTCATGGCATACCTTTGTATACATGATGCACTGATGCCTTCTATTTTTCTGGGATAGTAATGTAAACTAAATGTTCTTGAAGGAAAAATAACATGATTTCTTACATTTGAATGTAATTCCTATAGATCAATGTGTTTGCTTAACTGTATATTCATCATTTAGAAAATTTGATATTTGAAGAAACATTTTATTTAAATTGGTGCATTGAAGTGATTAGACTCTGTCCCCTAAATAGTGCTTTCGTTTTGATGGACGTTAGATCTTGGGAAACATGAAGAAAGATCCAGCGTCGTTGATGCTGTCTACTGTTACAAAGAAACTGCACGAGCTCGGCTATGTGCTTAAGGTGATTCTCTCGGAATCATTTGTACTTGTTTGTGCTAGTTACAGATAAATATGTTGTTTATATTCTTCATTGCTAGTGATAGCAAATGTTGTTTTGTTTTTATAGGTAAATATAATGTGATTAACAAAGAGTCTTTTGGATTATCACACTTTTTACATAGGTTTACAAGGTCTCTTTTTCTTGTCCTTTTGTGGGTCCTTCAAATTTCTGGGGAAAAGTAAAGCAGCCATTCTAATTCTATTATCTTTTCCACAGATGAGGGTTTCTTTTTGTATCCTATAACATTTAAATGTTATGCAAATCAACCAGGTTCGGTAGGTTGCTATGATTTGTATATGGAACCCTTTTGAAGATAAGTTCTTTGCTAAAGCTAATTAGTCATTATGAAAAACCTGCTGAGTTATGCAGATCATACCTCTAGAATTTTGATTGTTGTACACTTATACATCCTTATAATGTTTCTTTGACAGATTTATATGCTAACCCTGCCACAATAAACTTCATTGTTACTATAACTGAATTTAATTCAAGCTTTAAGCCAGTGAATAGTGGTGATTGGGTTAAGAAGTTCTGTACAAAAAATGATGTTCATTATTTGGATATTGATTTGGATTTTGGTGGTGGAAAATATTTTGCTTCCTTGAGATTGTCTTGTGGGCATAGGGGCATATTGGAGGTAACATTCTTACAACTTATGTTTTTTGTCACATAAATATAAACTACAGGATAGGTTTTTAGCCATTTGCAAGATTGCTCTCTGAGTTGTGCACTCATAACAACAAGTATGTCAGCTACCATAGTTGCGCTTGTTTAACATCAGTTGGAAAAGCTAAATTCTGTATTATTTGCAGGTGGCTATCTTTACATCATACACTCTGAAAAATGACACCGATTTTCCTTTGTTATGCTTTCCACCCAATCAGAAGCCTCTTTCGAGGTAATCACTTGATCTGAATATGTTGGATTGATTTGTGCAGCTCATTATCTTACTTGTTTCTTGCCATACTTAGTATATTCAGGGATGAGGCCGAAAAGCTTGTAGAGTACCGTTCCATTTCTAGAAAAAAAAGAAAGATAGAGCATATGATCTTTTCTTTGATGATATTCTCTTGTCCACATTTATGTTTTGACTCTTAATATTTCATTTCATTGTATGTCTTGACAGTATGTGAAGCAGGTTCTTATGTCCTGTGATGATCTGCTACGAAAGAAGCAATTTTGTTACATCCTTGCTCAACACGTAAGTCTTGTTATGTGAAGCAGGTTCTTAAGTCTTGTTATTTATGAATTGGATGTTCTGACCTGGTCAATGTTATGGATACATTAAGCAGAGTCACGATACAGATACAGCAGTAGCAATGGTATTCTCTCTCTCTCTCTCTCTCTACATGAAGCTACATAAATAGAAAGTTTCATTGAGAATGTGTGTTCTGCACTGAGCTCAAATTATTGCACATGGCTCTCAATTGTTAATTTAAATGGTAATCTTCACACAATGGGGTGTCTTCAAATTTATTGCCAATATTATATATCAATGGTAAAAGCTGGTTTTTGTCTTGAATCATCTAAGACTAGACACTCTGTCTTCCTTCTCCTTCTTCCTATGTGATCCAGAAAAACAAGCCTTAGTGGTATAAAACTTTCTAAGTTAATAATATTTTTGGCAGATTTGAGCATGCAATACTGCTTTTGTTGTTGTTCCTTCATCAGGATTTTTATCTAGTTCATCAGACATGGTCACTTAGGTCCACCCATCCTCTTTCAATCCTAATTAACTTTGCACCATTTTGTCTAGCTTAAATTATATGATTTTTTACCTGATCAAGATTTTTATCTATGTGGCCACCATATGGCAGAATATATTGGACAGAGACGGCCATTAGGGGGTTTAGTAATTTTACTTCCTCGGATGTTTAGTCCTGAAAACAAAGACAGCATGGATGAAGGTGATCAAAACTTAGGTAAAGAGATGGACATATTGGTGGAACTGGAACGGTTACTCATACATGCCAACATTCCTGTGAGTAAAAGAATAGTCTTCTAGTCCCTCTGCACTCTTTTGATTATTCTTTATTGCTGTTTAGTTCTCACATTTAGAGTTTACTGGTTTCTGTGTGTGTGTGTGTGTGTGTGTGGTTATTTTTGGGGGCAACGGTAATTAGTAAGAAACAATCCACCCATCCATTTCAGATCCCATGCATATGTCAATGTGCTGCAATAGGGTTTAGGATACCCTATACCAATGCCTATACAGTGTCTTTATTGCTGGTATTTATTATGCCTCATGATTTTGAGTTTGTCATTCTTTATGTTTTACTGCTTCACAGTTCCTTTCTTTCCTTTTCCCCCTCTTGACACAGTTTACACAGCATTCCTTCAAGGCTACAAGAACTGAAACATCTAGTAAATCGATGCATGCACTGAATAAGATGTGCTAGCTAGGAAAAGCAATGTATTTTGTTATCTCATAGTAATCATAGTACAGAAATAAAATTGCTGATTGGTGATTTATAAAATTTGATAAACAAGTTCATGAAGGTGTTGTAGAAGATGTAGCATGGCATCTGAGGCATGAATACTTGTTTGGTTCAGTTGGGGATGATCAGTATCTGCATATATGGGATCTCCGGACTCCATCAGTCACCAAG
The DNA here is from genome assembly GCA_025200525.1 of Camellia lanceoleosa. NCBI lineage: Eukaryota > Viridiplantae > Streptophyta > Magnoliopsida > Ericales > Theaceae > Camellia > Camellia lanceoleosa. The sequence continues at coordinate 174,192,093 of CM045759.1, read as the reverse complement.
CCAATTCAATCTGTAATTGCTCATCAAAGTGAGGTCAGTGTCCAAAGTTTCAGAAGTCTATTGGATGCTTAGATATGCACAGACACATTCATTGAAATGGTTCTACTCATCATACATGTACATAAGTTTGGATGAACTGACACATGGTATAAAAGGTTTAATACTTTCACCCCTTGATGATTTTTTATAGTGTCAAATTTTGAGTAGGGATACCCTTTTCTCCCTCTTGTCATCTTTTCATTTTTCCACCCCTTTTACCATTACCAAATGGTGCAAGGTCTGTTAAATATTGCAGCATGGGTAAGCAATTTAACAGAAATTAAATTTTCAGGTTGGAAATTAAACCTGGCTTGAAAATATTTTGTTTAAATTTGGGATAACTATGTAAATTCTTTTGAAGAATAAGTACAAGAACTGCAGTTCATGTTTGGAAAAGGTGTACATGCTATGTGTGCAGTTCTATCCCCTCATGAACAACTTCTAGCCACAGGTGTACATGCTACGTGTGCAGTTCTATCTTATACCCATTACATATATACATGTGTAAATAAAAAGAAATATAATTGAGAAAGTTTAGAGGATGTTGCAACATTAACGAGATATTGTTTGGGAATTATGGGTGAGACATGGTTTTGTGGATAAGATTTAGTTTTTTAGTGTTACACAGCCACACACTACAGGAAATGAGGGATTTAGCGGCGTTCAATTAGCAGCGTTTAATTAAACGTCACTTTTTCTAATTTTTAACGGCGTTTTATAATCGTCGCATATTGATCTAGGGTCTATGTTTCCTAAAATTTATTGATCTAGGGTCTATAATACAATCAGCTTGAGAAAGTTCAGGCACTTTTCCATGTTAAAAATATTGATGGTGTGTTTTGACTTTTACAAGGTATCATCGATTTGTTGGATCCAAGCCAAAGAAACCTCCAGTAAAGTTGTTATGTCGATTATGTTGTTTGAATTTTTGTGAAATGGTTATGTGGTTTGCTTAAGTTTTTGTGTGGTTTTTCTTTCTAGATAAGAGAAGATGTCAACTCTGTTGTCTATGTTGAGAATTTGAGAGGAATGTGTATCTACAATGAAAGATGTCACATGACTTTTAATGAAGGTTAGCATAGTCATTCTGCTTATGTTGCATCATCTACAAAGATCTCCTAGAGAGAATCATCTGAATCAGAGAGTTGTAATGGATTTCTTTGCTATGAGATCATGGTTGGTGGGTATATGTAACACTTACCAAAAGTTAAATGTTGGAATTACCTCTATTCTTTGTCTAATATCTCAGACTGTTTTGATCCGATTCACGTGATTTGCCATTGGATTAGATTCAAATATAGTGATTATTTGTATTTACTTTTTTATTTGATGCTTTGCATTTCATAAATTTTCTAGCTTTGGAATGGATGGTATGGTAGACATTGTGTACATGATTGTTGGATAAATGATGCAGGATTGTCAAACAGAGGAAAAAGTGCAACAAGTATAAATCTTTGAGAGTTCCCGTTCACACAGTGTATTTACTTGTGCTGTTAAGTCACGATGCAAAGGTGAAATTAGCATGTATTAGCATGTCTTTGAATTTTTAATAGTCTTGATATGTTTTCTGCACAAAACAGTCTTGAGAGGTGTCAGTATTTTGCTGAATCACCATTGATTAATCCTGTTGCAGGTGATTTTGGACTTGCTAAGATGTTGACATCAGATGATCTTGCATCCTCTGTAAGTCTTGTGGTTAACTGGTTCATTTTTCAAGTTTCAACATTTGAATTAGTTTTATTGTTCAAGATTTCTTTTTCGTAACTCAGGTTGTAGGAACTCCAAGATTTCTTTTTTGTGTTATCTTGTTGTTGCACACTGTAGTATTAAAGTAGCTGTGGATGGACTATTGTTTTTCACAGTGTTGTCTTCATTTTGGTTGCATTCATTGTATAAACTAACAAATCACAGCAGCATTATATGATTACTCTTTAATGCCTTTAGAGTTTATATTTGATGTAACAGGCATCAGTTAAAGGCAAACCTTTTATAATCATGCTGTGTAGTCATAACATATGAGTTAATTTAAAGGTTTGAACTGTCAGATGGTTAGGTTTCCTGATCAGGCACTTTGATAATACCAATTTGTAAATGGCATTTTCAAAAAAGGTTCCAAATATGACTATTTATCTTGTTTAACCAATTTGTCCTTGTTTATTCATGCATGAACTTCATTTTAGGCACAATTTGTAAAAATACTAAGATGTCTAGCCATACTTAATGATACTAATACATAGACATTTCTCCATGTTATATCACTTATCTCTAACTACTTAAAGGCTAACATGACTTTGATTTCTGCAATGGAAGCTCTTGGTGAAATAGCTGAACAACTGGGTAAACAAGGCTGGAATTTCAAATTGAAACATTGTGACAAAAACTTGAACTGGCAAACACCAATAGTGGACTCCTCCCTTATGTATGATCTTGTCAATTGCACTGCCTTTTCGATGATGAATGTCACATCGCCATGTATGTTCCTTTTTTCGTTTTTAAATATACTTATTATTCAACTCCATTCTTTGCTTAAAATGTTATTTATGATTTTTTATTTTATTTATTTTTAAATTAGGAGGCAATGATGTTTGAATACTAGCCTATGCTCTGTATGTTAAACTTATTAATGTCGGTTGAAAGTCCAAATTGCTTTTGTATAGATGAAAAAAAGAGTAATGTGCTGAGAAAACACTGGTATTGTTCTGTCACTTCTTATTTACACTGACGCAACCGGTTGCCGTGAACATCTATTCATATATTGCTAATTACTAGGGTTGTTGGGAAAATTAAGGTTGTATTTTGATGTCCCATAGAAAGTGAACGACTGCCAACAGTACTCATAGTAATTCAAAGTGGAAATCTGATATTTTGAGTATGCAAAGTGACAAGAATAAATGGCAGCCAATCTACAAGTGAAATTCAAAATAACGAATATTGTCATGTACTAAAAGAACATAAATATGATCACTTTCAAGATAAATGAGCGAGTTTTCTGTTCTTCATTAGGTGACCTCATTTTAGTAACAGTTGATTGAACTTTCACTTCTCATACCATAAAATGTTTAGTAGGTGCGTTCAAATTCAGTTCAGAAATGTTAATGTCCAAAACACCAGAGGCAGCAATACACATCTATAATTAGGCATGTAAATCTGCAGGATGTATGTACTCTAATTACTTGGAGTTTTTCATATTTTGTGCTTTTAATTAGTTGTTGTTATACATTGCTGGTTTTTGAAAAATTGAATTCTGTAATTATTTATTTTCATGGAGATGACTCTCTTAGGTAATATATATTGTATACAAATCTTTAATTCAAGAATGAATAATTGATTGCTTGAAGAATTTCTTTGGGATGTCTTCTTTGCAATGTTGTTGTGAAGCGGTGCTACTAGATCTTTGGTCTTTGCAAATTTGGGTTGTTGTTAGTTTCATGTTTTCATTTTGTTATCTGCTGTTTTTACTATGGGTTCACAATTTGGATGTATTTGAGTATTTTAGTGAGTTTATCCTTTTAGGTTTTATACAACGTTTCCAAAAGCATATTTTTGAGCAGTGTTTTTTTGCCTACACATCAACTTTAGGTGATTTAATATCAATGTTATTAGTTTGTAATAGTAGTGCCTGAGGGATGCCTCTTGTAAATATGTAATCTTATAAAGAAATATATATGATTTTTAATTTTTTTTGTCGCTACAAATTTGTCGTTGCCAAAAATTAAAGCTTTCTCGACAAACAACTTATCGGTAAATGTGTAGCTAAAAGTTTATTTTTACCCACTCATATTATGTTGCTAAAAGTGTATTTTTTGCCAATGTCAATTTTTCGTTGCCAAAAGTAAAACTTTATACCAAATCGTTGCCAAATGGCAACATTTACCGACGTAAATGGATTGCTAAAACTTTACTTTTGCCCACTCATATTGTGTTGGTAGAAGTGTATTTTTTGTCAATGCCAATTTGTCGTTGCCAAAAGTAAAGCTTTAGCGACAAACAAATCGTCGGCAAATGGCATCATTTATCGATGTAAATGTGTCGCCAAAAGTTTACTTTTACCGACGCATATGTTATTGCTAAAAGTATATTTTTTGCCCATGCAAATTTGTGTCGCGAAAAGTGCCACACAATCATCATATTTGAATGACTTTTACCAACGCAAGGTAAATTGCCGACGATGGATGGAGGCTTTTAGCGACGACTATGTTCGTCGCCAAAGGCATTATGTTTACCAACGCAATGATAATTTGTCGGCAAAAACTTTTGCCAACTCACTTTTGCCTACAGGTTGCCAACGTAGCTTTGTGTGTCGGCAAAACTCTTTGCCAACGAATTTTCCCTTTTAGCAACATATTTTGTTGCGTTGTGAAAAATGCAATTTCTTGTAGTGAAACGCATCTTACACAAGACGAGAAAAGGTGGTATAACCAACAGACGTACCTAACCGTATTTCCTACGGGAGAGGGAAGATTTCAACCAGGTAAACGTCAAATCCTAACACATTTCATATGAAAGAAGCAAAGGTGGTATAACCAACAGGTGTACCTAACCGTATCTCATACGGAGAAGGGGAAGGAACACGTTTCACGTGAAATGAGCAAAGGTGGTGAAACCAATAGCATACCTAATCATATTTCATACAAAGAAGGGGAGGGTTTTAATCAAGAAAACATCAAATCCTAGCACGTTTCACATGAAAGAAACAAAAATGATGTAACTAACAGATGTACCTAACCGTATCTCATACGAAAAAAGGGGAAGGTTTTAACCAGGTAAATATCAAATCCTAACACGTTTCACGTGAAATGAACAAAGGTGGTGTAACCAACACGTGTACCTAATCGTATCTCATACGGAGAGGGAGAAGGTTTTAACTGAGTAAACTTGAAAATTCTAATGCGTTTCACGCAAAAGGAGGAAAGGTGGTGTGACCAACAGGTGTACCTAACCGTATCTCATATGGAGAGGGGAAAGGTAAACATCAAATCCTAACATGTTTCACGTGAAAGGAACAAAGGTGTTATAACCAATAGCGTACCTAACCATATCTTATACCGAGAGGGAGCAGGTCTAACCAAATAAACTTGAAAATTCTAACGTGTTTCACGCGAAAGAAAGAAAGGTGGTGTAATCAACAAGCGTGCCTAACCATATTTTATACGGAGAGAGGGAAGGTTTTAACTGGGTTTACGAGCATATATATATACATACAAAGATATACATATATATATATATATATATATGTAGACATACAGATACACACATATACATATACGGATAAAATATATATAGTTACATGTACACATACATATACATACATACATACATATACACATCTCCCTCTCTCTCTCTCTCTCTCTCTCTCTCTCTCTCTCTCTTCCTTCATTTTCTTCGAGCGTCGTGTATGGCACGCGATTTCAACAATCACGGTGCCTGACCAATAAGCTATCAAATCTTACTCTGATTGTCAATGATTGTCTCAGCCTTCCTCCTTATTTGTCTTCTTCTTTGGCTTCATCCTCTTCTTTAATATGAGTTCTGAAGGAAAGGCAAAGCAAAGAGCTAAGGAGAGACAAAAGGCTACAAAACCTACTTTGTAACCCCTCTTTTGTATGTCTCTTGTCTGACATGGCCTCTCACTGTTCTCTTTCTCTTTTTCAAAACCTCAATGAGTCTACAATAGAGTTCACTGATTCTGACTCCTCGCCTCAACCATGTGCCCCTCCTCCTTCTCCTGTTTTCAACTTCCCTGCAATGCCAGTCAAGCAACTGATGGCAGCTCAGTCTAACATTGAGGCCAATTCTTTCACGTTGAAAGCATGCATGGAGACCATGATTGCGGGCTCCAATCTGTCCCGTCGCCTGGAGCGTAGCACGAATAAGGTGCATCTTTGAATGCACAACTTTCTTTACTTCAACATATGTACAAAGATTCTAGAGGGGAAGTTAGCAGATTGAAGACACAAATCAAGGAGCTGAAATGGCAGGTGACCATTGCAGCTCATTATGAGACTACCTTTGATGGCCAACAAGGGATTATCTCTTTTGGTGGTTTTATAGACACCGAGATAGGGTCTTCAAGAGCCTCCCAAAATGAAGGCAAGAATAAGTGATTAGTGGGAGAATCGAGCAAGGACAGTATCAGCAAGGAAGGTCGGTATGTATTTGTCACCGCCGGGCCACTGCCAGAATTTGAAAATTTTATCTCCCCCCCCCCCCCGGCCGATTTTTTTTTTTTTTTGGAGTGGGCACCTATAGCTTCAACTCTCTTTTACACAACTGTGATCGAGGTTGATTCCTGGCATTAATAAAAACAAGTTTGTTCTATAAATTTGGATGGCATGAATGGCACAACACTGAGCATAAAAATCATTTTGTCTTGAATTTTGAACTTGAAAATGGTTGCATTTTAGTGAATTCTGAACTGAATATTAAGCCTATCACAGACTAAAACACAAAACATAACTTAATGAAATGAAAATGAAGCAAAAACCATCCAAAACACACCGTTTTGTGCTTGTTGGAGAAAAATGAACCCAAAACTAAGAAACACCGATCGACCACCCAACGGAAAAGCATTGCCGACGACTACTACTGTGCATTTTCCGACGATTGCTTGATTAAGGTGATGAGAACTTGACGTGCGGGTAAAGAACATAAAACTTGACTCGACTGTGCCCCTAATTCATCACATTGCGCTATTTTGATCAACATGAGAGGTAAATTAGCACACTTGTTCCATTTTCTGTCTTGAAATCATGTGAGCCAACACTAAAAATTTTTTTTTTGGGTCCAAAGAATGGTTTGAGTTTTGCAAAAATGGAGTACTTTTTGAGAAAATCAGTGAACTTCATTAAAAGTCCTCAAAATCTATTTTCGGAAATGACTGTTACTCGATCAACATGAAACCAACCCTTGAGATGTACAATTGAATTTGTCCTGTAACTAAACCCGTCATGAAAGAGAAATAGGAAAATTGAACCAAATGAGGACAAGCCAATCAAATATGGATAGCCGAGTCAAACAAAGATACACCATCAAACATGGACGAGATGAATGAGTTAAAAAATGATTAGGGTCGAACTTCAAGATGAAGCTGCCTGCTATAGACACCCCATTTTTAACCGACCTCAAGACTTAGACGTCATCGTTTGTGCACTTGATGATTGTACTTGTTTGTGCTTGTTTTGAGCGCCCAAAGTTCTCGGTGGAACGCCTTGTCTTTGAGCCTCTAAACCCTTTTTGTTTTGTGCTTGTTTTTCAACCAAACCTTGGTGCCTTTTGCCTGGAAGGAGGAGGGGCCTTGTCGGCCACTTTTCCTCTTTGTCAACCACTTGAAATGGTCAGTCGGCTAGGTGAGGTGGCCGGCCGGCCACCTAAAGTGGCCGACGGCCATTTTTCTCCTTTTTCAGATATTTTAGTAGCCAGCTGTGCCAGCAGTTGTTCACTGAATGCCATCTCCATACATGTGTATGGAGGGATGAATGCAAGCCTTTGGCTTGGATTTCTATATAATAAGAGGTCTATCCCCCATTTGGGGAGGTCGGATATTGTCACGCCCCAAACCCGCCCCTAAAAGTTTGGGCATGACCTAACTAGAAACAGACACTTAACCTGCTATATAGATCAACCGGGGCCTGTATGGAAGCGGTAAAAGAATAAAATAACATGCAAGGACATCCATTGAGCCACTACAACTATGCCAGGATCACGATTCAGAATTAAAACTCATAGTGGACATGCATCCACGATTAAGTTACATACACATCTACAAGTTTAGCCCAGAGATTGGGCATACAATAACATGTTAGATACAACAACCTTAGCTCGCAAAACATAGGCACAAAATGACAAGGACTAGCAAGCTGTCCTAGTAAGCCAGAAGGGTTCTCCAAGTGCCTGGTTATCCTTAGGCTGACAAAAGATGCTTGATAAAGACGCTAGGACGGATCTCCAAGTTGGTTTCCAACAAAAATCAGACAAAATGACAGAATGAGGCAAACTCAGTGAATAATAATACGTAAGCAGTTTATTGGCTATGTCTAACCACAATACATAACAGTGCATTTATTAAATGACATACAAAAGTAAATCTGACATGGTTTTAATTCCAGAACGTCCTTTAGCCTAATGTATAATTATAGCATAATGGCCTATTGGCCCAAAATTAGCAGAATGGCCTTTCGGCCCAGATAGCCTTTCGGCCCATAATAGCCTTTCGGCCCAGATAGCCTTACGGCCCAGAATAGCCTTTCGGCCCAGATAGCAGAACGCATAAAGCATAACAGAAATAGCGGATGTATGGATTCAAGAGGTGGCTCGTACGGATTCCAGAGGTGGCTCCCACCAAGGTGTAGCACTTCGTTCCGTACAGCACTTTGTTCCATACCAGAAATCAGTAAGTCTCACCGGGTCATAATATATACAAAATGAGTATCATAACGGAACATCTACAGATGTCATTAAAACAGATTAGTCTTACAGTTACACAGAGACACACAGTTTCTTTTTATCATTCAGATAAGTTAGCCTACGTAGATTACACAATATCCATTCACTCCAAAGGTACAGAAGTATTATAGTCCTGTAATGTGCCCACATTTCATTTGTTTAACATGAGTTAATACCTCCACTTTGCGGTTAACAGAATACGCATTTTAACCATCAGAGTAGTTGTCTCGTAATTACCGGAACATGAATATTAACGAGGGTCAAGAGTGAACATATTAGTAACAGAGGTATACATGCCATTCCATTATAAGTCCCATTTATTCATTAAGAAACGATATCATTTACGTATAGGTGATGTAAACTTCACATAACAATGTATGATTCTATAGTCATACCGATGTATGCAGGTCTTTCATCATTCAGGCTGACTGCCAACTGGCATAAGGCTAATGTGTCCACTTACGAAAGATAGAGCGTTAATACCATAGTTATTATCAGAAGGTAAATTGTACATATAGCGTATTATTACTCACAGTGCCGTGATGATGTGCTAGTTCCTCCCTGCGTGTCCTGCACACCATCATAACTTGTACATTAATTATCTTTCCTCTTAAATCATTGAAACCATTCCATGTGTTCTTACACTTCACGTGAGTTTATCATCATTTTAAAGTCATCAGTAAAATATTCTAAAAATACCAGAGGAACAAGCATGCAAAACGGAACAACATTTATTTTTGCCTGAAAATAAGCCTCCCCGCTCGAGCGCCACTTTGACGCCGAGCGATCGCACAAATTATAAACCGCTTTGGAAGGTGGATTTTCCGCCGGCGGCCTTCCTCGCCGAGCGGACCACGAAATTCTGAAAATCTGATCTTCCCATTTCATATCCTAACTCCATTTTTCATGCCATTTAATGCAATCCAAGGTGAATTTAAATCAATACATCAATCTACCATTACCATAACATGGATTCTTGACAAATTCAACAAATTAGAAGCTTCAACAAATCATCTCTTCCTCAAATTCCATTCTTGGATTTGGATTTAACTTCCACATGTTCATACGTAATTAAAATTCTTGAAGTATAACACAATATTAACATACTTCCATGAGATGATGATCTAAACTAAGGATTGAAGTATAATTTCCCTACAACACTTAAATTAGTTCCAAAACAACTAATAAATGGGACACCCTTATAATCAAACATGAAACAAGCATGAATCTTACATAACCATGAATTGCAACCTCTAAGTTGCCATAATAAGGGGAGCTTAACCTTACCTTGAATTAAACTTCCACAACTTTAACCAATTTGCCAAGTTTTCTTGTTAGATTTCTTTTCCCCAATTCTTGCCCTCAATTCCCTCTTCTTTCTCCCCCAAAAGAGATATACACGTTTTTGTTCAAAGTCAAGAGACTTGGAGATATTTATGGAAATAACAAAAAGCATATAAGATGAAATTCAATCGTTTTATCATTCCGAAATTAAAATTTCATAAACATGCTTAATATTACCAGAAAATTATGCTGATCACATATATACAGTCTATTTCTGAAAATTTAATCTCTAAGGCATCCAATTTCTGATCCGAACATTCTAGTGGAACAGATAGGTTTCTTTATGCAACAGATAGGCCTTCATAACATGGGTTTCACTTTCTTAATGATAATTTTTTTTTTCATGGAATGGTACAGTAAACAGTAAAAAGTCTAATCAAGGACTAAGAATATATCTGAAATCATATGTGAGGGTCGGGTTATTACAGATATTTTGTGAGCAAATTTCGTCTCTCTCTAGAATTCTCTCTCTCTCCCTATTTTGTGCTTGAAAGTGAGAATTCTCTACACTTTTGCACTAAGACCCTTAACCAAACATCTTCATCTTGGAGCTAAGGTTCTTCGAGGCTTGGTTTGAGCTTCTAAGGGTGGTTTAAGCTCAGAATTGTGATCGATTTTGTGTTGTGCTTCAAAAGGTAAAGACTTACCTTGTAGGCTTTGTTTTAGCCAATTGAATTGCCATCTTTTTACACTATTCTGGCATGGTTTTTAACTATAAAAAACTATGATTTTTGTGCCTTAACATGTTGGTTTGAGATCATTTTGTGCAAATGGGTAGTCCATCCTTCTTATTGCCTAATTGTGAAGCTTTTTGCATCATCTTTTAGCATATTGAAACCAAACCTTTTGGCCGTATAAACCACTGAAATTCAGAGTTATTTCAGTGGTAAAAAGTGTGTTTTGAAGTCCAAAAATGGAAGGGGAAGCCTCCCTTCCTTGTGTCTCAATTCTATGCCTAGTTAGCATCCTATGGCAACATGTTTTTATGGCTTAACCTGGCTTAATTAAGGCATGTTTTAGGCTCTGATTTGGCATGATTTAGCTCTGTTTTGGGCTGCTTTGATCATGTGAACCATGTTTTGTATAGTTATAGTGCAAATGCCTTCACTAGTTTAGTGTTTTAGACCTCTAAACATGTTTTTCTTGAGATGATTGCATGTTTTAGTATCATTTAACATATGATTTCAGCATGTATAGCTCTTTCACACTCTCACTTATTTCACTCTTTCATTGCTTTTGAGAATTGTGTTTTGAGTCTTGTTTGCAAGTTAACATGTGAGCATGTTTTTCTAGCCTATCTCAACACATTTTAGCCACTGTTTTGGCATGTTTTAGCTCTATTTTGAGTTGGTTTGGTCAATTGAGCTTGGTATTGCATGCTTCTAGTGTAGTGCTCTTCCCTAGTTTAGTGTTTTTGCCTTTGGAACATGTTGTGCATGAGTTGCTTGCATGCTGTAGTATCATTTTTCATGCCATTTTAGCACTGAAATATCTGCAACCTCCCTCATTTCTTCACTTTCCCATTTTCTTTGAGGTTGGTTAGCCTTAAGGTTGTGTTTAAGCTTGGGATTGAGACTTGTGCTTAATGGTTTTAATCCTCTTGTGAGGGTTTCTACCAACCAACAACATGATCTCTCTTATGTCTTAAATCATCCTTTGGTTGACCTCTTTCTCATTAGAGGACAATCACCTTGGACTTAACCAGTTAAAGAATGATTTGGTAATGTAAAATGTGTAAACAAAACATAACAAGTAAAACTTGAGCAAGTTAAGCATGTTGTGTTGCATTGCATGTGTTTGGATCGGACGTTAATCCAAACACAAGAAATATGGGACGTTTCATACTCAAAGTGATGAAACGTGTCACGTTTCTTGGTCGTCGTCACCCTTGATCATGCATGATAAGGTGGCGGTCCTTTGAGTCTTATTTGTGCATTCATTAAGCTTGTACAAGCTTGACTCTTTGAATGCATTGAAAATGCCTGATTGGTGGCTTGAGAGCCAAGTGCTACACTCCTTTGAGCTTAAGAAATGATAGGGAGGGTGGCAATACACACATTTCTTGAAAAATGCATTGCTTTGCCTCTGTTGCTCTCTGTTGCAACAAAAACAAAAGTCCGGAAAAATGGGTGGCCGACCAGCCACTTAAACTAGCCGACCGGCCAGTTAAGGTGGCCAACAGCCTCCTTTTGTGGCCGACCGGCCACCAATGAATTTTAGTGCAAAAGTGTTCCAGTGTTGGACCAGAGACAATGTAACAACCCCAAAATCTGTATCAGAAATTACCTTTATGCACTTGTGGATTAATGTTCTTCAATTTAATGATATCTGTTTGAATTGAGAAATGATCTGTTGAGTTACGACTTTAAAATTTAAATTACCGACCTTCATGGGTTCAGAAATCAAAATTGAGTATCTTCATATGTTAATGGGAATTTTTAGAGTTACTTGGGAAAATTAATTGGAAATTTATTTTCTCTGATTCGTTAAGGTATGTTTGGCTGGTTAATTTTGCACTGTAAATTGAAGGCCTTAGAGGCTTTAGAAACCGGAACAAAGGACATATTTATGATCAGCATAATTTTTAGAGTCATCTGGGAAGTTTAATTGAAATTTGATTTTGTGCGATTCGTAAGGGCGCGTTTGGTTCTCCCTATTATGATAAGCTTATGTGTGTATTATATATGCATAGATATATGAGTTGTTGAACTCATCACTTTGGGTCAAAAATATCTAAGGGAGAGAGAGAGAGAGAGAGAGAGAGAGAGAGAGAGAGAGAATGAGAGGCAAAGCTCCTCTAAGAGAAAACTCAACATCCATGGGGGATTTGAGGATGATTGAAGAGAATAGAAGAGAGAGGAGGAAGATCAACCATGAAGCTTGGAAAATTGAAGAGATCAAGGGGAAAAACAAAGAGTTAAGATAAGGTATGTGGCTCTAACTATCATCTTTGTAGATAATTCATCCACTACATGGAATCAAAGATTAACTTGGAAGTTTGATATGTAAATGAACAAGTGTGTTGGGTTATGAATGCATTGGGTTGAATTCAAGGAATTAAACCTTGCTTTCCTTAAATTTGCTTAAGTTGAGTTTAATCTTTAAGGGTGATTCATGGAATAACAAGGTTTGGTGTGAGAATCACCTATGTGTAAGTTATATTTACATGATTTGGGCATATATAATGGAAGTTTCAATATATATAAAAAGATGAGATTCTATTTGAATGATGTTAGTTGATTATGTATTGGAAGGAATTCTACATGTTTTTGAGTGAATAGAGCTGAAATCAAGCTTAAAAATGGAAAGAACAAGTGTTAGATCAAATATCATTTTCGGACAGCAATAATTGCCTAGAGCCGCACGTGTGGCGGGTCTTCCTGTATGTGTGGCAGTCCCCTTCCAGCATCAAAGTTGATTCTGCTAAAAAACCACGTGGTCCCGCACGTGCGGCCAACTTTCCCGCACATGCAGGACAACCTATTTTAGCCAACTTCAAATAAGCATATCTTTTGCATCCGGACTCCGTTTTGAGTGATTCTTGAGCCTAAATTCAAGCCTCGGAAGTCTAGTTTCTAACGGTGGTAATATCACTCCCAAATTCTAAATATACAAATAGATATGCGCAAAATAGTGAAAGTTGTTCACTTTCCGTTTATCATTTTATACCATTCCTTCGTCTAAACCATCTTCCTAACAATTCCTCCTAATTTTTGAGGCATGGATTATTACCTATTGAGGACTAAGGAGTTTATAATCGATATGACTAATTGATTAAAGGACAAAGAAAGGAATCGGGTATGTGGTTATGTTATGCTATGTGCATAGTGTTTGTAGGTCAAGACGAAGACATCGTCCCATTGCTACCAGAACCTATCACTGTGAGTAATAATAGTGTAATGATATGTTTTGCCTACTTTGTATAAATGTGATCTACATATATTGTTATTGGTGATGGGCATATACCATTGGCATTGTGCCTTGATTTAATTAATGGACATGATTGAATAATGGCATTGATATGGACCTAAGGTCGTTTTGTCTCTATTAATAAAAGTGGGCCTGAGGCCGTTATGATGTCAATTGATTATGATTCATGGCCAGAGGCCAAGGGAGGTAGTGTACATGTCGATGTTCTACCTACCCTCCAATGTGTGGATAGCTATCGTTATGTGGGCTTGAGACCGTTCTGTATTACATGTGGGCCTAAGGCTGTTCCGTGTCATACATGGGCCCAAGGCTATTCTGGATTACATGTGGGCCTAAGGCTGTTTTGAAATATGGTAATGGATAAGACTATGGTTGGTTTATTATACGTATATTATGTTCTCCAAGGCTATGCTCGTTTATTTAACATCCTTACATTGCTCACTCCGTTTTTATGTATATTTATGTAGGTGAGCCATCAGGGACCAACACTAGAGTTGTATTGAAGTCCACCTGTCTGTCAAGCCACCGGGTTACACCTCCGTATTGAGGCTTTAATTTTGTATTGGAAATTTTGTGGCTCATTAAGTCTTATGTAAGTGTGTGTGAGATCTATACATAAATTTTGTGATTTTACATGTAAATATGGAAGTGCATTTAAATGCTTAAATTTATTTAAGCCAGCATGTATGCACAAGCTCAATGGATGTCATCTTATATTGATATTTGCTTCCGCTAAGGCCCCGTATGTATATAAATATTTGTTTGAATTCTGTTTTGAGGCCTATGTACAGGCCGGTCATGGACCAAACTATTAGGAGTAGGCTTAGGGCGTGACAGACAATTTGGAAGTTGGTACAATTTTCAGAGATAAAATGAGTGCAAACAAAGGCAACCGACGGCAAGGCAATGGATTTTCAGGACGAAGCTAACCGAGCATGCATGTCTCCCTCACCCGCGAGGCCACTTAATTGCTTTTTTTTAGGTAGTTGTATCTAATTAATACGAGTGTTGTAATTAATTAGTTTAATTTGGTTTGCAATATTTTAGCTAGCTTAGAATAGTTAGTTAATTTATTTCAATTGTGTTGTAATAATTACTTAACTAGAATAGTTAATTAGTTTCATTTTGTAATAATTAGCTTAGCTTAGTGTAGCTTAGCTTATTCATTCGGACCCTCCTTCGAGAGGGCATGATGTTGTAATAAGCGTGCGTGCGTGTGTGCATGTCTTCCAACCCCACATCTTTCTCCCTTTTACTTAACCACTTTCAATGGTTAGATTAGGGACATTTTTTATTAGCATACCTTATGCTTGCATGTTTTCATCATTCATTTGTCTTGTATGCACCGAGGCTCGGCGCATCATTCAAACTGCATTACAATTTCAATACTTACTTGACTACGTGTTTCAAAGCATGCTATCAAAGTGTTGTAAATACCATGATTAGGTAGCCGAGCCTATTTAGTTGCATTATTGCACGTGTTGCATTAGGTATCTTGTATAGTTAAGATCATGCATTGTTTCTAACTAGCTTTTATTTTGGCTTGGAGTACTCGGTAAGTTTTAGGCTTTAGCATAGTTGCATGAGTGTGAGTGTTGCCATGTTTTGCATGCTTGCCAGGAGGCTATTTACTTAAATGATTAACTGCATGAATGCCTTTGGATAAAGGCTTTGTTACTTAGAATTGGAACAATTCAACGAATGTATGCTTTATGCCCACTTTGCGAAGTGGCGAAATCATGTTTTAAGCCCATCATGTTTGATGGCAAATCTGCATTTCTAAGCCCACTTGAGGGTGGCAAATTCAAACCATTTTCGAAACAAACATGAGTTGAATTCGCTCCAAGTCTTGCGGCTTAGTCAATACTTGCTTGTTTGCGTCACATAGTAATGTTAGTCTAATAATCGGATAAGAACACATGAGGTTTATAAAACAACATATCATGATTAGGAGAGGTCGATCTTTTGATCGGGCGAGCGGGGGTGCTCATTTTAGGACCTTCCCCTCTCGTACCCAAGTTCCCGAGCCGAGACAACTTTGGTGATAACGGACACATGGCCTTTGGCACGAGTTAGGGTTTCCTAAATTTTTCCAAAAACAAAATATTTAGGTGGTGACTCTGTAATCTGGCAAAGCAGTCCAGTTTTGGCATTATTTGATTCAAAATTGATTTTTCAAAATGATTTTCCGAATTGGACTCTTTGGTGTTTATCAATTTCACATTGCACTTTGTGAGATTAGATTCAGAACTGTGACAGGAGTCTTAAAGGGGGTGCGAAGAAAACCGAGTCTACACCTACGTATCCCAAAGATAGGAATTAGGCCATACGTAGTTCCGGTTAAGGTTCATTCGGGTATTGACACTTCTTTTTCGTGTTCTAACTTTTGCCAAAGTTGCCCTTTCGGGTTTTCAACCTTGCAAGCTTTTCATCTTTTCATTGTTCTATATATATTTTTTCACTTTTTGTCTCTTTTTTTTTTTTTCTCTCTAACTTTTGCTTGGGTCGCCCTTTCAGGTTTTCGACCCTGCAAGCCTCTCAAGGATATTACTTCTTCAGCTTGTCCATGTTGTTTGGTTTTGAGAATTCTAAACCATCCAAATCCATAAGAATGACTGCTCCTCCTAACCAAATTGACTTGATGATGTAGAGACCCACCCAATTGGGTCTGAACTTACCCTTAGGCTCATGGATAGGAGCTCGATTGTCCTTCAACACTAAGTCTCTTTCTCTCAAATTCTTGGATCTGACCTTTTTGTTGAATGCCCTGGCAATCCTGCGTTGATACCCCTAAATGTGGTATAATGCCTTCAATCTTCGCTCATCAAATAACATCAGTTCCTCAAATCAATTATGTTGCCAATCTAATTATGATATCTGACATTTAGCCATAATCATCAATGAAGGCACTTCTAACTTAATCGGAAAAACAACCTCTATTCCATATACCAAAGAGTAAGGGGTTGCTCCTGTAGATGTTCAGATTGATGTCCTGTATCCCCAAAGTGCAAAAGGCAGTTTTTCTGGCCAATCTTTGTAGGTTTCCACCGTCTTACGCAAAATGGTTTTGATGTTCTTGTTTCTAGCTTCAATGACTCCATTGGTTTGTGGTTTGTATGTTGATGACTTGTGAAAAGCCACATTATATTTTTCAAGTATAACTACCACTTCTCCTTTGAAATGTGAGCCACTATCTGAAATTATTTTGTTTGGTACCTCATATCTACAGATGATGTTGTTCCTGATGAATTTGGCCATGTGTGATGCTTTCAACACTAAATACGACCGTGCTTCAACCCGCTTTGTAACATAGTCAATGGTAACAAAGATGAATTGATGCCCATTTGAACCCTTCGGTGTGATTGCCCCGATTACATCTATGTCCCAGACTGAGAAAGGCTAAGGCGAAGTCATGTTGTAGTTTGGATGGTGGGATGTTCATATGATTAGCGTGGATTTGACATTTGTGGCATCGCCTAACAAAGTTAATACAATCACTCTCTATGGTTAACCAGTAATACCCTTGTCTAAGGATTTTTCTGGCTAGCATTATGCCATTCATATGGGCTCCACACTCTTCTCTATGCATGGCTTCCATGACACGCTTTGCCTCTTCTTTCTCTACACACAGCTTGTGCATTCCCAGATGCCCTCTCTTGGATAGCTTATCTCCACAAATGACGAACTGAGTGGCCAGACGTCGTATCCCTCTTTTGTCTTTGGCATTTGCCTCTTGTGGGTACCACTTTCCAAAAAATTCCAAATATAAAAGTACCAAGGGTTTGCATCTTGAACTTCTTCCGTTGCAGCTTTCATTTCATACGTGGGGGCATACCTTTGTTCTATAAGGATCGGGTGCATCTTGAACCTGACCAGTATATCTATCATTGATGCCAGGGTTGCCAATGCATCAGCTAATCGGTTGTTCTCTCTTACCAGGTGCGTAAAAGTCAGTTTTTCGAACCTCGGGATCAATATGTCCAAGGTCTAATGATAGACTTTCATTTTTTCCTCTTTAACTTTCCAATCTTTGTTGGCTTGAAAGATGACCAAGTTCGAGTCCCCGATCACATCCAACCTTATTGCCCTTTGTTCTAGGGCTGCTTCCAATCCGACAATGCACACCTCGTACTCTGCTTTGTTCTTGGATACCCTGAATTGGAGTTTGATAGCTAAGGGGATATGGAAATCATCTGGCGCTATGAGTAACACGCCTATCCCATAGCCAAATTGATTGGACGTTCCATCGAAGTACAACTTTCAAGTGTTTTTTTCCATCTGCATGACCTCTTCATCTGGGAATGAGTACTCCACATCTTCTCCTCCTTTAATTGGGTGATTGGCCAAAAATTCTACTATAACCCTTCCTTTGACAGATTTGCAAGTGACATACTTAAGGTCAAATTCAGAAAGCAAAAGCAACCAATGAGCTAGCCTACCGGTAAGTGCTGGTTTCTCAAACAGATATTTGATTAGGTCTAATCTTGAAACCAGAATTACATAATGAGCTAACAGGCAGTATCTCAACTTCCTGGTGGCCCACACAAAAGCTAAGCAAGCTTTTTCCAAAGGAGTATAGTGGATCTCTTATTCAAGCATTTTTTTACTTAAGTAGTAGATGGCCTTCTCCACTTTCTCATCCGACTCTTATGCAAGCATACATCCCATAGTTGATTCAGTCACTGATACGTACAGGATCAGTGGGTTCCCTAGCTCAGGCGATGATAGCACAAGTAGATTTCGTAAATACTGCTTGACTTGCTCAAACACAAACTGACATCAATTATCCCATTGGAACTTCTTCCCTTTCTTTAAGAGACCAAACAGTGGTTCACAAGTCAAGGTTAACTTTGAAATAAACCTCCTTATGAATTGCACCTTTCCCAGAAAACCTCGACTTCCTTTTCAATCATTGGTGGCGGCATTTCTACGATGGCCTTAATTTTAGATGGATCACCTTTGATTCCCCGCTGTGTGATCAGAAATCAGAACATCTTGCCCGCAATTACCCCAATGGTGCATTTCTATAGATTCAGCCTTAGCTTGTATTCCCTAATCCTCTCAAAGAATTTCTTTAATGCAGTGTAATGGCTTTCCCAATTTTTTGACTTGACAATCATGTCGTCTACATTCACCTCAACTTCCTTGTGGATCATATCATGCAAAAGAGTGGCAGCGACTCTTTGATAAATAGCCCCGACATTCTTCAAACCGAATGGCATAACCCTGTAGCAGTATGTCCCCCATGGTGTGGTAAATGCAGTCCTTTCTCTGTCCTCTAGAGCCATAAGGATCTGGTTATACCATAAAAAACCATCCATGAATGACAATAAGGAATGCCCTGCAGTGAAGTCTACCAATTCGTCAATATATGGCAATGGGAAAGCATCTTTTGGACTAGCCTTATTCAAATCTTGGAAGTCAACACAAACTCGGATTCTACCATCTTTCTTCAGAACTAGCACAATATTGGTTAACCAAGTAGGCTATTCTGATACGAGCAAAAACCCAGCATTGATTTGCTTGGTAACCTCTTCTTTACTTTTCATTGCCCAATCCAGACAAATTCTGCGAAGCTTCTATTTGATAAGCCGGACCTCAAGGTCGAGAGGTATCCTATGTTGTACAATCTCAAGGTCAATTCCTGGTATGTCTTCGTAGGACCATGCAAAAACATCTTTGAATTCTTTTAATAAAGCAACTAAGTGTTCACGTTCCTCCGAAGACAATATAGAACCAATCTGGATCAAGCGAGGATCTTTTTCAGTACCCACATTTACAGAAACAATTTCATCCACTAATGGCTTAGCACGCCTTTTTCCTCCCAGTCGATTAAATTTTTCAAAGCTCGAGGAATTTCTTTCTCTTCATTTTTATCAAGATTTTGAAAATTTTGGTCAATTTTATGAACTATTGGCGCAGAAAAGTAAGTGGAAATCACAATATCTTCATTCAAAGCCTCGGGCTCACAAGTTACAACAGACTCAAAAGAGAAAGAAAAAGAAGACTAAGATAGCTTAGACAAACTTGAATCTGACTCCAACCTCACAGGCCCACCAGACTCAGACTCAACAGCCGGTTCAGAACTCTCAATATAACTCTTTTCAAAATGCCAATTTATTTATGAGCCATTTATTGCATCCATGATGAAGCTTGAACAATCAGCAAGTGCTTCTTCCCCAATCACAACAATGGTCATATCTCTCAAATTCATTGGTTCAATGCTAGTATGCTCTATTAGTAAATTAGCCAGTGTTAGACCCATGACTTCCTCTATGCTGCTTTCTGAGCTGACTTCTCTGTCTTGTCCAATATCGATACTAGGATCTACTTACTCCTTGTCACTGTCGGAGAGTTGATGATCAAAAAAGATCTCAAACCTAGGGTATCTCTTCCTCTCTACTTGATCAATCCAGGGCTTAGGAAAACCACAGAAATAGAAGTCTTCTCCTTGGCAAACAAAGCGTCCGCTCAAGGTCCCATGGATTGGCCTATAAACGAGCTCATACTTCTTTCTCATCTTCTTTGCATTAATTATCTCTCTCATTTCCTTCCCTTTCTTCTCCCAGTCTTCTACTGTTGGTTCATATCCCAACCCAAATGCATGTGGGTTGTGGATTACCTTAGTTATCTCTATGGTGCCTTGCTAGCCACTCCTTCCCAATCTAGATCCTGGGATATATCCTAACTTGTTCATCATGTAGACTGACTGAGCACTCAAATGTGTACCATCCCCTTCTGCTATGATTATCTGCACTAGCCGTGCTTCTGCCAAGGTAAAACCCGAGAGAAAAACATCTTCCCTCCAATGTTGTATTTCTAGTACTGGCATTATGACTTCTAGAGGAGGGTGGATCGTAGAATTGCCAAAAATTGTGGCAATCCCTCTGTTGTGCAGATACTTCACCAACTGGTGTGCAATTGAAGAGACCGCTCTTATCTTATGCAACCAAGGCTAGCCAAACAATAGGTTGAAAGTTCTCGGGACATCCATGACATGGAATTCTACCTCATGCTCAAAGGGACCAACTAATAGCTAGACCTTAAAAGTCCCCATAACATTCCTACTAGTGTTGTCATATGCCCGGATAACTTGGCTTGTTGGGGTGAAGTCGGCCAGCTTTGACCCAATCGCATAAGCAGTCCTTGTTGGGCACACCTTAGTGGCTGAACCGAGATTAGTCAAAACTACTGGAATCCACTTCTTGCTACCCTCCAAAGCCACATACAAAGGTTTGTTGTGGTCAACCCCCTCAGGTGGTAACTCTTTGTCCGTAAATGATAACATAGGGGTCGTGTCTCTAGGTATGATGAAAGATACTAACTGATCTGGCGTTGTCTCAATGGATAGCTTGGCCTTGTTTAAGGCTGAAAACATTGTTTGTCGGTGTTCTTGGGAAGCCATAAGAAGTCCCCAGATGGAGATGTTTGCTTGAATTTTTTTTAGCTATTTTAAAACCAAGTCTTCTTCTACTTCTTTCTCTTTCTCTTTCTCTTTATCATATCTTTGCCCGAGGACTCGCCTTGGTCTAGTTGTGAAGGTTTAAAATAACGCCCACTCCTAGTTAGGTGATCAATTTCCTCGGAATACCAAGTCTCATCAGGCAAAGTACTACCCCATTCATTATCGATGTGGGTGAGCTGCAGATCACTATCAGCCCACCATTCGCCTTCATTAACCAAAAGACAATTGTCAGGCTGTACATGAACCATTCCCATGTTATACTCTAGCGGACTTTTTGATTTTTCTTCTCTTTTGGAACCCCTTTCATTGCCACTGTTTTCAAACTTTCCGATGTCAGTTTTTTATTCATCATCTTTCCTCTTAGTTTCCCCATCATGATTGTCATCATCGCTTGCCTAACCGTGAGTAGCATTGGAACTTCTTGGATCCCACCAGCCGATCTACGCATTTCCTAAGTCTAATTCCTTAAAGAATTTGAGATTCTCCAAATCTTCCTCTAAATTAGCCAAGTCATCTAATCCTTATTCAAGCATATCTTCTCTAATGACATTGATGGTACATGAATCGAGCAGGATAACTTCCGGTTTCAACTGGCCAACAAGCACTATGTATTTACTGGGATCATATCCTTCTTCTGACAGTTTTCCAGTCTTAATCACTGGTACTTTGATTATGTCTTCTTTGGATCCTTCTCTTGATGCGATCTTTTCTTCCTCAGTTGGCAATACCACCACCACTACAGTTTATTTTGGCTTTGGCTAGGTTAGAGGTGCCTCTATCATACATAAATCAATGCTCTCTGGAATGCATACCTCGGGCTTGAGTAGATGGACAGATGTGATGTATATACTAGGGTTAAAGGTGGGTGGAAGTGTATGGATATGATTGAGGTGAGAAGGTGGTTGATTTTTGTCATGGGTTGGCAATGGGTTGGTAGTGACGTTGGGTTTTAGTGGTTGTGGAGGAGCTACGACCTTATTGTCAATGAGGTCTTGGATCTCATGGCGAAGGCGAAAACATCGATCAGTGTCATGTCCAAGTTGTTGATGAAAGGCACTGTATTTGGTAGGGTCGTGTTTGGCTGGGAGAGGATCGAGAAGAGTTCGGGGGTCCAGAGGCTTGAGATACCCTCTTTCTATTAAGATTTTCATAGCATTGGCTGGGGACATATAGAGAGGGTTAAAGGTTCTAGCCGTGGTTTAAGTTGAGTTGGTTGTTTGTGGACTGGCATTGTCAAATGGGTCGGCTATTTTGGCGGTGGTAGTAGTGATTGAATTGACCTCAGAGGGTCTTCCAGCTGTACTACTACTAGTAGTAGCATTGGAACTGTGACCAAAAGGCTTTTGAACAGCTTTCTTATCATCCATAGTGATTCCCTGTTTGATGGCATCCTCTATCTGAACCCCTATTTCATGTAAGTCTTTAAAAGTGAAAAGCAGAAGGACTATCATTTTTTGTAACATCTTTCCATGCAGATTTATGACTATCAAATGGATTTGGTCTTTTTCGAGTCGTCTGTTGGTCATCATTGCTGCTTTTGCCCTCCATCTGGTGATAAAGGCCATGAAACTTTCATTGGGCTCTTGACAGGTGGCCTCTAATTCCCGAGTAGTCACTTCAATCTGGGTGTTATAAGCATATTGGGTGATAAAGGCCCCCGCTAACTCTTCCCAACTTTGTTTTATCGAGTCCTCTAACTTGGCATACCAGATGGCAGCCACTCCTGACAAAGTTCATCCGAACAAAGAGAGCCTTTGCAGATGAGTCAAACCCATAGGCTTTAAGACGTCAAAGAATAGGCAAATGTGCACCATTGGGTCATCGGAGCCATCAAACCTATCAATGTGTGGCATTTTGAACCGTTCTGGCAACTTCACAGCTGTCTCAATGTACCTATCTTCGATGTCCGGGATTAAATTGACTCCTTGTGACCTTTTGAAAAGTTTTTGCAACTTGGATAGCTTCAACATAGTTGGGTCAAACTCAGATGCCTCGGAGGAAAGAAGCCCTCTCGCTAGTTATGGAAGGGGAAATGATTCTCCTGAAGTTTGTATAGGAACCCTCAGATCTTCTGGTGAGTTAAGTTCGGGAGACTCGTCAACTAGTGGAGATGGAGGTGGTAGTGGAACAATATGAGTCATTGGAGGTGGTTGAGTAATGGATGCCCTAGATAGGCATTGTAGTTCAACAAGAGTATTAGCTTGAGTGGCAAGAGTAGTGCATTGAGCAGTAACTGTAATGGCAATGGTATCCATGCTCCGTTGAAGGGCCAATAGTATGTCTGCTAAATTTTCTGGAATCTGAGCCATCACTGATTCTGGTGAGTTGAGTGGTGATGATCTAGCAGGTGAAGAAGGGGTATTCTGGATAGTTGATGAGGCTTTTATTCTTCTTCTCCATGTAACCGGTGGCAAAGAAACTGACACTGGTTGTCTCTCAACTAGATCTGAGATCTTCTAGAGTCTACCAATGCGAATCCAAAGAACTTGAGGGATATCAGGTTGTTCTGAAGCTATTATGCTACAAGTACCTTGCTGAAACAAAAAAGGACCCGCAATCAGAATTTCATTAGCATCCCCGCTCAACTGATTACTGCTAACTCATGCTGAAAAACTGAACTCAACCCCACAAACTAAAATGATTGAACCACTCATCTGAATCTGAGAATCCCCATACATTACACATAACACATACCAGGAAAGAGAACAAACACCCCTATGGGGGCTAGGGTTACCCTGTCCTAGCTTTGAAATGATCTCAGGTTTCACTATTCAAACAAGCATCATACATCCTAGAAATGGGAGAGCATCCTGTCCTAATTTTGGAAGCTACTATAGCCCATAATATGCACAAGGTTGGTTGTACTCTAGGGGTTGAAGTCAAGGT
Source organism: Camellia lanceoleosa (assembly GCA_025200525.1). Taxonomy (NCBI): domain Eukaryota; kingdom Viridiplantae; phylum Streptophyta; class Magnoliopsida; order Ericales; family Theaceae; genus Camellia; species Camellia lanceoleosa. Next base: position 174,167,987 of record CM045759.1, on the reverse strand, counting down.
GATGTTACCAAAGAGCCCTTTGGGTCATAACCAATGAAGATCCTAAGAAATCAGAAGAGTCAATATAGCCTCTCTTCGAAATGTAAGAACCCTCATATCTCAAAAGGTTATAACATAAGGCCTCCAAAGTAATGTAAAGATAGGTGTAGCGTCACAAAAAGTGTACCTATGCTCCCACTAGTATCTGGGCAACACAGGGACTTTAAGTACACCAATACACGCAATGCAATAAACATATAATTGAAAATAAAAGTCATATCATGGAGTTTAAGTCAAGGTTTCATAAAATCCCCAGCACAGTTGCCAGAAATTGTAACATGCCTAGGGGATACCCGTGCGTGCTAAACAGTTCGAAACCTCGGTCTCTTTGATCTAGTCTCACAAGTGCAATATGAAACATAGACGAGAGTCCACATTTGGCAAATTTTAGAAAATCCATTTTATTGAAAAAAACATTTTGCCGTAAATGGACTGCGTCATCAGATCTCAGAGTTGCCACCTAATATTTTGGGAAATTAGGAAACCCATGACTCGTGCCAAGGCCACTGTTCATCATAACCAAAGTTGTCTCGGTTCGGAACCTTAGATATGAGAGGGGAAGGTAATTAATTTAGCACCCTCGCTCGCCCAATCACACAATCGGCCTTTACTAAACCCTGATATGAATTTTACTTACTTTATATGTTCATATTTTGATTATTTAATAAACCCAAAAAATTACTATGTGAAGTATACAAGTATAGACTATGTCATTTATTTTGGAATAAATTGATTACATGTATTTTGAAAAAGTTTTGAAGATATACAACTCAAAGAAATTGAGTCTACAGTCATGAAAACCAACATCATTCCAAATTCAGCGACACAACCTCCATCCACTAGCATTTATAGAGTTATATCACATAAGCAAATAGCCTCATGGTAGAATGCTAAACATAGTAAGAAAAACACACACAAACGGGATGCTAAAACATAAAAACTTACATGTTTGACGTCCTGCGAACAAGCTACAAAACAAAGTTAGTAAAACATGCATGATCTTATATATAAAATCCTAATGCAATTCACTCATGAGATGCAACTAAAGATTCGACTTCTAAGATATGACATGTGAATCATCTCAGGAACATGAGATAGCGCACATAATCACATAGGAATCGATTAAATCCACAAATGAAAAATTAGCCAAATCAATATGCATAAAACATGGATGCAAAGCAAGGATATACTAAAAAAATAAAATAAAATAAAATAAACATGATGCATATCCACAAATAAGGAAATCAAGCAAAGGAACAAGATATAAAGAAGTGGGGCAAAAAATTATTACAACACTTTGAATAAATTATTACAGACCAAATGAGAGAGATATAAGGGATTATTGCAATAAAATAAAACAAAACCTCACAAACCACTCAAAATAAAAGCTTCATGTCCCTTGGAACCGTTGGCAGAAATTGGTCAACATTGGGAGATTATGCCATCTTGTCCAAAAGAAGCTAACCGACCAGCTAAATAGGCCGACCGGCCAACTAGGCCGAGCAAAACATGTCTTGTTGCAAAACCAAGAAAATGAACAAACAAGAAACATGCAGGTGGCTCAACTAACCACTACCGGTTAGCTTACAACGCAACTAATATGAAACAAGAGCAAGCAAATAAGCAAACAAAATAATAATAATAATAACACACTATGAAATATAAAGTATGAAATTAAATATGAGATAAACAAACCACTTGGATTATAACAAAACACTATGAAATATAAAGTAAGAAAATAAATATAAGATAACAAACCACTTGGATTATAACAAAACACTATGAAATAAGAAGCAAGAAAATACGTATGAGATAAACAAACCACTTGGGTTATAACAAAACACTATGAAATAAGAAGAAAGGAAATAAATATGAGATAAAAAAAAATATAAAAAAATGAAATATTAGAAATTCACCTTCCATAAAAAGATTGAACTCCTTGATTTCAAAACTTCCTCTTGATCACCCTCAAGTTTAGGAATTGTGTTCTCAATCCTAAATTTGAAACTAGAATGGAACTCTAGGGTATGTATGGCGGAAGAGTGGCTAACTCTCTTATTTTTTTCTCGCTTTCAACAACACTCACTCTTTCCTTCGATCAATCACTACTAAAATTTAGCTATGTCAGAATTTTTGGAGGAGTTTTAGGTGTAGGAAATATGGAATTTCAGTTTGTGTGAAAGCTATGGGGTGTGTATGGAAGCTATGAGTGTTTTTTTCTCAAAAACTCAATTTTGTCTCTTTTTTCTCTTTTTCTCACGCTTTTCTCTTCAATTTCGTGTTCTTTCTCCTCTCTTACAATCTGATCATTCTATATAGGCAATGAGGGAGAGTTAAGGTCAAAAAGAAGGTGGGAGACAAGAGTGTGATAGGAGGACAAATTTTCAAAGTGGTTGTATGAGATACTCCTTTATGGATGCAAACCTCTTTTTGACAATGGGGGATGATTATGTATGTATTTGGTGATATATGGGTCAGCCAATAGGGCAAGGGAGTGTCCTACACACAAGAAAAAAATGCAAAAGAAAACTTTGTCTGCATGCCGGTTTGGAATGGTCAAATATTATTTGAGGGGAAATATAACACAAAGCAAAACTTTGGCAGAGTGGTTAAGGTGTTGGATGTTGAGTAGTAGGTTGGGTATTCAAACCCCCTTCCAAGTATTCATTAAATTCTTTTTTTTTTTTTTTTTTTTTTGTAAAGACATGCCAACACCACATCATCAGCAAGGACCACTCCAGTCATGCCACGTCAGCAAGACCGCCACATCGGCATTGACGGAATATTCTACATATGGACAGAATATTCTCAGGCTTTAACAGAATATTCCCACACATAACAGAATATTGCCTGAGTTTTGAAAAGTACAATTTGGCCTAGAGGTTTTAAATATTTGTGCTGTAACACAAATTTGGGAGAATTTTTCGGTGAAGCCCCCTAAAGTGCAGCGGAGGTTGATCATAGCTAAACGAATCATTTCGGATGAACCATGAAGTCAGAATATTCCCTTGGAAAGGTAATTTGTGGCTATTTAGGGTTGGAAACATGGCTCAAATTCTAATTTTTCTTATTAAGGATTCTGTGAGAAACACATTCTTATTTTGTCATCATAGGGTAATCAAAAGAAAGCGCCCAAGTCTTAGGGTCGGTCAAAATGGGGTGTCTACAACTCCATAAATGGCAAGGATGTGGACACCCAAAACTATGTTTTTCCATATTTGCCGGCTCTAGAAACGACAGGCTCGTGGACACCAAAAAACATTTTCCCACATTCATCCGTCGATATGCGCAGGCAAGACAATTGGGCACCTTGCCTTCCCACACGGATACCAATTACATTACACAACTCAAAAACCAACCTGACTCATAGACTATTTACCCCTTTTCACTTTTCCATAATCACTTCATCATAGTGTCAAAGGAGAAATTTGGAATGCATATGATGCATGAATTTATAAATCTTCAATTTTCCCTACAATGATTTCAATTCATAACAATTCACTACTTTACACATCAATAATGGAGGATACCTCACAACCTTCTAACTCAAGGTGTATATAGAGAAAAGTTTTAAATCTTACATTTCAACCTTAAAGTTAAGTAAATACATTCAATTTCATGTTTTTTGAAACCAATTCAACAAAACCCCTCTTTATTGAACAAATCTCAAAACTAGGGTTTATGAAAAATTTAGGGTTTTCTCTCTTTTATGAATTAAGGACTACTTTTCCTCATCAACAATGAAAATCATCATTAAAAGACATAATTCCAATCCAAAAATCATGAATTATTGACCACATCCTTCCAAACCATTTATTAACCAACACAATCAATATATACACATATATATATATATACAAAGATGAAGATCTAATGAAATTGCCACATGCGGGTCTTAAATCAAAGATATAACAAGTTAAAGACACTCCTAACTTAAGATTGGAAGTTGAAAATGAGAACCCAATTGAAACTTTGGCAAAATTACGAAATAATCGATAGAACTCTTGGTCTAAACTTTCCTTTGAACCTCCTTGAACGATCTAGGGTGGATCTAAGGTAAAAATTGGAGAAATCAAGTGTTTGGGGCTCTAGGGATTCAATATCGAGGAGAGTGAGAGAAGAAAGGAAGAAAGAATAAAGATTTTGGGCCAAAAAGTGACTTTAAAGTGCCTGATACGACTAGACCGCTTGAGCGAACAAAGCTTGGCTCGAGTGGTGAAAAGAACCTCCCAGAATCTCTGAAATTCACATAGACCGCTCAAGTTTTCTTCGCTCGAGCGAACTTACTTCCAGCACAGATACACAAAATTCCAATGGATGTAACTCTCTCGTCCAGATTTTGTTTTAGGTCATTCTTGTGTCCAAATCAAAGACCTGGAAACAAAGCTTTCCAATGGTTCTAGCCTCACATCTAAATTCCAAGTGTGGAAAGAGAAAAGGGCAAAAGAGTAAAGACTACTCATGGGACAATTATCTAAATCAATGTTTTTGGTCCAATCTTACTTTACCATCATGATACATGTGGTACCCCTGTTCTAAATACGTATGTGATTATATGTTTTAAATATGATTATGTGTTTAGCATGATTTTATGTGCCATTATGTGGATATATGTGAACATGAAGTTTTATCTTTTCACCGTAAGCATATCTGTTTGAATAAACGGCTTTGGAAATTAAATTGAGGGCCTTATTGGCCACAGAACCCGAAATTGATTACGCCATTATGACTGGCATAACTTTTAGAGCCTACGGTGAAATTTAATTGAAAACTGATTTGGGTCAGATTAATCAGATTTAATTCACGAGTAATGCTCAATTATTTTATGTTAAATAATGCATGTGAGTGGGGCTATATTATAAGCCTTCTTAAATTCAATTCTTTTCCTCATATATGATCTTGGCTGAGCAAGCTCTAAGAGAAAGAGATGGGAGTCGGCTGGTAGAGAGAGAAAGGGAGAGAATTGTGTTATTTTGACTCAAGCTTGAAGAGTTTTGAAGTCCATCTCCAAATTGGACCATAAATTGAAGGAATTGGGCTTCTAGGTAAGCCATTGGCTCTTGAATTCATGAAAGTGATGTGTGATCTTGTGTGTTCAAGGGTTGTTTGTACTCAAGAGCATGAGTTAAGTTGGTTTTGTTGGAATTAAAGCTTGAGATGAGCATGCATGTATGAAATTGTGTTGAAATAGCATGTGTAAGCTTGAAATACATGATTCATGTAGAGTTTTAGTTCAAACTCATGTTTTGATCACCATTTGTGTTATCCAAGTTGAGAATGTGGCTAAATCATCACATGCATGTACAATTTGAGAAGATATGAGCTTGAATGCATGAATTTGTACATTGTTAATGAGTTCATGGGAGATTGGGGCATGCGTGTGACTTATTTGTGAAATTGAGCCTCATTGAGTTGTGATTTGGGGTCTATACTATGTTAGAATGATTATACATGAGATTTGAGCCATTGCATGCATATTTGGTTGGTTGGAATTTGAATTGGAGCTCAAGAACTCAATCTGGAAAACCCAGATTTTTGATGACCGCTCGAGCAGGGAAAGGGCCGCTCGAGCGGGAAAATCGTGCTCCCAGTATTTTGTTCTTGCAGGCATGGTGTCCGCTCGAGCAGGTAAGTTCACGCTCGAGCGGGGATCATGAAGGATGAACTTCTGCTCGAGCGTCCTATTTCACGCTCGAGCGTAAAAATGATGCATCCAATACTTTTTGCAGACATAGAGTCCGCTCGAGCGGGTAAGTTCACGATCGAGCGAATAGCTATGTTGAGAGGCCTTCCGCTCGAGCGCCATATTGGACAATCGAGCGCAATTTTCACCTATCCAGTACTTTTCTAGGCCTTAGGGGTCCGCTCGAGCGGGGAAGTTGACGCTCGAGCGGGGATCCTGTTTTCTGAAATTGTGTTCATGCGTCCTGTGTTCTGTTTTCCGTTCTCTTTCACTTGTAAGCACTCTTAGGCATACGTTAAGCATTGTAAATGAGTTAATGAGATAAGAATAAAGCCTAATGAGGAGTATGTGAATTAAAGAACAGATTGAGCTATTAGTGACCCTTTTGTGTTCGTGAAATGTGTAGGGTTAAGCTCCAGGGCAAATCCACAAGCCGATCACTGTGAGTAATATCGATATATGAATGCTTGTGAATGTTCAATTGTTTATTCCCTTAAAGCTTATGAATTGCTAATTGGGATTGTGGATGTAAGTTGAACAAGAATGGACCAAAGGCCGTTTTGATAAACATGAATGGACCAAAGGTCGTTTTGATAAACGTGAATGGACCAAAGGTCGTTTTGATAAACGTGAATGGACCAAAGGTTGTTTTGATAAACCTGAATGGACCCAAGGTCGTTTTGACATGAATGAGTGGGCCGAAGGCCGTTTTGACATAAATGAATGGGCCAAAGGACGTTTGATACGAATGAATGGGCCAAAGGACGTTTTGATATGAATGTGTGGGCCAAAGGCCGTTTTGATACGAATGAATGGGCCAAAGGCCATTTTGATATGAATGTGTGGACCAAAGGCCGTTTTGATACAAATGAATGGGCCGAAGGCCGTTTGATACGAATGTGTGGGCCAAAGGCCGTTTTGACATACACGATTGGGCCAAAGGCCGTTTTGACATAATCGAATGGGCCGAAGGCCGTTTTGACAAGAATGGGAATCTGAATGGGCCAAAGGCCGGAATGTTTGAAATTGCAGTCACTTGATTTGTATTTAGTTGTATATATCTGTTAAATAGAAATATGAATTGGGCCCCAAGCCGTTTGGAATATGTTGTTCTACAATGTTACGTAATGCTGTATTTGATATTATTCATTGGGCTATCGCTCACGCTCATTCATGTGCTTGTTGGTGAGCCAAGAGATGCACAAACCCAGCCCCAGTGAAGTTTGCCAGGAACAACATGAGTTTTGGGGAGTCAACCTTGCGTCTCACGCACGAGACCCATCCTTGCCATTTTGTTATGTATTTACACTTTGTCTTGTTGGCAAGGACTCTATGTATATTTGTAGATAGTCTGTCGTGGGTTGACTCGTTTTGGATGATCCTACGTGTGTAAAGAATTTTTGGAACTATACTTTTGATGTGGGTTATTAACGCATATGTGTATGGTTTGCTTGGAGTGCATATAAGCACGGCTCTACGGACAAAGTTTTTAATTACTGCTTCCGTTTGGCCCCTTACTCTGTTGAGTTACGTCTGTTTTGGTTTGAGGCCATAGGTAATCTCAGGATTACTGGCCGATTATGTCCTTAACCCATAGGGACGGGTTCGGGTCATGACAGAGTGGTATCAGAGCACGAGTTAATAACTCACACACTTGTCCAAAAAGAGCAATAAGTGTCTAAACAAGATCTAGGATGCATTCATGTGATAAAAATGAAATTAGAAGCATTGATTATGTGCTTGAATGTTTTGATACGAACAGTTATATATATTGTAAGTTGAGAATTACTTGCATTGCACGCTATCTGAATATATGTGCTTCTTAGTATATGCATGCTTGTGCACCTTTATATGAAATGTAATGCAAGTTTAATCAGATGGTGAGAACCAGAGGTGGTGAGATAGAGGAATCTTCTACTGCCAGACTGGACAGAATGGAAAGAATGGTTCAGGAAATGGCAGAGGCTTTGAGACAGCAACAGGAGTGGCAACAACAGTGGCAGCAACCACACCCGCCACCTCCACCTCTAGCACCACCCGTGCCAGATAATCAAAATGATGACCGGATTATAGCTCTCACCAAGGAATTCAAGAAAATGAAACCACCACAGTTCCACGGGGGATTAGATCCATTGAAAGTCAAAGCGTGGGTCCTCGGCATTGAGAAACTATTTGAAGTGTTCCCCTGTTCAGAGACTCAGAAAGTGCTTCTAGCCACTTTTATGCTAGAAGACGAAGCAAGAAGATGGTGGATGTTGATGCGAGAAAATCATAAAGATGTTGACTGGATGAAATTCTTAGAAATATTCTATGACAAGTACTTCTCGCAGTGTGTTCGGGATTGGAAAGTGGCCAAGTTCATGGAACTCAAGCAAGATAGCATGACAGTGGCTGAATATGAGGCCAAGTTCACTGAATTGGCCAGGTTTGCACCACATGTAATTGACACGGACTATAAGAAAGCAAGACATTTTGAAGGTGGACTCCGCAATGACATCCTAGAGCGGGTGAACATCCTAAAGCTGGAGACTTACATTGGGGTGCTTGACAGAGCCATTATATCAGAGACCAACATAACTAGACAAGCCAAGCCCACAACAGAGTGGAAAGGTAACAAAAGGCAAGGCTTCTTCTCAAAGAAGAAATTTTCGAAAAAGCAAAACACGAGCTCCTCAAATACTTCAAATTCTTCCCGAGACACAGCTCCCATGTGCAACATCTGTAGTATAAGGCACTGTGGAGTCTGTTACCGTGCATCAGGAGCCTGTTTCAAGTGTGGGAAACAGGGACATATAGCCCGAGAGTGTAATCAGAACAGTGGGAAACTAGCAGCTGGTTCAACTGCATCAGTCCCAAAGCCGGGAAATACTTCGAGGTCTGCTGCTACTGGGGAGACAGTGAGACAGGGGAGAGTTTTTGCGCTGGTCCCGGGCGATACACGGAATGCCAATGCTGTTGTCTCAGGTACTATTTCAATATGTAAGCAGGATGCCTTTGTATTAATCGATTCTGGATCAACACACTCATTTGTGACATATACATTTGCATCTAGACTAAATAGACCCCTAGAGTTATTACTATATTTGTTGTGTGTGTCTGCTCCATCGGGGGAATCTGCGTTATGTGACTATATATATCGGTTTTGTGACATGTACATTGAGGATTCTACCCTATATGTAGATTTGTTGCCCTTGAATTTTAGACATTTCGATGTAATTTTGGGCATGGATTGGTTGACCAAGTATTGTGCCACCATAGATTGTGTGACAAAAAGGGTTGTATTTAAATTTAAACCACCAGGACAAAAAGAGATTGTGTTTGTGGGGAATGGGGTAGTGCCTCCACCTTATTTGATATCTGCAATGAAAGCATGTAAATTAATCAAGAAGGGTGCCAGGGTTATTTGTGCTATGTGTTGTCTGAACAATTTGAGAATGCTGAATTGAATAATATTCCTTTTGTTAGAGAATTTTCGGATGTGTTTCCAAATGAATTACCAGGGGAATTAGTAGACAGGGAGATAGAGTTCACTATTGAGACTGTGCCAGGCACCCAGCCTATTTCTAAGGCTCCTCTGTATCGGCTACCAATGAAATGAAAGAGTTAAAGAACAATTGCAAGATCTCGCTTGATAAGGGTTTATCCGACCTAGCACTTCGCCTTTGGGGTGCATCGGTCTTTGTTTGTGAAAAAAGAAGGATTGCTACTTTGTGCATCGACTATCAGGAATTGAATAAGGTAACAGTAAAGAACAAATATCCCCTACCCCATATTGATGATTTATTTGACCAGTTACAGGGATCACAGGTGTTTTCTAAGATTGATTTGAGATCCGGGTATCATCAACTGAAAGTTAAGGCAGAGGATGTTGAGAAAATAGCATTCAAAACGAGGTATGGTCATTTTGAGTTTCTTGTTATGCCATTTGGAGTGACTAATGCTCCGGCAGCATTTATGGACCTAATGAATAGAATTTTTAGAACCTACCTTGACGAGTTTGTTGTGGTCTTCATCGATGATATTTTGATATACTCCAAAGATAGACTTGAACATGAACATCACTTGAGGACTGTTTCACAAATACTTTGGGAAAGAAGATTATTTGCTAAACTAAAGAAATGTGAGTTTTGGTTGGATGAGGTCGTTTTCTTAGTGCATGTGATCAACAAGGAAGGAATTTCAGTGGACCCGCAGAAAATAGAGGCAATTGTGAACTGGCCTACACCAACTAATGTGACAGAAGTCCGTAGCTTCATGGGCTTAGCTGGGTACTATAGGAGGTTTGTGAAAGATTTTTCGAAACTAGTTGTGCCTCTTACCCAATTGACACATAAAGGGCAACCTTTTGAGTGGAGCAGTGAAAGAGAATCAGCCTTTCATGAATTGAAGACGAGATTGACCACTGCACCAATTTTGACATTACCTTCAGGTACAGAAAATTTCGTGATTTTCAGTGATGCGTCTTATAAGGGTTTGGGTTGTGTGTTAATGCAGAATGGAAAGGTTATTGCTTACGCCTCTCGACAGTTGAGGCCACATGAGAAGAATTATCCAACACATGACCTAGAGTTGGTCGCGGTTGTTTTTGCTTTGAAAATCTGGCGGCACTACTTGTATGGAGCAAAGTGCGAAGTCTGCACGGATCATAAGAGCCTGAAATACTTCTTCACGCAGAAAGAGTTGAATATGCGTCAGAGAAGATGGCTAGAATTGATAAAAGACTACGATCTAGAGATTCAGTATCACCCCGGGAAGGCTAATACAGTGGCTGATGCTTTGAGCAGAAAATCAACAGGGAGTATGGTTTGCTTGCTTCTCGAAAGAGGGAGATTTTGGCAGACTTTGAGAAGTCTGAAATTGAAGTGGTGGTATGTGAGCAGGCGGATTGATAGTCGCCATTACACTGAGCGGCGATCATTGATGAAATCAGCGTAAAAGCAGAAGAGGATGAGTTCCTTAGAAAGGTAATTGATGAATTTGAGACGAGTCCAAAAGCGTAATTCAAAGATTGAGAATGAACTGAAATTCAAATGTAATGTGTGTCCCTAATATCCCGGAACTAAAGAAGAGGGTTTTAGATGAAGCCCACATATCTGTATTTGCTATGCATCCCGGCAACAATAAAATGTATCGGGATTTGAAACAAACCTATTGGTGGCCTAAGATGAAGAAAGAGATTGCAAAATATGTGTCCAAGTGTCAGCAAGTTAAGGCTGAACGTCAGAAACCAGGAGGTCTACTTCAACCTCTCTCTATTCCTGAGTGGAAGTGGGAACATGTGACTATGGATTTTGTCGTTGGCCTACCTCGGACTTCTCGAGGTATGGATTCTGTTTGGGTAGTAGTTGATAGATTGACTAAATCTGCACATTTTCTGCCAGTCAAAACTACGTTTACTGCTTATAGATTGGCTACCATTTATGTTGATGAGATTGTCCGTTTGCACGGTGTCCCAGTGTCTATTGTATCGGATAGAGATCCGAAATTTGTATCTAGATTGTGGAAGAGTTTGCAGGAAGCTATGGGAACAGAACTATGGTTCAGTACTGCATTCCACCCATAGACAGATGGACAGTCAGAATGAACAATACAAACTTTGGAAGATATGCTTCGCATGTGTGCTTTTGATTTTCAAGGGAGTTGGGAAGATTATTTGCCGCTTGCAGAATTTGCCTACAATAACAGCTTCCACTCCAGCATCGGTATGGCACCATACGAGGCTTTGTATGGTAGGAGGTGTAGATCACCTATTTGTTGGACAGAGGTCAGGGTTAGAGTTTTGCTTGGGCCAGAAATTGTGCAAGACACTTTTGAGAAAATCAAGACTATTCGCCAAAGGCTCAAAACAGCTCAGGATCGACAAAAGAATTATGCAGACGTTCGGAGAAGACCTCTTGAGTATGAGGTTGGTGACCATGTGTTCATCCGTGTTTCTCCGATGAAAGGCCAAGTCAAATTTAGGGAAAAGGGCAAGTTGTCGCCCCGTTACATTGGGCCGTTTCAAATTTTGGAGAGGCTCGGTCCAATTGCTTATAGAATGGCTTTACCACCGGGATTCGAGCAAATCCATAACGTGTTTCATGTGTCGATGTTGAGGGGTTACCTCCAAGACCCGTTTCATGTGATTGATTATCACCAGGTTGCTATTGATGAAAATATGGAATACGCTGAATGGCCGGAACGAATTGTTAAACGGCAAGTGAAACAATTAAGAAGCAAGTCCATCCCAATGGTGAAAGTGGAATGGAAAGAGCACTATGGGACGGAAGCCACGTGGGAAAAAGAGGAGGAAATGCGACTAAGCTATCCACATTTGTTTCCCGATGAAGGTAACTTAAGTTTGGAGGACCAAACTTCCTAAAGGGGGGGAGACTGTGATACCCCTGTTCTGTATTATGTTAATTGGTCCCTAATACGTATGTAATTATATGTTTTAAATATGATTATGTGTTTAGCATGATTTTATGTGCCATTATGTGGATATATGTGAACATGAAGTTTTATCTTTTCACCGTAAGCATATCTGTTTGAATAAACGGCTTTGGAAATTAAATTGAGGGCCTTATCGGCCACAGAACCCGAAATTGATTATGCCATTGTGACTGGCATAACTTTTAGAGCCTACTGTGAAATTTAATTGAAAACTGATTCGGGTTAGATTAATCAGATTTAATTCACGAGTAATGCTCAATTATTTTATGTTAAATAATGCATGTGAGTGGGGCTATATTATAAGCCTTCTTAAATTCAATTCTTTTCCTCATATATGATCTTGGCTGAGCAAACTCTAAGAGAAAGAGAGGGGAGTCGGCTGGTAGAGAGAGAGAGGGAGAGAATTGTGTTATTTTGACTCAAGCTTGAAGAGTTTTGAAGTCCATCTCCAAATTGGACCATAGATTGAAGGAATTGGGCTTCTAGGTAAGCCATTGACTCTTGAATTCATGAAAGTGATGTGTGATCTTGTGTGTTCAAGGGTTGTTTGTACTCAAGAGCATGAGTTAAGTTGGTTTTGTTGGAATTAAAGCTTGAGATGAGCATGCATGTATGAAATTGTGTTGAAATAGCATGTGTAAGCTTGAAATACATGATTCATGTAGAGTTTTAGTTCAAACTCATGTTTTGATCACCATTTGTATTATCCAAGTTGAGAATGTGGCTAAATCATCACATGCATGTACAATTTGAGAAGATATGAGCTTGAATGCATGAATTTGTACATTGTTAATGAGTTCATGGGAGATTGGGGCATGCATGTGACTTATTTGTGAAATTGAGCCTCATTGAGTTGTGATTTGGGGTCTATACTATGTTGGCATGATTATACATGAGATTTGAGCCATTGCATGCATATTTGGTTGGTTGGAATTTGAATTGGAGCTCAAGAACTCAATCTGGAAAACCCAGATTTTTTATGACCGCTCGAGCAGGGAAAGGGCCGCTCGAGCGGGAAAATCGTGCTCCCAGTATTTTGTTCTTGCAGGCATGGTGTCCGCTCGAGCGGGTAAGTTCACGCTCAAGCGGGGATCATGAAGGATGAACTTCCGCTCGAGCATCCTATTTCACGCTCTAGCGTAAAAATGATGCATCCAGTACTTTTTGCAGACATAGAGTCCACTCGAGCGGGTAAGTTCACGCTCGAGCGGATAGCTATGTTGAGAGGCCTTCCACTCGAGCGCCATATTGGACGATCGAGCGCAATTTTCACCTATCCAGTACTTTTGCAGGCCTTAGGGGTCCGCTCAAGCGGGGAAGTTGACGCTCGAGCGGGGACCCTGTTTTCTGAAATTGTGTTCATGCGTCCTGTGTTCTGTTTTCCGTTCTCTTTCACTTGTAAGCACTCTTAGGCATACGTTAAGCATTGTAAATGAGTTAATGAGATAAGAATAAAGCCTAATGAGGAGTACGTCAATTAAAGAATGGATTGAGCTATTAGTGATCCTTTTGTGTTCATGAAATGTGTAGGGTCAAGCTCCAGGGCAAATCCACAAGCCGATCACTATGAGTAATATCGATATTTGAATGCTTGTGAATGTTCAATTGTTTATTCCCTTAAAGCTTATGAATTGCTAATTGGGATTGTGGATGTAAGTTGAACACAAATGGACCAAAGGTCGTTTTGATAAACATGAATGGACCAAAGGTCGTTTTGTTGAACATGAATGGACTAAAGGTCGTTTTGATAAACCTGAATGGACCCAAGGTCATTTTGACTTGAATGAGTGGGCCGAAGGCCGTTCTGACATAAATGAATGGGCCAAAGGCCGTTTGATACGAATGAATGGGCCAAAGGCCATTTTGATATGAATGTGTGGGCCCAAGGCCGTTTTTGATACGAATGAATGGGCCAAAGGCCATTTTGATATGAATGTGTGGGCTAAAGGCCGTTTTGATACGAATGAATGGGCCGAAGGCCGTTTGATACGAATGTGTGGGCCAAAGGCCGCTTTGACATAATCGAATGGGTCGAAGGCCGTTTTGACAAGAATGGGAATCTGAATGGGCCAAAGGCCGGAATGTTTGAAATTGTAGTCACTTGATTTGTATTTAGTTGTATATATCTATTAAATAGAAATATGAATTGGGCCCAAGGCCGTTTGGAATATGTTGTTCTACAATGTTATGTAATGTTGTATTTGATATTATTCACTGGGCTATTGCTCACGCTCATTCATGTGCTTGTAGGTGAGCCAAGAGACGCACAAACCCAACCCCAGTGAAGTTTGCCAGGAACAACATGAGTTTTGGGGAGTCAACCTTGCGTCTCACGCACGAGACCCATGCTTGCCATTTTGTTATGTATTTACACTTTGTCTTGTTGGCAAGGACTCTATGTATATTTGTAGATAGTCTGTCGTGGGTTGACTCGTTTTGGATGATCCTGTGTGTGTAAAGAATTTTTGGAACTGTACTTTTGATGTGGGTTATTAACGCATATGTGTATGGTTTGCTTGGAGTGCATATAAGCACAGCTCTACGGTCAAAGTTTTTAATTACTGCTTCCGTTTGGCCCCTTACTCTGTTGAGTTATGTCTGTTTTGGTTTGAGGCCATAGGTAATCTCAGGATTACTGGCTGGTTATGTCCTTAACCCATAGGGGCAGGTTCGGGTCATGACAATACCACCTCAATCAATATTCCCAAATGAACCAAAGAGTCTTCAAGTACAATAATAAGAGTATCATAAACAATCCGATGAGTTCAAGAAGTACAAAGTGTTACGATCTCCCCACCATAGGAAATTTCCTCTCCGAAATTGGACAATTTGAGATCTAAAGTTTAGACAAATCCAAATGAAACAGAGATTAGAACTAACACTCCTACCAACTAATCACAAATTCATTTACTCAAGAATGAGTTTTTAGAAGATTCTCCCAACGTAAAAGATTTTACGTGATGGACAAGAAACAAGTCCCGTGAAAGAAGATAAGGCAACCCAATGATATAAGGGGTAGAGCAATTCCCAATAAAATTACAATCACCACTCTAGAATCTAGTTAAAAAATCTAAGGTTAACTCTCATATTTTCAGGTTCCACATTAATATTCTTCCACAAGGATTACCAAGGCCCACTCAAACCAGACAGGCGATTTCCATTACATGCAAGTCCCCATTTAGCAAGATTAGACAAAATGGCCATGAACTCCTCTAACAAGCCATAAGAACCTATCGATTCCACACAACTAAGGGTCAAGTGTAAAAGTCTCACTAACATACCCTATAGTACTCCTGCCTCAAACAGACTCAACTTCCAGAGGATGACTCTCGGTTGTCTAACAACCTAGAACCTTAGAAAAAAAATAGTTATCACATCACATTCACACTCCAAGAAATAACTACCGGTCACTTGGTAACCCAATTTTCAAAAGAATATCCCACATCACTTCAGAAGTCCTCAACCTCATAAATAGAAAAGAAGGAGAAAGAAAATTTTATGATAGGAATTCTATCTGCCAATCATGGCCTTGCAATGAGATACAACCCAGCAAAATCAATGCACCACAGGTCACGTTCTTGCAATAAAGCTAGTGTTCCATATCCACTCATTACTCAATTGTCGTATTGAAATACTCAAAACTTAACAATACCCAAAACAATATTTCCAGACCTTTGAAATTTGAAGGGATTCATAATTGTTATAAAACTATATATATAAATAAAGGGATGTTTTAGATACATAAAAGTGAATGGTAAAAATGAAGAGTTTGAAAATGAAAGATTTTGTGAAAATAGTTAAGGTTTATATATGTCCTAAGACTTGATACACCCACTTCCTGACTATTTTTCCTTTTAACTTACTAGTTTATCCATAACAACGAATTCTCAATTCTGGAAAAAATAAGGTCATACTCGATAAGAAAACTCTATTCTCAAATATATTTCAACCGGTGACTACCAAATAAAAAAATACTTCGTATCAATTTATTTCATGAAGAGAAGTCAACTGAATAGCTTCTTCTTAAATAATTTCACCACAAAACACGATGTAATAAAATTAAAATAAGAGATCGACCTCTATCAAACAAAATTAAAAACCTCTTAATCTCATTTAAGCTTAAGTGCACCCAACCTAACCTCATAAACAATATTAGACTAACACACTAACAACAAAATTCTCACCACCCTCCCAGGGAAATGAAGGACTAACAAGGAACTCACAAATTTCACCTCAAGGATACATAATAACTTATGGTTAAAAGATAAGGGATACAAAACAAATCTCCATTTTAGTTGAACCACACCATCACAACACACCAAACATAACCCAACACAGTCATGTGTACCCCTGGTTTACATAATTTTTGACATAAAATTAGGGGTAACTTTTTTTTTAAAAAAAATTAACATTAATTTCTCACAGTGGATCAAGAATAAATTTCTATAAAAATACTTAAATCAAAGTTATATCAACCATCTCAAGGAACCTAATCATAATCTCCATAAAATCACAACATTCTCCCAAGATCATTTCAAGAATTTCTCTAAAGACATTTGTTTGATAATACTATTCCCAAGAGACCGATCACATCATATCCCTACATATTCATATATTTCACTTGAGTACCTCAACAACCAACTCTGAGAGAATTGACTCCACCAAACTTGAAAATATTCAAAACTTGGATGCACGTCTCAAAATGTCCACTCACAAGTCACCATTTTTACTTCTAAAAATTCCACCAAATGGCGCAATCCTAATCAAATTTAATCTCATCCTAATTTATTCCAGAATTCTTTACCTAGTTCGTTCACTTATGATTTACAACAGAATTTTGAATAAAACAAGCTCTCTAAGAAGCACATCCTTTACTACTCAGAATTTCTTCACCTTTAACGGTTAGACAAATTTAGGGTAAGACCACTAGATAATTGACATTACTATTGACAACAACTAAATGTAATTTAAATAATAGCGTACCCTATCGAACATAGTGAAGAAATCAACCTCAGCTTTAACCATATAACCTGTATCACCACAATTTACACCATTTCCATTCATAACTCTTTCATATATATATAACTCTTATAAAACTTGAACTCATAATTCGAAATGGCCATAATTAACAATTATCAATCATTCTAAATTGAAGGTCTAGGCTAAACTCAAGGGTACTATAATCCGGTATATCAAGAACATAAGTATACTCGCTCCGTCATGGTAAGCATCAAAACCAACCTCAGACAATTGTATACATTTCTCATATCCATAACTCCTACCTCATAACAAGGATGGAACATGAAGAGCACACCTATATATCAGCAAGTCAAATACCACCTTTCCCTATTTTAACCACATTAGTTATTTCAAAATGACTATCATAAGTATCAGTTTATTCATAATAACTCCATGCTCGACTCACAGTATCGATGTTTATAAAGCCAACCCTTAAGACACTCATCACATAGCCTCTTCCTTATGCTACTCCGCCAACAGATTTAAATATAACTAACTTCACCTAGTTTGAGAAAGTTTTAAAACTATTTCATATATTCCGATATTAACATTTCAAAACGCTCGCCCTTAGGTCACTTTGATCGTTCTTAAGGTCTCAGTCAATGTACATTACCATAAGATTTAATCCTCACCTCACTCCACTTCCAAGACCTCCCTTCTAGCCTATTTTCAAAACTTCAATGTGAGTTTATAAGATAATTTTAGTTTTTCATTACCACAAACCATTCACCATACAATAATAATAATAATAAACTTTACCATCAAAAGGTCACAATTGTTTCTCATGACCTTGCAAAATCGATAAATTAGGGTTCCACACCAATCTCATAATTGCATTCTTACGTGATCCCAAAATGATATATCTTACCAATAAAAAGTGGTGCCAAAGATTTAAGTCCCAAAAGTTTTCACCCAGTTGGGGTCACTCACGTCCCTTCATCCTATAAGAAGATAAAGATAAGGTTTAACCCGCACTTAAATACTCCACACGAGATTTCACACGCCAGATGCGAGTAACACCTATACCTATACATGTATCTACGTCCACATAAGGCAGACCACATAAACACATAATCACATAGAGCACATATGGATCACTCTTCTAAGACATCAACTTGTTACATGGCGCTCAAAGACCTCTAGGTGGAAAAAGCATTGATCAGGTGCCTTTCCAAAACGATTTTGATGAATGCATTGGACATTAGTCATATCCTAAAAGCTTAACCCCATACCCACATAGCTACATAAACAAAGAAAGCATGCAAAGCACATAAGCGCCCCATCCTAGTCTACTAAACTTATTGTGACAAACGTCACTTCCCATGAGCCCAAGGTATTCAAACCTGGTTAGCTCTGATACCAATTTGTAACGCCCTGGGAGAACACCTCCCAATCTTGTTCACTTGGGCATTCTCACTATACAACACACACCATGCACATAAAGACAAAAATAATGAAATATCATTCATTACATTTCGTACCCTTTAAACTATCCCTTAAGATTTACAATATCGTCTCATTACATCCATAAACAAAACAAAACGGTTCAAAAGTGAGAAAATATACAACACAACAAGTCGCAAGTCGACTTCCTTTAAAAATGTGTTCCTTGTTACACTAGCATAAAACTGACATCCAATTATAATACAACCTTAGTCTTGAACACAAAAAGATTGCAACAAAAGGTTTCACACTCCAAAAGGGTTTTCTTCTTCTCAAGAAATCACTTAGGGGATGCTTAGTTTTCATTTCCTAAAATTGGTTAGCTTTGGGGTGAGTAAAAGCTCAGTAGGTAATGAAGTTAACAAGTTCTATAATTAATTGAAAGGCACGTGATCATGTAATGCAAACATTTGAAATATAGAAATGAAAATATTTACATAAATGTCTACGTACGTGAGTGAAAACATGCAATGCATGAAATTTGATCAATCTTTCTACATTATCCATGGGTCTTAAATATACTATGACATCCCAAGTATGACCCAAAAATTAAAGCATTCATATATAGATATGGTTTTGTATACTGAAAATAGTTCCACATTTCCCGGCTCCAGAAACGGTGGGGCGATGGGCACCTAAAAACATTTTCCCTTCTACATTTGCCGACTTCATAAACAGCGGGGACGTGGATAGCAAAAACCATGTTTTTCCACATTTGTTGGCTCCAGAAACGATGGGCTCGTGGACACCCAAAAACATTTTCCTACATTCGTCCAACGATATGCGCAGACAAGGTGATTGGGCACCTTGACTCTCCGCGCGGGTATCAATTATATTACACAACTCAAAAATCAACCTGACTCACTACCTAGACTCATGGACTATTTACCCCTTTCCGCTTTTCACCAATCACTTCATCATAGTGTCAACAGAGAAATTTGGAATGCATATGATACATGAATTTATAAATTTTCAATTTTCCCTACAATAATTTTAATTCATAACAATTCAATACTTTACCCATCAATAATGGAGGATACCTCACAACCTTTACCAACTCAAGGTGTATATAGAGAAAAGTTTTAAATCTTACATTTCAACCTTAATGTTAAGTAAATGCATTCAATTTCATGTTTTTTTTAAACCAATTGAGCTAAACCCCTCTTTATTGAGCAAATCTCAAAACTAGGGTTTATGGAAAATTTTGGGTTTTCTCTCTTTTATGAATTAAGGACTACTTTTCCTCATCAACAATGAAAATCATCAACAAGAGACATAATTCCATCCAAAAATCATGAATTATTGACCACATCCTTCCAATTTATTTATTAACCAACACAATCCATACAAATATACATACATATATATATATATATATAAAGATGAATATCTAATGAAATTACCACATGTGGGTCTCAAATCAAAGATATAACAAGTTAAAGACACCCCTACCTCAAGATTGGAAGTTGCAGATGAGAACCCACTTGAAACTTTGGCAAAATTACGAAATCATCGATAGAACTCTTGATCCAAGCTTTCCTTTCAACCTTCTTGAAGAATCTAGGGTGGATCTCAGGAAAAAATTGGAGAAATCAAGTGTTTGGGCTCTAGGGTTTTAGTATTAAGGAGAGGGAGAGAGGAGAGGAAGAAAAACTAAAGATTTTGGGCCTGAAAGTGACTTTAAAGTGCCTGATACCGATCAGACTGCTCGAGTGAACAAAGCTTGGCACGTGCGGTGAAATGAAGTTCCCAAAATCTCTGAAATTCGCACAGACCGCTCAAGGTTTCTTCACTCGAGCGAACTAACTTCCAGCACAGATACGCAAAATTCAAATGGACATAACTCTCTAGTTCGGATTCCGTTTTAGGTCGTTCTTGTGTCCAAATCGAAGCCCTAAAAACAATATTTCCAATGGATCTAGTGGCACATCCAAATTCAAAGTGTGAAAAGATAAAAGGGAAAAAGAGTGAAGACTACTCATGGGACAATTATCCAAATGAATGGTTTTGGTCCAATCTTACTTTACCATCATGGTACCACCTCAATCAATATTCCAAAATGAACCAAAAGTTTCTAAGTACAATAATAAGAGTGTCATAAACAATCCCATGAGTTCAAGAAGTACAAAGTGTTGCAGACAATATTTTCTTTATTGTGGTAATTCATACAAAACGGATTTAATTGATAATATGTGGAGAATATTTAATAAAATTGATTGTATAAATGTTTAAAAATTTAGGGGCGTTAGAGCCAAAAATCTAGAAGAGAAAGAGAGAGGAACGAAGGCAAAGAGGAAGAAAAATGTTACAGGACTTTTGGGTATAAACAAAAGGTTATGGGACTAAATAGGTCACACCTCTTTCAAAGAGGACTTGTTAGTAATTTTCCCTTTAAATAACTAGCGATAACCCGTGCAATGCACGTATATATGATTCAAAAAAAAAAAAAAAACTTTAAAAATGGGATTGCAAAAACTGCAGTGAAACATTAATAAGTATCACATAATTGAGAACTACATTTTGGTATGATAAAAATAATATTCTACTGCCAACCCCCAAACCAAACAAAATAAAAGACTCAATTATTCATGTTTCGTATTAAAAAAATTAATTTAATATCAAATGTAAAAGAGAAAAATGCATTAGAATTGCATAAATATAAACAAAAACATATAAATCACAAAACTATATAAGCCCATCACCAAAATATCCTCGAAAGATAAAATTTTAAGCAAAATGATATATTCAACACTCAATGACCAGGTTAAATTACTTCAAAATTCTCAAATATGAAAGAATTTTTTAGTTTGGTAGGAAATTCTTTATGAGTGTGATACACACAAATAATTTTCTTACACATATTATTTATTTATTTATTTTTTGCAATTTTGGTACATAATATTCAATATTGATGTAATAAAAGGAAATTCAAAAACTCTCTAGTTGTCAAGCTTGGTATTATATTTATGACGTCACTTGCCAAAAAATTAAAATTTAGACAAAAAAATGTAAATGTGTGAAGCATTTTTGCCACACCTATGACAATATAAAATTATATATAGAGAAAGAGAGAGGGGAAAAGAGAAAGTGCAACTATAGACACCCCATTTTTGACCATCCTCGAGACTTGGTTGTGCTTGTAGGAACACCCAACAACTAGTTCGATTGCTCGCTAAGTACTAGACTGTCACGGCGGAACGTCACCGGTTCGAGCTTCCTGGACCCTATATCCTTTCTGCCCCTTTTTTGGACCATGACTAGGTCTTTTCAGAGTGACCTTTTTGGTGCACTGCTGGCCATGGCATGGCACTGCCAGCCATGGCTTTGTGTCTGCCGGCCACTGATGAAGCCCTGCCGGCCATCAGTGAGCCACTGTCGGCCATTACTGATGGCTGGCACCCTCCCTGTCTCAGCTGGTTTTCCTCCAGATCTTTTGAGCCAGCTGGATTTTTGTTTTTCGCCCTACATACACGTGTATGGAGGGATGAAGCCCTTGCCAAGCTTCTTGAAGAAGCTTTGGCTTTGCATTCCTCTATATAAGGAGAGAGCCTCTCTCCTTAGCAGAGGTTCAGCACTTTGACAAGGCATACACCCCTCTTTCTCTCTATATCTCTCTCTTGGAGTCCAAAACTCCATTGTTCTTGCCTCATTGCACTACCACTCATAGCCTACCACCTCCATCATCAACCTAAGCACCTTGGAGGACATTTTCAGAGCTTGAGGAGTTGATTTCTTGGTCCAAAGCCTGCTACCTTGTTGTGCTACAAGGGTAAGTCTCTATTTCCCCCATTTTGACATTATTTTGCTCCATAGTTTAGCTCTATTTGCAAGCATTTTTGAACTTTGACATAAACTGAAAAAGGTCTTGTTTTGAGCTCCTCTTAAGTTTGATTAAGGTCATTTTTCTGTTTGGGATTACCTTCCCCCTTGTATGCTTCATTCCCTCATGTTTTGAGCTATGCATTAAAGCATTCATAATGGCCTTGGTTTGGACTTTTAGCCACTGAAATCCAGTGGATTTTTAGTGGCTAGCATATGGTTTTGAGCCTCAAAATCAGAGAGGGGTAACCCTCTCACCCCTTATTCTCTTTACTAGCTTTCTTGGCCTTCCAAAGAGGCCCCTATTTGCATGCTTTGAAGCCTTGTTTCAGGCCACTTTTTGTGAGTTTTGTGACCTGCATGAACTCTGTCCAGAGCCCTTTTGGCCATTTTGTATATCTATCATGCATGTGTAGAGCAATCCTCCCCATGGCCTTTCAAAGGGACCTTTATTTGTATGCTTCCGAGGCTAATTCAAGGACCTTTTTGGTGGGTTTTAGGACCCTCATAACCTCTTTCCAGAGGTGGTTTTTCCATTTTGTGTGTCTACCTTGCATGTGTAGAACAACCCCTTGCATGGCCTTCCAAAGGAGCACTTCATTCTTACATGCATTGACTGAGTTTCAGTGGGTTTTGGGGTGTATTTTGGCATGGAATACTTCTTTTTTTGGCTGGTTTGGTGAGCTCTCATATGCTTCATATAGTTGTAGTACAACTCATGGTTCACTAGCTTTCTTTACATGCTTTGTTGACCCTTGATTTTAGCACCTTTTGGCCATGTCTTAAGCTGATGTTATGCATATTTTGGACTGTCTTAGCTCTATTTTTGGGTCCCATGGTCGAATGATGTTTGTTTTGCATGCTTGTAGTTCAATACCCATGCTTAACTTTGAGTTTTGAGGCTTATTCCATGCATATACTAAGGTGTGTTCATGTTTTGGGTCCATTATACATCATATTTTAGAGCTTTTATGAATGCCATATTGCCATGTTTTCTACTCCTTAAGTGTGCTTGAGAGTTGTCCATGAATGCCTTCTTTTTGGACCATTGAATGAGCTCCATTTCTTTGCATTCCGAGCCACCATTTTAGGCCATTTCCCCACAGTTTCAAACCTGCCTAGGGTCTGTTTGGGGTTGGTTTTTCCATTTGTACATTGCTTTGGGTACCTCTAGTGTAGCGCACTTCACTAGTTTCGGTACCCGGGCCCCCTAGCATGCATTGTGTGACGTATTTGCATGTTTCGAGACCATCTTTTGTGCCATTTCAGAGCTATATCATATGTCATTCTGTGCCATATTTCATCCTTTGCCATGCTTAGTTAGAGTTGCATGTTATGCCTTAGGATCGGTTCTTTGCATCCGTGCATGTTTGCATGTGTTTCGGTCGTTTCATTTCCATCACATGGCCACTGATTTGAGTGTGGCTGAGGTCCGGTCATATTGGTGTAAGTCCATCGTGCATTGCGTATGCCATTTTAGTCCATTGCATTGCGTATGCTAGGTTGCATGTTAGTCGTATTGTGTATGCCATCTCATTGCATTGTGTTTGGGATAGGAGTTAGCCCAAACACGGGAAACGAGGGACGTTTCATACTTCAAGTGATGGAATGTGTCTCAATTCTCGGTCACTGAAGCTCTTGATGATTCATGATAGAGTTCTAGGCTTTACTTGTTGTATTGGTGCATTCATTTTCATATTGATTTGCACAAGTTGGGATCTTTGGCCATCATACATGCGTGATTGATGGTCGTGGACCCGACTAGGCCTCTCCCTTGATGTTTTGAGGTGATTTGGGGTGGTATAGTGCGTACATACCCTTGGGAGACCCTCCCTTTCCTTTATTTTGTGCTTTGTTACAGCTTGGTGTCACAGCACACCAGTGGCCGGCAGTGCACCACTGATGGCCGGCAAACTCTCATCCTTGGCCGGCAGTGCCCTGTTGTTGGCCGGTAGTACACCTTTCATGGCCGGCAGGCCATTGGTGAACCCTCCAGTAGTGTTTTGGTAAGTTTCAGCAACAAACACTAGAAGACACCCTGCAACTAGAGCCTTTAAAGAGCAACCAGAAGGCGTTTCGAGGCGAGGAACCTAAGCGAGCATGCATGCCTTCCTTTTTCGAACAGAGCTGAGGCGGTCCATGGATTTGAATACTAGTTTATTTCATTTCTTAGTTAATTTGTTAATTAATTAGGGTTTTGTACTTATTCGAACTGTATTATTTATTCGGATTGTATACTATTTATTCGGACCCTCCAAGCGAGGGCACAATTGTAATAAGTGTGCGTATGTGTGATGTATGTCTTCCAACCCCACGTCTTTCTTCCTTTTATTTACTAGCTTATGATGGTTAGTTTAGAGCATGTTTCAATTAGCATATTTATACTCGCATGATTGCATTCATTCATTTGTTTTGCATGCACCTGGCTCGACGTATCATACTAACTGCATTGTATTTCAATTCCAAATTGAATATGTGTTAGCTGTAGCATTATCATATGCCATTCTTAGGATAGCCGAGCCTATTTCTAGTTGCATTTTGCATGTGTTGCATTAGCCATCCTAACATGAACTAGGATCATGCATATGATTACTAACTAGTTTCTATTTTGGCTCGAAGTACTCGGTAAGTGTTTATGCTTTAGCATCCTTGCATGCGTGTGAGTGACTGCCATGTTAGCATGCTTACCATGAGGCTATGTGCTTATATGATATATCTGCCTGAATGCCTTTGGGTGAAGGTTGGATTATCTGAATTGGAATAATGCATTGACTGTGAATTTTAAGCCCACTTGAGAGTGGCAAATCATCTTGTTTTCTAAGCCCACCTGAGGGTGGCAAATTCGCATTTTAGCCTACTTGCGAGTAGCAAACCGCTTTCAAAAACAAACATGAAATATTTTGTTCCAATTCGGGCGATCCAGTCTATACGTGTATGCTATATGCATCACATAGTAAATCTAGGCTAATAACCGGATTAAGAACGCATAATGTTTTCAAAACAAGATATCATGGTTAGTAGAGGCCGATCTTTGATAGGGCGAGCGGGGGTGCTCATGAAGTGACCTTCCCCAATTGTACCCAAGTTCCCGAGCCAAGGCAACTTTTGTGATGACGGACACGTGGCCTTAGGCAAATGAGTCAGGGTTTCCTAAATTCCCCAAAATAAAATATTTAGGTGGCGACTCTGTATCTGGAAAAGTAGTCCATGTTTGGCACTTCTTTCAAAAAAATCTGTTTTCAAAAACGATTTGCCAGATTTGGACCCTTTGATGATTCATCGGTCTTGCATTGCACTCTGCGAGATTAGATACAGGACCGTGACACTGAGTACTGAACTGTAATGAGCCCCATATGAACAAAACGAGATTTCCCTCTCGGGGCGTTCGGGGACGTCTACAGCAACACAATAGGTTAATTACGGAAGGCCAATACCATTGGGTCTGAGCTCAACAAGTCATTCACAATTAATAATTTAGTATTCATGTTGGTGGCCAAATCTCTTGACTTGAATACAAATGGCCCTGTTTGATTTCATTAATAGTTTTGTATACATTTATAATCAATTGAAATATAACTATTTATATAGGAGGAGAGATGTGAAATTGGATAGATAAATATAGATTATCTTTATTATATATTGAACTTCAAATTTAAATTATCTTCATTTTGAATTTTTTTTATAGATATAGATTATCTTTATATAGATTTTCTGTAATAGCTCCGGTCGTGACCCGACCCTTATTTCTTTCGTACAAAGATGTTGTATTAGAAAAAGGTTTTCTGTCAGAAATTGAGCTTAACTTGAAAATTTACTAAGTGTGAAAATTGAGTTTTTCAAAACTTACGATTTTGAAAATAATTTTTGGCAATAATTTTTCCTTATATATTAAATAGTCCAATTTTATGGGATTTTTCTACAAAGTATTAACTCTTTTACTTCAACATCAAACTTAGAAATTTTAGTCAAAAAATTTGTTTTATACTAAAACAGGGGAACCACTTTTTGATTTAGTTAGAATTCAATTTTTTTGCATTTTTTTCAAATCCAAATGAGAAGTGTTTCCTTATTTACTGTAAATGAAAAATAAATGTAAGGGGCTAAATGAAAGTATCTACTTAGATGGTTACATATGGAAATAAGGTTAATGTACTGGGAGTGTGTTAGGAGCTAAGCTGTGTGACTAGTTATGTCTAGGGGGATCGTTCGAGCGGTTGGTTTACCGCTCAAACAATGAGGAGGGTGCATCTAGTATCTTGTTTTGCAGACAAAAATCCTAAGAGATTGAGTTCACCACTCAAGCGGTCGACGCGATATTAGCAACTTAAAAGTTGCATTTTGGATAATTTCTTTCACTTTTTCTTTTCCTCTTTCTTCTCCTTCTCCTAAACTCCAAAACCCTAGCTTTCTCTGTCTAAAAATCTCTCATTTCACTAAGAATCAAGCCTAGATCCAATAAGATAGAGTGAAGATCAATGTTTCTACACGGAGGAGTCAGCTCAACATCCTACACCTGCTGCTCGGTGCTTAGCTCAGCTACAAGATTGGTAGATGGGTCAGTGAAACGAGCCCGTTTGCTAGCTCGACGTGGATCCGCGCTAACTTGGGCAGCAGCAGTTAAGGCCAAAGTGATCACGGTCCAGAACTTTGACCTGCAATGGGGACAAGTGGAGAGTTACTCGGGAGCTCAGTAGAAGTAGCCATTTCTTGTTCCTCAATCAAAAGGATTAAAGGCACGTTTGGAACTATTGGATCTGGAGGTGGAGTTGGTGCGCACATAAAATCTGTAACCTTGCTTTTATGTTTAGCTGAGTACTGGTAGCTCGGCATGTAACCAAGAAGATCGTGACAATCTCAGTGCTTGTACCTCAGTGTAGCTCTGATCGTAGCCTCGTTTGGGTTGAAATAATTTTCTTGCAACTCTTCAATGGCTATAAGAATAAATCAATTAGCACAGAATAATAAAGGTAAATAAGTTAGTCGGGCAAGGGGTGCAGCTTACCTGATGAACTAAAATTTTTGTTGATATACCAACTAGGCACATCAGCAGTCTCGTAATTGCCTGACACCCTGAAAAAGTCGTCATCATGCATATCTTTGTCCGATGTGCCGGTTATTAAACGTTCTTGGCCAGGCCTTATTTTCAAGTAATAATTAAATTTGTCGGTCGTGCGACCGAGCATGTATTGACGAAGGATCTCAGCCAAGCCTAATTGCAACCCTAATCGGTGATTTAGCTCGGTGACTCCGTTTATTATCCTAAGTGTTGGTGGATACTTGAGTGGTTGCCAGCTCGGTTCTTCTTCAAAACTCGTATATCAAAGGCTGCACTAAAAAGCGAGCCCCCCCTCCCCCTAATGATGGATAATATGGTAAAGGGACAAAAGTCCAAACAGCCCCAAGGAGTAGTGTCTTCTTTGGCTAGTTCTAAATGCACATCGGCCAGAATGTTGTACTTCTCATGGAACACAGCCAAACTGCCCGACATGTTTACTAGGTAACGGTAGCAGCCCATGGAAGCACGGTTCAACCTGCTTGGCATAATGTGTTTACCAAAGATGTTGGATGCTCAGTCCTGGAGAGCCCCTATGTTGATGTGCTTGGTCTCTTAGGATTCTACAGTTAAACACCAAGTGTAAGTGGTAGCACGGTCGTGTGAGCTTAGCCATAGCTCAGTCACTTTGAGCACGATTGCGGCTCGGTTTCAATGGTTTGGCAGAATTTAGCTCGGTCGTGCAAAGCAGGCTGGATATTAGCCCAGTCATGCAAACTTGTGCAATCCAGTAGCTCGGTTATCTCCTCTAAGTTTTATAAACAAGAAACTTGCTCGATCAAATCATAATTTTGGATCAAATTGGGATGAGTAGCTCGGTCAGGTCTAGATCGTCACCTGTTCATCACAGGAGATGATGAACAGTGTTTGAAACTAGGGGCACGAGGACCATTTGGCACCAAAAATAGGGCAGAACCCTAGCCTAATCGAGTTTTTGGTGGTCTTTTGGTGTTTTTACCATCCTCAATGGGTGAATGTGGTGAGTTGGGATGCAAGAACATGAGGAACACGAAGGAAAAGAAAAAAATGCCAAGGGATAGAAAAACTTAAAGAGTAGAGCTCCGACGAACGCTCCAATCGACGAGCAAGGGCTCCAATGATGACGACCACTCACAGATTACAGCAAAAACACCACGATTCGAATAAGAGACGCGAAAAATGTGAAGGGCTTTCTGGTTCCCTATATTGCCAACGGGAGATGATGCACAATGAAGGTAATAGACGTTTGGTGTGGTGGTTATGCATATGGAATGAGAAGGGGCGCCAAGATTTGAATTTGGAGGGGCGGTGCACGACAGCTGGGTCGCCTGTACGGGCCCAATGGACGAGCGACACGTATTTGTGATGGGACTGATGTCTGTTTTGAAGAGACGGGTTGAAAAGCTAAAGCATCAACTGGGCAAATGGTAAGGCCAAGTGTGGGGACTAGCATAGTTGAAGATAGTGAAATGATTTGGAAGTGTGGGTGGTGAGGCGCTTAACCGATCAGATGACGACCAAGCAAGGGAATGAGCTCGGCCAACGAATGTAATCCTGGCCACACAAGCGCGATCGGAATTAAGGGGCAATTGAGAGGGAGATTTATGACTAGCTATGGGCCGAGCTAGTTGGACTTCGATCGAGGTCTTAACTTGGGGAAAATGAGGCTATATTCTTTATCAGGGTCTTAGCCCGGTCAGGTTAAGGAGAGATGTTTGAGGCATTGGCTCGATCTAGAGATGTGCATTTTATCAAGAGTTGGATGACATTTGTCCTTGGTATGCTAGGCTCAACAGAGCAGGAGCTCGTTGTGGACTAGTGAGCTCGGTTGGGCCAACATTTAGGCTTATCTGTTAGGACCAAGCAGGTAGCGCGGTCCCAAGGGAAGATTGTGACATTGTGCTGGGCACAACCCGGTAAGGAATGCTACGTGGCGTGATTGGATTGCAGGAAAGAGATTTCACCGTCCATATGCGTCAATACCGTAAGGCGGTTTTAGTATTTAGTGTTTGGCAGTATTTACACTTACACGTAGAAGAAGATAAGAGGGAGTATATCCACACGTCCAAGAGAGGACGGAGAGAGAGATGTATGCAGAAACTATATAAACAGTGCAGCGCCTCCATGCACAGGTCTGGAATTTTTCTAGTTATTAGAGCTACCTGCATTGTGTCTCCTCTCTCTCTCTCTCTTTCTTATTCTCTAAGTCTGCTAACTTGATCATCAGAGAGGTTTTCTGGCTGCACACCTGCCGGGTAGCTCACCGTCGTTTTTGTTCTCAGGTTGAGCGACATTACTCAAAGCTTGAACACAAGGAGTACGAAGAGCGACGAATATTTCCTCCCTATACACTTACTATTTTGAATCACAAACCTAGTGATCAATAGTTTCCTATTCGGAACTTCATAACATGGCCAATAGTCGTATCACTAGGAATCACTTATTTCTCATCATGTGATCGGTACACTCTTCACTATTAGGAATCACAATGTTTTAACATGTGATCAGTTGTCACTTCACTACTAGGAATCACAACGTCTTGACATAGGATCAGTAGACCATTTCATTACTAGGAATCATTCTGTCTTGAAAAATGATCAATAGACTGTTTTACTACTAGGAACCATCATGTCTTAACATATGATCAGCAATCTATTTACTACTCAAAACCACAATCTTATAACTGTGTAGCCAGTGGTCTAACACTTCCTAGGAATCACCAGTTTCCTATCTTTGTGATCAGTGCACTCATTAGGAGCCACCTATTTAAGCATATATTTAGAATTATAAAAATTCAAAAGATACATTCACCCACCCTAACGGGTTGTCTAATCTTTACTTTCAAGCAAAGTCACATAGCAATCATACATGCTATAATTGATACAAGGATAACATACTAATTACCTTAGATAAATTCAGAGATATCATCATGCAATCTTATAATTTCCTTTAATCACACTTGATATATCTAAATGTTTCTTTAAGAACCTCGCAAGGCTTATGGTTGTCAGGTGGAACAACATTTTCTGATATCATCACTTACCCTAAAATCGAACATGGTGAGGAAAGTTTCCAGGAAAACTGGAGGGTCACACCGGTCCTACTTAAGATCTAGTTAACCTTAGATAAAACTTTCAAGAGCATGTTCTAGTCCATGAGAAAGAAATTTAGAATTTAGTTTTCCAAGGGAAAAATTAGGTTAAAACAAACCAAGTTTATAAAACTTATAAGTAATTAAAATTTGCTTTCAAAATTACACCACTCATAAAAGTTGACCGGTACTCTCATAATTAAGTCCATTATTTCTAAATAAAAAACTAGAAATCTTTTAGCTAATACTAAAGTTTGGCTTCTTTTCCCAAAACAAAACACTTTTGAAATAATTAAATTATAACCAAAGACTTTCTCAAAACTTAATTTCCTATCACTTTGGGAATAAAAAGATTAAACCCAAAAATTTCATCTAACCATAAAGGTTTGAAACCAAATCCATTTTAGTTGTCATTTATGAACAAATAAGAAATACTCTTTAGTCAAGGTTAAACTTTGGTTTCTATTACAGAAAATCAAAATACTTTGGGAATAATAAAATTAATCCCAAAGACTTTCTCTAAACCCGAAACTTTATAATTTTTTTTCTTTTCCCTTTCCTTTCACTATGGTGAAACTATTACATATTAGAAATTAAAGCCACTACAAATGGAAATAGAAATGCAACTACAACTGTTATAATTACAAATTGTCTAAATCTGCAAAACGAAGTTCGTAGTTGCATCTGGAATCGTCTGTTTAGCCAAGACACACTTCTCCACTTGTAATGCTTATCTTTGTATAAAACACATTACAAAACTCTCTTCTCGATGTCGCTAACTCGATGCTCACTATTCATATACACACTTGGATACAAGATTAGTTAATAAACCAATAAAGTGAATATTACACAAGTAATTTCAGCTATAACTGACAATGTGTAATTCAAAAGCTATAGATGCATTGCAGTTACAAGAATGTTATGAGTTGCATAGCTATAAATCAATTATACATAAAGGAATATTATGGTTATAATATTGACAATCCAACCATGCAACTATCAACAAATATATATAATAATAGAGTTAAACTCCCACTTACTATTTTGGAGTAATTTCATTGATTACTCATCAAGATATGATATAATTCGCAATTAATACAACCAAAAATAAATAGAAGGAATTAAGAATTAATATTATTACAATGGCAAGTTATACCATCATGCGATAATGCAACATAATCTATATAATAAGGGA
Organism: Camellia lanceoleosa; assembly: GCA_025200525.1. NCBI lineage: Eukaryota > Viridiplantae > Streptophyta > Magnoliopsida > Ericales > Theaceae > Camellia > Camellia lanceoleosa. The sequence continues at coordinate 174,136,234 of CM045759.1, read as the reverse complement.
GAAAGCTTTTTGAAAATATATAAAAATGTATGTGAGATACATTTTGATCCAATGGTTGAGATGAATCTTAGATATATATCAATGATTCAGATCAATCCTCTCAAATATTAGTTCCCGCCCAAAAACTCTTCTCTCTCCCATGTCTCTGAAAGGTCACCGACCTACCCCCCCTCTATCTCTCTCTCTCCCTCTCTCCTCATCCTTGATTTTAAACTCTGTTCATCATACTGTCACACAAACCTTCTCCATCTCTATGTCCAGCTCTTTGGTTTCAGTTCTGGACTGGAAAGTTTTGGTTGTGTAACCTCCAGCAAATGGGTTTCTAACTCTGTTTCTATCTCAAGCAAAGTTTTGATTTCTCTTGAATATATTATTTCTCTTGAATATGAAATGGGTTTTGATTTATAATATATTATTTCTTTTGATTTCTATCTCCAGCAAATGGGTTTTGATCTCTTGAATATTATTTATCTTTGTGTAACCTCCAGCAAAGGTTTTGGTCTTGATCTTCTCTCTTCCTCCCTCTCTCTCTCTGCCGAAATAAAATAGAACAACAAGGGAACAAGGGTTGAAAGGGAGTCATCACTGCCAAAACCGGACCGAAGTCTGTCCCCAGCCAGAGCGTCACCGTCCCCGGTTACCCCTTTCTTGGATGAGGATGTTATAAGGACTCTCCTCAGTATTCCTTTATGGGAGATTGCTGACCTTGATCAACCAAGTGGAAAGGGTGATAAGAAGATTCTCAGAGAGGTGTGTTCCATTTCTTTTGTTTTGGTTTTACTTTCGTATCAGGGCCATGTTGCAACACACAGTGCTTCTGCATTATGTCGTCTTTTGTTGCTTTGTAATTGATTTTTGTAAATTGAGTTGTCTTTTGTTGCTTTGTAATTAATTTTTGTGGATTTGATGGGTAGTTTGATCCTGTTTTCAAGTTTTTGTACTCTTTCATGTGTGAATCTTGAGCAGCATTAAATTTTGCTTATTTCTTGAAGGTTGCCCAATTGCTTGGTTTGCATGAAGCATCTATTCTGCCTAAAAAAAGCAATTCAGGTGTGTATTTTTATTTATTTTTTATTTTTCTAATTATGATATATATAATTTGCTTATTTGTATATGTATATATATGATTCCAATATGTATGTTTAATTTGAAATGGTTAATTTGAAATGTTTACGGACACCCTCTGTAATCTGATGTTTGAAACATTGGGCAAACATTTCAAACATTACCAGAACTTTAGATCTTGAGTCTAAGATCCAACGGGATATCAGGTCCTTTCCCTTCTGATTTTTCCAAACTTGGAAACTTGACTGGCCTGTATCTTCAATTCAATAATTTCTTTGGCCCTTTGCCTTCAGATTTCTCGGCTTGGAAAAGTCTCTCAATCATCAATTTATCCAACAATGGTTTCACTGGTAGTATCCCTTCTTCAAGTGCAAATTTAACTCACCTCACAGCTTTAAATCTTGCTAACAACTCGCTTTCTGGTGAACTCCCCGACTTGAATCTCCCTAGCCTGCAAGTGGTCGATCTATCCAACAATAATCTCTCAGATCGTACCTCGATCTCTTCAAAGATTTCCAAGTTGGGCATTCTTAGGTAACAATCTTTCATTGAAATTCATCCCTCCGTATTTCCACCCAATGCTCAACCATCAAAGAAATCAACAAAACTTAGTGAACCCGCAATCGGGAATCATAATTGGCGGTTGCGCTCTGGGATTTGTGGTACTTGCTTTCCTGATGATTGTCTGCCGCTCAAAGAAAGATGGTGAAAAAGGGGTCTCAGCCAAATCACAGAAGAAAGAAGTGTCTGCAAAGAAAGCAATTTCCGGGAGTCGAGATGGAATCATATATAATTTGAAATGTGATTATTATATATACATGTATACATTTCAAATTAAACATTTCAAATTGGAATCATATATAATTTGAAATGTTTGAAATGTTTGCCCAATGTTTGATTTTTCACATGTTTTTGATTTATGAAATGAGTTTGATTATTATATATATAATTTTGAACACACACCCTCTGTAATTTGATGGCTCTGTTAATTTGGTCCCCTGTGACTCTTTATTGAAACACCCATTATTCATTTTCTTTATGTAAAAAATTGTGCATATCTGTTAACCTTAAGTTGTGTTCATATTAATTTTGGTAAAGTTTCTTTTGAATTTGTTAAACCCATGTTCTATTTTATTTTTTTGGTGCAAACCCATGTTCTAATTTTGGTTTGATGAGAATGTTTTTGTTTTCTGTTATTGCTCACTTTTTCAAATTTTGTGAAAGTTAAACCCATGTTTTCAAATTGCTCACTTTTGTGAAAGTTAAACCCATGTTTTAAATTTTGTGAAAGTTAAACCCATTTTGTGAAGTTGTGTTTGTATTGCTCATTTTTTCAAATTTTGTTCTAATTCTTGATGCTATCAATAGGATATTCTTGAACCAATAGGATATTCTTGATGCTATGGCTTTCATTTGTGATAATCTGTTAAAACCATGTTTCAGTTTGTGAAAGTTTCTTAGATCTATCTTTATCTCATTGTTTTGGATCTAATATCTAGAAATCTTTTTCTTTTTTTTTTTTTCTCTCAAAGAGTCAACTTGGAATTTTACACAAATTGTTATTGTTTTCTTTTTCTTTGCTTCAACTAGGTCTTTCCTTGCTGCACTCTGCTTCCACCATGCATATCAGTAGGTAAGAAATTCAACTTCAGTGTTTCTTTCATTTGTCCTTTTAAATTTGTATATTAAAAAAAAAAATTGTTTAGTACAGTTAAGATGGTCTGAGTCTTTTGATAAGGTCAATTAACAATGACTATTCTATTGTTGCTTCTATGGTTAATTTTTGTAATCACTTCCCCTACCATATTGTTATTAGCTTGCAATTTGTTTCATTCAGCATCTTAAATACTCAACTGAGGGTTCAATGCACTTTTGTTTTAATAATTACATAGAGTACAGGGATGTATATGTACAGTGTTTCTCTTAGTTCATATCATCTCTTAGTTCATTTTGAATTTTGGAGAAAGAATGAAACAACAAATTACTATTTTACATAATACCAAGGGTTTGATGACATAGATATAAAACAACAAATTACTGCTCCTTTAAAAATAAAAACATTGACACTTATAAAATTTTATTTTGATGATATTGTTTCTTTTCTCTCATCCAAGGGTTTGTTTGGAAATTGTTTATTTTATTTTATTTTAGTTAAAATTTTATTTTGATGATATTTTTTGTGTTAGTTTTTGGCTTTTTAACCAAAATACATAAGAGTTAAATTAATCTATTTTTATTTCTTTTTCTTTTCTCCTTCAATTAATAAGTTGATAGAGTAATGTTACACAAACTAACAACCTTACAATTTTTTTTACTTATTGATGTGACACTTAGGGCATGTTTGATTAGTAGTATTATAGCATAGGATTGGGATTGTTAGTTTACGGACTCACAATCCTATGTTTGATTGTTAGTTCATAATTTTAAGTATAAAGAAAAGAAAATAAAAGAAAATAAAATGAATATATAATAAATGGTTATGTCACAAATTTGATTGGATAACAAATTCTTCACTAATTCATAGGATTATTAATCATGTCAATCAAACAAGGCCTTATTACGTTATTGAAGTAGTACTATTTCAGATTTTCAGTTTTATTTATTGCATAAAACACCCGCTCATAAAACATTGGTAACATTTATTAGTTTGCATACCATTTTGATAACATTCAAATTTGATTTACAAATAACCTCTCTGATTTTTCGTATTTTCAAAATAATGCATGATAATTTCATTTGGAATTCTATTAAATGTCATTATCAATATACACAACCAACCACTCATTAAAATAAATAGGAGTTATTTTTTGTATTAGTTTTTGGGTTTTTAACCAAAATAGATAGGAGTTAAATTAATCTTCTTCTTTTTTTTCTTTTTCTTTTCTCCTTCAATTTATAGGTTCATAGAGTAATGTCATACAAACTAACAACCTTACAATTTTTTTTACTTATTGATGTGACACTTGGGGCATGTTTGATTAGTAGTATTATAGCATAGGATTGAGTTTGTTAGTTCACGGACTCACAATCCTATGTTTAAGTATAAAAGAAAAGAAAATGAAAGAAAATAAAATGAATACATAATAAATGGTTATACAAAAGGTCAAAAGTTATACAAAAGGTCAAAAGATTAATTTATACAAAAGTTATACAAAAGGTCAAAAGTTGATTGTTTCAAGATATTGTAGTTTGTGAAGTTATTAGAACTGTGGTCATTTATGAAATTATTTGAACTAGGTTCTAATTCTAATCATTTTAGATTGGGCTTCTTGATATTTGTAGTGTGCTTGGTTTAAAATTATATTTAAGCTTGCCAATCTCAAATCGATTAACAGAAAGAGCTGTACAATCATGATATTTCTATGTCTATCTTTGTATTTATTTATTTCTATGTCATATGAACTTATGAAGGTTAAGTTGCATTTGCTGCATGCTAATTCTTATTTGGGCATAATCTGATCTCCACCGTCGCGTCGCGTCACCTCCGATCTCAACCCACCACGGCACCTCCGTCCTCCATCGCAGAGAAACTGTAAATCATCTATACACATCTCTGATTTTTATATTTTTTGAATAAGGGAGAATAATTTTTTTTTTTTTCTTCTTCCATTAATTTATTATTAGGTTGGATGCTCTGTATTACTTTGGACAAATATTTGAACAAAATTCAAATATTGGATGCTCTGTATTACTTTGGACAAACATTGGGTTTGCTCACTCTATATTATTCACTAAAACTGGCTTCTATTATTATTTTAATAGTTGGGTTTTGATTGTTGTGAAATAGGATGATGAGTGACTATAAGGTGGGAAAGTTCTCTGTGGATTTTCATGGACCCAAAGACAGTAAATCATCTATACCCATCTCTGATTTTATTTATTTATTTTTGAATAATGGAGAATGGTTCTTTTTTTATTTTTAATTTTACATTTTGTTTGAATGGCTGAGATTTTTTTATTTTATATTTTATATTTTTTGAATACGAGAGAACAGTTTTTTTTTTTTTTTTTTTAAATTTATTTGCATTGGCTTTACATGGATTATTCTTAGCTATATCACTTGGTTGCGTCATGACTTTCAAAGTTGATAAAAAAAAATATTTTTTCTTTGGTTTCCATGTCAGAGAATTTCCTGTTCGATTGGAGAACCCTCATGTTATATCAACAAATTAGATATGGGCTAGAGTTGTATCAGCTGGTCCATCTAGTTACTCTTTCAACTCTTCATATCGGAGTCGTGATTCCATAGAATACAAGCTGGAGCTTGGTAATGCTATTGGTACGTAATTAGGTACTGATAATGATGGTTTTAGGTGTTGGGTATCACAAGTACTATCAATGGGTCAATGATTTGCATACCATGCACAATGATAGTTACAGGGAGTGATAAATTCTTTGACCCCCCTTGGTTTAGCTAGAATGTGAGCTTTTTTAGATCTGATCCTGTTGAGCTTTTTTAGATCTAATCCTGTTTTCCTGACAGAGGGAAATTTGGGCTTTTCAGTGCACTTGATGAAGATGTCATTAACATTCTTAGCTAGGAAAATTACAAATTAACCTTTAATTAAATTAGTCTTCTATTTGATATCAGTAGCCTCATTGCCATAATAACTACTTCATAAATTATTTGTTCCTTAAATTTGATGCTGCAGTCAATTTTGCATTATTTAATAAATTATTTTGTATAAGCATTATTTGACAATTTTCCATTTTCCATTATTTTGCAATCAATTTTCCATTTTTATAAGCATTATTTGAATTTTCCTGTTTAAGTCATTTTATATTTGAATTTTACATTTTATGTTTTCCCTTATTATATAAATTCAAAAACCCTCTTCACTTACTTGACAATATGTTAAACATGTTTTTTTATTTTATTTTACTGTTTTTGTTGAATTTTCTTTCTTTTGGGTCAAAAAATAAGTTTTGTTAAAGTTTTCATTGCCTAAGTTGCAATACATTTGCATAAGTCTTTTCTTGAATGACCTTATCTTATTTTTTTTCTTTCTTTCTTTTTGGGCCCATGATTTTATTATTGGTATTTATTGCAGAGGTGCAATTTTTTAATGGACCTATTTTGAATGAAATAACTTTCCATACATTTTGGTGATTTTTTTATTATAGAGCCAATGCAAATAATGCTTATTTTGAGTTTTGTCTGGGAACATTTTGTTTTGCTCTGAAGTCTATTGTGTAGTGTTCTGCTTTGCTTAATTTGGTGGAAGGGTTGTGATGGTAAGATAGTGGCAAATGGTTGTGTTCAAGAAATACTGTATGAAGTTCTGACACAATTGATTCTTATGCTATGAATGAGAAGAATATACAAATGAAGCATATTTTTGTATGCATATTTTTGTACATGGTGTAGCTCATTTTTTGAACAGGAATGCAAAAAAAAATATGTGAAAGATAGACCCCGCAAAGGACTGATGGCTACTTCTTCCTACCGACAAATTGTCTTTCAACACAATTTTTTCCCTTCCTAAAGACAGACCCCACATGAATATATTAAATTTTAAGTTTTTTTTTGGTTAATTTTTCCTAAATTTTAATGATACCTACAATTATTCAAACAAAATTGGCTTATGTGTGGTGGCAGCATACACTGTTTCTAATATATTCATGTTCCCCATGATTAATTAAATGTTGAGGATGCATTAAATTAATTAATTAATTCACATTATTTACACTGAACATTATAATTACATTTTAATCTCAACATTATTTACGCCGTACTTTTAGGTATGGGCATATGCTAGTATATTTATATAGCACACTCCAAACAAACTTTTAGTGTCCCTTCACATTTTTTAACAATTAGGCCTAGGTGAGTATCATATTTTTTTAATTTAAAAAGGGTTGGGATTACAATTATATTAAATTAATAATTGATAATTTATTAAATAGTATTGGGATTACAATTATATTCTAATCCCAACATTATTTACACCGCGCCTTCAGGCACGGGTATACGCTAGTCATAAGCAATCATAGAAATAAGACCATTATATAGAAAAAATAGAAATTGTTTTACCAAATTTTCTCCTAGAACAAACTTGTTTGGAGACATTTGATACCGTCAAAAACTTCTTGACTAGACGAATCTCTTGAAATTCTTAAAACATGAATTCCAATACTTTGATTTTCCCAAAATTTGATTAATCAAATTAAATCAAAATTGTTACTAATCTTTTAGAACAATATACGGAATAAATCCAAAATCGAACTGAATTATAAAGTGAATAATTAAATTCATTAAAATTCTGACTGTCAAATATTCTTCCTCATTCCACGCAAAAGTAATCATGTTCAAATAACAAATTAGTAGTCTAATTTACTAATTCCATTTTATTTTATTTATTCGTATTATATATCCTACTTCTTGTTTACATAAACTTGTAAAGAAAGTTAGCTACAAAAAATAAATAAATAATTAATAATAAAACAAATCAAATAAATTAGTAAGAATCTTCAATAATAAATTCTTACTTTTATACACTCCTACCAACTTAAACAATAACAATCAAATAACTCATGCAATAACAACTAATCAATACAAAATAAATTACATGAATAAATTATTAGAAATAAAAAATAATCCAATAACTCTAGGCAATTAAATTAATTTTAATTCCAAGAGTTATTAGAATAAATTAAAGTAAAAATTAAATTATTTTTTCGAAAACTATTTATAATGAATCTGTTTTAAGATTGTTGGTATCTTTTCATAATAATATATGAAAAATATATAAAATCAAATAAATAGAAATGAAAAAATATTTTTTTATTAAAAGGATGAAATACAGAATAATGACACAACTAAAAGTAAATAAATGAATTAGATTACATTACTAATACAATAAATTATTAAAAGATTAGAATTCATCAAATTTAAGAACAAATGATAAGAAAAGAAGAAAATTGAAGCATGCACTAAAAAGTTTTCTTAAAACAAATTCACTGCTTCCCGATGGATGCTGGAAGTATGTCGGCGTTTGTCTCTTAAGATACGACGGTCGAAACTCGCTAATGCAGAAACACTTTCTGAATATCTTCGACAAACTTGACAATGGATGCACTCACTCTAACAAAAACCAAAGAAGAGGCTAACAAAACAATATAGGGGAAAAAAATTTCGTGTAAAAAACTATCTTCAATTTTTCATCTCAAAATACCATTTCAATTTCTATCACAAAACTTCTTTAAAAATACCTACTAAGTTGAAGAAGAAAAGCCTCTATTTATATTAATAGGGGAAAACCTTAGCCATGAACGCTAACATCAATGGGGTCATCAAATATCATCAACTTCAGCCATCAGAGGTTCAAAACTCCAAAATTATTATATAAATCATAATGTGTATATAATGTATAAGTTTTGAGAATTAAACTAAATATGTTACAAAATAGATACAGACATTTGGTCACATCCCAATCCAAGCTCAATCTCAAACACATGCATAAGCTAAGCCCAACACAGCTCAATCCAAAACTCAAGATTAGGTCCAACACATGCACATACACAAACCTAGGCCAATCCATACCAGTACTAAAACTAAACCTAAGTCTAAACCCAAGACTACCTTCAATTGATGTCCACTTTATGAGACAATTCTCATTCACAACTCAATGGTCACTGCTCATTATTTTTGTATTATAATCTTCTCATTTAAAAAAATACAAAACCATTCAAACCCATATCAACCGACAATTAGGTCCTATTTTAATTTTAAATTAAAGTTCACGAAAACTTATTTATTTTCCAAAAATATGTAACAAATTTTTATTCAAGTAATTATTTATCCAAGTTCGTAGCAAATACAAAGATAATTACTCGTATAAATTTTTAAAAAATTTTAAAATCCATTTGAATCATTTACTTAATTGCCAAGCTTTAACATATATATACACACTTCGATCCCAATAATACCAAAAAAAAAAAAAAATGGAAAACAAGTGCAAAAAGAGGGAGAAACGGAGAATATTCACGTACTGTACTACTGCAAAGACGCAAACACCCCCTTTCTCCAACAATTTTACTCTATTTACTCAAATCTCCAAACCCTAATTCCATAACCCCTCTCTCGGCGGCGCGTGAATGCCTCTTTCTAAAACAATGATCAACCACTACACACACGTGATTTCCCTCGGCCTCGGAACCGCCGGATTCACGAGATCCTCCGCCACCGTTTTCAGCGGCGGCGACGCCGGAAACCTAGAGGAGAAATTGCGAAGGGGAGCTTCGTCGAGGTGGGCGTCGTCGAAATTCAAAGCGTAACTGAGGGGGTCGTAGTTGAACTCCCCCGAGGAATGGTGCCTCCGGTGGTTGCGGCCGATCCGGCTGATGAGGAGGCGGCACTTGTCCTTGATCTCCGGCAGCTCGTGAGCTCGCGACCTGAACCACGTCGACGACGCTCGCAACAATCTCGGCCGGTCTTCGGAGCATAGGGATTCACGGCGGTTGTTGCGGTAACAGCAGGAGAGGCATAGAGATTGCTTGAGTTTGTCTTTGAAGGAAGGTGAAATGCTCTGTTCGTTTTCCATGGGAGAGTGTGAGAAAGAGGAGAGAGAAAGTTGTGGTGAGGAGACAGGGGGGTAGGAATTGGTGATTGGGGTATCTATAGGTGAGAAGAGTTAGAGGGGTGAAGAGACGGATAAGGACATTGGGTTAGGAACGTGGGAGGAGAGAGAAGACGCTGATTTTGGGGATTATGTTGGAGTGTGCTTGTGATTTTTTGAGTAATTTCGGATGAGTCTTATTATGCAATAGACCGCGTTTGGAACGCGGGTTTTTTGTGGGTGGGAGAGGGATTTGGATAAGTCATTAAGTCATCTCTTTTTGCTCCATCTTTTGGCTGGAGCTGCATGTGAAGGGACTGAGGGGTGGCCGACTCATCTATCTGCCTTCTTAATAAAAAAAAAAAAAAAACAATTCCCTACTAATGTGGCTTTTGCCAAGTGCCACCTTATAACGATTGAGTATTTAAAATGATATAAATAAATGTTTTTTTTTTAATTTTTATAAAAGTATATATAAAAAAATAAGGAGATATTGTGATTAAAAAATATCAATAAATAAATAAAAGTAAAAAAGAAATATATTTTTGTAGTGCATTCTAAACATTCTCTTAATAAATATTAACAGTATAGTAGTGATATAATAAATTTTAAATGTATTCCAAAAGGAAATTATTGTACTTGTCATTCCTAATGTACACCTTTTTTTTTTTCTTTTTTGGTGGTTGATTTCTTTAAGGTAAACGTTTGCACCTCTTAAAAAGCTTTCTCAATTTGATTTACAATAATGTGATATAGTATGTGTCAATTTTTATTTATCACACTCAATTTTGTATTCTTCGTTTGGCAATATATTTTTTGGCTAAATTAGTTACAAAAAGACAAAATAAGTTAAAAATTAATAAGATAAAATGTCACATTCAAACCATAATCGCTTTATTTTTTTCTCACAAAAGCTAAAAAAACCAAAAAAGCAAACCAAACAAACTTTTAGTCCCAAGATAAACAACCGAAAAGTAAAAAAAAATAACTAAAAAAATCTATTACCAAACGACAACATAGCCCAACTCCTATGGTACATCATTACAGGAGGATTTGTAAGTTTAAATTGTGAGTTTCTAGCATTACTCTTTCTTTAAATCTCCCAATTAATTCACATCTACTTTGCTATATCATTGTGGGTCAAATACTCTCTAGGGCTGAATGTAAAAATTGAAAAAAAAAATCGTAAACTGACTCGATTTTGTCAATGCACGGTTCGATTTTGATTTTTGAAATAGGCAATAACGGTTCGGTCCGTGATTTTATAGCTACGAATCCAGTTAGAACCGCTTGGACTGTTTAAATTATATATAATTTATTACTGAATGTAAATACTAAAATATTTTATTATTATTATTATTGACAGGGATAGGCCCACAAGGACCACGGCCCACCATGAGTAAACCCAAGCCCACCATTTAGACCCCATTACACAACCCGGCGGTAAAACCAGATGCAAATTTGGAAGCCAAGCGAGAAAGGCCAATGATGTTTCGGACACATGACAGTGTATCAGCCCATGTCAGCAGACAAAGATCTGCAAAGTTATTGCCACAGCACATCACCATTAATGCAACCCATCACCGCATTTATTGCGACAACACCCCTCAGCCGGAATGGCACCCCCTCACCCTGAACGAGACGAACCACGGTGCAAGCTTTCGGCAAAAAGGTCAGAACGACTAAGACAGCGAAATGATTACCGGAGGATATAAACAAAGCTCGAAGACAAGAAGAAGGTTAAGTTTTCATCTCCTATCTCTCTCTCTCTCTCTCTCTCTACATTTCTGTCCATCACCTTCTCTAATTCACACACCGGAGGGTTCGCCGGGGGACTACCCCGTTCCCCGATTGAACTTGTTTGCAGGTTATCCAGTGGGCTTGAGGAGCTTGGATCGGTCCAACCCATCCACGAGGACTCACTGTATCATCAGTTGGCGCCGTCTGTGGGAATTGGTTTTATCCGTGCGCCAGTTGTGTTCATTGCCGCCGGAGACCCTTTTCCAGCAACCTTTTTCACCTCATCCGTCACGTGCATGGTAACGACCAGATCCATGGCTTCCCACCACAATGCCGCCGATCACCAGACCGACCCTCCCAATCCAAACAACCCACCACAGTACTTCATCGAGCTCACCAACAGCATCAACCGTATGGCCGAACAAAACCAGGCCTTAATCAACGCTCTGCTCCAGCGGAACCTCCCTATTCCTCCACCACCTCCAGATATTCCACCCCATCCAGAACAAGTCCCAGGCCATACTGTCCCACAACCCAATCCTCCCAACTCGGGGGGCTTGCAACTCACTCACCCACCCACACATACATCCACCTCCTCCACCCCCACGTCCGTCAGTCATAGCTCCAGCTCCTGAGGGAGAAGCTAGCAGCGTCCAACATTTATCTCCCTCTGGTGGTGACAACATTCCCCTTTGGGACGCTGAACTTCGAGCCATGAAACTCCAACTCCAAGGGGTCATGCAGAACATCCAGCATAAGCCCTCCATTACAGCAAACTCCTCATTTGTCGCCTCCATCCGAGACAAACCCCTACCCCCCAAGTTCAAAATGCCTGCCATCGACCCCTTTGACGGAACAACCGACCCCGTCGACCACTTGGAAACCTACCGTACACTCATGATCCTCCATGCTTTCCCCGACGAAATCATGTGCCGAGCCTTCCCCGTGACTCTAAAGGGATCGGCTCGGCTATGGTTCAGCCAGTTGCCACCAGATTCGGTCTCTACATTTCAGCACCTTAGTGACTCTTTCCTGAGCCACTTCATTGGAGCCCAACGCCAGCGACGTCCGGCCACCCAACTCCTCAACATCCGTCGAGGGGAGTCATCACAGCGACTTTGTCACTCGCTTCAACACCGAAGCCTTACAAGTCGCTGAAAATGACGATAAGGTCATCCTCACAGCCTTCATGGCTGGTCTGTGGTCATCCGATTTCCTCTTCTCCCTCTCCAAGAACCCCCCGACGTCCATGGCAGCCCTGCTCTCCAAGGCCCAAAAGTACATGAATGCCGAGGACTCTCTAGCCGCTCGGCAGGACTCCACAACTAAATACCTTACCCCCAGAGAAAAAAGAAAAGACCAAGAACCCAGTAACACCCGACCTCATAACCAAACATCCCGCTATGCCGACCGACCTCCTCGAGCCGACCGGTCAGCACCAGTCAAACCCCCCAGTCGGTTCGAGCGATATACACCCCTCAATACTCCCATGGAACAAGTCCTCAACCAGATCCAGCGGGATTACCCCCTCAAGTGGCCTCTTCCTCCACGGAACCCTTCCGTCCGTAAAGACCAGTCGAAATATTGCCGTTTCCACCAGGATCATGGCCATAACACCGATGACTGCATCAGCCTCAAAGATCAAGTGGAGACCCTCATTCGCCAGGGGCGCCTGAGCCGATTCACCGATACCCGCCCTCATCAGAGGCAAAGGATCGAGCCCCACAGAGACAATCACAGGCATACCCCTCCTCGGCGACCAGCTCAACCAGACCAAGGACGTGATCGACCCCACCAACAACCTCGGCCTCAAGGTAATCCGCCTCCGCCAGTTGGTGAAATCAAAGTTATTTCAGGTGGTCTTGCTTGTGGTGGACCATCTCGCTCAGCTCAGAGGGCAGAGCTTAGAAAGATACGACAGGGCTCAGACAAGACAGTTGCCACGGTCGACCGACCCCCCAAGCAACCCAAGCAGTGGACAGAGCCCATTACCTTCACGGAAGCCGATCAGGCAGCATCCGTTATCCTCACGATGATCCCCTTGTCATCTCCACTGTCCTCTCCAATTATAAGGTCAGACGAGTCCTCATTGACAATGGCAGCTCGTCGGACATCATTTTCTTAAACTGTTTCCGCCAATCAAGATCGGGAAGAAAGCACGCCCCACTCCAAACTCCTCTCGTTGGTTTCACCGGTGATCGGGTGACCTCTGTCGCTCCATTGATCTCCCCATCACCATTGGGGAGTACCAGCGCAGACCACGGTTGCTTACTTTCCTTGTTGTCGATCGCCTCACCACAACATCATCCTCCGCACCGCCCTCAATGCCTTCCAAGCCATCACATCCACCTACCACCTTGCCCTCAAGTTCCCTACTGATTTTGGGGTCGGAACGGTAAGAGGAGAACAGACCGTCGCCAGAGAATGTTATGTGGCCTCACTTAAAGAGGTCAAATTGAAGGAGGCAATGATCATTGAAGGACTTGACGTCCGAGATGAGGACGAACTGATCAGAGGCGAACCTGTGGAGGAACTCATCGAAGTTAACATCGATCCCACCAACCCACTCAAAACTGCCAAAATTGGCAGCCAATTGCCTTCCCAAGCCAAGGCCGACCTCACCGCTCTCCTGACCGAACACAGAGACGTCTTCGCCTGGACTCATGCAAACATGCCAGGCATCGACCCCTCTTTCATCACCCACCGCCTCAGTATCGAGCCTCATTTCCGACCTTACCGACAGAAGCAGCGTATTTTCCATCCAGAGCGCAACAATCTCATAGCTGCAGAGGTTGACAAACTTCTCGAGGCCCAGTTTATCCGAAATGTGGATTATCCTAAGTGGCTGTCCAACGTGGTCCTGGTCCGCAAAAACAATGGCAAGTGGCGTCTCTACGTCGACTACTCCGACTTGAACCGAGCTTGTCCCAAAGATAGCTACCCTCTCCCCCGCATTGATCTACTGGTCAACGCCACGGCCGGTCATCAAATGCTCAGCTTCATGGACGCTTTTTCAGGGTACAACCAGATCGTGATGCACTCATCCGACCAGGAACACACGTCTTTCATCACCGATCGGGGCACTTACCATTACCGTGTCATGCCGTTCGGACTAAAGAATGCTGGGGCCACCTACCAACGTCTGGTCAATACAGTCTTCCACCATCAGATCGGACGGAACATGGAAGTGTATGTGGATAACATGTTGGTTAAGAGCAAACTCTCCGCTGACCACCTCACCGACCTGCGAGAGACTTTTGCCGACTCATAATATCAGATGAAGCTCAACCCAGAGAGTGTGCCTTTGGAGTGGGGATCTGGCAAGTTCCTAGGTTTCATGGTCAGTCAGCGGCATCGAGGCGAACCCTGAGAAAATCAAGGCCTTGGTTGAGATGCAGTCACCCAAAACCTTTAAAGAGGTCCAAAGGCACACAGAGTGGCGACTCTTAACTGCTTCATCTCCTCGCAAGCGGACAAGTGCCTACCATTCTTCAAAGTCTCGGCAGACTTTTGAATGGACAAATTGAATCGAAGAAAGCTTTCGGCGATGCATGGCCAACCCTCCCCTTCTCTCGCAGGCGATCCCCGGCGAGCCCCTCTTTCTCTACCTAGCAGTATCAAGCACCGCAATCAGTGCAGCACTCATCAGAGAGGACGGCTCCGTCCAACGACCGGTCTATTACATCAGCCGGGCTCTCAGGGGAGCGGAGCAGAACTATCCCCTGTTAGAAAAGCTGTCCCTGGCCTTGGTCACTGCCTCCAGGCGACTCCGCCCCTACTTCCAAGCCCATTCGATAGTAGTTCTCACCGACCAGCCGCTGAAGAAGGTCATGCAGCAACCCGAGCTCTCAAGAAGACTAATGCAGTGGTCGGTAGAACTAAGCCAGTTCGACATCTCTTATCGCCTGACAAAGAAATCAAGGGACAGGTAGAGCCGACTCCATCCCGAATTCACCAATCCAAATTTCAACCACTAACCCTCCACCCCCACCAACTCCGCCAGAGCCTGAAGACCCTCATTGTTGGACACTCAATGTTGACGGCTCGTCTCGTAGGGAAGGAAGCGGGGCTGGCCTCATCCTCACATCCCCCGAAGGGGGTTATTTCAAGTGTGCCCTCCGCCTCTTGTTCGCGGCCAGCAACAATGAGGCCGAATACGAAGCATTGATAGTAGGACTCCGTCTAGCCAAAGACATTGGTGTTAGCCACATCCACGTGTTCAGTGACTCCCAACTTATCGTCGGTCAGATCACGGGTGAATTCGATGCCAAGGATACCACAATGCGGACTTACAGAGACATGGCTCTCACCCTTCTTCGTCTCTTCAATACCTTCCAGATCAGACACATACCTAGGACGGAAAATTCCAAAGCAGATGAGATGGCTCAGCTCGCCTCCGCCGACCAATCCGACCTCAGCCATGGAGTTCGCCTCGAATACCTGACTCAGCCAGCCATCTCACCCGACCTGCAAGAAGTGCAATTCCTTCAGACGGAACCCATCCCTTGGGCATCCGACATCCTCCTCTTCTTGACCAATGGAGAACTCCCAGATGACCAACAGCAGGCTGCCAAGGTCAGAGCTCGGTCGGCTAACTACATTCTGGTCGACGGCGTCCTTTACAAGCGCGGTTTCTCACGGCCGCATTACTGCGATGTCTCGCCCGCCAAGCAACCTATGTAATGCAAGAGATCCATGAAGGAATATGTGGCAATCATTCGGTGGCGATCTCGACAAAAAGTACTCAGACAGTTACTTTCCGCCGACACTCAACAAAGATGCCTCGATTTACGTCTTTGAAATGCGACAAGTGTCGGTAACCGCCAACATCCCCATGCTCCTCCCATCGGTGATCACCCTCTGCAGCCCTTACCCGTTCGCCAAATGGGGTATCGACCTGGTTGGTCCACTTCCCACTGATCGAGGCCAGACCAAGTTTGCAATTGTTGCTATTGATTACTTCACCAAGTGGGTCGAGGCAGAACCCCTTGCCACAATCACCGAGCGGAATACCACCAAGTTTATCTGGCAATCGATTGTCTGCAGATTTGGCATCCCTCAGGCCATCGTCTCCGACAACGGCAAGCAGTTCGACAACGCTAAATACAGGAAATTTTGTGCAGATCTCCAAATTCAACCATGCTTCTCTTCCCTCGGCCATCCCCAAGCAAACGGTCAAGTTGAGGTCACCAACCGCTCTCTCCTGAAGATCATCAAAACTAAGCTTGAGACTGCTAAAGGCCTTTGGGCTGAGGAACTACCATATGTACTCTGGGCTTACCGCACTACTGCCCGGACACCTACTGGGGAAACCCCTTTTCGCCTAACATATGGCGCTGAGGCAGTCATTCCTGTAGAAGTCGGTCTGCCCACCCCCAGGGTCTTACATCCAGATCTCGCCTCAACCGAAGAACTCCGTCGAGCAGACCTGGATCTCATTGAGGAGCTCAGAGAGACTTTGTCAGCCGATTGGCCTCGTGCAATGCAGAAAATGAGAACACACTACAACCGCGGAGTTCTCCATTGGCGACCTTGTCTTGAGAGAAGCAACTCTTGCCACAAAGAATCCAACCGAGGGCAAATTGGCAACCAAATGGGAGGGGCCCTACGTGGTGAAGGCCCGCCCACGGCCAGGCACTTACCGACTTCAAGATATGGATGACCGAGACCTTCCCCATCCCTGGAATGCTGAACATCTGAAGCGTTACTATCAATGAATCCTTTCTTTTGTATTGCCAAAATTGCTGTATTTTCCTTTTTCAATACATAATACAAATACCAACTGAAGTTCCAGCTTTCTATACTTCAACTGTCTGAATGTAGCTTCCATGAAACTTTTATTTGCAGCCCCACCTTCAAAAGCCTCGGCCAGACCGAGCACTTTCAAAAGCCTCAGTCCGACCTGAGCACTTTCAAAAGCCTCAGTCCGACCTGAGCACTTTCAAAAGCCTCAGTCCGACCTGAGCACTTTCAAAAGCCTCAGTCCGACCTGAGCACTTTCAAAAGCCTCAGTCCGACCTGAGCACCTTCAAAAGCCTCGGCCAGACCGAGCACTTTCAAAAGCCTCAGTCCGACCTGAGCACTTTCAAAAGCCTCAGTCCGACCTGAGCACCTTCAAAAGCCTCGGCCAGACCGAGCACTTTCAAAAGCCTCAGTCCGACCTGAGCACTTTCAAAAGCCTCAGTCCGACCTGAGCACTTTCAAAAGCCTCAGTCCGACCTGAGCACCTTCAAAAGCCTCGGCCAGACCGAGCACTTTCAAAAGCCTCAGTCCGACCTGAGCACTTTCAAAAGCCTCGGCCAGACGGAGCACTTTCAAAAGCCTCGGCCAGACCGAGCACTCAAAGCCCAGTCAGACCTGAGCACTTTTCAAAAGCCTCAGCCAGACCTCAGCCTCATTCATAATCTGACGCTTAACCAAAATTTCAAAATAATTTGACACTCAGTCATATTTTCACGGTGTTCTCCTATGTCTCATTTGCAAATCACATGTTCAACATTACATTTCAGTCTACCTTTTCAAGGTAATTTGACACTTAGTAAATATTTTAAAAAGGTTTGCTCATATTTCATTTGCCAATCACATCTTCAACTTCATATTTCAGTCTACCTTTTCAAGGGTAATTTGACACTTAGTCAATATTTTAAAGCTGTCTGCCCATATTTCATTTGCAAATCACATCTTCAACTTCACATTCCAGTTTACTTTTTCAAGGTACTTTTGACACTAAGGCATGTTTTTAAGACGCAAGCATTCGCTGAACACATCAGTACATAAAATAATCACAAGAAAAGCAAACCAAGACCAAACCAATACAAGAGGAAATATGCTAGAATCATCAACTCCAACCATAAATGCCCTTTTATTCATACAAAAATGTGTGTACAAATTACTTACATCCCTTTCAAAAAAAAGAAAAAACAGAAAAAACAAAACAATAACCCAAAACTCCTAAGTCTACTTGTCATGCAGATCACTCCTCCTCCTCGCTTGAAATGAGGTCAGCTTCTTCAATCCCCTCGTCCAGTGGGGTCTGGGCTACGTCATCTTCTCCAATCACCACACTACTCAGGTCTAAGTCTGGAAACAGCTCCTCGGCCTTGCGCTTGAACATCTTCCAACCACTGTCCCAGTACTCAGCCATTTCGTGCTTGTAGTAGTCAGATTGCTGGAAACTGCTAATGATTTCAGACTCTGTCCTCACCCCAAAGATTCGTCCCTCGATGACCCAAAGACCCTGCACCCCACCCCAACCAAGCTGGCAGCAACCGCTGCATCAATCGCCATCTGAAACTCAGGAGACCCTTTGAATTGAGTAACAGCTGCAACACAAAGGCCAGGGTAGGCTAACCTTTCCGAGGCCGCTTTCGCCTTCTCCTCGTTCAGCTCCTTTTGTAGGGCCTCCTTGTCAGCTGCAGCTTTGGCTCTCTCAGCCTCCAGCTCCCTCCTCCAGACCTCCCCCTCTGCAGCCAACTCTCCCCTCTCGGCTTCAAATTGTTTCAGCAGGCTCTCCCTCTGCTCCAGCGCCCTAGCGCGCTCATCCTCCACCTCCTTTTGCAGGGCCTCAGCCTTCGCATCTGCATCATCCTTCTGCCTGACGAGCCTTTCGTTGTCGCTCATGGCCTCCTCATGCCGCTCGACTGCAATGGCGCATGCTCTGTGGGCCTCCTCCACTTTCTTTTGCTCTCCAGAAAGTTGGAATTCCAGCGACACCACCCGACGGCGTGTGTCTTCTAGATCCACTTTGACTGTTTGCAGCTCGGCATGGGCAGTTTTCCACTCTGCACTCTCCTTCTTCAATTTAGCCAGCTCTGCCTTGGCCTGATCAGTCTTCACCTTGGCAGCCCCAGCCTTCCTCAGCAGAGCCCCTGCTAGGGTGGTTACCTCCATTTGGGCGGAGCATAACCCCCTGAACAAGTCGGCCTCGTTAAACCCAGAGGTTTGGCCTTGCTTGTTTTCTACAATCTTGACTAGGCAGTGCGCCTCACTGGTGGGATCTCCTCCCCTCCAGCCTTCACTTGGCGCATGATAAATCGGCGCCCGGACCAACTCCTCCTTCGAGTGCGACCCTTGGATCTGCTCTCTCCCACTTGGCTCCGTTGCAGTCGGGCCAACTCCTACTCGCATCGTTGGGGCGACCTTCCAGACCTCCAGTGTGGGAGAGACCCCACCTACTTCTGGGATGTCTTGGACTGCAGGAGTCTCCACCACAACTGGGGCCTCCTTCAACTTCTTGGGCCCAGACTGCTCTGCAGCCTCTTCTGGCGCACTTCTCTTCTTTTTCTTCTTCTTCAGAGCCTCCCCCTCCTTCCTGGCCCTCTCCTTCACAGGGTCCACAGGGGGCTTTCGTGGCTCAAAAGTGGTTAAATCCTTCTCCCCCAACGGCTTTGGCCGAGGCCTGATCCTCTCCTTCGCAAGTGGCTGGGCAGGTCGGTCGTCCTGAGCTTTCTGGAACCTAGCAGCTCGGGCAAGAAAGGCTTGATCCTCAGCCTCCTGCGCCTTCCTCCTCGCCTCCAACTCTGCTCGGTCCAGATCTCCTCCGGTCGGCTGAGGACCCAGCCCTGCCTCAAACAACGCCGACGGCTGTACCAACTCGTCCCACCTAACCTTCTCCTTTTCCCTCCATTCTTTCACCCTTTTCACCCTCTCCTCCGCCTCAGCCCCCAACTTTGCCTCCACCGTCTTGATTGGCACCTTCCAAATGGTGCGCACCCCAACCCCTCCGCTGCCAGAAACATAGAACCACCGCGTACGCCAACCCTTAATCGACGTAGGCAGACCAGTCACCAGCCCCTTCCCCACCACCGCCTGAAGTGTGACCCACGTTTCTTGCTGACCAGAGGCTTTGTAACAAGCGAAGAACTCCTCCACTGCCATTCCCCTCCCCTCATTCGCCTTCCCCCACGCACTCGCACAAGCCAGCACGATTTTCCAGGCGTTGGGCATCAACTGGCCCGGCGCTACTTCCAGATGGTTGAGCACGTCCACCACTATTTGAGGCAGCGGCAGCCTCAGTCCCCCCTTCAGAGCCTCCTCGTACAAGGAGAACTCCCCTGGCCTGCTGTCCGATGGCCTCTCCGTTGACGTTGGCAACAGCAACTCCACTTCTGCTGGAATCTGGTACTTCTCGCGGATAGCTTCCAACTCCGCCTCAGTTACCGTCGATTTGTCCGCCTTTGTGTGCCAATGATCTGGCCCCACCTCACTAAGCGGCGTCGGAGCTGCCACCAAGGTGGAACCATGGAAACGCCTCGTCGATTCCCCCACCCTCTCCGTCTGTCTTGTCTGACCAATTCCTCCGCGTCGTCATCCCCCAATGGATCTACCCTGACAATTGCGGTCTCTTCGTTAGCCATTTCTAGACAGTGTTTGCGAATAGCTTCAGATGCAGGTCCCAGAAAATCGCATAAGTGTTTTAATGGGGTATCGTGAGCAACGAAGGAATTGATACTTCGAATATTTTGAGTTTTTGTAAACAAGTAGGTGAATCGTATGATACCAAAAGCCCACGGTTTGCCCGTATTCCAAGGATCCAAATTAATGTTCGCCAGTTTGAAATCTTTTCAAATCGTCCGCCAAAAATTGTATCATCAATGCCCATAATAATGCCCTGACGTTTCACTCCTAATCTAACGCTTGACCTTTCACCTCCTCCGACGTTTTGCCACGTGTATGGTCCAGATGCACTGACTTCTGCCCTCACCTTGTCTTTTCCACTTCAAATCACCACGTGACACGCAGCCCCTCGAGCCCCGTGCTCTCCCGCTCGGCAACCCTCACGATCGGCCTCATTAACTCGGCCACCATTACGGTCGGCCTCATCCGCTTGGTCACCTTCGCGGTCGACCTCTCCCGCTCGGTTACCCTCACGGTCGGCCTCATCCGCTCGGCCACCCTCGCGGTCGACCTCTCCCGCTCGGTTACCCTTACAGTCGGCCTCATCCGCTCGGCCACCCTCGCGGTCGACCTCTCCCGCCCGGTTACCCTTACGGTCGGCCTCATCCGCTCGGCCACCTTCGCGGTCGACCTCTCCCGCTCGGCTACCCTCACGGTCGGCCTCACCCGCTCGGCCACCTTCGCGGTCGACCTCTCC
This sequence comes from Camellia lanceoleosa, assembly GCA_025200525.1. NCBI lineage: Eukaryota > Viridiplantae > Streptophyta > Magnoliopsida > Ericales > Theaceae > Camellia > Camellia lanceoleosa. The sequence continues at coordinate 174,114,778 of CM045759.1, read as the reverse complement.
CGCTCGGCTACCCTCACGGTCGGCCTCACCCGCTCGGCCACCTTCGCGGTCGACCTCTCCCGTTCGGTTACCCTCACGGTCGGCCTCATCCGCTCGGCCACCTTCACAGTCGACCTGACCCGCTCGATCGCCCCCACGCTCGGCCTCACCCCGCTCCGCCTCCCTCATGCTCGGCCTCTCACGGTCGGTCCCCCCTACAGGTCGGATTCATCTCCACCATTATTATTCCCTTCGTTGGACTAAAGCTGCACTCGGGAATGGGGGACTACTGACAGGGATAGGCCCACAAGGACCACGGCCCACCATGAGTAAACCCAAGCCCACCATTTAGACCCCATTATACAACCCGGTCAAGAAACCGATGCAATTTGGAAGCCAACCGAGAGAAAGGCCAATGATGCTTTCGGACACATGGCGGTACCCATGTCGTGAGACAAAGATCTGCAAAGTTATTGCCCTGACACATCACCATTAATGCAACCCATCACGCATTTATTGCGACAACACCCTCGGTAGGAATGGCACCCTCACCTGAGCAGACGAACCACGGTGCAAGCTTTGGCAAAAGGTCGAAACGACTAAAAATGAAATGATTACGGAGGATATAAGCAAAGCTCGAAGACAAGAAGAAGGTTAAGTTTTCCATCTTCTATCTCTCTCTCTCTCTACATTTCTGTCCATCACCTTCTCTAATTCACACACCGGAGGGTTCGCCGGGGGACTACCCCGTTCCCCGACTGAACTTGTTTGCAGGTTATCCAGTGGGCTTGAGGAGCTTGGATCGGTCCAACCCATCCACGATGACTCACTGTATCATCAATTATTATCAATTATATATAAATTAACTCTCTACTATTATAAGTATAGTTTTGTATATTGATATAACTAGTTTTAAACAATCATGTAAACAATTCTTAAATTATGAATAGTATTTTGTGAATAATAATAATATTTTTAAAATTCGCGATTCCAAATCAAACCAAACAGTGGTTTAGTAGTTTGTTTTGGATTGATTACAAAATTTTCATGTATTGGTTTTGTTCCAAATTTGATGGAACCAAAGATAATGGGTTAGTATTGGTTTTACAGCTAAATCGAATTAAGCCGAACCATGCTCACCCCTAATACCCTCGTCAATCCCCACCTACACCCAACCCACTAGCCACCACTGCCGCCCATCTTCTCTCCTCATTGTTGTCAATCATGAGTAATGCTAGAAACTCTAATTAATATACTAACTAAGACACAAGGCATATAAAATGATGGGGAAGATTTCTCATTAATGGGCATGGAACAAGCATTCTCTTAAAGGAGGTGTAGCGTGGGTTAGGGTGGATCATCAAGGGCAAGTTCTTATTAAGCAACGATACTCTTTCTTTATCTCATTTGTCCTTATTTCTGAAGCTCGAGCTTGCTGGGAAGTTGTCAAATGGTGTGCTCTTAACAGGATCAAAGCTCTTACGGTGCTTACTAATTGTCAAGAGCCAGTTCAACAGCTTAATGGATCTTATGAGGTTACTTGGGATATTATGTTTTTGACTAAGGACATTAAAGCTATGTCTTGTTGTTTTGATTATCTAAGGGTTGTTAAGGTCCCAAGATCTTTTGTTGCTGCGGCACACCTAGAAGCAAAAGTGTTGCGGGTATTGGTTGTTTGTATATATATATCTATTCTTCTTCATCCAAAAAAAAAAAAAAACAAAAAAGAACAAAAAAAAAAAAACAAAACAAAACAAAAAGGACATACATATGGGTTCCATCACTTAACATGATCTTACCTAATATTATATCTAATTGGTGTATTAGTTGGTATACTAATTAGTGTTCCTACCATTATAGGTCAATCACCCCCTCGCCAACACCTTTCACTCATCTCTCTGTCTTTTTCTCAAATCCTAACTCTAATACCACATCACTAGTCCGCTTGTGCTTGTGCTTGTGCGTGTGCGCGTGCACGCGGACACACACACACACACTCATAGAGTAGCTTGGAAGGGGGAAAAGGAAAAAGAATAGAGTGGCAGAGATTTACAGATGTAGGGTTTTTGGAAGGAGATGACAACAATTTTGCAACAGTAGTAGAAGAAGAACAAGAAGAATAATGTGGAGAAGGTAAAGGTAATGAGGTGAGGGTTGTGAATGAGGAAAGTAGTGGCTAAGGCGAGGTGTCGAGAGGAAAGTGACATGAGAAGAAGGTATTGTAGGTAGTGGTCGAGAAGGGAGGGAATGAGATGTGGTGGGTGGTAAGGGAAGTGGCGAGATAAAGGAGGTTGGGGTGAGACGTTGGAAGTAGGAAAAGGCAAGGGCCAGTAAAGGGAGTTGGGAACAAGGCTAGGGTAGTTGCGACAATGGCTATAACTAAAGAATGTAGTGAATGGAAGTAGGGTCAGGGTTTTGAACTTTGTCTTTTTGTGAAAATTTGATTTAGGAGGATAATGTTAATAAAAAATAATATGAAATATCGGGTTTTAATAATTTTTTTAGGTGCATTTAGAGACTCCAGTAGTTTTAAGATTTCTGAAGGTTTATATATATATTCAATTGTATCAATTTACAAAGTGTTCATCAGTTTATATAGCCCTAAATCTATGACTGGAAAAGGAAATACTAACTATTTACTATTTACACAATCATGCCATATATACATAACATGCCATATATACAATATATTCTCACACCCCCGTTCAAACTCAAGGTGTTTTAACAGAAAAAACTAAGAGTTTGTTAAGAAGAAACTGAAACCGAGCGGTAGTTTGAGTCTTGGTAAAAGAGTCCGCAAGTTCTAAAGCCAATGAAACAAAAGGAAGTAAGATAGAGCCAGACTGCAGATGCTATCGAACAAAGTGATAATCAATCTCAATGTGTTTTGTCCATTCATGGAAGACAATATTGTGGGCAATCTGAATAGCACCGCTGTTGTCACAATAGAGAGAAATCGGAGAAGACTGAAGTACATCCAAATTAGAGAGAAGACAACGAAGCCAGAAAACTTCAGCAGTAGCATAAGTCATAGCACGATACTCAGCTTTAGTAGTAGAGCGAGCAACAACAGTTTGTTTCTTGCTTTTCTAAAAGATCAAGGAATCGCCAAGAAATATACAGAAACTAGATGTGGACTTCCGGTCAGTAACATCATTGGCCCAATCAGAATCAGCATAGGCCACCAAATCTAGAGAGGAAGTAGAGGACAATAGTAAACTGTAACAACCCCATACTGTTTACCGAAAAATTACTGAATTACCTACTGATTACTACTAAACTGGACTGCTTATGACTGATAATTGAACTAACTGAAGTACTGAGCGGACTAATTGAAATTTGAAACTGAATTGACTGAGCATATCTATTGTATTGCATGTTTATCTGTTCGATTATTTGATTATCTGTTGGTATGTTTATGTTTAAATTACAAATTGAAGGCCTTATCGGCGGCTGAACTGAAAATTGTTTAGTGTTTCATGATCAGTGGAATTTTTTGTGATTTAATGGTATATTTATCTAAAATGTGATTAGGTATGATTAAACTAGATTAATTTAAGCCAATTAAAGAGTCTGTCGTAATTGCACTTTTGCCATTGTTAGTGGGCCTTTGTTTATTCTCATTATTGAGCCTTGCCTACACTTAGATGAACATTTCATCAGCTCTATTCCCTTGTTCCACCGAATTTAGAGAGAGAGAGAGAGAGAGGGAGAGAGTGCATTCATCTTGTTGATTTGCTTGGAAATTGAAGATTGATTTCTAAATTATGCTTCCATTCTTGAATACAAGACTTAGGTAAGAGAATTCATTCCTCTAATTGTGAGTTTAAGCTAAGTCTTGCATGTTTCATACTCCATTGTAGAACTAAGTCACGTTGTAGCTCATACATGGTGAATTATGCTAGAATTCATGCATGCATGTTTGAAAGGATGAGTTTTGAGTTGAATTCATGGTAGAATTGTACATGCATGCTCATGTTTAAACTTAAGTCCATGTTTCAACTTGTTTTTGGTATAAATGGCTCACTAAAACATCAAATTGGAGCTTTGAAATGGTTTGATTTCATACATGTTTGCATGTTCTTCATATTCTTGAAAATGGGTTTGAATATGGTTTTAATTGACTCACCTTTGGGGCTTGAATTCATAAATTGAGCTTTGAAAATTGTTATACATTGAATTTAGATATGTTTTCCAGAATTTGGGCCCAAGAGGTCGAGTTTGGAGTGATAGAATGCTTGGTTTGAGCTTGGGAGGCAAATCTGAAAATTCCAGATTTGGCTTCCTCGCTCGAGCGAAGAATTCCTCGCTTGAGCAAGCACCTTTGTCCAGGGCTCCGCTCGAGTGAGCATCGAGCGACCATCGCGCGTAAAATCACAAAGATCCAAGATTTTTCTTTGTTGACAGCATCGCCGAGCGAAGGATTTCTCGCTCGAGCGAAGCCTTTGATTTTGGAAGCTCGCTCGAGCGAGGCTCCTATTTTCAGCGAACTTTGCAAAATGTTTTCTAAGTGTATTTTTGCATCCTCATCCCATTTTAGGCATTCTTAGGCCTAGTTTAAGGCATCTTAATGAGGATATAAATGTAGAACACACCAAGGCAAATTAGGGATTAAGTTATGATATTTCCCAACTGTGTAGCTTAGTGTGTGTTCAACCTGTGAACTGTGTAGGGTTGGCGACTGGGGAGACACGCTCTAGCATACTGTAGCCCAAACTCTATGAGTAAAAATTGTGTAAAGATATGTTCAAAATGATTATCTTTCGAATACTGAACTAAACTGTTTACTGAACTGGTATTATTTACTAAATGAATGTATGTCCTTTATTTCCGAACTGTACTGTGGCATCCTTAGCACCCTCGCTTTCTTTATCACATAGAGATCTCTGTCGGTTCCCTCGTGGAACTACTACTGTTTACTGATTGATGGCCATCATTACTGTTCGGTCTTTAAGACCTACTGTTTACTGCTATGCGAATGGATGTACCACATAGGACTGAATAACTGTTCTGACTGAAAGTCTGAAATACTGTTTAATGAACTGTTTTCATTACTGTAAGGACATTTCATTCCTAACCTCTTTACGCATCATGTTATTCACTGGGCTTTAGCTCACTGTTTATATATATATGTAGGTGCTCAGCCACCAAATCGGAGCTAGGAGCGTGGGTTAGACTCCAGTTTTGTCAAGCCAGCCTTTGTGCCTCACTGCGAGGTTCCGAGTTGCCATGCTATGGCTTTGGGGTGCTTTGCTTTTCCCCCGTCTGTCTCCATACTGTTTTGGATTACTGTATAGACTGTCAGCTACTAACTGTACTGCTATCAAGGGATTAGGTCCCTGCACTGGGTGACTGTAAATTTTGTATAGACTGTACTGTTCTACACGTGTGAATGCATGAAAAATCTTTTTGGCATACAGACTGTCACAGCTCAATGGACATTATTTATTTATGGCTCCCGCCAGGCCCTGAACTTTGTTTTACTGTACTACTGTTAAGTAGGCCTTTGGTAATCTCGGATTACTGGCCGGTTACGGTGCTAAACCCATAGGGCCGGGTTTGGGTCGTGACAGAGTGGTATCAGAGCGATACTTAACCATGAGTTATACCCCACACACGTGTCCAAATGAGCTATAGGGTGTCCTAGAAAAGTGATTAGGGCATTTCATGAACTTGAAAAGTGTGTGGTTATGTTATGACTGAATACATGTTAATGTGATAACTGTCTAAATATGCAACTGCTTATGTTATAATTGTTGTAACTGTTATAACTGCATATAGTGAAATGGACAATGCAAATGAACCTGAACCATCCGAGGCCAGAATGACACGAATGGAAAGAATGATGGAACTGATAACTGCTAGACTTGAGCAACAACAGAACCAACAGCCCCCACCTTTTCCTCCTCCGGTACAGCCGGAACCCAATGCAAATGTGAATGATGGGGATATTATTGCTCTCACTCATAAATTCAGCAAGATGAAACCGCCATCCTTTCAGGGAGGCCTTGAACCGCTAAAGGCTGAAGCTTGGGTACTTGAAACAGAAAAACTATTTGAAGTGTTTCCGTGCTCAGAAGCGAATAAAGTACTGTTAGCTACCTTCACCCTACAAGAAGAAGCTAGAAGGTGGTGGATGTTGATCCGTGATACAAATACTGTTATGACTTGGGCTCAGTTCAAGGAGTCCTTCTTTGAAAAGTATTTCCCACAGTGCGTCAGGGATAGGAAAGTGACTGAATTTGAACAACTGAGATAGGGTACAATGTCTGTGGCTGAATATGAAGTAAGGTTTACTGAGCTTGCTAGATATACACCACATATGGTGGACACTGACTACAAGAAGGCCAGAAAATTTGAGGGTGGCCTTAATGTTGCAATACTTGACCGAATAAGTGTTTTGAAACTGCCGACTTTTGTGGGTGTTCTCGACCGGGCATTGATGGCAGAGTCGAACATTGCAGCAGTGAAACAATCTGAAACACCAACAACTGAATGGCATGGGAAAAGGCAGGGTTTCAAATTCAAGAAAGGCAAGCACAACCCGGCCAACAAGAAACAGAATACGGGGGTCAACAACTAGCCCCAGCCAAGGGAGTGGGTTCATTCCACCCTGCTCTGTATGTGGCAACAAGCACAAAGGGGTTTGTCACAAAATATCTGGAGCCTGTTACAGATGTGGCAAAGTGGGCCACATGGTTAGAGACTGTCCCTCTGCTCCGCAAGTTAGTAGCAAAGCTACACCAAGCGCAGCAGCGTCAACTGTAGCACCAAAGCCTAACCCCAAAGCTACCGGGAAAGAGCCTATGAGGCGGTAGAGTGTTCGCCCTAATCTAGGAAGACGTGCAAAATACTGAAACCGTTGTGTCAGGTATCCTCTCTATTTGTACACAAAATGCATATGTATTGATTGATTCAGGATCTACACATTCTTATGTGTCGCATGCTTTCTCACAGAAATTGAATAGACCCTCTGAACCCATGAATTACCATTGTTAGTCAGATCATCACCTATTGGGGGATCCACGACATGTGCATAGATGTATCCTGCTTGTGAGATTATTGTTGGAGATATGCATCTGTTTATTGATTTACTGCCATTGAACATTGATCATTTTGATGTAATATTGGGGATGGATTGGTTACAAAAATATCATGCCACTATTGATTGTGTGACCAAGCAAGTTGTTTGCCGTCCACCTGGTTTGCTTGAATTTGTGTTCAATGGGAGTAGAGTAGTGCCTCCTTCGTATTTGATTTCTTCAGTGAAAGCTGTTAAATTAATTAGAAAGGGGTGTAAAGGATATCTGTGTTCTGTGCTGACTGTGTCTACTAATGATAGTGTTAAAACTGATGTGAATTGTATTACTATAGTCAGAGAATTCCCAGATGTATTTCCAGATGATCTGCCAGGGGATTTGATTGATAGGGATATTGAATTTACCGTTGATGTGATTCCGGATACACAGCCAATATCTAAAGCTCCTTACAGAATGGCCCCAACTGAACTGAAGGAGTTGAAAGTGCAATTGCAAGAACTGTTAGACAAGAATTTTATCAGGCCCAGTACTTCACCATGGGGTGCACCTGTTTTATTTGTAAAGAAGAAAGATGGCTCACTGAGACTGTGCATTGATTACCGTGAATTGAACAAGGTAACTGTGAAAAATAAATACCCATTGCCACGTATTGATGGTTTATTTGATCAGTTACAGGGTGCACAAGTGTTTTCCAAGATTGATCTTAGATCGGGGTATCATCAACTGAAGGTTAAACCGGAAGACATTGATAAAACAACTTTTAGAACGAGGTATGGCCATTATGAATTTTTAGTTATGCCATTCGGAGTCACGAATGCCCCTGCTGCTTTTATGGACCTTATGAACAGAATTTTTAAACCATACCTTGATGATTCCATTGTAGTATTTATTGATGACATACTGATTTATTCAAAAAGTAGAGAAGAACATGAACACCATCTGAGACTTGCCCTGCAGACCCTAAGGGAACAGAAACTGTATGCTAAATTTTCTAAATGTGAGTTCTGGCTTGATCATGTTATGTTTTGGGGGCATGTTGTTAGCAAAGATGGAATTTCTGTTGATCCGCAAAAAATTGAAGCTGTAGCGAACTGGCCTAGACCAACAAATGTGACGGAAGTCCGAAACTTTTTGGGTTTGGCTGGATATTACAGAAGATTTGTCAAAGACTTCTCCAAAATTGCCCTACCATTGACTCAGTTAACTCAGAAGGGGACATCATTTGACTGGACTGACCAAAGGGAATCAGCATTCCAAGAGTTGAAGACTCGACTTGTGACTGCACCGGTTTTGACTTTACCTTCAGGTACGGATGGTTATACTGTATTTAGTGATGCTTCTCATAAGGGTTTGGGGTGTGTTTTAATGTAGAATGGGAGAGTTATTGCTTATGCTTCCCGACAGTTGAGACCACATGAAAAGAACTACCCGACCCATGATTTGGAACTGGCTGCAGTAGTGTTTGCACTGAAAATCTGGCGTCACTACCTTTATGGGGCGACATGTGAAGTATACACCGACCACAAGAGTTTGAAATATTTCTTCACACAGAAAGAACTGAATATGAGACAGCGCAGATGGCTAGAACTGATCAAAGACTACGATCTACAGATTTTGTACCATCCAGGAAAAGCCAATACTGTTGCCGATGCACTGAGCCGAAAGTCAATTTCCAACTTAGCTTGTTTGCTCATCGGACAGAAAGAGCTGCTTTGTGACCTTGAAAAATTTGAAATTGAAGTTGTTTTGAGAGAACCAGGTGGAACGCTAGCTGCTATTTCTGCTCAACCGGCATTGATTGAAGAAGTTAAAGAGAAACAGCAACTGGATGACTTTTTGAAAAAGATCATCGAAGAAAGAGAGTCTAAGCCGAGACCGGGTTTCAAATTTGAGAACAATGTACTGAGATTTCAAGAAAGACTGTGTGTGCCGAATGACACTGAACTGAAAAGAAGAGTTCTGCAAGAGGGCCACAATTCAAATTTGTCTATCCACCCGGGGAATACGAAAATGTATCAAGATCTGAAACAGAATTTCTGGTGGCCGGGAATGAAGAAAGAAATTGCCGACTTTGTGTCCAAATGTCTCCATTGCCAACAAGTCAAAGCTGAACATCAACGACCTGCCGGATTATTGCAACCCTTACCCATACCAGAATGGAAATGGGAGCATATCACGATGGATTTTATCGTTGGGTTACCTCGCTCCAAAAAAGGTATGGATTCAATTTGGGTTATCGTTGATAGACTAACCAAATCTACTCACTTCTTACCTGTCAAGACAATCTATAATGCAGACAAATTGGCCGTTATCTATATTGATGAAATTGTGAGACTGCATGGAGTGCCTGTGTCTATTGTTTCTGATAGGGATTCGAAGTTTACATCGAGGTTTTGGCAAAGCCTACAGACTGTATTGGGTACTGAATTGAGGCTGAGTAGTGCCTATTATCCTCAGACAGATGGACAGTCGGAAAAGACCATCCAAACTCTGGAGGATTTATTGAGAATGTGTGTCCTTGATTTTCAGGGAAACTGGGAAAGTCATTTGCCATTGGCTGAATTCGCCTACAACAACAGCTACTATTCGAGTATTGGTATGGCGCCTTTCGAGGCATTGTATGGCAGGAAATGTCGATCTCCGATTTGCTAGGCAGAAGTTGGAGATGGGCCTTTGCTTGGGCCCGATATTGTGTACGAAACGACTGAAAAGATAAAACTGATACAGCAAAGACTGAAAACGGCACAGAGTAGACAAAAAAGTTATGCGGATGTTAGAAGACGGGACAGAGAGTATGAAGTGGGTGATCACGTTTTTGTGAAAGTGACACCAATGAAGGGCCAGACTCGTTTTGGAGTCAAAGGCAAGTTAGCGCCGAGATACGTCAGACCGTATGAGATTATTAAGAAAATTAATCCGGTGGCGTATCAAGTTGCGCTCCCTCCTGAAATGGAGCACATGCATAATGTTTTCCACATTTCGATGTTGAGAGATTATTTCCGGGATCCCTTCCATGTAATTGAGCCTACTCGAGTAGTGTTGAGTGATGACTACACTTACGAGGAGCGGCCTATACAGATTGTGAACAGACGGATCAAGAAACTGAGAAACAAAAAGATCCCATTAGTGAAGTTGACTGGCAGAACCATGGTGGTGTGTATGCCACTTGGGAAAGGGAAGATGACATGGCTAAGCGATATCCTGATTTGTTCCCGCTGGATCCTGTTTTCTCCCAGAATGAAGGTAACTCGAGTTTAGAGGACTAAACTCCTTATAAGGAGGGGAGACTGTAACAACCCCATACTGTTTACCGAAAAATTACTGAATTACCTACTAATTACTGCTAAACTGGACTGCTTATGACTGATAATTGAACTAACTGAAGTACTGAACGGACTGATTGAAATTTGGAACTGAATTGACTGAGCATATCTATTGTATTGCATGTTTATCTGTTCGATTATTTGATTATCTGTTGGTATGTTTATGTTTAAATTGCAAATTGAAGCCCTTATCGGCGGCCGAACTGAAAATTGTTTAGTGTTTCATGATCAGTGGAATTTTTTGTGATTTAATGGTATATTTATCTAAAATGTGATTAGGTATGATTAAACTAGATTAATTTAAGCCAATTAAAGAGTCTGTCATAATTGCACTTTTGCCATTGTTAGTGGGCCTTTGTTTATTCTCATTATTGAGCCTTGCCTACACTTAGATGAACATTTCATCAGCTCTATTCCCTTGTTCCACCGAAGTTAGAGAGAGAGAGAGAGAGAGAGAGAGAGTGCATTCATCTTGTTGATTTGCTTGGAAATTGAAGATTGATTTCAAAATTATGCTTCCATTCTTGAATACAAGACTCAGGTAAGAGAATTCATCCCTCTAATTGTGAGTTTAAGCTAAGTCTTGCATGTTTCATACTCCATTGTAGAACTAAGTCATGTTGTAGCTCATACATGGTGAATTATGCTAGAATTCATGCATGCATGTTTGAAAGGATGAGTTTTGAGTTGAATTCATGTTAGAATTGTACATGCATGCTCATATTTAAACTTAAGTTCATGTTTCAACTTGTTTTTGGTATAAATGGCTCACTAAAACATCAAATTGGAGCTTTGAAATGGTTTGATTTCATACATGTTTGCATGTTCTTCATATTCTTGAAAATGGGTTTGAATATGGTTTTAATTGACTCACCTTTGGGGCTTGAATTCATAAATTGAGCTTTGAAAATTGTTATACATTGAATTTAGATATGTTTTTCAGAATTTGGGCCCAAGAGGTCGAGTTTGGAGTGATAGAATGCTTGGTTTGAGCTTGGGAGGCAAATCTGGAAATTCCAGATTTGGCTTCCTCGCTCGAGCGAAGGATTCCTCGCTTGAGCGAGCACCTTTGTCCAGGGCTCCGCTCGAGCGAGCATCGAGCGACCATCGCGCGTAAAATCACAAGATCCCAGATTTTTTCTGTTTGACAGACCGCTCGGCGAAGGATTTCTCGCTCGGCGAAGCCTTTTGATTTTGGAAGCTCGCCGAAGGAAGGCCCGCCGGGGGTAGGCTCCTATTTTCAGCGAACTTTGCAAAATGTTTTCTAAGTGTATTTTTGCATCCTCATCTCATTCTAGGCATTCTTAGGCCTAGTTTAAGGCATCTTAATGAGGATATAGATGTAGAACATACCAAGGCAAATTAGGGATTAAGTTATGATATTTCCCAACTGTGTAGCTTAGTGTGTGTTCAACCTGTGAACTGTGTAGGGTTGGCGACTGGGGAGACACGCTCTAGCATACTGTAGCCTAAACTCTGTAAGTAACAATTGTGTAAAGATATGTTCAAAATGATTATCTTTTCAATCGAATCAACTGCATCTTGAATTTCTTAACTGGTATTATTTACTAAATGAATGTATGTCCTTTATTTCCGAACTGTACTGTGGCATCCTTAGCACCTACTATTTACTGTTACTGTTACAGAGATCTCTGTCGGTTCCCTCGTGGAACCACTACTGTTTACTGATTGATGGCCATCATTACTGTTCGGTCTTTATGACCTACTGTTTACTGCTATGCGAATGGATGTACCACATAGGACTGAATAACTGTTCTGACTGAAAGTCTGAAATACTGTTTAATGAACTGTTTTCATTACTGTAAGGACATTTCATTCCTAACCTCTTTACACATCATGTTATTCACTGGGCTTTAGCTCACTGTTTATATATATATATATGTAGGTGCTCAGCCACCAGATCGGAGCTAGGAGCGTGGGTTAGTTTCCAGTTTTGTCAAGCCAGCCTTTGTGCCTCACTACGAGGTTCCGAGTTGCCATGCTATGGCTTTGGGGTGCTTTGTTTCTCCCCCGTCTGTCTTCGTACTGTTTTGGATTCTCAGATAGATCGTCACTACTAACTGCATCTTGCTATCAAGGATTAGGTCCTGACCGTATGATCAGAATTTTGTATTGACTGTCTTCGCACGTGTGAATGCATGAAATATCTTTTTGGCATACAGACTCACACAACTCAATGGACATTATTTATTTACTGTATTGGCTCCTGCCAGGCTCTGAACTCGCTTTTCTTGTACTCTTTTAGCGGGCCTTGATAATCTCGGATTCTTGGCGATTCTGATGCTAAACCCATAGGGCTGGGTTTGGATCGTGACATAAACCCTGAAATATAGTACCTCAGAGATAGCAAAGAATCCAAACCAAGACAGCCGAATGTGTGGAACGACGAGCAGAGACAAACTGGCTAACCACATGAACAGCATAGGCAAGATCAGGACAAGTAACTGTCAGATAGACTAAAGTAACCCATGAGCTCTTGATATGGAGTAGGATCATCGAGAAGAACACCATTAGTAGTGTTAAGCTTTACATTAAGCTCAATAGGGGTATCAAAAATCTTAGTGTTAGTAAGACCGGCAGGATGAATAACCTCATTGGCATACTTGGCTTGAGAGAATAAACTACCTCAATACCAAGAAAATACTGCAATGAGCCCATATCCTTCATTTCAAAGGTGCAGAAAAGATGCTACTTCACCTCAGATATAGCAGAAGAGTCAGAACCAATGATGATCATATCATCCACATACAGTAATAACGCAACAAATCCAGCAGAGGTGTGGAGAAGAAATAAAGCAGAGTCTTGGGCACAAGGATGAAACCCAAGCTTAGTAATAGCAGTCTAAAAGCGATCATACCAAGCACGAGGAAACTACTTTAGACCATACAGAGCACGCCGAAGGCGACAAACCTGTCCAGAGGAATGGTGAAGGCCAGGGGGAGGACGCATGTAAACCTCTTCAGCGAGATGGCCGTTAAGAAAAGTATTCTTAACATCCACTGATAAAGAGGCTAAGAATGAACAGCAGTGACAGAAATCAAAGTACGGACAGTAGTCATCTTAGCAATATGATTAAAAGTCTCCTCATAATCAATGCCATACTCTTGTGAGAAACCTTTGGCAACCATATGAGCTTTGTTGCACTCAAGAGAACTATCAGAATGAGTCTTGACTTTGTAAACCCATTTACAACCAACTAGATTCTTACTAGCAAGCAAAGGAACCAACTCCCAAGTACTAGTTTTCTGTAAAGTAGACAACTCATCCTCCATAGCTTGAACCCAATAAGGATTCTGACAGGCCTCCTTGTAAGACTGATGTTCTGATCTGAAAAAAAGTGAATAGCAGACAAAAAAGTATGATAAGAAGCAAAAAAACATGTATTAGATCAACCCAACCTGTTTGGAGAATGATGCGTTCAAGTAGGATATTGGTATACAGTAGGATCAGAGTCGTCAGAAGCAGGAGGATCAGCAGTAGGGGTAGAGACAATCAGTGAAGGAGGAGTCTTGCGACGAGAATAAACTAACAATAGAGGAGGAGAATAAATCGAAGAAGAATTAGCAGCCAGTGGTGAAACAAGAGGAGAAGATGTAACAAGCTTAGGAGGAACTGTGGAGATGTACTCATCAGACGGGACCTCAGAAGGAAACGGATCAATATGAACCAAATTCTCTCTGGAAATTGGAGCAATGAGAGGATGAAGCTAAAAGTAAAGTAGACATTCGAGAAAAGAAACATGACGGAAGACATAAAGATGACAGGAAATAGGGTCGTAACACTGATAGCCTTTCTGAGTAGGACAATAACCTAAGAAGACACAGCGAACAGACTGAGCATTAAGTTTGGTCCTATCTTTGCGGAGAAGAATGAAAAAATAGGCAGACCCAAACACAAGAAGGATGGAGTACTTAGGAACTTAGGAGAACAAAACCTCATAAGGAGACCGACCAGAAAGAAGGGGAGTAAACATGTGGTTAAGAAGAAAAACAACAATAAGAACTGCCTCCTCTTAGAATGGAGCTGGAACTGAGGTGAAGAGAAGAAGAGACCTAGCTATCTCAAGAAGATAACGGTGTTTACGCTCGGTTCGACTATTTTTGGGCAGGGATATCTGTACAGGAAGTTTGGTGAATAGTACCCAACTTGGCCAAATACTCACAGAACTTATTTTTAAAAAATTCCCCACACAAGTCAGATCGTAAAAATTGAGTAGTAATCATAGACTGAAAGGTACAGTATATCTGATAGAAATCAGACTTATGAGTCATAAGATCAACCCAAGTATAATGGGTGCAGTCATCAACAAATGACACATAGTATGTAGAACCTTCTTTGATGAGAATAGGAGAAGGGTCCCAGACATTAGTATGAACTAAAGAAAACGGTGTAGCAGATATAGAAGTACTTTTACGGACAGGTAAGGCTGTTATTTTGGCAAGTTTACACCCCCGACACTCGGTAAGTTGACTAGGAGAAACTTTATCCAATATACCTGACTAAGTTAAAGACCGTAAACGGTCAACAGACAAATGCCCTAATTTGGAATGCCACAAATAGAAAAGACTTGACAGAGAATCTAACTGAAAAGAAGAAAAGACAGTTGAAGTCGGAGAGGTAGTTATAGGTAGATGCAAGCTCTCTACCACATAAAGATCTCCAACTCTACGGCCAGTCCCAATTTGCTGCTTGGACATCCGATCCTGCATAGAACAAATAGAAAAAGAAAAGATAATATCAAAACCGAAGGCATCAAGTTGACTAATAGATAATAAACTGACAGATAACTGAGGAACATATAAGACAGATGGAATAGAGATTGCAGATAGAGCAGACAATATGACAGACCTAACAGATATAACAGACATACCAAACTTATTAATAGCATTGACAGTAATAGGAAAGGGAGGATGAATACAATGTTGAAGTAATGAGAGATGGGGAATCATATAATGAGAGGCACCGGAATCAAAAATCCAGACAGACAAAGAAATACCTGAAGAAGACCCAAGCAAACCTGAATGAAGAGAGGAAACAATGGAAGCAGACAGGGATGGCTGAGAGGTAGACAATATATGCTAAAGTTGACTAATCAACATATGCTGAAGCTAACTAATCTGAGCAGTCAAGAAAGCCAAGTTAGAATTAGGAGCCGGAGCAGATGCAGTAGAACCGGTGGGAGGCCGAACGATACTCAAAGGAGAAGTGTGGAACTTGATCGGAAACTGCTGAGAATACGAGGCAAACATAGGCGAAGCAGATAAACATCCATTCTTGGGAGAATGATACTTCCAATGGCCTTTTTTATGGCAGAAAGCACACTCATCAAAAGGCAAAGACATCATAGTAACTAGAAAACTGAAGGGTTCAAGTGCAATAAACCCTAAATAGAATAAAATAACCAAACCAGGGACGGAAAGGTAAAAACTAAAAAAAAAAAAAAACTGAGGGGTTTAAGTGTAGTAAACCCAAATAGACCAAAGTAATGTATATCAGATGTCCCTATGTATATTAGATTGACCCTACGAACCAGTCGAACAAGAGAGAGAGACAGACAGAGACAGAGACCTCGCGAAACCAGATGGAGACGACCAGGATTTTTGCGAATCAGATGGTTACGGCAGATGGGCCATGACTCGAACTCAGATGGGTCACGATGAACACAGATGAGTCGACCACCAGAGAACTCCATCGAGTCCAAAACTAGAATCAGAACCTGAACTCAACCTCGTGACCCAAAATGTGAGTTCGACGAACCAGAGGAGGTTGTTCAATCGCGAATTAGAGGAGTTTCGAACTAGGTGGGATGGGTCGCAATTCTGGTGCTCGAGGGGTTGCGATTTCAACGAAGGTAGATTCTGAACTAGATGAAACTTTGAACAAAGAAGGAACTTCGATCAATCAAAAGCCAAAATGAACGATAGCTCTGTACCATGTAAGATTTCTGAAGGTTTATATATATATATATATATTCAATTGTATCAATTTACAAAGTGTTCATCAGTTTATATAGCCCTAAATCTATGGCTGAAAAAGAAAATACTAACTAATTCCTATTTACACAATCGTGTCATATATACAAAACATGCCATATATACAATATATTCTCATAGTAATATCATCTTACATCGTGTCACTAGATAGTATAAATATTCTAAATGTGATTTAGTGGATATTTTTTATTTTTCACAAACCCCAACATACAATCTTCAAGAGACTCAATATTTACTCACTAGCTACATTCAATTTTTTTCCTTTCCATATTAACTACATAAGAGTTTTTTTTATACGGTATAAGTATTTCACATGCTTAATATTAGGGGTATATTTAAAAGCTGTCATGACTTCAGTTTATTTATTTATTTTAAAGAAATTTACAGAAAAAACTTGGGCAAGTTACAGATAAATCCAAAAATGTGAAAAGGTGGTCCAATCAATCCTTAAATATATTTGGTACTCCGTTTGGTCTTGTTGGCTGAGTTGTATCGAAAATGCCCTTGCTTTTCGTAGTGGGTGTGAAGATGATTGGATTGACTTTGAGAGTGGGGTGTGTTTGGGTGTCACATTGGGAAAATGCTCTATTGTAGTTTTTGGCGTGTTGTAATTGTGAAGCGGTGTGACGTCACACCGGTTGTAACCGAACTCGGCTGAGTTGGCTCGCGTGTTACGATATGGAAATCCCCAAATCAAGCTATAGCGTCACTTAATCCCTAGATTTTTGGTGTTGTTGTTTTCATGTTACTGTAATTGGGTGTTTGTGGTGGATATTGATTAGGGTTTCGGAGATATACGGTAGGGTTTTGTGTGCTGTGGTGTGAGTTGGTCGTCATTTTTATGAAGTTGTGTGTTGGTTAGTGCAGGGTTTGTGATTTTGTGGTTGGTGTGTTTACGCTGTGTTGGTGGGGAAGTCGATGTGCAAATAAACTGCAATAGTGGCAATGGCTCATAAATGTTATGTTATTTTGTTTTGCAAGTAATTCGATGGGGGGTTTGATTGCAGATGTGGTTTGTGCCATTTGTGTATGTACGTGTACTGTGTAAATGTCTAATATTTGTAAATCACTATTAATGGATTGTGTTTTTGGTTTGTATGTTGTTGCGATGGATGTGTGGATGTTTGTGTGTGTTAGTATGTGTCCATTGATGGGGGTCAATTGGTGGGGTTTCTTTGTGGTAAGTGGTACATCTGATGGATATGAATACGGTGACCAAATCTTACACAATATTCTCCCCCCTTACCCACAATCACATACCACAGTCGATGGATATGAGGATATGGACATGACCCCTAATTTTGTTTAACCCAGTAAAGGAAAGTGTACAAATGACCATAACATCAAAATATAAATCAAAACAGGACCTAATAGTGATGATGTTATCACTTATGGGATCTACCAGCATATGTGTAAATCGATAGGACTAAATGGGATTGCTGATGCTGATATGGGATTTTTTGATAATTTTCCCAAAAAGCTTTAACTATGACATCTTTCTAGGTAATTCATAATCCCAAAATAAATTAATGAATCATGTGGTAGTCTTCCCATCCATGTGTCGGCACATGGGCCTAATTCTTTGTCACTAGCTTATAATTTGACATTAAAAAAAATAAAAAAAATTCACTTTTGTTAATCTTTTAAAAAATTATGTCAACAATTTTACCTCCTATATTCATAATTTAAAAATTCAAAAAGAAAAAATCACTAAAATAAAAAGTAAGTCCAATTTTGTACAAATTTTTTTTTATAAGCAGCCACAAGAACCTCTCCCACCCACTTTTAGCATGGGGTTGTTGTGGCAAAAAATGGGTGCACATAATTCAACAACAAATACAGAGAATACATACATCAATGGGCATCTCATAAACCCTAAATCTATGCTAGCAAAAAAAAAAAAATAAATAAATTCTAAAATTAAAAGATGTGCAAAAAGAAAAAGAAAAAAAATAGAGAAAATCATTTAAGAGTTTGTATCAACTTTTTGACTACAAATCTTCCTTCCCAAACAATTATCATTTTCAACTATTATTTTGAATTTAAAAAAATAAAAATAAATAAACTAAACACTTTGATATAAAATTTTAAAATATAGAATCTAAATTGGAAATTGTTTTGTAATTGAATTTTATGAACTTTAAAAATACTAATTTTGAACCTAAAAGAAATCCCTCAAAAATTGCACTTGCTTTGTTACGGTGCTTCTATCCATACCATAGCAAAACCTGCAATAAGTGAACTTTGTTTTCAAACTCACAACTCACAACTTGCCACATCTTCCAAAGAAAAGAGAAACTTTTGTCATTGTCACGTTATCAATACAAAAATCAATAATGAAATTAATATTTTATTTGACTCCATTGCAAATGTGAACTACTTAGACTAATTTAGTGAAAAAATAAAAAATAAATATTTTTATTAAAAAAATTAAACTGATAAAAAGTTATAAAAAAAAATTAAAAATTCATTCTTATTTTCTTTACATTTTGTACATTTTTTTTTTATAAAAGATTGAAAGATCATTTAAAAATAAAATAATTACTTAAAAAATTACTTATCAAGCAAAAACTGTATTAAAATGCCAGTTGTTTACTTGGTCCTGTCCAAGTGATGAGGGACATTACAGTTGGAATATTGACACTTCTTTTGTATTGTTAGTCAAAGGAATCCGTCCCACATGGAAATTAAGATATCATATAGGGTAAATCAAGAGAGCATATAGGGTAAATTTTATTCAACTTTTTTGAAATTTTAAAAAAAATATAAATAATTTTAAAATTTTAGTATAATGCACCGATTTCTCTTTAGTAAATTAAATTGATCGAAATTAATACAAATAGTGTAAATATACATAGATAAACAAGAAAGAACTTACATTTTAGTGTAAAATAGATGATAACTTAATTTTATATTAATATGACTAACGAATTATTAATGAAAGAGAGTTAAGTATTATGTGAATTAAAATCTCGAAGAAGCCTAATGTAATTATATCAAAACTATAAGGGCTGTTGTATTTTCTCTAACCTTCAAGAGAAGTCAATATAATTTATCTTAAAATGACCACTATATAAATTATAATTAAGAAATACATCTTCAATCATAATAATAATAATAATAATAATTCAGAGGATAATTTATATTCATAAATTGGGCCGGGCTAGGTTTTGGGCCGAGGTAAGCTCGAGAATGATACCCAGTAGGAAAGGAGAAGTATGGGTAGTTCGGTTGCCGAATGGGCATCCGTAGCTCGGTTGTGGCAAGTATCGAGATAGTCCGGTCCAGGATAGTAGACCGGACGTAGAGTCATACTGGTTCTTGTATACTAAGTCGGTCGTATATTGACACCGGTTCGGACTCGTTAGTCCGGCTTGGTCACGCCCTATTTCGGTTGACCTTTCTTATGTTTAGCTCGGTCATGGCGTGGGAAACCGAGGTAAGAGAGGTAAAAGAAAGGTTTGGTTGCCCCTTTAGTTCGGTTCAAATTCTCTTATGGATAGCTCGGTCATAGCATGGGGAGACCAAGGTAAGAAAAGTGAAGGTAAAGTCCGGACTATGGGTTACTTCGGTTGCAAAGGAACTCGGCCATATTAAAGCCATCTCACTTGGCTTATGCAGTGAGGAGGGTGTTGGAGGATAAGCATTATCTTCCACGAGTATGAATCCTAGGAGGACTCTATGCAAGGAGGAGTAATCCTAGAAGGACTCTACATATGGAGAAGTTAGAGTCCTACTAGGATTGTGCCATGCGAAACCTATAAAAGCTCACCAATATCACCTTTGCAAAGGTAATGCATCAATAATTCCTGAATACACAGAGCTTTTGCCTTTGTCTTACTTACTGACTTAGGCATCGGAGAGGTTTCCGGCACACACCCGCCGGCTAGCTCACATTTGTATTTTCAGGTGAGAAAGCGACGTCGTACGGAGGAACGCAGACTTGATCAACAGGATTATACGAGAAGGTATATTTCTTTCCCGTACAATTGGCGCCGTCTGTGGGAAGTGCAGACAGGAACAATCTCTTGATCAAGTTTTTCTCGAACATCAATGGCGAACAACGAAGAACTGCCTCAGTCCGCCATTGACGGACAAACTCCAGAAGGAGGTGCAAGGCGCGAAGGCCTACCTTTGGTCCCTCCCATGGCAAACCTGGAACCACAAAGGCAGAATTCCAGGAGGGATGCGAGGGGACGAAGGAGGAATAGCAGCCCTCATCCCTCTTGTTCGCAAAGCCCAGAAAGACAAAGGCGCAGGGTTGATCCTAAAATTCTGGAGGATCGCGTCAGAGAGCAAGACGAACTGATCCGTAAAATGGCGGCGGACATGGAGTCTCTGAAGCGCCAGATGAAAGAAAAAGAAGTGGCGACAGGAGAGGGGCGCAACAAGAAGACGCCCCCTCGCCACTCAGAGGGTCGTGGTAGGGATTCTACACCCTCTCAACCAGAGGACAGAAGCCTCAGGACAGGCGACACGCGATCCGCATCTTCCAGGACTCGTCACTCCAGGTCTGAGAGGACGAGGCCTGAGAGGTCATACACTGAGGGGAGTACCTATTGGCCCTCACATACGCATCATACGAGATCCGTGACAGAATTAATTACTAGGTCGTCCGACCTAAGGTCC
The DNA here is from genome assembly GCA_025200525.1 of Camellia lanceoleosa. Lineage (NCBI taxonomy): Eukaryota > Viridiplantae > Streptophyta > Magnoliopsida > Ericales > Theaceae > Camellia > Camellia lanceoleosa. The sequence goes on along the minus strand of CM045759.1, from coordinate 174,093,793 downwards.
ATGTTGGAAGAAAAGCGCGATGGAAGGAGGACGCCAGGCGGCGATCCCCACAGGTTCTGCCTTTGCGATTATTGGCTCCTCGGACGCATGGAAGCGTCGAGGTTGGAATGCCAAGGCCGCACTTGGCATACGAACCAGCGGATAAGGCATTGGCGAGGCTGCGGACCTCACCATTCGTCCCAGAGATTGAGAACGCGCCCCTTTCGTCGGGCTTCCTACAACCCAAATTCACGACATATGAAGGAAAGACGGACCCTTACACCCACTTGAGCCACTTTCGCCAGGTGATGGCTGTATACCGGCGGAATGAGGCGTTGATGTGTATCCTATTCCCTTCAAGCCTCGGCGACCTAGGTTTGACTTGGTTTGAGAAGCTTCCAGAGGGCAGCATAGCCTCCTGGGCGCAATTGGCGGAGGCGTTTGTAACGCGGTTCAGAACGAACACAAAGACACCGATGGAGATCGACCAACTACTCTCCATCGAAATGGGCGATAAGGAGACTCTAAGGTCATACAACAGTCGCTACTGGGAGACATTCAACCAGATTGAGGACTGCCCAACCAACCTCGCCATTGCGCAATACAAAAGAGGTCTTCCAGTCGGGAACAGACTGAGGGACTCTATCACCATGGCGCCACCCCTCACCATGGAGGCCCTGATGGAGAGAGTGCATCGGACATCGTCGGGTAGAAGAGGATGGCGCTCGTGCCAAGGCAAAAATGGGCACAACCTCGACACCAGAGAAGAAGACCTCAGCAAAGGTCAATACTGTAGATCGCCAAAACCGAAACGGACGAGGCAAGCGAGACAATGGCGAGGACCAAGATAAGAGATGGCTAAGAGTCCGCATCGCCATAACCACGGTATTCAAGAAGCCGATCTACCGTATACTTAGCGAGATTCGAGACGAGCCTTTTGTCAAGTGGCCTGCCAAGTTAGGTGAGGCCCAGAAGGACTATGATGACAGATCCAGATGCACCTACCACAAGGAAAAGGGCACGAATCGAGAAGCCTGCGCCATTGAGGCAAAGATCTGGAAGAATTGGTGGCGGCGGGCCACCTGGATAAATACATAGAGGAGGCGCACCAAATTTCAAGATCACAACAAACCCAACGGGATGCCGATCGACGCCCCGCCACAAGGCATCATCAACATGATCCATGGAGTCTTTGAACCAGAGCGAGTATGCGAGCTCAGAGGTACAATCAAAAAGGCAGAGCACTTGAGAGAAGTGCTAAGTGCCCAACCAGTCGTTAAAAAGGGGAGGACAGAAGCCATAAACGTCATGTCCTTTTCGGATAAAGACTTGGACAGAATATATTGCCCACACAATGATGCCTTGGTCGTCACTCTCCGAGTCAAGGATTTTGACGTCAAGCGGATTCTGATTGACCAAGGTAGTTCGTGTGAAATCATGTACTATGAAACTTTCAAGCAACTCAAGCTGCAAGACAAGGACTTAGCCCCTGCCGTATCCCCTTTGATTGGATTTAATTCTATGCCGGAGTGGCCAGTCAGCAAAATCATCCTTCCAGTCAGGGCGGGAAGCGTGACGAAGCAAGTGGAGTTCTGGGTGCTGAAGGTCCCCTCCACCTACAACATCATCTTAGGCAGAACATGGTCAAGACGCCATGCGCCGGTGGCATCCTCCTACCACCAAGTGATGCGGTTTCCAACGATACCGAGAGTAATTGAAGAAGTATATGGGGACAGATTATGTCCAAGCAAAGCTTCGTCAAGAACGATGCCGCCAAAGGATATGTTCATTCGGTTGAAGAACCGGAGAGTAATGAACTATTCGCGGATGTTGGCAAAGCGGCTGATCAAAAAGCAGTGGAGGACTTGGTAGAAGTCAGAATAGATGAGAAGAACCGGAAAAGTTCTTCTTACTTGGATCGTCGTTGTCCAAAGATCGAGAGATTGGAAGTCTTGGAATTTCTGACCTCCAACATCGAAGTGTTTGCCTGGACCCCATACGACATGCCAGGCATTGATCCCAACTTCATCTGCCATCAACTCAATGTCCACCCTTCTGCTAGACCGGTCATTCAACGCACACGCAGATCGGCACTCCACCACGCCGAGATAGTAGCAGAAGAGGTGGGTAACTTGTTAGAAGCAGGGGCAATCAGAGAGGTCCAATACCCAAGATGGATCTCCAACACCGTCGTAGTGCCAAAGAAGAATGGCAAGTGGCGCGTCTGCGTCGACTACAAGACGGTCAACAAAGCATGCCTAAAGGACAGTTTCCCCCTGCCAAGGATAGATCAATTGGTGGACCTAACCACCGGGCACAGCAGGCTTAGCTTCCTTGACGCATACAGAGGCTACCATCAGATAGCCATGCACGAACCAGATCAGGAAGTAACGTCCTTCACCACTCCAAGAGGACTATATTGTTACAAGGTCATGCCCTTTGGCCTAAAGAACGCAGGGGCGACGTTTCAGAGAATGGTTACCAAGATGTTTGAGCCATTGTTAGGCAGAACAATGGAGGCTTACATTGACGACATGGTGGTCAAAAGCAAGGATGCGGATGACCATCTAAAGGACCTAAATGGGATGTTCCAGATCCTGAAGCAACACAAACTGCGCCTTAACGCTTCTAAGTGCGCATTCGGTGTAGGGTCTGGCAAGTTTCTGGGGTTCCTGGTGACCAATCGGGGTATCGAGGCAGACCCCTCCCAAATCAGGGCAATTCAAGAGTTAGAGAGGCCTAACTCAGTGAAAGAAGTGCAGCATCTCACCGGCATGGCGGCAGCACTTAACCGATTCATCAGCCGGTCTTCAGACAGATTGCGTCCATTCTTTCAGTCATTAAAAGCTAAGTTTGAGTGGGACGAAGAATGCGACCGAGCTCTGGAGAGTTTGAAGGCATACATGTCTTCTCCACCATTACTGGTCACTCCAATACCTGGAGAAGAACTCTTCCTCTACCTGGCAGTCTCTCAGCACGCAGTAAGTGCGGTGTTGGTTCGGGCAGATGGAATCCAACATCTACCTATCTTCTATGTCAGCAAGACATTGCTGGGAGCCGAAACAAGGTATTTACCTCTAGAGAAGCTAGCTCTGGCCTTGATGATGGCCTCCAGGAAATTGGCGCACTACTTTCACGCCCACACCATTGTCGTCCTCACAGCTTTTCCACTAAAAGCTTTGTTTGAGAGGGCAAACTTTTCTGGGCGGATTTTGAAGTGGGCAGTGGAGTTGGGACAATATGATGTGAAGTTCCAACCCAGAACCGCAGTAAAGGCCCAATCTTTGGCAGACTTCGTCGCAGAGTTCACTCCTGGAAGCCACCAAGTCTGCCCAATCGACCTGACTGACACAACCAAACTAGGGATGGAGATTGACGCAGGAATAGCGCAACCCCTAGTGCAGGTTACTCAGCCAGAACCTGAGGCAGACCAGAGTAGAGAAGGCGAGGAAGCAGACCCTGCTATACCAAGTCAAAATTCACCTACAACTCATGACTTGGTCCCATCAGAAGACAAGGGGCAGACTGTGATTATGGATCATGAAGAAAGCTCCACCGACATTCCAGACCCCACAACATCGTCCGACCCCTCCACTTGTTGGAAGTTGTTCGTTGGGGAGATGTGGAAGCTCTTTGTGGATGGGGCATCCAACCGACATGGAGCAGGACTTGGCATAGTCCTCATCTCTCCAGACGGCCTAGTAGTGGAACAGGTGATCAACCTTGGCTTCCCAGCATCAAACAATGAAGCGGAGTACGAAGCGCTTCTTGTAGGACTCAAGTCAGCGGCCTACATGAAGGCCACCGAACTCATGGTCTACAGTGACTCACAGTTGGTGGTGAATCAAATTTCTGGCGACTACGAAGCAAAGGACGACAGAATGGCTAAGTACCAAGAGCTAGTCAGAACCAAGATCAAGAAGTTCGAAGTGGTGAGGATAGAACAGATTGGCAGGGAGGAGAATAGTAGAGCAGACGAACTAGCAGGCTTCGCCTCAATGGCAGATACCTCCATCCCACATCCTCTATTGATCGACTATCCGCCTGCACCAAGTATTGAAGACCCGTGGTCAAGAGGTATGTTGTGCGGAGTTAGGTCCTTCTTGGATGGATCCCATCATCTTGTTCTGAAGACGGCACTCTCTGGGAAGATAAGAAAGAAGCCAACAAAATAAGAGCCAAGTCGCAACGATTTTGGCTCTCTCCATCCTTGGCATTATACAAGAAGTCGTTCTCAGGACCTTACTTAAAATGTGTCCACCCCAGCAAGGTAGAAGCATTCTTGTTTGAAATACACAAAGGGGTTTGTGGCAGCCATCAAGGAGGAAGATCATTGGCATACCGAGCTATTTCACAAGGGTATTGGTGGGCATACATGCAAAGTGATTCAGAGAGAAGTATGTCAAAAAATGCGAAAAGTGTCAGAAGTTTGCACATCAAATACATCAACCTGCCAGAGAACTCCTACCTCTTACTAGCCCATGGCCTTTCGCAATGTGGGGCTTAGACATAGTGGGACCACTCCCAACAGCACCAGGCAATAGGAAGTTCTTTCTTGCGGCAACAGACTACTTCACAAAGTGGGTAGAAGCAGAAGCCTTGGCGTCGATCAAGGAAAAAGATGTGAAGAAGTTTGTCTGGCAGAACATCATTACTCGCTTTGGCATACCGAAAGCATCGATTTCGCATAACCAAGACTCAGTTTGATGGCAGAATTTTCAGAAGCTTTTGTGAAGAGTACAAGATAGAGTTCTACAACTCCACACCGGCATATCCCCAAGCAAATGGTCAGGCAGAGGCGTCAAATAAAGTAGTCTTGGACGGATTGAAGAAAAGGTTGGAAAAAGCCAAAGGCAAGTGGGCAGAAGAGCTCTCTCATGTTTTATGGGCTTATCGCACCACACCACGACGGTCAACAGGAGAAACTCCATTCTCCTTAGCCTATGGCATGGAAGCAGTTATCCCATTAGAAGTCGGACTCCCCACAATTCGGAGCGAAAATTTTGATCCAGACTTAAACAGCGAAGCTATAGCATTGGAACTTGACCTTGCGGAAGAGAGACAAGACACAGCATTGGTTCACATTGCCTCCTACCAACAAGAACTTTCTAGGAAGTATAACAAAACGGTGCATCCAAGGCAATTCAAGATCGGCGATTGGGTACTTCGCAAAGTTATGGGCAACACATTGGTCCCGGGAGACGGCAAGTTAGGTCCCAACTGGGAAGGTCCTTACAAAGTGGTCGGATTAGCAGGAAAAGGGGCATACCATTTGGAAGATAAGGACAGCAAAGCAATCCCTAGGCCATGGAACACTGCCAATCTTAAGTTATTTTACTTTTAGCTTTTTTCTTTTTTTCCCTCTAAGTATATGTAAGTTTTTCCTTCATCAAATAAAACAAATCGATTCTTTTTCAGCATATTTGTTTTTAGTAGAGAGTAACTTTTGTAAGTTAGTAGCATTGTAAACATAGTTGGCCGGCTTAAACCAACTATAACCCCTCCTAAGCCCAGGATAAGGATCCAGGCTGCAGGACGTTTGGTCGGAATAACCAAACATTGTATTCTAGGTTGGCTGGAAAAACCAACCTAAAGGTTGGCTGGATTAAACCAACTTTATGTACTCTTCAGCCGAGGTAAGTGTATGGCTGAAGAGTGATTGGCTGGATTAAACCAACTTTATGTACTCTTCAGCCGAGGTAAGTGTATGGCTGAAGAGTGGTTGGCTGGATTAAACCAACTTTATGTACTCTTCAGTCGAGGTAAGTGTATGGCTAAAGAGTGGTTGGCTGGATTAAACCAACTTTATGTACTCTTCAGCCGAAGTAAGCTATATCGGCTGAAGAGTGGTTGGCTGGATTAAACCAACTTTATGTACTCTTCAGCCGAAGTAAGCTATATCGGCTGAAGAGTGGTTGGCTGGATTAAACCAACTTTTTGTACTCTTCAGCCGAAGTAAGCTATATCGGCTAAAGAGTGGTTGGCTGGATTAAACCAACTCTTTTTTACTCTTCAGCCGAAGTAAGCTATATCGGCTGAAGAGTGGTTGGTTGGATTAAACCAACTTTTTTGTACTCTTCAGCCGAAGTAAGATATATCGGCTGAAGAGTGGTTGGCTGGATTAAACCCTGTACTCTTTAGCCGAAGTAAGTTATATCGGCTAAATAGAAGGTCGGTTAGTAAGTTAGAGATCTAACCAAGATCACAGTTGTACAAAAAAGTTCAAAATTCATTACAAGTATTGGCATACATACGCAAAACCGGAATAAGAGTAGAGGAAATTTTTCATTGAACCACAAAACAGAAGTACAAGGCGGAGGGGCCGTAGCCCGGTTACAAAAAAAAAAGAATAATAATAATAATAATTTAACCGAGAAGCGCGTCCAGCTCGGCATCAAACTGATCGTCAACATTGGCTTGGAGAGCGGTGCTGGCTGGGAGTTCGGCTTGAGGAGGTGGCTCATCTTGGACCATGGCATCAATCGGCAGCTCGGTGTTAGCCGGTGGCTCATTGGTCAAGTCTTCAACCACTGGCTCTAACCGATCTGCCTGATTGCTGTGTTGTTGGTTGGCCGCCGAAGTTGGAGTTTGTTCATCCTCACTGGAATCTTCATCATCATCTTCATCAGAGCCTTGGCCTTCCAGAAATTGGTTCTGCAGATCGGCAGCATACTGGGCGAGCGAGGCCGGAATAGCATAATCCGGAGCATTGTACACCTCGGTCTCGGCCCCGCAGCCGAGCTTCTCCACAGCACTCCTCCAACCGCACTTGAAGAACAGGTCCTTCGCATTGGAGGTGTATCGTCTTTCTGCTTCTTTGAAGCCTTGTTTTTTGGCGGCCTTGACGCCTTTCTTCAGTCGCTCTATCTCGGCGTTTTTTTTGGTCTCCAGTCGCCCCCTCTCCCAGAGGTACTGGTCTTTCACCTCGGTAATGGCGCTATTTGTTTGTCACGATCGGTAAAACCCGATCCGGTCGTAGAGTTACCTCGGCCTCAGTCGGTGACCATTGCTTTATTTGTGTTAGCTCGGCAGTTTTGGCTTCGGCCTCTCTCATTGCTTGCCTGGTTGTTTTGCGAAGCTCCAATATTTGCCTATGAGCTATGGTGTTTTTCTGAATGGCCTGCAAAGAGTATAGTGAGCCCCATCTTAGCCGAGCTGAGAGTTAGAAAAATTTGAAAGATTAAAAGAGGATGGTGCTGCTTACCAATATCATCGACTTCGTCGATGACCGAATGGACTTCAGCTCGGTGTTGAGTTGTTTGCTGTGGTGCTCCATGTCTTTGGGAAGACATACACCCCTGGCCAGGTTGAAGGCCAGTAGGTGATCCTTCTCAGCAACAACCGAGTCGCTATCGCGGATATCCCGGTTGTTGAAGATGAAGGGAGGAGCCCATTTGTTGGAATCATCTCGGTCTGATGGCTCCGGTTGGGGGCTCGGCCGGAGGCTTGGTTGGGGGCTCGGTGGAAGGACAGTGTCGTCTTCGTCAACTAAACGCTGCTCGGTCTCGGTAGTCCGGGCGCTTAGCTTCAGCGGAGGAGGATGGTTGAGATGGGAGAACGCGATAGCCTCGTTGCTCGACCGGTTTGATACCTCGGCCCTCGATGTTGCGGTGAGCATTGCTTTTAGTCTGTTTTCTTCGCCATTTCTGTTAATTTGTAAGTGGCACTAAGTTTATCTCGGGCAAAGTGGGATCCGATTCGGTGCTTCTTGAGTAGAAAGTCGGTTACCTTCGCTTTTACGACGGCATTGTAGCGATAGGTCATTTGGAAGTCGAAGTTTAGCCCAACTCCTTTCTTTGACACAGGTGCTTGAGTATTGCAAGGTTAGGATGGTTGTAGTTGGAGATGAGATGAGCCTTATCTGCAAAACAAAGGCAGTATGAGTCCGTTCCTTTGTGAAAAACCGAAATAAAAGGAAAGACACGACCGAAGTATGTATCTGCTCTCCCATTTTCGGTTTATCCTTGACGGTATTTGGGCTTGAAGGTCTTCAAAGTTTCCAGAGACCCAAAAAAAGTCGTCATCGTTCAGGTCTTTGTCTGGAGTATGTTTTATTATTTTTTCTCGGCCACGGCGTACTCTCAAGTAGTAACACCAGCCTTCATTCTTTGATCCTATGGAGTATTGGTGTAGTATCTCGGCCAAACCTAGATTTAGACCGGTTTGTTGGTTCAGTGCGGCTATACCCATGATTATTTGGTATGTGTTGGTAGACAGCTGGGTGGGGCATAGTCTGGTTTGTCTTAAAAATTCACATATTAGGGGTTGGACTGGGAACCTGAGTCCGGTTTCTATAATGGATTGAAGGGTGAAGGGGACAAAGCCTTCATTGCCCCATGGGTCTACGTCTGGTTCGGCTAGTATAAGATTTACATCGGCTGGAATACTATAATCTTTCCTAAATTCGGCTAGGCCGCCTGGGGTTTCTACTAGGAATCTGTACTTCCCCATTTATTGAATGAATAGGAAATAAACTACTTCGGCTGGAGAAGTTGTGCTCGGTAGCTCGGTTGAGCGCGCCGAAGTTTCTGGGCAACCTAAGTCTGCAAAGTGGAAAAATAGGGTGTTAAGCACAGATCATTGCCCGTGCTACAAAAAACAGAGGGAGAAAAGACGAGTCCTATTTCGGCTCTACAGGGTGCTATGTTATCTACATCGGTTTCTAAAAGGTGCTCGCTATCTCGGTTTCTGAAAGTTTTTCTTATCTCGGTTTCACTTTTGGTTTTTCTTACTTCGGTTAGGCCTCGAGGCTGACTTCGAGTTCGGTTTTGGAACTCGGAAAGGTAACAACCCCACGGCTTAGCTCGGTCGGGAACCAAAGTACCTATTTCAAGTATATTTTCATTTCGGCTAAAGTGAATCAGATGCTTTTTTATTTGAAACTACTGTGAAATCTACAAGTGCTAGTTCGGTTCCAGTTTGCCTATATAGCAAAAACAGTTCCTAGTTCGGTTGGGTGCGCTTTGTGGATCAAATGATTGTTCTACCAGCATTTCATGATATTCATAGTGTTCATGTGAAGTTATTCTCAGGAACGGAGTGTAAAAGTGTTTTGTGAAAACACACTGTAGACTGGTTGAACACATGCGACAACAGAGGAAATAAAGAAGAAATGCACAAGTACTTACTTGACAAAGAGGAAGAAGAACGAGGAGCAAGAACAGCAGCAGCAAGGATGCACAAGCTCAGGAACAGGAAGAACACAGAGAGAGTGACGCTGAAGAGAGAGGAAATGAATAGTGGTGTGATAATAGAAATGGGGTGTTTTGTGTAAGAGATATTTTTGGAAAGAGTAAAGGCGGGAACTGTTTAAATTTTTCGAAGTACGAGGACGGCGCTACAGCTGGTGAGGAGCAATCTGAATGGGCCACGTGTTAGGAAGGACAATCGATTCAGTTGCTGTAGATTGAAGAGACGTTTTGACCGGACGTTCTTAGATCGGCTTAAGTTTAGCTCGGCTGGATAGGCTAAACAGTTTTTAGCCCGGTTGGAAAGGCTTGAACGTTGTTAGCCCGGCTGGAATGGCTAACTGGTTTGTTAGCTCGGCTGGAGAGGCTAGAACTCTAGCTCGGTTGTTAAATTAGTAATCCCTATCAAGCTTCGCAGATGGAATTAAGGGGCAATTGAGAGGATAATTTATATTCATAAATTGGGCCGGGCTAGGTTTTGGGCCGAGGTAAGCTCGAGAATGATACCCAGTAGGAAAGGAGAAGTATGGGTAGTTCGGTTGCCGAATGGGCATCCGTAGCTCGGTTGTGGCAAGTATCGAGATAGTCCGGTCCAGGATAGTAGACCGGACGTAGAGTCATACCGGTTCTTGTATACTAAGTCGGTCGTATATTGACACCGGTTCGGACTCGTTAGTTCGGCTTGGTCACGCCCTATTTCGGTTGACCTTTCTTATGTTTAGCTCGGTCATAGCGTGGGAAACCGAGGTAAGAGAGGTAAAAGAAAGGTTTGGTTGCCCCTTTAGTTCGGTTCAAATTCTCTTATAGATAGCTCGGTCATAGCATGGGGAGACCAAGGTAAGAAAAGTGAAGGTAAAGTCCGGACTATGGGTTACTTCGGTTGCAAAGGAACTCGGCCATATTAAAGCCATCTCACTTGGCTTATGCAGTGAGGAGGGTGTTGGAGGATAAGCATTATCTTCCACGAGTATGAATCCTAGGAGGACTCTACGCAAGGAGGAGTAATCCTAGAAGGACTCTACATATGGAGAAGTTAGAGTCCTACTAGGATTGTGCCATGCGAAACCTATAAAAGCTCACCAATATCACCTTTGCAAAGGTAATGCATCAATAATTCCTGAATACACAGAGCTTTTGCCTTGGTCTTACTTACTGACTTAGGCATCGGAGAGGTTTCCGGCACACACCCGCCGGCTAGCTCACGTTTGTATTTTCAGGTGACAAAGCGACGTCGTACGGAGGAACGCAGACTTGATCAACAGGATTATACGAGAAGGTATATTTCTTTCCCGTACAATAATAATCATAATCATAATCATAACATGTCATAACTAACTATTACTTGATGTATAATCAACGACCTTTTCTGTCACACACAATAACAATCACAAAAAGTTATAATTAAGTTATATCCAATATTACAATGCGTCATAACTAAAGACTACAAAGATCACAACTGCGACATGTAACAAACAATTTTTTGAGGTGTGTTTTATAAAATTTCTCTTCTAAAATATATCATTTCTATCCCAACAATTTTTTTTTTTTAATTTTTTTATTTTCATGTCCAATCTACCTAAAATAATTACTCTCCAATATTTGTATAAAATTTAATCTCAAATCTTTTTATTTAAGATTCATATTTATGCAAATCAATTCTTAAATATTTAAATTTAGTAATATCTCATTGTTGTTTACTATGAGAAAAAAGAAACGAATATTGTCATTGAATTATGCCACCTTCACTAAATTCCTAGTTCCGCCACTGCCATCAACTATCATCTATAATTAGATGACATTAGTTGCCGACTTTATTTGAATATTTCATTTTATCTGCCAAACTATCCTTAAAAAATCAATTAGACTTCTAAACAATATGAAGTTTGGTGGTCTAATTAGTATTTTTTAGATAGTTTGGGGCTAAAATAAAAATTCAAACGAAATTTCGATGCCACATCTGCAACTTCCGTTTGATTATAAACGATAACTAGTGGCACGGGTGAAATTCATTCAAAATCAAATAGTTTAGGTGCAAAATTAAAATTATAAGAAGTATAGGGGTTAAATTGATCATCGAAGTATAGTTTGAGAGTTAAATGAAATTTTCAATTAAATAAATTTGATGGAACATTCATATTGTCAAAGTAAACATTAACGTGTACTTCATCCTATTATTATTAGGGATATTTTGGTGACTATGTCACCCATATGACTTCTTAGAACATAATAAAATAATTTGGACTAAGTGAAATATAAGTCGATAAAGAGAGATTTATGAATAAATACCTCACAAATTAATGATAGTTAATTTGGTTATAATTTATCAATTTCACATTGAAAGTTATCAAATCTTATAAGAGGCTTTTTATATTTTAGTTTTTACATATAAAAATAATAAATAAATATGTCACAGTTTAGTCCGGTTTGGTTCGGAACCGTAACCAAAGTCGTGGAATCAAGAACCAGATCGATTTGAATGGTTCCATTAATTTCAGAACTAAAACTGAAACTAATAAAAAGCAAACCAATTCGACCGTTTAGAACGTATTGGATCAATTTACTAATTCTACCGATTTTTTTTACCCCCTAAGGGTGCTCGTCTTTTACGATTTTAAAAATTTAGTATTAGTTATTGGTTATTTTTAAACTATTCAGATTCGCTCCCTTTTGTTTATAAAAAACATCAAGTAGTTGCACGATTCACACATCTGTATCTAGGGGTGTGCATAATACCGCCGAAACCGTCAAAATCGCCAAAATCGCACCGAACCGCATTGCCAAGACAAATTCGTTATTATTTGCCAATCGAACTGCCGGTTTTTTGGTAAGAAAAATGGCAAATTCTAGTGACACTTTTATCAATTTGCCGGTTTCTATTTTTCTTCCAAACCCGCACCGACCCGCACCGCTATTAAATCACGTTTTATAAGATTCTAAAAATTCTTTTTACTTAAGTTTGCTTGTTGTTCTATAACTTAGAATATAGTATTACATTACTGCTCGAGGGGAAATCAAGATGTTAGTAATCCAAAATAAAGTTAGATTCCAATTCACTTTTCAATCTTTTTTTTTTTTTCTTGTCATGTTGCAAACTTGCATCAGCTCACTTTTCATTCTAAATACTTTTCATCAGTAAACATTTTTAATATATTATAAATCCTGAATGATATTAATTTTATGTATTGTATTTGATCATTGTAGCTTCCACAGATGCTTGTAACAAACTGATGGCATAGTCATTGATATTATCATGTTGTTGCTACACTTGCTACATCAGAAGAAAGTTTCGCAAGATGCTTAACATCACAGTATCTCTCGTCTTTTTTCACTTTTTGATTTAAGTTTTGTAATTTGAATTATATTTTTTATAAACCGCAAATCCGCCCGAACTGCCAAGGCAAATCCGCTATTATTTGCTAACTAAATCGCCGGTTTTTGATAAGGAAAATGGCAAATTCTAGTACCACTTTTATCAATCTGCCACCCGCCATACGGTTTCTATTTTTCTCTCAAACCGCACCGACCCGCACCGCGCACACCCCTATCTGTATCTATGAAAAATAGTGAGTTAAAATTATAAAATTTAACAAATTGGGAAAAAACATAAGAAAGAAAGCAGTTTTCTCACAAGTAGACCGGTAGACTGTCGTACGATTTTTATCTTTTGTAATTCAACATTAATTTAAGAATTAAAAAAATTATTTCTGACTTTGGCCTTAAAATCCTATTTTAATCCTATAAAAAAAAAAATCAAGGTTGCGTTTGGTAGAGATTTAGGATTATGATTTAAGAATAGAGTTGTATTTTGAGTTTGTGAGTTTTGAAATTATGATTTGAATATGGAAAATTTGTTTGGTTATTAGTTTTAAATTGAGTGATGTGACATAAGATATTTAATTAAAAAATTTACAACTCATAACAAAACACACAACTCAAAATTCTATTCAAAACTCATAAAAAAAAATTTAAAAAAATTCAGAAAATATATTTAATTAAAATATTAAAATAACAGATGCAAAAAAAAAAAAAAAAAAAAAACAAACACTATTCCAGTCGACCGGAAGGATGACTGAGTAGAAGTGTTTTTACAGATAGGTGTGAAATCAAATTTTAAAAACTGTAACCAAACACATGGCTCAAATCAAGGGATGAAATTGAGTTTGGAAAGCTTAACCAAATACAACCCAAGTTATTTATTTTTTATTTTTTATTTTTTACTTTGATTCATAAATCTAAACCCAACTTGATAATCACCCCTACTCCCAAACCGACCCAATTTAAAAAACTAATTTTATATTGAACGAATGAAAATAAAATTTTATTATGGTAACATAATTTTTTGAGTTAGGTCACATGACATCACCTCGAGTTGATGAGCCACATGGTTAAATGTGACTGGCCGAAGTGTAAATGAGGATGAGTCCTAGGATTTTTAGGTCAAGTTTGGCTATCCAAAATAAGTACACATTTATTATTTTTTTTTCATCATATCACCTCTCTACTTTTCTGCACATCTTTTCATAAAAAGATAAAAAGTACACTTATTTAGGTCATCCCAAACAATCCCTTAATGTGTAGGACTTCTAGGCAAAGCCAAGACATTATATATAAATAGATCAACCCTCATGGGTGCAAGTATGTGAGATTTTGTGCACTAAATTTCTTGTGCTTTAGATTTGTTATTATTGGAATCGTCATTGACTATCACCAAAGTGCCCCCCCTCCGACACCCAACTAGGGTAGTGCTAACTTTACACCATGTTTGGTTGGGTAATTTGAAAAGAAAAGAAAAAAAATAAAGAGATATATATTTTTTTTATTTGTTGAGATAACTTAAGTGGAAAAAAATAGAGAAAAATGGAGAAAAATGAAGAGAAACCTATTTCTCTTATAACTCTTATTTTCAATTTTCTCAAAAGTGGAGAGATTGTGAGAGAAGAAACTAACAAATTTTTATATTTACATAATACCAATTTTGTCTCTGTAAAAACAAAAGAAACAAAATAATTGACACCCATGTCCTATAGGGCTTTTCATATCATGTGGGTAATATAACATAAAACAGTTTATTTTATTTTCTCTTATGAAATTTTTTTTTTGTCTCTTATGAAATCTAACCAAACAAGAAGAAGAGAAATTGCAATCATTTATTTTATTTTATTTTTTATTTATTCAAATAAGAATAAGACAAATCACAATTATTTGTTTTCTTTTATTTTCTTTTATAACTTAAGTAATTATTTTGTTTTTTTTTTTTCTCCTAAGTTCCTAAATATAGTGTTAGTTTTGCAAGCAATAATCAACACGAATTCATACAGCAGATCATCTTTGTTTCCAAATTTTCAGGAAGTATAGAAGATTGTATTGATTGTGGGTGGTCAAATTAGATTTTAGTATACACAATTACAATGGTTATGCATTATCCGATTGAGATAGCTAGATTAGCAAATCCTAACTTTGTTCTGTTAGCCATATTATGAGTTTACGAAATCCCTGATTGTTGAAAATTCAAATTTATATGTAAAATAAAATGAAGATGAGCGAATGGTGTCATATATCTCATTAATTTAAAAGTTTAAAAAGTACATACGGTTTTTACTTTTTCGTATTCTGAAAATACCCTTCCAAACTTATTAAATATCACATTGCAACCTACATTTACCGAATAACAGACCACATTTCGGAATTCAAATACCTTCAAATATCATAATATGATTATTTTTTTTAATAATTTTACTATTGTCTCCACTATTACCTTCTCATGAACGTTGCGCATTCAAACATCAAATACCATCAAATATCATAATATAATTATTTTTTTCATAATTCCACTATTATGACATGTTCAATATTTGTCTCTTTCATTACATTCTCATGAATAGTGAGCGAGAAAAATTTTGTAAGATTCAAATCAAGAAAAATCATGAAAATATATAAAGAAAATAAATATTTTTGCAATTGATATACTTTGGTTCGGTTGTGGCCGAAAAACCTTCAATCCGCCAATTTGGAGGATTGGAAAAATAATCCGTATCCGTTCGCCAGATTGACGGATGTGGATTGAGCAGATTGACGGATTTTCAGATAGATGTGAATTGGTTTGACGATTTAAACTTTTACAAATTTTGAACATAATACAACAACTTATCAACATTTTTTTATTTTTTTTATTTTATAACAATCCAACTCAATATAACCAAAAGATTATCAGGTAAATTGTCAAATACCAATAATAAATACCTATAAAAAAAATCATGCATTATCAAAACTATTTCATTACTTTTTTTTATATTTAAAAACTATTTAATTTGATTTTTTTTTTAAAAAAATACAAAATTAAGCCTTATATTTTCCATACAAAAATACTAAATATCAACACTTGCCATTTGATAAAGGATTTCCAAATAGAAAATAAATTGAAAACACAAAAAATATCTAAACTCTTTTTCAATTGAAAATACAAAAAGAATATCTAAAAAAATTGAAAATATAAAGTTTTACAAATTGCTAGGGGTACTTGCAGTTTGGTGGTTTGGTTGTGACCAAAAGAACCTCAAATACACCATCCATCTAAAACTAGGCATATTAGAAAAAATTAATCTACAACTGTCTGCTCATCATCACGCATCCGTCCAAAATGCGGTGGCTCAATTTGGTTTGGTCAATTTGGGCGGATCGGAATATTCACTACTCAACCCTAATGAGTGGTGATGATTCGAAGTGGCTTGTTGGCAAATTGATCGCCATTGGATTGTTTTTTCCAACTGAGTTTTGTGTATTAATAATATACTTTGTTTCAGAGGGTTTGGAACAATTGCCAGTCACAATCCACTACAATACTTTTACAAATAACAATCGACTATCCTCTAGAGGGTTCAGAACAGTCTTGTTTCGCAATCTAAAATAGGTTCTACAATCAACATTACCCACTCTATTTTGGATGTTTCAGACCAAATCTATTACATAGCCCAATGGTTTTAAATCAAAACATAACAACCTACTTTGTTTTAGAACCAAACAGATCACTTTGTCTGTCAATAAACTATGTTTCACATCCTTTTTGAATTTCGTAGACATATTCGAGCATATTATAGCATTTTTGCATTCACCTCGTTTCGCATCAAGTTAGACAAGGAATTAGTAAATTTTAGACAAGGTGTTTATACATTTCGTGCACAATGTCAAATATACCATGATTTGCCATCTTTGATTACATCAAGAAAGGATCCTTATTACTTTCAGTTTTACTTCTATGATACATACAAGGAATTTTAGAATATATTTAGTAAACTAAATGATACAACACTTTGTAAAGTTATTATTGGTAAATTAACTGAGATACTTTCAGAAAATCCTTATACTCGGTTTTTGCATACACTAGAATATGTTTCATTAGATATTTTTCAAATCCATATAAGTGGTGATGTGAAGTTGGATCAAAGGTGTAACGCCCTGACTTTTATTACCCAAATCCATTACCAAATCTTTTATATTATTACCATTTCCAATAATTCCATCCATTCAAGAATATGAACAAAGAATAAATAATAACATTCTCTCATGACAATGATGATGATACATAAATAAAATATGGTACAATGCCCTTAGGCTTACATTGAATCACAATAAATAAAAAGGGATTTACCTTATGCCATACATGGCTTTCAGCCAACAAACAGAAAGGCCCCGTGGCCAACAAAGTAAAAAACTTTAGTTCTGAACAATCTTCCAGCCATATACCTGAAAAGTTTGTCAACATGTGAAATGACCACAAAAGCCTAGTAGAGACTCCAAAGATCCTAACTAATCACAACATATAGCTAGAAATGATCATGCATGCATCACGATATACCGTATAAGTAATGTCGCAATTAATATCTAAAAATATATGTATATAAACACATTTTCTCAAAATTCCATTTTTTTTCAAAATTCCATTTTTTTCCCCCCACAACATAGCATAAAACACTTTTCTCTTTCTAATTTTCATTTTACTTCCAAAAACATTTCATAACTCCTGTTTTCTTTTAATAAAAATCTTCCATGTTGACATAAAGGTATTTCATTTAAACATCTGTTCTAAAAACACAACCTCGTATACAAGTCATAACTCAGCCCCATATCTTAATATACTATACGCATCTACTCAATAAAACACCTACTACCTTCCCTGGCCATAGGCCCACGAGCAAGGGATAACCACAATTTGAACTCCAGAAACATTTATAGCCAAATGTAAACAGCTAAGAGTAATACATACTACCAATTCCATTTCCACTGACATACAACATGGACATCAAATGCTTAAACTCAAATAACACATATAACGCTTTATCGGCCTCACCTAGAGGTGAACGACCCCAAGGTCATACTTTACTCGGCACAAACCAGAAAGGAGAAGAACCTATCACAAAGTGCCACGCTTTGTCGCCTCAAATACGATGAGAAACTGACCACCTTTCACACTTTACCAGGCATAAACCAGAAGGAACGAGGAAAACTCTATCAAGTCGCCATGTTTTGCCGGCTCAATATGGCAAGAAACGGACCCCCAAACAACATCACAATAAAAGCACAACATGCTAAACAACATTGTGGGAGTCATATATTGTTGGTATACGTGCAATAAAGCTGAATGACGGTATGAGGACAGTCAAGGACATAATTTGTATTTGGCTCCATCCTGGATGATCGCAAAACTGAATAGACTAATCGGCCGAAGAACCAGTTGAACAAAAGCCGAATAAATAAACGTGCAATGGATTGAGGGTGGGCTTGATCCTGAGGCCCAAAAGAAAAATATAAATAGAGCAGCATCAGCCAAAGAAAGATGTGTGAGAAAAATCTTAGAAACTTAAGTTACAAGCAAACTTGAGAGAGATACTAACTTGTCTGTCGGAGTGCTAATTCCGGCACCCCAACTGGAGTGTTAATTCCTTTTTTGTCAGGTGTTAATCAAAGGATCAAGAATGTTCATCAGGATACAAGAGTATTTCCAAATCTACCTCTCCATAATTGGCGCCGTCTGTGGGAAATACTCAAAGCATATTCATGGCGAGCGTCATAGAAGATCCTCTGATAGTCGCTGACGAAACTACGCCAAGAGACGACCTCACTCCAAGAAACATGCTGGGACCAGAGAATATCGCCGCACGACGTGGGTTGAACTTTGATTTAGTAGCTTAGACCTTACCCTTGACTTCAATGCAAGAGACAATGTAAGCGATTATGGATCAAACAAAGCAAAATGAACAGCGGCTTGAGAACATGATGGCTGAGAATGAACGCTTGCACCAGGATTTGGCCTTAGAGGTGGCGAAATCCCAACAAGCTGCATGCCAAGACCGAGTTCGACCTTCGAAAAAGAGGGATAATCGACGACGTCGACTTCAGAAACGTAATAATGACAGTGATTCAAACTCACCATCCCCTGAACCCAGAAAGAAAGAACGCTCTGATATATCCAGCTCATTTGAGGGAAGTCCACATATACGGAATAAACGAAGGAGAAGCGCTGAATCGAATGAGGAAAATAAACATGACCCTTTCGTGTGTCGTATTGCAAGGGCTGTGCTTTCTAGAAAGTTCAAGGCACCATCGTTTACCCCTTACGACGGAGAGTCAGACCCCACTGATCACATTCGTCATTACAAGCAAGAGATGACACTCCATGCTGACGATGAAGCCCTCATGTGTCGAATATTTTCAAGTAGCCTGGGACCACTGGCCGTGAGATGGTACTATAAACTGGAGCCGACATCGATTCGGAACTTCCACCAACTCCAAAAGTCATTCAGGGCAAGATTCATCACTCATGAGGTCTAGTCGAAGCAAGCCAACTCTTTCTGGGCCATGCAAATCAAACTAGAAGAAATTTTTCGTGCATACTCAGCCCGTTATTGGGAGTGTTTTAATCTAGTAGATGATGTTTGCAATGACTCCATGGCCATCACCGCCTTTAAGATGGGATTGCATCCAGATAGCGCCCTCAGCAGTTCATTAACCAGGTGGCCCTCTAAAACCGTCTGGGCATTAATGAAGAAGGTCGAAAAGTACTGCAAAGTTGAAGACGATGCCCTGCGGGTTAAATCCGGATGTTAAACCGTTAAGGCGGCCACACCGGGAATTGTTCAGCCAATTCGCACCGTGCTATAAGAAAGCCCAGAGCAACAGAGCTAACCTAAACAAGATAAAAGGCGTGATACAAGCCGATCAAATGATCATTGTTCATATCGAGCTAATGAACAGTATCAAGTGGATAACAGGTGCACAAGGTGCTCAGGCAAGAAATATACAAAGCTAGCAGAGCCAATCAGTAAGATCCTACCGAAAATACAACATCTTCCCTTCTTCAAGTGGCCGCCCAAAATGACGGGACCTTCTGATGCGAGAAGACAAGATAAACGGTGCGAATATCATAAAGACCACGGTCACAACACCGATAGTTGTTATTCATTGAAAGATCACCTAGAAGAATTGGTGCAAGACGGTCGTCTTACGCAATACCTCCGAAAGAACAATTCAACAAATACAGTAACCATCCGGCTGCAGTCATCCCCTTCGGGTGTAATTCATATGATATATAGCCTGCCGGTGTTGTCCGAGGTACAAACAATCCAGTTTCTTCAAGCCCACATAGCCTTATGACGCTAGCAAAACGACCCCTTGACACTGGAAGGATCAGTTTCGATGATAGTGATTTAGCTGGAATAACTCTCCTCTACATTGATCCCCTCATCATTGAGCTACGCATCAACAAATTCACCGTTGAGCGTGTTCTCATTGACCAGGGCAGCACTTCGAAAATAATGTATTACAAAACTTTCATCAAACTGGGCTTTACTGACTCGGATCTGTCCCCGGTGAATTATCCGCTATTCAGCTTTAATACTAACCCAAAGTACCCTCTAGACAAAATCACGCTACCCGTATGGGCCAGCACCAGATCTGTGGATGTGGAATTTTTGGTTGTCAAGCTTTCTTTGCTGTATAATCTCATCATGGGCAGAGCTTGGTTGCATACGATGTAAGCCGTGCCAAGCACCTACTACCAACTACTTCGTTTTCCGATTGAATACGGAATCGAACAAATCCACGGCTCTTAAAAATCGGCTCAGGCATGCTATCTTCTGGCTGCGAAGAGACCAAGGAAGATGGAAGTGCATTCTATTGAGATACCGGATAGGGAGAGCCTCAAAGACATTGGGAGGATTCCAAGAGAAAAGCCAACTAAAGCCCTGCATCGAGTCGATATAGACAAGTGTCCTGAGAAGTTCTTCATGATCGGCGCTTTTTTGGATACAGTTGAATGGCAGGAGTTGGTATCCTTCTTGCTCGGTAATATTGATGTATTTGTATGGTTCTCATATGAGATACCAGGAGTGGATCCGTCAGTGACCCAACACCACTTACACGTTGATTCGAAATGTAAGCCAATTATTCAGAGAAGTCGGCGGTCAGCTGCGGAGCATACTTCGGCCATTGTTGAAGAAGTAGATCGGTTACTTGATGCCGGGGGCAATTCGAGAAGTAACCTATCCTACATAGTTGTCTAATACTGTGGTCATCAAGAAGAAGAATGGCTCTTGGCTTGTCTGTGTGGATTTCACGAACTTAAACAAGGCTTGTCACAGAGATTGTTTTTCCTTGCCTAGAATAGACCAACTTGTAGACGCAATGACAAATCATCAATGCATGAGCTTCTTGGACGCCTACAGGGCTATCATCAAATTGCCATGCATCCGGAGGATCAAGAGAAAATCGCTTTCCTCACCCCAAGAGGGACCTATTGCTACAAGGTCATGCCTTTTGGGTTGAAGAATGTGGGGGTAACTTATCAGAGACTAGTGACTGTAATGTTCAAGGAACAACTCGACCGTACTTTGGAAGTATACATCGACGATATAGTGGTCAAATCCAAGGAAAAGCACTCTCATCTAACTGATATGGTAGAGATATTTGCCATCATTCAAAAGTACAAAATGAAGCTGAATGCCTCGAAGTGTGCATTCGGCATTGGATCCAGCAAATTCCTTGGCTACATCGTTAACAATCGTGGAATCGAAGCCAACCTGAAGCAAATAACGGCAATTCTAGAGCTTGGCTTCCCTTAGTCAGTGAAACAGGTTTAGAAGCTAATGGGAATGGCCGCTGCACTTAACAGTTTTATTAACCGTTCCATAGACTACTGCCGACAATTCTTTCACACAGTTTGGCAAGGTAGGGCATTTGACTGGACACCCGAATGCCAGGCCGCTTTGGATGGCTTAAAAACCTATCTCCGATCAGTACCACACTTGGCAACACCTGCAGCAGGCGATCCCCTCATTTTGTATTTGGTGGTATCCGACTGGTTGGTTAGCGCCGTATTGTTAAAGGAAGAACTTGGGAAGCAGCGACCGGTTTACTATGTGAGCGAAGCAATGGCCGATGCTGAAACACGTTACCTTTCATTGGAGAAGTTTATCCTTGCCGTCATCATGGCTGTAAGAAAACTGATGCATTACTTTCAGGGGCAAACTATTGGGGTGCTAACGGATTATCTCCTTCAGTCGGCACTCCGCAGTACGGAAGCATCGGGGTGCATTTCGAAATGGGCTCTGGAACTCGGCCAGTATAATATCCAATTTTTACCTAGAACTTCCATCAAGGGACAAGTACTCGCATACTTTGTTGCCGAATTCATAGGATCCCTTGCCGATTTTAAATCTGATCAATTGTAAACCCAGCCTAACTGGGGAATGTATGTTGGTGATGTTTGGCTGATGTATTGCGACGAGTCTTCCACCAGCATGGCAGTGGGGCCAGCGTAGTAATCATGACCCCCGAAGGGGCAATAATCGAACAGGCTGTCAAATTGGGCTTCGATGCGTTAAACAATAAGGCTGAATATGAAGCACTGTTAACCAGCTTGCGAAATGCACTTCATCTTGGTGCGTGGCATTTGCTTATTTTACGTGACTCAAAACTAGTAATCAACCAGTTGAAAGGGGAATATGCAGCCAAAAATGACCGCATGGCAACCTATATGAAAACGGTGAATTCTTTTCTCACGAAATTTCATCACGACGAACTGAATCAAATAACTAGGGATCAGAACACGCATACAGACGCCTTGGCTTACTTAGTTTTTGCCATCAATTTAGAAATTAAGCAGGCAATTGAAGTTGGGTTCATCCCTGAGCCAAGTATTGCCTCTTCAAAATCAGTTCATGTCAATGTTGTCGAACCGGGTCCAAGTTGGATGGATCGTATCGTGGCATTCCTATCTTTAGAGCAGCTCCTGATGGATAGGAAAGAAGGGCATAAACTGCGAAACGAAGCCCTCCAATACTACTTGGATCCATAGGGGAAGCTCTACAAAAATCTCTCTCTGGGTCTGTAGCACGTCCGCGGGGGACCTCGGCTACAGTTCGGACTCCCTTTGTGTCGGTTCTAAATCTGAACCAAAGAGTCCAAATCCGGCAAATCGTTTGAGAAAACAGATTTTTGAAAAAGTAGTGCCAAACATGGACTGCTTTGCCAGATTACAGAGTCGCCACCTAAATATTTTTAAAATGGGAAATTTAGGAAACCCTGACTCGGTGCCGAAGGCCACGTGTCCGTCATCACCAAAGTGGTCTTGGCTCGGGAGCTTGGGTACGATCGGGGAAGGTTAGCTATGAGCACCCCCTTTCGCCCGGTCCGAAGACCGGCCTCTACTAACCATGATATCCATTTTTGAAAACATTACATGTTCTTATTCCGGTTATTAGCCTAGAATTACTATGTTGTGCGCACAGCAAACAAGTATAGACTAGATCGCCTAATTTGGGAATAAACATTGCATATCCGTTTTGTCTCGAAAAACGTGTTAGATTTTGCTACTCGCAAGTAGGCTAAAATACGGATTTCAATGAGTTGTCCCAACTCAAGCAATCCAACCTCCACCCACAGGCATTCAAACAGTAATATCACATAAGCATTTAGCCGCATGGTAAGCATACTGTCATGTTAACATTCACACGCATGCGATATGCTAAAGCATAAATACTTACATCGTACTTCGCGCCAAAACAAGAAACTATTTAGCAAACATGCATGACCTAGTTCATGTTAAATGGCTAATGCAACACAGGCGAAGGTGCAATCTAAACAGGCTCGGCTAACCCTAAACATGGCACATGAGATGCAACAACTATCACGTATTCAATTTGGAATTGAAAGTACGATGCAGTTTGCATGATGTGCCGAGCCCGGTGCATGTAAACAAATGCATGGATGCACGCATGCATTGCATGAGGTATGCTAAAATAGACATGCCCTAATCTACCAACATAAGCGGGTAAATAAAAGGGATAGAAAGAAATGGGGATTGGAAGACATACACCCACTCACACACCCTTATTACAATTTTGCCCTCACTCGGAGGGACCAAAATAATAATACAGTCCCAAAATAAATGAATGAATATTACAAATTCTAATTACTGAATAAATAAATGTGAAATAAAAGGGGGCCACAGCCCCTCGCCTCGGGATGCGCGAATGATGCATGCTCGATGTCTGCCTTGCCCGGAAAACCCGTACCGTGCCACTGCTGGTTCTGTTTTCACTGCCCTGCCTCTCCAAAAATTCCCAGAGTTTCAGAATACCTCCCAAATGATCTGAAATACCCCACCGGCTGGGGGAAGAGCTCATCGGCTACTTGGATTGGCCATCGGCTGCTTGTGGTGGTTATCGGCACAAACAAAGTGCCGATCGGCAGAAAGTTCCTGCAGAGGACAGTTTGACAAAGAAAAGAAAAGCAAGAAGCAAGGCATGGATTTCCAAGCAATGTTTGCACCAACCATACTCCTTATCATGTTTTTTTGACGGAAAGCTTCTTGACCCTTGGTTCTTGGACCACCAATCACGCATTTTCATGCATGATGGCCCAAAGAACCAATTTGTGCATTTTCATGTCAAATGCAATGCAAACCAAATAAGCACATAAAGGGCCCAACCTCTATCACTTGATTTCAAGAGGCAAAGCATGCATGTTCAATGCAACCTAAACATGTTAGCTAGTATGCAACATGGCATGCAATGTGCAAATGCTAGTATGCAAACAACCATACAAGGCAAGCATGCAAACTAAGCAAAAGGGATGGACTTAAACATGACTTGGGCAACCCTAAGTAGGCCCAAAACAAAGGGCCATAATGCTAAGTATGAGGGCTAAGCACACATGCAAAGGTACCAACACTTAGGCATAATGAAGCAAGCTTTAAGCACACTTAAAGGAAGCTAAACATGAACAACTAGCATGCATTATAAGGCTCTGAAATCATGTTATAAAAGGTGCCAAACCAAGTAAACAAGACAAGTAGTGCATGCTACACACTCACACACCTAAGGCTAGCAAGCCAAAATGCAAGGTGACTATATAAGGCATGTCATGGATGGCCTAAACAACTAGAAACAGATCTTATACATGGAAAAAAAAGCACATTTCCAGTTTATGGCCATCCACAAAAACAAAAGCAAGATAGGCTAACAAAGCATGCAAACTTACGGTAAATAGAAGAGATTACAAAGCAAGTGCATGATAGAGTTACCAAACATGGTTGAGCCCTTCTTCAATGTTGAAGAAGGGCTCAAAATGAGCCTACTTACAGTTTATTACATGCTCAAAACAGATTATACACCAGCCAAATATACTATGCAAGAATCATGGCATACAAGGGGGTACAACATGAAGTACCAAAAGGACGCACCAAACAGCCAAATACCCTTCATGAGACATGTAGAGGGGGTCAAACTAAGACCTTTTTCAGGCCTGTCGAAGACCCAAAAACAGAGGCATGGTAGGCTAATAAAGCATGCAAAAATGGGGGCCAAAGAGGGGGTATAATGGTAAGTACTACATGGAGACCCCCAACAGTGTTGAGCCCTTCTTCAATGTTGAAGAAGGGCTCAAAACAAGCAACTTTGTAGTTTACATCGAAGCTCAAAAAGACATGCAACTATGGCTTAGATATGAACCAAGAAAATGCTAGTTTGAGGGAAATAGACACTTACCCTTGAAGACCAATGAACCAGCAGGTTTTGATTGAAGAAAATGAGCTCCTAACCTTTGCAAATGTCCCCCAAGTCGCTGGTGTGGAGTGTGTATGAGTTGTGCTATGGGTTGATGAAGGAATGGCCCAAGAACTATGGAGTTTGGAGGTTGGATGGGAGAGATATATGGTTATAGATATATATGTTAGATATATTTATCTATTCTCTGGTTTTTGCTTAGAAATCTCCAACCCTAATCAAAGGAGGAGAGGGCCTCCTTATATAAGCAATGTAAAGCCAAGACTTAGAAGCTAAGTCATCAAAAGGGGTCAAGGGGGGGCCAAAGCTTGTAAGGGAAGCTTGGACAGCTGGTAAGGCTTCTTGAGGAAGCCAAGACAAGGGGTCAAGGCTTCCTCAAGAAGCCATGAGCAAAGGGTCCAAAAAAATGGGGTTAAAGGGTGCAAAATGGGCACATGCATGCACGTGGGTCGAGTTCTGTGCATCCCAGCTGGCACAGCTGGTATGCACCAAGCTTGGGGGGTGCAAAGGGTTCAAACCGGCCAGGAGATTCGATCATTGTCCAAAATAAAGTGCCGGTCGGCACTCTTTTCTGCCGGTCGGCTAAATAGAGTTCCGATGGATGATTCCTTGGTCAAAAAATGGCCGGTGGGTATGCAAATCGAAGCCCCGGAAGTTAGCTTTCCAATGGCGCAAACCTTGCATCAAAATTCCTCCTTTGCAAAAAGTTATGCCTTTTTTCGTGAAGCCGCGCAGACTCGATCCAACCGGGATGATACCCAGCTTCAACTAATCATATCTCCTCCACCTTGACTTGGCTCTAGGAGATTCTTGAGTGCAAAGTGAAGCCCCGGAAGTCTTCTTTCCAACGATGGTGGCCTCATATCTTAACTCCAAGTACGCAATTGAATAAGCCCGATTCAGCGAGGGCTGCTCGATTCTCTCCTACCCGGATTCATGGCGTACTTCTTCTCCAACCTATTTTCTCTCCTCCTCTCCTCTTTTCTTCAACTCCAAACCCCTAAACAAAGTGTTTTGAAGGGTTTGCCTCTCTCCTTGCCGAAGGAATTGAACCTGTGCCCTGCACATCTCTCAACACCGAGCAAACCATCAGTAATGCCCAAGTCTTGAGGGCGGTCAAAAATGGGGTGTCTACAGGGTCGTACTTAGAATGTGTTTACCTAAATAAAGTTAAAGAACTTTTGTCTGAAATACATGAAGCCAGTTGTGGTGCCCACTCAGGCAGATGTTCTCTGGCCCACAGAGCCATAACTTAGGGGTACTATTGGCCGACCATGCGAACTGATGCCGAATGTTATGTCAAGAAGTGCGAGCAATGCCAGAAGTTTTCCCCCTTGACTTATCTTCCTGCCAAGGTGTTAAACTTTATCACTAGTCCGTGGCTGTTCGCTCAATGGGGGCTCAATATCATTGGACCATTGCCACGAGCCCCCAGCAATAAGTGATTCTTAATTGTCGTGATAGATTATTTCACAAAATGGGTCGAAGTAGAAGTACTGACACATATTCGAGATTCTGATATTAAGCGTTTTACGTGGAGAAACATCATAACGAGATTCGGCATACCTCGAGCACTTGTTTCAAACAACGGTACCCAGTTTGATTGTGGCATGTATCGAGAATTGTGCAACACTTACAGTATACAGCCCTACTTTTCTTCGTCGGCTTACCCTCAAAGAAATGGTCAAGAGAAGGCCACCAACAAGGCTATTCTGGATGACATCAAGGAAAGGCTGGAGAAAGCTAGAGGCCGATAGGTCGAAGAATTGCCAAGCGTGCTGTGGGCTCATCGCATTACTGCAAAGCGATCCACTAGGGAAACGCCGTTTGCTCTGTGCTTCGGAACTCAGGCAATCATTCTCTTGGAGATCGGCCTTCCAACCTTGAAATCAAAAGTTTTTGACATGGACCGAAATGACATGATGTTGGCCTTGGATTTGACTCTGATTAAAGAATGTCGAGACTGTGCCCTTGCTTCCATGGCACGGAACCAGCAACAGCTTGCTAAATCATATAATCAGCGTGTTCTGTTATGCCATTATACACTAGGAGAATTGGTCCTCAAGAAAGTGCTACTCGCTGCTAGGATTCTCGCCGATGGAAAATTGGGTCCCAATTGGGACGGCCCTTATCAGATTGACTCAATCGCAGGAGTAGGGGCATATCGGCTCAAAGACATGGATGGAAGAAGGCTGCCGTGTCCGTGGAATTCCACACACTTGCACAAATTTTATCATTAACTTGTACAACAAGACAACTTGTTTTGATTTTTCACCATGTACATGTTTCGTTTTTAATACAATGTCCTCTTCTGCCCAGTTAGTTGTTTGCCAAAAAGCCTCCGAATTCAGAACGTCCTTCGTGGACATCACAATTGGCCAAGAGAATAAGCCTCCGAATTCAGAGCGCCCTTCGTGGAAATCACGTTTGGGCTGAATAAGTCTCCGAATTCGGAGCACCTTTCGTGGACATCACGATTGGTCGAGAATGAGCCTCCGAATTCGGAGCACCCTACGTGGACATCACGATTGGCTAAGAGAATAAGCCTACAAATTCAAAGCACCCTTTGAGGAAATCACGTTTGGGCCGAATAAACCTCTGAATTCGGAGCGCCCTTCGTGGACATCGCGATTGGCCGAGAATGAGCCTCCGAATTCGGAGCGCCCTTCGTGGAAATCATGATTAGCCAAGAGAATAAGCCTCCAAATTTGGAGCGCCCTTCGTGGACACGTTTGGGCTGAATAAGCCTTTGAATTTGGAATGCCCTTCATGGATATCACAATTGGCCAAGAGAATAAGCCTCCAAATTCAGAGCGCCCTTCGTGAAATCCACGTTTGGCCAAGGCAAAATGCCTCCGAATTCGGTGCTCTTTTCGTGAATATTATGATTGACAAGCATAAATGTAGTTGACGAAAAAT
The DNA here is from genome assembly GCA_025200525.1 of Camellia lanceoleosa. Taxonomy (NCBI): domain Eukaryota; kingdom Viridiplantae; phylum Streptophyta; class Magnoliopsida; order Ericales; family Theaceae; genus Camellia; species Camellia lanceoleosa. Next base: position 174,065,649 of record CM045759.1, on the reverse strand, counting down.
GGAAGATGATCATAGCTGAATTTATAAACATAAATTGAAATAACATGCAAACATTTAAAATAATATGTTTCATTGAATTACTCGATAATACATAAATCGCTTCCAGTATACCTTAGAGCGGTACAATATGTTCAATTTTATTCGGCATCCCCCTCGTCATCGCTCTTCTTGACTTCGAAAGCTGCAAAGGGAAAATGATGACCCTGATATAATGGCAACGCCGAATCAACGCCTACTGCCCGGAGAGCCTCTGCGGCCTGGAGAGCCTTGACCCACCCGTGCTTAAATCCACGATTCTTGCATCAGCAGACCTCTTCAGCAAACTTTTCCTTAGTCTTCTCTATCCCAACTTTTCGGCCGTCATGGAAGCCTTGTTCATAAGCCCTGGTCTTTGTAGCCTCTATTGCAAACATGCTTGACGTATCTCGATCGATAATCGCATGACTTATAAGCCATTGGGTCACCCTTTCTTCTATAATCAGGTTAGCATGGCTGGCCAACTGTGTCTCGGCAGTTTTGACCTTTCTTAGTTCACGCTTAGCCTTTTTCGCACGAGCTTCTAAGTTTTGAATGCGTTCATCCTTTTGATTTATCTCTCGCCGCGTGGCACGTAGACGCATGCCGATTTCATAGGCGGTATATAGCCCTTATACCGCTCCATGGATGCCCTCCCGAAACACTTCGAAATCAAGTCGACCAACCATCGACTGCTGGACTTCTGGTGGAAAAATCTGTCGAGTGAACTCGACTGCCACATTTGGGTCGTGAACAATTGAATCTGCTTCCGTCATTGGTTTGTTCCTCACAAAAATCGCAAAACTTAATGGGCGCGGCGGCACATCGATTTCTCCTGTCGAGCGTGGTAGAGGGGAGTTGCCCCGTTGCTATTTTTCCCTTATGGGTGACCTACTTCGACGATGTGGGTACTAGCGTTTTTTACGCTCCCTCGATGTTCTACTCCCCGTGCGTATAGGCTCACCACCTCGATTCATCTCTGCGTCCAACTCTGCCAGTGTTCTCCCTTCTCCTCTGCTATTGAAGAATAATCTTCTTGCCATCCACAGTCGTCCACACTGCTCTTTTCCTCCCTCAATTTATTTGCTCTGAACGCAACAAGGGCCCCTCCGCGCGCCCAGCACCCATCTCATTTATTCCTTATGGGTGTAGCACCCCCGAGGTGATCTCATCAATGCTAAATTTCAAAACCTTTTTCCAGATTCGTTTAGGCTATACTTGGCCAAATATCGAGGCCTTGTGCCAACCAGGTTATGAATTCATGCATTCGCTAGGGCAAGGGCAGATTCATTAATCTAATCGACCAAATGTCGAGGCCTTGAGTTGGCAGATTCATTAATCTAATCGGCCAAATGCCCATGCCTGGCACCGATCATCTCATGTGCTCCAGCCACTCCATGAACTAATTGCATTTGGCATTCCAGTTCATGCATTAGCTGGGACAAGGATAGATTCATTAATCTAATCAGCTCGACGTCGAGGCCTTGTGCCGATTTACTCATTATTTTATCGAATATTCATGTACCTTTCCAAATTGTTAACTGCCGATTCGTTTATTTATTCTGCTAAATGGCAAGACAAGCATAGGATGTTTAATTGATTTGGTTAATTTATCGGATGTTTAATTTACTCATATGCCGCAGACAGAAAAGCATAAGGAATTTTCATTAATAAATTGAAGACAAATAGTATATGCAGTAAACTGAAAAGCATAGAAAATTTTCATTAATAAATTAAGTACAGATAGTAATCATTTTACACATGAAAATTACCTTACATTTAAACTTCCAGCCGAAGTAAAGAAATGAAAATCTACTAACAAAAACTATGCATCTAAGATGCCTAACAAAAATCAAAATATCACCCTAATCAATCCTCAGGGTCAAAATCCAGCGGCTCAACGTCCACTTGCTCGTATGGAATCGGCTGTGCCAATGTCACATTCGCAGCAGTGAGGGCTTTGAGCCAGCTGTGTTTGAAGCCCCGATTCTTGAACTTGGACACTTCCTCTACATAGTTTTCCAAGGCGGCGTCCTTCCCAGCTTGGAACGCTTTGGAAATCTAGGAGTCGGCTATTTCCTTTGCCTTCCTTGACTCTTCCAAATCGGCTTCTAGCTTGGCGATCACCTCCTTGGCTAACTTCAGCGCGGCTTTGCTCGCTTTTGCCCTCTCTTCGGTTGCCAACCTTAGTTGGTAAGAATTCCTCGCGCTCTTGGCTTCCGAGTCGGCTCTCTTACGTTCCTCCACTGCCTTCACTACCTCAGAATCGGCTCTTTGAGAGGCTTCCATAGCCTTGCTCTTTTCATTTTCAATTTCGGCTTTCAGCAAGCCGATCTGTTCTATAGCATCATGTTGACGGTGCCCGATTTCGGCTATCCTTCCCACTGTCTACAAAACAAGGAAATAGAGTTACAAAATATATATATATATATATAGGTGAAAGACTGCAGATAAGGCAAGTAATGTACTAATAAGGCCGATTGAGCGGCAAGTGCAATTGACAGTAGATCTGGCTCCGCCCAAAATGTGGCTCTGTCAACCAGCAAAGAAATTGAGGAGGCCAAGCTCAAGGCCACAACCGGGTCCTTCAAAACCGACACATCAGAGGCAATCGGCATATTCCTTATCTTTGGTTGAACAGTGAACAGAACAACCAAGTCCGATTCCTCAATACGCGGCTATTTATCGATTTGGTCCTCACTAGAGACGGCTTCTCGCTCTGCGGGGCACTTTTCCCCCCTTTGCTTAGCATCCTGATCCCCTTGTTCCACTTGCTTCGTTCGATCTAAGCCGTCTCTTCCTCAATAATAGGCAGAGAAGACTCAGTGATGACAGCGGGTGGAGTTTCCGATCGGATGGCCTCAGCTCTCCTCTAGGCGGCCATCCTTTCAGCATTTTTCTTTCTGGCAAGTTGAGTGAGCGACTCCTCAGCCATATTCTTAGGAAATGTGCTGAGAAGGTCTCCTAAGTCTGTAAAAATGTCTCCAAAGGAGACATCCCCTCGGCCTGAAGTGGACGGAGGGTTGGATAAATTGAGGCTGGCTTCCTCAAAGGCCAAGTTTAGAGCCTCGTCTGCCTCAGCTTCCGACTGGTTTGGCTCCTCTGCGACCTCTTCGGCTACTTGTTCTTCCACCTGCTCCGAATCGGAGGCTTCCAAACCAATCTGCCTTAGATTTTTGAAGTTGGGGAAGATAAGGGCTGTAAGGTGCTGATCGGCCCTCGGAATTGAAATGTTGTCTGCCGCCAAAAATGTTGCGTAAGTTGGCTCGTATCTCAAAAGAATGTGGGCTGCCCTCCCTTGTTTTTGAATGCTTTGATGGCCAAAGAATTGGAGTGCGATTTTAATTTTCGTAAGTACAGCGTCGTCGGCTGAAACCAAAGCTTTCTTCAAATCGTTACTTGCACAAATAAAACGGTAAGTACATAGAAGGAAAGCCAAATAAATATATAATAATAAAAAATAAGGAGCTATTTGGCCACCTGGTTCACCTCTTCGTCTTGGCACGAGATCCAGGCAATCTTCAACCTCGGCTTGGCCACCTGGCTCACCTCGGACAACGACCATTACATCGTCAACACGATTGCCAGAACTGGCAAGCATAGTCACTAAGTGATGGTCGGTATCCTTGGCCCTGAGAAAATAGCGTCCCTGCTGGCTAGAAGATTTGGCTAAGGCATAACAATGCCGAATTGTAGGTATACCAAGGTTAATCCTAAGGCATCGGTTGAACTCTATAATCCCCATTATGATTCAGAAAAAATTTACATTAGGTTGGGGAGGGATTAGACTCCAGTGTCGAAGGACGGCCCTTAAAAATGGGTGAAGAAGAAAACGGACTCCGCCCTCATCAATTGATAGGAGAGGAAAGATGATTATACTTTCATCAGTCCTCTCCATATCAATGGTGCTGTCTGTCACGAGTGACAGGTGGACGTCGTCGGGGATGGAAAAATGACGTCAGAAACCAAAAATTTGATCCGCTGAAAGGAGTTATTTCAAGTGTTTTGCTATCCTAGCCAGCCTAAGGATTATATGAAACTAAAAATAAACAAGGAAATGGGATTCGATATGAAGGAGAAGAGAACTTACAAGAAGTAGAAGAGACAATGAGAGACAGGAGGAAGTTGCAGAGGTCACAAAATGGAGGTATATCGAAAGGCAAATCATAAACTTTGAGTATTCAAAAAACTTACATTCGAAGGGACAACATAGTTTCAAATCACATTAAATAAAGAAAGCGTATGAAGAGGCAGGAAGATGTAATGATGCCTAAAAGGCATGTGTTCTGACATGCGTTGGAATGGGGTTAACTGCCGTTCTTCCCTTGTCTTTTCAAGTTCGAAACCAAACACGTCGTTCGAAACCAAACATGCCGACTAACTGGCGTTAATAGGATGTTTGGGGGGTAATTGTGAAAGCCGGATATTGTTGGTATACGTACAATAAAGCCAAATGACGGTATGAGGACAGCCAAGGATGGAATTTGTATTCGGCTCCATCCTGGACGATCGCAAAACTGAATAAACTAATCGGTCGAAGAACCAATTGAAGAAAAGTCGAATAAATAAATGTGCAATGGATTGAGGGTGGGCCCGACCTTGAGGCCCAAAAGAAAAATATAAATAGAGCAACATTAGCCAAAAAAAGATGTGTGAGAAAAATCTTAGAAACGTAAGTTACAAGCAAACTTGAGAGAGATAATAACTTGTTCGTCGGAGTGCTAATTCTGGCACCCCCAACCGGAGTGTTAATTCCCTTTTTTCAGGTGTCAATCAGAGGATCAAGAACATTCATCCGGATACAAGAGTATTTCCAAATCTACCTATCCACAAACATAAATAAATACACGAGTGTAATGCATACACCTAATCTAATTACCGCAATAACCTATACTATCAACCTCTACTATCAGTTAAATACATTAACCCGTTCCTTTCAAAAATGTATTCCACGTACCAGCGTTCAACAACAAGTTTTCCTTCATTTTCAAATCGTTTCCAAAACACAATACGAGTTACTAATCATTAAAACCATAAACTAGTTAAAGACTACCATTTGCTCATACCATCAATCCAACGACAATCTCATAACATGAATAGCATACAGAATTGTTCTAATTCCTTTCTAACAACATAATTCATCGTAACCCACAATGGAATTGTCTATTCACAATGTCCATTTACTACCAACAACACATTACTCTACATTACATAGCCCATCTTACAATAGTACTCATAGCATCTATCTAGCAGCAATCAATACCATCCTCCACCGATGGCTAAAGACAGAACTCTAGACTCCAATTACATAATCAACGGCATAAACACCACAATGTATGTTATGCCTTGAAATAATAACCATAATTCATCCCACGATATTAATTAAATAAAAACATGTGCCAAAGTATTATCTTTCATTCATATGATTCCATTGTATAAAAGGTAACACATACAGTTATACATTCATAAGTCCTAAATTTGAATCTATAGCATGTGCCACAAGTAAGCAATAAGAAATAAAAGTTAAACTAATAAAGTAATGCCCTATTAGCTACAATTTTCCAAGACGATACCCGGTTACAACAAAAGTAAGTTTGAAACTCAACACAAATAAAGCCCTAGACTTGTACAAAATAACTACAACAACAACAAAAAGAAGCTCTTGGCTCCAAGTCCTCCCAAGTTACGTTCTTGGAGGAGGCATAACATCAGAACCTAAAAATGGTTTTCCACATAGAATGAGCCAAAGCCTAGCAGAGGTACTCTATCATAGTGTATAAATCTTAACAAAGTTATAAAGTCAATGCACACACAATACTCGTGCCAAAATATTTTATATCTCTTTTCAAAACCATGCAATGCCAAGTTTATATCACAATTCATGAAAACATTTTCTTTTCAACAAAAAATAAGACAGTGGATACAACACTGGCAATCTCGAGGTACGTGTTTGCAAGTAAGCTATATAAGCACTATCTATTGCCATTATTATTGGTACTAACTGGAAGCCTTGGCACCTGACCGCGCGGGTTTCGGTATTTCATCAAGGACACACAGGTCAACAATAATACCACAACCACACCCCTTACCTAGATTCACCAAGGTATTCACCCATTTTTCTCAAAACAATATGCATTTCCAATGTGTTAAATATGCAACAATGATCAATGCAAATTGATGAGAAATTAGTTTCAAATCACCTAATTCTCATGCAATTTCTAAAACAATCAAAGCTATCCTATACCAATAGCCTAAAACAGATATCTCTAAATAGATAGATAATTTCCAATAAAAATAAACTTTCCAAAATTTCAAGATGGGAGTGATAATGCTTATCCAACTCCACCACCACCATCATCACCATCACCATCATTCTAATTCCATAAAACCCAACATCATTTCCATTTCCACTTTACAAAATCAAGTATTCACATTTTAGGGCAAAATCCCTTTTTCTTTATAAATCAATTCTAAGGATAAAAATCCACCATTTTATCACAACTTAACCACTTTTACTACCTCACAGCCATTTCTAAGAAACCATTTTGACAACCCCTCTTTTGATTTCAAAACCAAAACCTTAAGTTTATTCAAAAATACCCAAAACACAATCTTGTTTAGAAAAGCAAATAACTAACCTAAAAATCATACTAAAGTATGGAGAAATCCCTACCTTGAAGCCAGAAGGCACAAGAGAGAGTGAAAAAACCCCAACAAAGCTGAAAATCAACTTGGGTTCGATCAAATGGAAGCTTTAGGTGAGCTATACATTTTTATCAAAGGGACTAGGGTGTAGAGATTAATAGATTGAGAGTATATCAAGGTTGGAGACGAGTTTTAGAGAGATAGGGTCTAGATTTAGGGTTTTGAGATGTCTAGAGAGATATATGAAAAAGTGACTCAAAAAACTGATATACACGTAGACCACTCTAGCAACCAAAACACCGCTCGAGCGACTAGACACAATAAGTGAGGCTACTTGAGTGAACAATGTTACCGCTCGAGCGCACATACACAAACGAAGACATCGCTCGAGCGCACAATGTACCCCTCATAATAGTTTAGACTTGTAAAAGTTCGCTTGAGTACAGATATCAAACTCTGTTTAGTTTTGCAGATGAAAGCTAACCACCCGAGCGAAAAAAAATACCCTCCCAGTACTTTTGCAGGCCTGCAAGTATACTGAAAGTTCTCAAAGACCGCTCAAGGGACCAAAGGATCGCTCGAGCGAATTGATCAAAATCTAGGCAACAGTTCTATTGAAAAACAAACTTTCGACATGTTCCAAATGCAATAAGATATCCAAACAACTAAACTCAATCAAGAATAAGATGAATAAGGATATGAACAACAAAATAAGGCAAGGAATCCCTGATCCAAAATAATGAACGAGTCGGGTGTAAACCGAAATCATTATAACCTCCTCCCTTTAAGGAATTTTGTCGCTGAAATTTTTAAATCAAGCAACAACATCGTGTTAAACCCATTATAACAATAATAACAAGTCGAATCCATAACTATGACCTATCCATTAGTCATTCATTCTTAAAACAATGATAAGCAAGTTTTCACTACTAAATATGCAACCCAAAACATATACAATGTTCATATTTAATCAACATAACAATATTTTCATTACAAGTTTCAAACATTAACAAAAGGTCCAGATACTTCTCACGGGCTTCCACCTCACGTTCCCAAGTCGCCTCCTTAACCCCATGGTGTCGCCACAACACTTTAAGCAAAGGAATTGTCTTCCCTCTCAAGACTTGACTGCCTGTTAGTCTGAGGATGATAGGTGGTGCTAAATGTCAATCTAGCGCCCAAAACATTCCGTAGGCTCTACCACAATCGAGCCGTAAAACGTGTATCTCTATCTGAAACGATATTCACAAGGATCTCGTGAAGTCGAACTATGTCCCTAACATAAAGGTCAGCAAAGTAATCTACCGAGTCACTCATGCGCATAGGTACCAAGTGTGTTGACTTAGTTAACCGATCAACTATCACCCACATGGCATCATTACCCCGTTAAGTCCTCGAAAGACCCACAACGAAATTCATCATGACATTCTTCCTCTTCCACTCGGCTATAGGCAGCGGTTACAACCAACCCGCTGGCCTTTGATGCTCGACCTTCACTTGTTGACAAGTGAGGCATCTCGAAACAAACAAGGCTACGTCTCTTTTCATTATCCTCCACCAAAATTGGTGACGAAGATCGTGATACATCTTTGAGCCTCCTAGATGCACCACAAGGCGCGAATGGGGAAACTCTTGGAGTACCTCCTTTCTACAAGACTACGACACGAAAAGATGGTCAAGATATCTAATACTCGAGTCAGAATACACGTTCAAGCACTTCTCTACCTTTTCACTACATATCTTCTCTCAATCTACCTCGTGATCACTCTGTTGTGCTTTTACAACTTGGCTCACAAGCATAGGTTGTGCAATCATAGTGAATAAGGCTGCCGACTCAACGGACTCACTAAGATATAAGTCAAACTCGCCAATAGCACCCAACATCTCCCATTCCCATATGGCAATACTAGCTACATTGCCAATGGATTTCCTACTCAAGGCATTGACCACTACATTGGTCTTCCCCAGATGATAGTGCAACTCAAAGTCGTAATCCTCTATAAATTCCATACACCTTCTTTGCCTTAGATTCGAAACTTTTTGTGAAAACAAATATTTAAAGCTCTTGTGATAGAAAAAGACCTCAAATCTCTCACCATAAAGATATTGTCTTCAGATTTTCAAAGAAAAAATCACTATTGCTAGTTCTAAGTCGTGAGTAGGATAGTTTCTCTTCTATGTTTTTAACTGCCATGAACCATATGCCACTACCTTCTCCTCTTGCATCAAGATAAACCTTCCTGAGATGCATCACAATACACTACAGTAGCCCAAACCCCTCTCCGGAATAATCAACACTAGAGCAGCGGTAAGTCTAATCTTAAGCTCTTGAAATGCCTTATCACAAGTCTCACTCCACACAAATTTGATTCCCTTCCTCGTCAGTCTAGTCAAAGGTGAGGCCAACCTAGAGTAACCTTTCACAAAATGATGGTAATACCTAGCTAAATCCAAGAAACTCTGGATCTCAAAGGCATTCTTAACTCACATTTCCCAAACTTAGCATACAATTTGTTGGCTCTAAGCAACTCAAGCACAATTCACAAGTGTTCCTTGTGTTCCTCCTCAAATGGTGAGTAAATCAAGATGTCATTAAGAAAGACGACGAGAAAATGATCTAAAAACTCACGGAAGATTCGATTCATCAAATCCATAAACAAGGCCAGTGCATTGGTTAGCCCAAAGGCGTCACTAGAAACTCATAATGGCCATACTACATGTGGAATGTCATTTTCTAGATATCCTCCTCCTTGACTCTCAATTGGTGATAACCCGATCTCAAGTCTATCTTAGAAAAGTAACAAGACCCATTCAACTGGTCAAACAAGTCATCCACATTAGGCAATGGGTACTTGTTGTTAACAGTTACCTGGTTCAACTTCCAGTAATCAATACAAAGTCGTAATCAGTACTTGTTCTTGGCAAAGAGAGCAAGTCTTCCCTAAGGTGAAGTACTAGGGCGAATAAAGCCCTTATCTAGCAATTCTAGGAGTTGAATCTTCAACTCATTCAACTTGACAAGTGCAAATCTATACGGTGCAATGGAAATTGGTGCCATGCTAGGCACTAAATCAATAAAGAACTTAATCTCACGGTGAGATGGAAAACTAGTGAGATCCTCAGGAAAGACGTCAAGGTATTCACAAACTACCCTTGGCAAGTCTACTTGGACCACATCACTCTTAACACCCAAGAATGTAGCAAGAAGGAGACTAAACTCTCCCTAACCACGTGGATCATACACTGGAAACAAGGCTCTACCAACGCAATTCCCAAGGAAATAAAAACAATCACCACTCAAGGTGCACATCATAACTCTTTGACGGTAGCAGTCTATAATGGCCCGATAAGATGACAAGCAATCGATGCCCAAATTGACATCAAAACTCAACATATCAATCAACACAAAAGGAAAAGGAAGTTGGCGATCGGTAACCTTTATCTTACAACCCCGATACCCCTGGTCCAACACAACCTCACCACAAAAGGTAACTCTACCTTGAGTGGAGATGCTAACTGAGCCACTTCTAACCCCAATGCCGATGTTAATGCAGATGAAATGAAAAGAATGCAATGCACCAGTATTAATCAACATATTGGCAATAAAATTACATAACAAGAAGTTACCTCTCACTACTGAAGGTGCTGGAAACAAATCTGGCATGGTAACATCATATGCACGCCCTAAAAGTCTCTGCTCTACCTGCTCACCCTTCAGAGCATAAGTCTGAAACACTGATTGAGCTAAAAAGGCTCCCTGATTGGTCTTTGAGGCCTGAACTAACGGTGTAGGTTGATGACTCTGTATCTACCTCGAACTAGACGCACCAGATGTGCCATCTAACTAAGAGAAAAACCTCATCATATGCCCTGACTACCCACACTGATAACAGGTAGGCGGGTGCTCTCTCCTCTTACTTTGGCTTTGAGGACGAGCTAAAGATGGTGCAGACTGCTATTGTCCTCCTCTCTGCGGGCAAACTATAGACTTGTGTCGAATTGGCCACACTTAAAACAAATGATCCCTCTCTAACCACCTCTCCTTGACCCAGAACTCAGAACAAGAAAAATGGATCTAGATTGTGCTCCCTGGGACTGTTGTGGAGTAGAACCCCTCCGCCTTTTGTTGTCTTGAGTCTCCTCCTAAACCTCTTGACTCTTCTATCTGGAGCCCCTTATTCGCTTCTCCTCTAACTAAACCACAGTCTTAAGATGAGCCGCTGTCTCCACAAGGTGTCCGTAGTCCCTAATCATGGACCCAACCAATTTGAAAAGAAGCCTAACCCTTAACCTCTTCTTAAACTCAATGCAATGGTGTTCCTCCGTTGCCACAAGTTCCAGTGTAAACCTCGACAAATTAGTAAAGGCAGCCTCAAACTCGGCCACCGGCGTGTTAAGCTGCTTGAGCTTCAAAAACTACTCTCTCAACTTCTCCCTAGTAGTGGGAGGCAGAAACTTGTCCTGGGAGGCGATGACAAAGGCTTCCCAAGTTACTCTAGTGCGCCTATGCGCATACTTCAACCACTGACCCACATCTTCCTTCAACTGGAAAGATACCAAGTGCACATTCAGTCTGTCGGCCTCGATGCCAAGCATCTCAAACATCTTCACCATCTATTCTAACCACTCATCTGCCTTTAGTGGCTCCTTAGTAGGGATGGCAATTTAAACCCAGCCCGACGGGGACCTGCTCCCCCGACCTCGATTAGAGTGGTTTTTCCCTTAAAAATCCCCCGATGGGCCGGGGATGGTATTAAAAAATAAATCTCCAGTGATTTTCAGGCCGGGAACGGTGATATATTTTCTAACCCCGGCCCCGGCCCGTACCCTGCCCCGGCCTCGTTTCCCCTCGGCTATATAATATATATATCCCTTTCCCTCTAATAATTTTGACCCCCACCCCAATAATTTTGACCCCCCGTCTCTCTCTCTCTCTCTCTCTCTCTCTCTCTCTCTCTTATCCCTCTACTCTGGTTCACTCTCGCACCTCTCCTCCAGAGACGACACCGCCGATGTCTGCTCCACCTCCGTCGCGAACCTCTCTCTCTTCCAATCGCCGCCACCTCCTCTGTCCCCTCTTCTCATCTTCATCGTCCTTCTTCGTCATCCATGGCCGTTGATCTCCTCAGTCGTTCGTCTTAGTCACCATCGCAGCAGATCTCCTTCATCGACCTTACAAATCTGTGGTGATGATGCACGCAGCACACTCAGATGATCTCCAAACAAGGCCAGCGATGCCCTATTTTCTTTTAGAAAAATGTTTTTATTGCTCTGAGGTAAAAACAGTGTAGATAGAGCAGTTTTAAACCATGCTTGTCCCTTTTGCTCTTCTTTATCATGGAGAAACTCAAGAGAAGAATGAATTCGGATCCGAAACCATCAATGGTCGCAAGTTGATTGTTTGATGATTTTGAACACAGTTGGATACAAAAATTAATAAATGCAATGAAAGATGACCACCTCTCTCTCCTATCATGTAGTTAGCTCAAAGAGGGAGGTAGACACGCCTCAAGATTCATCAAAACATCAAGAATTGATATGTGATGACTCTTGATGCGATGGACTCGACATAATGTTCGGCCGAATCCAACCATTTTTATTCATCTTCCTTATGTCGGTTGATCCAATTTTAAGTCAATTTTATTAGCCTCTTTTTTTTTTTTTTTACTTACCTTTCCATTCTTTATTCATTATGTCCAAAAATGAGAATTAAGTCCACTAAAAGAAGGGAAGTGTCAAACGAGAAGTTGTTTTGGGCATGAGAGGGAGGTAATGCCTTGGTAATGAACCTCTGAAGAGATTAAACCATTAAGCATGGAAGGGTCTCTTTCTCAAGCTTAAACAACACTCGTTTGAAACGACTCTTAAACAAGGAAAATGAAGAAAAGGGGGAGGGTGCAGAGATGATTATGCGAAGTTGATTATTACAAAAAGTGGGACTCTTTACATGAAAGAAAGGTAAAGAAGGCTATCAACTCAAATGGCTCGATGTCTAAGGCCTAAACAACCGAAGCCATGAGGACTTACAACACAACAGACAAGGTATTCAAAGCATAAACTAATTAAATGAATTAAAACAGCCCTAAACAGCCCTTAAAATGTAAAAAACAGTAGCTAAAAGTATGTGTAAAGAGCACAAAAAGATAGGTAAGAACAAAGGGACACAAAACTAGTGAGCAAGACCAAGGAGAGGTGGCTAACCCCTCCACTTTCGCGACCTCTAAACCATATTTTCCAGCCCTTTTAAACTCTAAAAATCAGTATGTCAACCAAAGAAAAGAGTGGGAAAACAAAGGGTATGAGCTATGGGATAAGGTGCAAGAAAGGGTGTTAAGCCTCTCTACCTTTGGTAGCTCTTTAACCCCAAGTTTCAGCACTTGGAATGGATCCAAAACAATATGAAAACACAAGAAAAAGATAGAAAAATATTAAAATGAAAGCAAGAAAGAAGGTGGTAAGCTTATACCTCTTGAAAAGAGGATGCCTGTAGTTAAGCAAACTTGATTCTAAATACCCTCAAGCTTCTGAAATTTAGTTTGAAATCTCAACAAAAAGCTCCAAGAATAAGCTCTAATGGTGTATGTATTGTGTATGTTTAACTAAAAGGTGATATTAAGTCAAGGAAGCTTTTGGAAGGAAGATGGATGTTCTTAGCTCTCAAAAACCTTCAAAGTCTTTGGGAATATTTCCTAACCCTCTAGGTTCTGAAAATATGTTTTGAAATCTCTACAAGAAACTTCAAATCCAAGCTTTAATGGTGTATGGAGGGTGAAAGTTGATTTGAAGAACAAAAGAAGTTTGAAGGATCAAAGATAACTCATCAATGTCTAAACCTCTTTAAAGGTTTTTCTAACCCTAAAATCTGAAGTGGGAGGTCCTATTTATAGAGTCTGAGCCAAATTGGTTGAAAATATCTTCAAAAAAGACCAGCTAGCGAATTCCCGCTAGTTGTTATGTTTGTCGCTAATGAGACCCGGCCGAGCCACAAAACATACGGCCGGGCCCAAAAAACCCACGACCGGACCAAATAATGCAAGGCCAAGTCTAAAAAGGAACTTTGGACAAGTTTTCATTGAAACCTAGCCGGCTCTAAACAAGCCACGGCCAGATCTAAACAAACCTGGCCGGGTCCAAAAAGACTACTTTCATGCCCGACTTAAAATGGGCATATCTCGTTTATCCGGACTCGATTTTAGGTGATTCTTGAGTCTAAATTGAAGCACTGGAAGTCTACTTTCTAATGGTGGTGTCATCGCATCCAAATTCTTAATGTAAAAAGAGACATGCCTAATTTAGTGAAGGCTATTCATTTTTTTTCTTAATGGTTTGATGCTCTTTTCCTAAACTAGTTTTGTTCCATCCCCTCCTATTTCCTTCAACTCCAAACCTATACATAAGATGTTTTTCAATATTTTTCAAAGATTTCACCTCATTTTCAATTATTTCCACTTTGTCCTTACTCGGTTTACTGAAAAGTTCAATGTTTTAATCGAAATGCAAGTCTCGGAGCATCGCAGAAACATTTGGAAAAATATTTTGAAAAGAGGGTTTCAAGGTCTAAAATAGTTTGGCCAAAATGGGATGTAAGGTTTGGGATTAGAGCTTGAATTCAAATTTCTTCACTAAGAGTTCAAAAGATTGCACAGTGTAACTTTCATTATCGGGTATTCAGAATGAAGCGCCCAAGTCTTAAGTGTGGTTCAAAATGGGATGTCTACAATTGCTCCTCTTTAACAGAGCTCGAAGTCATGAAATGACGTGAGTGAATGTCAAAGCCTGAAGACGACCCATTTTGACAAGGCCATAAGAAAACAAACAAAATGCAGATGCAGATGGTTGAACCCGAGGGTTGCCTACATATCCCGTTGCAAAGAACCAAACCAGCGTAGTTCAGGGACAGAATGCAAAATGATACACAATATAAAAAAATAATGCAAATGATATACAATGTAACAAAATAATCAAATCACAACCAGTGCAAAACACATGAATACCATAAAGGAATGGAGATGCAAATCAAACTACATTTAACATAGAAAAGGTGCCAAAACCCTCAAACCATAATTCTTGGTGGAATAGGCGTGTACACATGCAGAACTATGCTTTACCGCAGGAAAGGTACAAGTAATTGAGCGGTATGATATAAGTGAGGAATGATCTATTAAGGAAAGATAATGATCCTAAATGCTGAATGCAACAAGACAAAGTACGATACAATGGATGCACTGGATGCAGTGAATAAAGGGCACCGACCGAACTATGTCTTGCCTAGAAAAGGCATGGACACAAAACAAACCACGTCTAACACAAAAAAGGTGCTAGAACCCTCAGACCACAATTCTTGGAGAATAGGTGCGTACACATACAGAGCTATGTTTTAACATGGGAAAGGTATGAGCATATGCCAAACTAAGTTTTAACATGGAAAGGATGCAAGTAGTAAAATGGTATGATGTAATGGGTGTAATGGATAGTGTGGATAATGTAGTAGATGCATCTGATAGATGCTAGATGCAATGCGATAGAGGTAATAGATAATAGATATGATGTAGCAGCTGGGAAGTGGTGTCTTAGAAAGTACCTTATAGGGGCAATTGGTGATGACTTACCTTATGCTGCTAGGGATCTTCCTCTTCTTCTTGGTTTGAAGACTTCTTCCTTTATCTTGCACTTCCAAGCCATAGGTACTACTTTTCTCCCTGGCTATGTTTTCAACTTTTCCTATTCTCTAATAGGGTGACAGACTAAGTTGGTTCAATATCCAGAATTGAGACGCACACAAGCTACCTTAACCTATGGGGCTGCCATACAGATTTCAAGCTGAGGACACACCCTTGGGTATTTAAACTAGACTTTAATTTCAGAAATTCCAAACCTTTGCGTTCTAGGCATCACCATTCGAACTCTAGTTTCCACTGTCTCAGTTGATCTCCAAGGAACTCACTACAAACATAGTCAGGTGGCTATACTGGATAGCCTGAAGTTGTTCGGGCATGACAAACACCAAAGGAATTGCACCTTTAGAGGGTTTAAGGTCTTCTAGACCTAGTGAGTGCACAAGACAGTGTGGATGAGGTGCATAAAACAGTGTGGGGTGAATGAATGCACAAAACAGTGTGATACAAAGTGCACAAAACAGTGCGAACTCAAGGTGCACAAAACAGTGAGATACAAGGTGAATGCATAAAACAGTGCAATGCAAGGTGAATGCACAAAACGGTGTGATGCAAGTTAGAATGCACAAAATAGTGCGATACAAGGTGAATGCACAAAACTGTGCGATGCAAGGTGTACAAAACAGTGTGGTACAAGGTGAATGCACAAAATAGTGCGATGTAAAGTGCACAAAATGGTGTGATACAAGGTGAATGCACAAAACAGTATGATGTAAGGTGAATGCACAAAACAATGTGATACAAGGTGAATGCACAAAATAGTGCGATACAAGGTGCACGAAATAGTGTGATACAAGGTAAATGCAAAAAACAGTGCGATACAAGGTGAATGCACAAAACAGTGCGATACAAGGTGAATGCACAAAACAGTGCGATACATGGTGCACAAGATAGTGCGAGATAGGGTGCACAAAATAGTGCGATGCAAGGTAAAAGATGCATGGTATGTAGAGGGAAATGAGTAGTACTCAGAGTAATGCGTCAGGTACCTTATAAAATGAGTGTAGGGGAACTTGCCACAACTCATTGAAATGTAACACAAAGGGAGGCAACTTGACAAAACTCTGTTAAGTGTAGAACAAAGTGAAGAGCAAGAGCAACCAATCACGCAGTTCAAATCAACCAGAGTGTAGGAGCATGCATGAATAAAGCACATGTATTTAATCAAAGGGAAGATGGCAATCCCAAGAGAGTTTTGAAATGGTTGGAGACAACTTTCAAAAGCTTAATCATATCAGAATCATCATGGGGGTGAGCTCACCCTAATCCAGGGAAAAGTGCCTGACAAATGGCTTTGAGTGGAATGAAAGAAAGGTTGGGTTCATGCGCCTTGTTCAAATGATGACCCAATCAGATGTATTGAAAATTGCCCCTAGTGTCCAGTCACTAGACGCCATTTGGGTTCATGCCCCTTGTTCGATGGATGGCCTGATCAGATGTAGTGAAATGTGCCCCTAGTGTCCAGTCACTGGCACCATTTTCAACATTATGCAGGCACATGTGATAGGGATCATTAGATTGTAGAATAGTTGCCAACTAATCAGACTCATGCTTCTCTTCTTTCCCGACATGTTGAGAACTTACTCTAGTCCCCTCCAAAACGGAGATGGATTCCTCATATATACTTTGCAATGATCATGAATGCAATGCCCCTTGTATGGGCACTCTCAGTTTGTTTATGAATTCCACACATGGACTTGTTTGTAAGTTTGGAGCGAACACTCATGTATGGAATTTTGACCATGTCACTCTGCTGAACTTTGAGCGATAGACACGCTATGGTGACTCGATGAAGAGCGCAGACTGTGACAAATACCAGGCACGACATAAATGAATTCACAATTGACCCAAAAGTAGAAAAAGACTCAAAGTGACTGATCATTCATCATGCCCCTAGTCTTACTTCTGTTCCCTTTAGAACTCAATTTCAATTCTTTTTTTTTTTTTCTTTTTTTTTTTTTTTTTTTTTGGTTCAAGTTAAAGATTCTACTAATAAATTCAAGCATTGAAAATTTCTCCACTTGTTGAATCAAGCTATTTCTTTCTTACCCAATGCAAGTATGATATGCGCAGCAGTCGATGTAGCTCATGGATTGATGCAAAGCTGAGAACGTGAATTGGGCAAAATGATCGGGTCGAGATGGGTAAGATGGATATGGTTGAGACCGAATTTCAAGATGAAGTTGGCTACATATCCCAAGATTGGGAATCAAGTCAATGTAGTTCATGGGAGAGGTTCACTCGGGTGTTAACACTCTCATTTTGCGCTCTAACTTTTGCCAAAGTTGTCCCTTCAGGGTTTTCAACCTTGTGAGCTCTATTTGTTTGATTTCTCATTTTTCATGCTCTAACTTTTGCCTAGGTCACCCTTTCTGGTTTTCAGCTTAGCAAGCCTCTCAAGGATAGCGTTACAACACTTGTGGTGAATTTGATCAATAGTCATCCTTGCCCCAACACTGGAACTAGTTTCACCTTGATTGGAGTTTGGTTCTCCATTCTCTTATGCATGTCTTTGTCCTTTTCTTTCGCTTCTTTTTCAAAGTTGGTTCTTCTCATAATGTGGTACCTCCTCGCATTGGCTTCCTTGAATTTAGAAAAAAATTCCTTTCTTCACAGTTGATGTTGACTTCTTTTTTCTTTGCCTTTTCTTTTTCCTTTTTCCTTTTTCTTCTCTTTTCTTCTTTTGGTTTCTTTTATCCATTTCTTTTTGAAGTAATGAAAACATCAGGGGGAGAAATTCTATGATTATGAGGTCTGAAAGCCACCATGTACTTGCCAAAAATGATCACCTAACGGTGGAGAAAATTCCCAGGACAATGTAGAATACCACGCACAATTTTGAATCTATCTTCGTAAGTTTTGCAGAAGAAATAGCTGAAGAAGTAGCTTAAACTTTTGAGATCATGAAAAGTCAGAATCCACTCAAACTGATCCTTCTCAACACCCGAGCTTATTAACAGAATTTCATTCAAAGCTTTTTCTATTTAGATTTTTTTTTTTAAAAGGTCACACATGCATTACTATAGGCACAATAAAATGATCAAAAACTTGACTCTCGCTTTTTATTGAAACAAGGAAGACCCAAGGGTACACGAGAGTGACTTGAAGGAAAGACTCAACTCGCACAACGATGCAAGAAAAGACAAGGAAAATAAGACTCCAAACTCGACACATGACTCAAATATTTATAGGACATAACTCAAAGCAAAATCAGCACCCTCAAGACATTTTCACTCTCCAATCCATTTGTAGATTTGAAAAACAACTTCAAGTAGGCCATGGGAGGGTTCAAACCAGCCTTCAATTCAGCAATACTAACATCCACACCCAGTAGAATGGATTTCAGATTTTCAAACTGAGTCTCACAGATTGAGCCTCACAATTACCTCGGTGGTCCCCACACATCACAATAATCGTGCTAGCTGGGGTCAAAGTTGGTTATTGACAAGCCATGGATGGGATTTATGGCACGACAATCTATTGCAGTCAAGGATAGGGTGTAGCCCGGCTTTTTCGCACCCTATTTCAGAAACTCGAAAAGAAGCCCTACAGTTCGGACTCTCGCGGTTTTGAATCTAATCTCACGAGTGCAATGTGAAACTGATAATCACCAAAGAGTCCAAATCCATCAAATCATTTTGGAAAATTGATTTTGAATCAAAATGCCAAAGCTAGACTACTTTGCCAGATACAGAGTCGCCATTTAAATATTTTATTTTAGGGAAATTTAGGAAACCCATGACTTGTGCCAAAGGCCACGTGTCCATCATCACCAAAGTTGCCTCGGCTCGGGAACTTAGGTACGAGAGGGAAAGGTTATGAATTGAGCACCCTCGCTCGCCTGAACAAAGATCAGCCTCTACTAATCATGATGTGATATTTTATAAACATTATGTGCTCTTATTCCAGTTATTTAGGCTAGCTTACTATGTGATGCACACAAGCAAGTATAGACTAGTTTGCTCAATTTGCAACAATTCAACTCATGTTTCTTTGCGAAAATGGTTTGAAGTTGCCACTTCAAGTGTGCTTCAAGTTTGCGGATTTGCCACCAAACATAGTGGGCTTAAAACACGATTTGCCACTCAATGAAGTGGGCTTAAAACGTACATTTTTTGAATTGTTCCAATTCAAACAACAAGCCTTCATCCACAGGCATCCAAGTAGTTTAGCATTTAAGCACATAGCCTCATGGAAAACATGCTAGACGTGGCAATATTCACATTCATGTGAGTATGCTAAAGCATAAAAACTCACCTAGTACTCCAAGCTAAGAAAACACGAGTTAGAAAAATATGCATGATTCCTAACTATACAAGATGTCTAATGCAACACATGCAATATGCAATTAATAGGCTCGGCTACTAATATGGCATATGAATCGATTTGATAACATGCGATTAAACACGTATTCAAATAAGATATTGAAATAACAATGCAGTTTGAATGATGCGCCGAGCCTCGGTGCATGCAATACAAATGAATGGATGCAAGTATAAGGCATAAGGTATGCTAATTCAAACATGTCCCTAATCTAACCATCAAAAGCGGATAAATAAAAGGGAGAAAGACGTGGGGTTGTAAGACATACACACTGGCACGCACACTTATTACAACATTACGCCCTCACGAAGGATGGTCTGAATGAATAAAAGCTAACTAACTAGCTAAACTAAGCCAATTATTACAAAACTTTGAATGAATAACAAGCTTACTCTAAGCTAGTTAATTAAAACAATTAAATAATTAACTATCTAAGCTAATTAAATATTACAAAGCAAACTAATTAGCTAAATACTTAACTAATGTAGACATGCCCCCGAGAACTCTCCGGGCTTCGCACCGAGCGAGGGCGCAAAATCTCGTTTTGTTCTGGGCTACTACAATTCGGACTCAATGTCACGGTTCTAAATTTAATCTCGCAAAGTGCAATGCAAGACCGATAAATCACCAAAGAGTCCAAATCCGACAAATCGTTTTTGAAAACTGATTTTTATAAAGAAGTGTCAAACATGGACTGCTTTGCCAGATATAAAGTCGCCACCTAAATATTTTATTTTGGGGGAATTTAGGAAACCCTGACTCGTGCCTAAAACCACGTGTCTATCATCACCAAAGTTGTCTCGGCTCGGGAACTTGGGTACGGGAGGGGAAGGTCATGCAATGAGCACCCCCGCTCGCCCGATCAAAGATCGGCCTGTACTAAGCATGATATTTTGTTTTTGAAAACACATGTGCTCTTATTTCGGTTAATTAGCTAATCTTACTACGTGATGCGCACAGCATACAAGTATAGACTAGATCACCTAATTTGGAACAAAACATTGCATGTTCATTTGTGAAAATGATTTGAAGTTTGCTACTCGCAAGTAGGCTAAATCGGGGATTTGATGAATTGTTCCAATTCAAGCAATCTAACCTTCACCCATAGGCATTCAAGCAGTTATATCAAATAAGCAGTTAGCCTCATGGTCAGCATGCTTTCATGGCAACATTAACACACATACAGTATGCTAAAGCGTAAACACTCATAGTGTACTCCAAGCCAAAACAGAAAACTAGTTAGAAATCATGCATGATCCTAGTTCATGTTAAGATGGCTAATGCAACACATGCACAAATGCGACTGAGATAGGCTCAGCTACCCTAAGATGTCATGTGAAATGCAACTTGATATATGTATTCAAGTAAGTATTGAAATACAATGCAATTAGTATGAATCATAGAAGGAAGCCAAAACAAACTAGCATGAAGGGCATAAGGTATAAATCATGCAAGGGCAATAGGGAGAATTACACTACACCTACCAAGACCAAGCATGGGATGGCTTCGCCAACAAAAATCAAAGTTATATCATGGCAAAATAACCCCAAAAACACATTGAAATGATAGCTCGCAAGCTTAGGCATGAAGGCATACACAATGACTCATGTTTAAGGCATAAAGGGCAAACCCTCCAACGCATTGAACGAGTGACAAATGCAAGTGCAATGGACTAAAATCACATTACAAATGATGCCAAATCATTCAAATAGTCCAAGTAACGCATGCTAGTGGACTTGATACACAAAGCTAACAAGCTAGAATGCATTATAGCTATACAAAGCATGGCATGCATGACCAAAACAACACAAATCAGAGCTAGAGCATGTTAAAACATGGACAAAAGCTTCTTAGAGTTAAGCCAAAAGCATGCTAGAATGACAAGTTAAAGTATGATACACATTAGGCTAGTTCTTGGAATTGCACTACAAGTGCATGGAGCATGCAAGAGGTGACCAAACCAAACCCTAACAGAGGTATGACATGGAAAAACATCACCAAAAACATGCTGAAATGGAAACAAAACAAGCTAGAATGACATGCTACTTCATGAAGCATACAAGACTAGTTTGTGAGAAATACACTACAAGTGTATAAGGCATGCAAAGGATGACAAAACCAAGTTAAAACAGTGGCATGCCATGCTAAAATAAGGCCTAAAATAGGCTAAGATGTGGCCAAAACAAGCTTAACAAACATACTCAAACATGAGGCATATGAAGCAAGGATTCAAAACACAGGGAGAGGGGATGTCCCTCTCCTATTTGGGACCTGAAAACACCACTTCCACCACTGAAATTCCTCTGAGTTTCAGTGGTGAGAAGGCCAAAACAAGGTGGTCCCAAAAGCTTAAAAACAAGGCACAAAAACAAGGCCACACAAGGTCTAAGAGGGGGTAGACAACCCCCAACACAAAAGTGACTTTAAACAAACATTTTAAGGACCAAAAATTAGAACTTTTTGCAATAGGAAGTTAAGCTTAAAATAGCATGCAAATAGGTTCAAAAGCTTAAGCAAAAATAAGGGTTTAAGGAGTTAAAGACTCACCCTTGAAGAACACTTTTGAAGCTACAACTACATCAAGTTTTTCTGACCAAAACTAGTCCAAAAACCTCAAAACCAGCTCCTAAGCACCTCATCAACAAAAGGATGGTGTTTGAGTGTGTGTTTGTGTGTTAAAGTATGAAGAAATAACACTTTAAGGCACAAAACAAGAGAGAAATGAAGATGTATAGATATAGATTATATGTATAGCTTAAGGAACTTTTTCTGAACTTGGAGAAGGGAGGGGGAGCCTCTCTCTTATAGGAAAGCAAGCCTCAAGCTTCTTGAGAAAGCTAAGGGCTTAAAGCCATCCCTCCACGTGTATGGAGGATGGTTCTGGTGCCTTCCAGCTAGCACAGCTGGACTAAAAATATCTCAAAAAAGGTGAGGGAAAGCAGCCAACCACTTGAAGTGGTCGGCCAACTACTTGTAGTGGTCAGCCGACCACCACAAGTGGTCTCCCAGAAAGAAAACTGGTCGGCCATGGTGGGAGATGGTCAGCAGCATAAAAACAAGCAAATGGTGTGGTGGCCGACCAGAAAAGGTGGCCCAAAGACCAAAAAAACTAGTTTCCCGATCAGAAAATTGGCTACCAAGAAGCAAAGTGGTCTCCAAGGGGAAGAACTGGTCTCCCACCCTTGTACCACCTTCCAAACAAGGACAAGAAGGTTTCTACCAAAAACAAACCAAAAAGAATGCAAGACGAAAGTCCGAGAGGCAAGGCGCGCAGCCAGGAGCCTCGAAAACTAGTCTACGAGCACCAAAAGTGGTCTCCCAGACCAAAGTGTCCCCCTAGGTAGAGGCAACAAGGTGTGGTTCAAAAACCACGCCAAACAGAGAACGTTAAGCAGTCCCGAGACAAGACGCGCGGCCCAAGACTCCAAAAATCAGAAATTAGTTTCCAAACGAGAAAAGTGGTCTACGACTACAAAAAGGTGGTCTACAAGACCTCCCCTTCCCTCAGGCAAGGAGAAACAAGGCTTGGTCCACAAACCGAGCCGAAACACAAAGAGTTCAGAGGCCCGAAGGCAAGGCACTCAGCCCAAAACTCCAAAACCTCGAAATGAGCACAACATGCACTATCACCGAGTGCTCAATCGATAACGTCTGAGTCTTAAGGTTGGTCAAAAATGAGGTGTCTACAACTAATTAATTACAAAGGAACTAAGCTAATTAATTACACTATGAATTAATTAACTACTCTACTTAAATAATTACAACATTAATTATTTAGCTACAACTATCTAACTAATCAATTTAGAGAAATGGTCCCGGGAGGCGAGAGATGCCCAATGCATGCTTGGTTTCCACCAGAAGAACGCTCGTTGTTTTGCTTCCAATTGCCTCTGTTATTCACCCTATGCACTAGTCCTCCTTCTCCAGATCAATTCTGCTCTGTTTGACAAGCTTTCTGCCAAATTTTCATTGGTGGCCAGCAGGCTAGAAGTGTTGGCTGGTCGGCCACCAGCAAGGGGTGCCATCCAACAGTGGTGGCCTGCCGGCCAATGGTAGTGGCCGGCTGGCCACTAGTGATGCACATTTTCTTGCTGCGACAGAGAGCAAATAGGGCAAAGAAGAGGCATCCTCACAGGTTGTTTGTACTATTTATCAGCCCTTATCATCAACACAAGCTCAAACGAGTGATGCATTTGGCCCTCAAACCATCAATCAAGCAATTTCCATGCATGATGGCTAAGAGACCAATTTGAACAAGTTCAATGAATGTTAAACAAGACTCAAAAGGCCATCACCTTATCATGCATGATCAATGGCAACGAAGACCTAGGAAAGTGGCACATTTTATCACTGTTGAGTATGAAATGTTCCATTTTCCTTTTGTTCAAATTAACGTCCGATTGGAACACATGCAATGAAACACAAAGAATGCTTATCTTGCCACTTTTACTTGTCAATTTTGTTTACACATTTTAGTTACGAAACCATTCTTTAATCAATTTATCCATTGGTGAGTGTCTTCTAAGATGAAAGAAGTGTGAACCAAGGGATAATGTAGGGCAAGAGAGAGATCATGCCGTTGATAATGAACCCTCAAATAGGATTAAACCATTAAGCATGACCTTAATCTCCAGCTTAGAGGATCTCAAGCTCGAAACAACCCTCAAGAGAAAATGAAAGAGTGAAGCAAAGAGGGAGGTTGCAGAGTTTATAGTGCTAAAATGGAGTGAAAAACAACACCAAAAGATGTTATCAACTCAAACAAGAGGTGTCTAAGACCCTAAAACACCAACTTGTGAGGACTATTACACTACAACCATGCAAGACAAGACTCAAATGAACTAACCAGCCCAAAACAGAGCTAAAAAAGGCTATTTCAGAGACTAAAACATGCTGGTCTTGAGCTAAGTTAAGCAAGAAAAACATGCTAACATGTAAAGCTAACTAGGCATGCAAACAAGACACAAGGGGAGGCTAACCCCTCCAAATTTAGACTTCAAAATGAGTTTTTTACCACTGAAAAACCTTTGAAATTCAGTGGTTAAAAGGCCCAAAAAAGGTTGTTTGAAAGTGGTGAACAGAGGTACAAAAGCTTTACAAGCAAAGAAGCAAGAAGGGTGAGTCACCCCTAACTAAAAATGGCCTCAAACCACCATCTTCAAGCCGCAAAACAGAGTTTTTTACAGTTCAAAAACAGGCCAAAAAATAGTTGAAAAAGATGGCAAAGCAAGTGTGCAAAATAAGTATAAAATGAGAGTGTTATACCTCTTAAAGGAAAGACACAAATGAGGCAATAAATCAAGCCAAGACCACCTTCTTGAGCTCAAAGTGGGTCTTATGTAACCTTAGCCCAAAGATAAGAAACTTTGATTAAGGGTTGATAGGCAAACTTGAAGTGTATCTACACTTTCATGCACAAAAGTTCAAGACAGAGAGAGATTTTTTGTTCCAAAATTTCTAATCCTCTTCAATTGGGGAGAAGGTCCCATATTTATAGAAAAATAAGCTTTTGGCTAAGTTACATCAGTCCATACATGTGTATGGTGATCAAGCTGATTGTGCCAACAGCTGGAACAACTGTCTAGAAAATATCTGAAAAAAAAGTCATCAATGGCCGGCAGGCCACTAATGTGGCCATCCGTCCACCAGTGATGGCCGGCAAGCCACCTGGGTGGCTGGCAGCCTCAATTGGTGTCCGACAGCCCCAATTGGTGGTGGCATCCACCAAGGGTTACAGGCTAGAAGATGTTGGTCCAAAACAGGGCACAGAATGAATGGGGTTTGAAGGCTCAAAGACAGGGCATTCCACCAAGGACTTCGAGCACCAAAACAAGCACAAATAGTCACAATCATCGAGTGCACCAACGATGACATCCAAGTCTTTAGGACAGTAAAAAATTGGGTGTCTACAGAAGGGTATTGATAACTTTGGGATTTTCAGGTGGGGTGATGACGTTATTGTTAATCAAGTCTTGAATTTCATGGTGAAGGCGAAAGCAACGGTCAATATGGTGACTGTACTGCTGATGGAATGTGCAATATTGAGTTGGATCATGTCTTGGTAGGAGAGGATTAGGGAGAGGTTGAGGATCGAGTGGTTTGAGATACCCTTTCTTCATCAGTACCTTCAATGCGTGGGTTGGGCTCATATGGAGATGGGTGAAGGCTCGTTTTTGGGAAGAGGAAGCATCAGTGTTAGAAATATTGGCAAACGGGTTGGCGAGTGTTGGTTGGGCATTCATGGGCTGGGGACTGGAATCAAGATAGGTGTTTCTGGTAAAGCATCCCTTTTCATTGTTCGCTCCCTAATTCAAAATGCTCTCAACTTGAGCAATAAAAGTGTCGTCTACAGTCTTTGCAACAACTGCAAGCACTTGCTGTTTGTTCAACCCTTTGACCTTCAAAGTCTCAGTAGCCCACTGAAGATATGCATAGAGATCAATACTTGTCTCGACCTTGTTCTTGCAACATGGTTCAGCTTGGCCAAGAGATTGGGTGGCTATATTGAAGCGAGGCCCATTTATTGCTGATATGTCATCTCCCAGACTTGAGATAGCTTCGGGTTGGCCCTTTCT
Source organism: Camellia lanceoleosa (assembly GCA_025200525.1). Classification (NCBI taxonomy): domain Eukaryota; kingdom Viridiplantae; phylum Streptophyta; class Magnoliopsida; order Ericales; family Theaceae; genus Camellia; species Camellia lanceoleosa. The sequence continues at coordinate 174,039,416 of CM045759.1, read as the reverse complement.
AACTGCAGCTCGCCCCAAGATTGTGGAGCTTTTTGACGTGAACCTTTTGGCATATGATGTGGTCGATGATGGAGCCAAGACCCTAAAGGCTAAATCTGCGATGGTTCTATAAACATCTTCCATCATGCTCAATAACTTAGGAGTAGATGGTTCTTCCGTTGGTGCCCACAGTGTATTTGACCCAGCTTGGTCATGATGAATAGGTTGGGTTGGACTGTTTGGTGTAGGTTGGACTGGAATTAGGCTATTGTGGAGTTCGAGTTTAAGTTTTGGGGTTTGGGATGATTGGTGTTCAAGTGCGTCCATCATTTACAAGTCCATACTTTCTAGAATGAACACCTCAAGCTTGGGTAAATGAGTTGGCGTGATATATGTATTGGGGTCGAAGGTAGGAGGTAGTGTATGGATGAGGTTAAGGTGAGGAGGTATTTGGTCACTGGGTTCTTGAGGTGGGGCTATCATCTAGTTGTCGAAGAGATTCTGAACCTCATGATGATGGCAGTAGAAACGATTAGTGCCATGATCACGCTGTTGATGGTACGGACAATATTTGGTGGGGTTATGTTTAGTAGGGAGTGGGTCAGGAAGAGGTTGGGGATAAAGGGGTTTGAGATACCCTCTTTCCATCAAGACTTTTAGTGTGCTGGTTAGGCTCATATGGAGGGGATGAAAGTTCTGCTTTGAGCTCGGGTTGGCCTGGCTGTTTATGGGTTGGTACTGGCAAAGGGGTCTGCAGTTTTGGCATTGGTGGTGATGGTATTGATTTTAGTGGGTTTAGGAATAGTCCTACTGCTAGCATTGGTACTCCCGGAAAGCACTCTCGTTGGTTCGCTTGTTCTAAGAATAATCCCCTTGTTAAATGCGCTCTCAATTTGAACCCCTAATCAGGCAAATTTTAGAAAGTGAACAATGGAGTGACTATGAACTTTTGTAACATATCAAGCTCAAGGTTCTGTACTACTATCCGCACTTGGCCCCTCTCAGAAGGTCGATCTGTCATTTGTGCTGCCTTTGCTCTCCACCTTGCAACAAATTCCACAAAAGGTTCTTTAGGATTCTGGTGGGTTGCTTCAAGCTCTTGGGTGGTCATTTCAATTTGGGTATTATAAGAATACTGATTGACAAACGCCTTAGCCAAATCTTCCCAGTTCTGCTTTACTTTATCCTCCAACTTGGTGTACTAAGTACTACTATACCTGACAGGGTTCTTCCATATAGAGAGACTTTCTGAGGCTTAGTCAGACCCATTGGTTTTAGGACGTCCAAAAAAAATCGAATATGTACCATAGGATCTCCAAACCTATTGAAACGGTCAATGGGTGGCATTTTCAATCTATTTGGGAGCCTTCCAGCAACCTCAGTGTGCCCATCCTCAATGTTGAGAATGGAGTTAATTCCCTATGCGCTTTTTGAATTGCTTTTCCAGGTTAACAATTTTTAACAAGGTCAGGTTGAGATCATTAATATCAAGGGGAAAAGACCCTCATTAGGCTGCACTAGGGGTTTGAAAACTTGAGCTTGAGCCAACTCTTTTGGAGGATCTGAACCCTGCAAATCTTCAACTGGCGGAGGTGGATCAAAGTTCGACTGGGGGCCCGTGATTAGATGTGTGGTAGATGCCCCAGATGGGCATTGCATTTCAGCACTGGTCTCATCTTGTATGGCTATCTGGTTTAGGGCTGTTATCATGGCCACAGCTTCTTTTGGACTCTGAGCCATCACAGGTGTGCTGAGTTGGAAATCAAGGGAAATGGATGGATGTAAGCTGAGAGCTAATTAAGAAGGATTTTGACTCGGTTATACTTGACATATCTAAACTGGATTAGTCTAGACGGGTTTGACTAGATTGGGCTTTTTTAGAATGGGTCTTTTGGCATTGGATGGATCTTTCTGAGTTGGCCTTTGGGGATTAGATGGACTGGACCTTTGCTGAGTGGGTTTTTTCTGAGATTGGATGGACTGTACCTTTGCTGAGTGGGTTTTTCTGGGATTGGATAAATTATGATGGTTTAAGGCTTCCGGGTCGAATTGGCTTGGCCTTTTCTGAATTAGGTACTGCTCCTTCTTTGGCTCAGAAAAACCTAGCATTAAAAACAAATGCCTAATTAGATTGGGATACTAGGTATGCTGGTCAAAACAAAGCAAGATACAATTTTTGGGCCTGGTTCTGGTTTTGACATTTTTCCACCATATCAAACACAAACCCCTAGATTTTAACCCAAATTCTGATTCTGATATGACCCTTAAGTTTGAAAGGAATTGCCTCAAGATTAATACTCTCCCAAGATTGCATCACACATTTCCAAAGATTTCACATTTTGCACAAAAGCATTCAAAACACCCCTATGAGAGGTTAGGGTTTCCCTTTACTATCTTTAGAGTGATCTAGAGTTTTACTATTTAATCAAACGGTATCACAGTATCCTGAAAAATGGGAGAGCATCCTGTCCTAGTTTGGAAGGTCATTAGAGCTCACTACATGCACCTAGGTTGATTGGTCAAAAAAAGGGGTACGTTGGCAAGATTACCTAATATACCTCTCACACTTAACACCGATAAGTGAAAGAAGGATCAAGGGATATGACGATAATCTAGATCCAAGGATTGTGTTTTCAACATGGTAAAGCCCACGACCAGCCAGTCTTTTGGCAAGCTTTTTAGGCAAGCCGTCCAGGAATAGCAGATGGAAAACATAGTGACTTAAAGTAACGATGCAAATGCAATGTAAAAAACATTTATCTGTACATAAAATTTCACATCATGAAGTTCAAGTCAAGTTCTCTAAGTCCCCAGCAGAGTCACTAGAAACTGTAGCTTACTTTTCGTGCTTCTCAGAGGGGTTTAGTCTCCTTGGATATGATAGCCCTACAATTCGGACTCCTGTGGTTCTGAATCTGGTTTCACAAGTGCAATGTGAAACGGATAAACACAAATGAGTCCAAACGCAACAAACCATTGTAGAAAATCGATTTTGAATCAAAGTTTCCAAAAATGGACTGCATTGCCAGATTTCAGAGTTGCAACCTAAATATTTTTGGAAAATTTAGGAAACTCGTGACTTGTGCCAAAGGCCATTAGTTAGTCAACACTAAAGCATCTTAGCTCGGGAACTTAGGTATGAGAGGGGAAGGTCATGAATTGAGCAACCCACTCACCCGATCAAAGATTGGTCTCTACTAATCATGATGTGATTTTTATATACATTATATGCTCTTATTCTGGTTATTATGCTATCTTTACTAGGTGATGCACACAAGTATAGACCAATTCACAAAATTTGAAATGCATTGATTGTATGTTTGTTTTGAAAAAGTGTTTTGCATACATGTCACTTGAAAAAGCGAGCTCGTATTTACATTAATCAAATTATTTGAATTCAAGTAAAAAGGCCTTCATCCACTGGCATTCAAACAAGAATATCATTTAGTCATTTAGCCTCATGGAAAAGATGCTCGATATGGCAACATAAACATACAATGCAACATGCTAAAGTAAGAAATGCTCACCTAGTACTCTAAGGCAAGCCAAATAAAACAAAATACTTAGAAGAAATGCATGCTCCTATACAATGTAATATGACTAATGCAACACACACATTATATAAATAATGAGTTCGACTACTAGCATGGCATATGAACCAATTCAAAGCATGCAATAAAGCATGTATTCGAGTAATGAATTTGAAATTGATATTGGTTAGTATGATGAGCCGAACTCGTATGTATGCAAGACGCATGGATGCAAGTCATGGAAAATGCTAAGTAAATATGATGCTACCATTATAAGTGGATAAATAAAAGGGAGAAAGAAATTAGGGTTGGAAGACATACAGAATTATTACATATTTCGCATTCGTGCAAATGGGTCCGAATGAGTGTACAAATAAACTACTTATTACAAATTCGAATGAATAATAAATAACTAACTAATTATCTAATTTATTATAACAATAATAATTGCAACAATAATTACAACAATATAATATTACAATAATAAGATGACCAATAATATTACAACATTAATGTATATAAAAAAAAAAATACACAAGGATTGCATGCGTGTCAATGAAGACGGTTTTCAAAAGCTGTTATGTCTGCTTTCTATGGAATTACTCTGTTTCACCCTCAGCCATTGCCCCTACTTTTGCCAAAAGTACTCTGCTTACCAAACATTGAAGCCCGCCCGGCCCCTAATGAGGCCCGACTGGGTCCAAACAAGGCTGGCTGTGCCCTATTTTCTTGCAAAAAAATATTTTTGTGCTCTGAGGTGAAAACAGTGCAGACAAAGTAGTTTCAAACCATGCTTGTCCCTTTTGCTCTTCTTTATCATAGAGAAACTCAAAAACAGAACAAATTCGGATTGAAAACCATCAATGGTCGCAAGTTTATTGCTTGATGATTTTGAACACAATTGGACACAAAAATTAATAAATGCAATGAAAGACGACCACCCCTCCCTTCTATCATTTAGTTAGCTCAAAGATGAGGTAGACATGCCTCAAGATTCATCAAAACATCATGAATTGATATGTGATGACTCTTGACGCGATGGACTCGGCGTAACATCCGGCCAAATCTAACCATTTTTATCCATCTACCTTATGTTAATTGATCCAATTTTAAGGATATTTTATTAGCTTTTTTTTTTTTTTTTGACATACCTTTCCATTCTTTATTCCTTTAGTCCAAAAATGAGAATTAAGTCCACTAAAAGGAGGGAAGGGTCAAACAGGAAGTTGCTTTGGGTATGAGAGAGATGTAATGCCTTGGTAATGAACCTCCGAACAGATTAAACCATTAAGTATGGAAGGGTCTCTTTCTTAAGCTTAAACAATACTCGTTTGAAACGACTCTCAAACAAGGACAATCAAGAAAAGACAGAGGGTGCAGAGATGATTATGCAAAGATGATTATTACAAAAAAAAAAATGGGACTCTTTACATCAAAGAAAGGTAAAGAAGGCTATCAACTCAAATGGCTCGATGTCTAAGGCCTAAACAACTGAAGCCATGAGGACTTACAACACAACAACCAAAGTATTGAAAGCATAAACTAATTAAATGAATTAAAACAACCCTAAACAGCCCCTAAAATGTAAAAAATAGTAGCTAAAAGTATATTTAAAGAGCACAAAAAGATAGGTAAGAACAAAGGGACACAGAACTAGTGAGCAAGACCAAGGCGAGGTTGCTAACCCCTCCACTTTCAGGAGATCTAAACCATATTTTCCAGCCCTTTTAAACTCTTAAAATTAGTATGCAAACCAAAGAAAAGAGTGGGAAAACAATGGGTATGAGCTACGGGATAAGGTGCAAGAAAGGGTGTTAAGCCTCTTTACCTTTGGTAGCTCTTTAACCCCAAGTTTCAGCACTTGGAATGGATTCAAAACAGTATGAAAATACAAGAAAAAGATAGAAAAAGATTGAAATGAAAGCAAGAAAAAATGTAGTAAGCTTATACCTCTTGAAAGACAAGATGCTTGTAGTTAAACAAACTGGATTCTAAACACCCTCAAGCTTCTAAAATTTAGTCTGAAATCTCAACAAAAAGCTTCAAGAACAAGCTCTAATGGTGTATGTATTGTGTATGTATAACTAAAAGGTGATACGAAGTCAAGGAAGCTTTTGGAAGGAAGATGGATGTTCTTAGCTCTCAAAATCCTTCAAAGCCTTTGGAAATATTTCCAAACCCTCTAGGTTATGAAAATATGTTTTCAAATCTCTACAAGAAAGCTTCAAATCCAAGCTTTAATGGTGTATGGAGGATGAAAGTTGATTTGAAGAACAAAAGAAGCTTGAAGGTTCAAAGATAACTCATCAATCTCTAAGCCTCTTGGAAGGTTTTCCTAACCCTAAAATCTAAAGTGGGAGGTCTTATTTATAGAGTTTGAACCAAATTGGTAGAAAATATCTTCAAAATGGCCTACTAGCGAATTCTAGCTAGCTGTTCTGTTTATCACTAATGAGACTCGGTCTGGCCACAAAACACACGGCTTGACCCAAAAAACCCATAGCTGGACCAAATAATGCAAGGCCAGGTCTAAAAAAGTACTCTTGAAAAGTTTTCATTGAAACCCAGCCTAGTCTAAACAAGCCACGGCCGAATCTAAACAAACCCGGTCGGGTCCAAAAATACTACTTTCAAACCCGGCTTCAAGCAGACATATCTTCCTCATTCGAACTCGATTTTAGGTAAATTTTTTAGTCTAAATTGAAGCCACAGAAGTATAAGTTCCAATGGTGGTGGCCTCAAACCTATAGTCTAAGTGTACAAAGAGATATGCCTAATTTAGTCAAGGCTGTTCATTTTTTTCTTAACGGTTTGATGCTCAACGTTTTCCTAAACTAGTTTTCTTCCATCCCCTTCTATTTCCTTCAACTCCAAACCTATACATAAGATGTTTTAAAAAAAAATTCAAGGAGTTCACCTCCTTTTCATTTATTTCACTTTGTCCTTACTCAGTTTACTAAAAAGTACAATGTTTTAGTCGAAATACGAGCCTCGTAATATCATAGAAGCATTTGGAAAAATATTTTGAAAAGAGGATTCCAAGGTCTAAAATAGTTTGACCAAAATGGGGTGTAACGTTTGGGATTAAAGCTTGAATTCAAATTTCTTTGCTGAGTATTCAAAAGATTGCACAGTGTAACTCTCATCATCGGGTGTTCGAAATGAAGCATCCAAGTCTTAGGTGCGGTAAAAAATGGGGTGTCTACAGTTTTCCATCTGCTATTCCTGGATGGCTTGTTAGAGGCTTTCCTAAAAGGCTTGCCAAAAGGTTGGCCTATTGTGGGCTCTGCCATGTTGAAAACACAACCCTCGGACCTAGATTATCGCCGTGCCCCTTGGTGCTCCTTTCATTTCTCAGTGTTAGGTATGAGAGGTATATTAGGTAATCTTGCTGAGGTACCCCTTTTGAAAAATTGGCCTAGCTGTATATAGTAAAGCCATAGTGACTGTTCCAACATAGGACAAGATGCTCACCTATATGCAGAATTTTGTGAAACTGCTTGCTTGAAGTAGTAAAACCCTAGATCATGTCAAATCTAAGACAGGGCAACCCTACCCCCTCATAGGGGTGTTTTGGCTCTCTTTACCTGGTAAGTGCTTTATAGTGAAACTATACAATGGTGCTTTATATCAGTGGTATAGTTGGTATCAATTTGTGGAGCAGAATTCAGTGGGGAATACAGTCCTATAACTTTGATCATATCTGTTCTGATGGAATCGTAGCTGGGGTGCTGTCTGATTTTTTATTGTTGTTTTTTTCTTTATTTCTTTTCCTAGATAATCTAAAACCATAGCTTTAGAAAGTTCTGATATCCCCCAAGTATTCTAGACCCATGTCAGAAGACTGTGTAAGGTTGGAGATCTTATTCGGGGACAGCCAGTGTTTGTCTCACTATCTCCAGTTACAAGACGAATAAGGGTTAGACAAAGTTCATTAGTTTAGCTATTTCAATAATCACCCCGCAACTCACCTATACTTAGTCCACCTCAAGCACAGCCACCTATTCCTAAAATGGCTCAGTATCCCTAATCAGATTTGGAAGACTTACTAATTTGTCTATAGTAGTCGGTTGACTCACTCCAGCATTACATGGCCCGCCAAGCCGAGGTCACAACTAGGTTGGAATAACAACATCAGCAGCCAGCTGCAGCTTCTGCTGCGCACACACCTAATGTGATTATCCCTATGCTCGGCACCACCACCAATGCTGCTACCACTCAAGATCCACAAGCTGAGGGTGTTCCGACTTTTTCCGTCCAAACAAACCCAATCCCAGTACAAATATCTAGAGCCCCAGTTCACTAGACTGAGGCACCATTTGAATTTGAGGTCGACCCTACCATGCTGAAAGTCAACAAACTGAGAAAACTGTTAAAGAAGGCACAGGGGGTTAACTCCATTCCAGATATAGAGGATGGGTATACTGAATCTGTAGTAACCTTGCCAGAGCAATTTAAAATGCCACATATTGACCGCTTTGATGGCACTGGGGACCAATGGTACATCTATGTCTGTTTTTCGATGTCCTACGACCAATGGGTTTGACTAGATTACAGAAGTTATCGCTCTTCGGCTGAACCATGTCGAGTATAGCTACCATCTGGTACGCTAAATAAGAGGACTCTATGAAGCAGAACTGGAAGGAATTGGCTGAATCCTTATTGCTCAATACTCCTACAACATGCAGACCAAGGTCACAACTCGTGATCTTGAAGCAACGCGTCAGGAGCCAAATGAGGGTTTCTCAGAGTTTGTAACTAGGTGGAGGGCCAAAGCCTCCATGATGACCACCCGATCCACAGAGAAAGACCACATCTAGATGGTTGTCCGAAATCTTCATGGCAAGCTGCTGCAGATAATGACTGTTCGCACCTTATTCACATTCAAAGAACTTCATGAAATGGGAGTCCAAACTAAAGACGCCATGAAACAAGGCATCATCACAAATGACAAAAAACCAGCCGAGAGGCCTTTCATTTGCAGTTCTAATGCTACTACGGGTAGCATAGCTGCAAGGCCGTTGGAGGTGAGTGTTGTCACCACAACCAATACTGTCGACCCCTTTACCAACATAAGCCCACAAACTTCCAACCCTACCTGACCTCCAGGTAAGAATTTCAACTAGCTCTACATGACTATATCTTGAGCGATTCAGGTGTTGATCAAAAAGAGGCATTTGAAACCCCTAGAACCTCAACCACTTCTTGATCCTCTTCCACCAAAGCACGAGCCCACCAAGTACTGTGCTTTCCATCAATATCATGGCCACGAAATGGATCAGTGCTTCTGCCTATGTCATGAGATTGAAGATCTCATCAATAACAAAGTCATAGTTCCACCCCAAATGCCAAATGTGACCACCAACCCACTCTCTGTCCACAACCAAGTCCCCCTACCCAGAAATATCCACCTCATCCATACACTACCACTTACCTTCGACCTGAGCATCTATATCACCTCATCCCACTTACCAAAGTTGGTGTTGTTCATCCTAAAAGGCACAAATTTGTGGATGATGAACACATCCAATCCACAACTTGAGCCTCACAAATCTGTGGTGACAACGCCTGAAGAAGAGAAGGTTTTGATCTCGGAGGGAGGCGCCGGTCTGACACTAGAAGTTCTTAGGGAATTATCTGAGGGGCAGTATGACCTAAACCACTACATCATTCTTGTTACTCAAACTAGGCTTGAGGTAGTACTGCCGACCTCAGTGGACATTAATGTGGTTAAGGAAGACGGCTCAAGCCAAGGGTTGGATGATCATGCAGATCTTGAAGAAGATTTGGACAACCTACAATTCTTCGAATAATAGGACCAAGGCAATGTGTAGATCAATTGGTTTGATCTGAGCCTGTCGACAGACAATACAGGATGGCTGAGTAATGAATCTGACAAAGAAGAAGAAACCAAAGTCAAACTGGAGGAAAGAAAAGTCGTGGCAGCTGTGGTAGTAGGAGAAACCAAAGAAAAAAAAAGAGTTCCAGAGAGCAGTAGTACGAAAAAACAAACCCAAGAATTAGGTGTTGTGGAAACTACAGACACTATACGGGAAGCTGTACTGGGGCAGTTTGAATGGGAGAGGATTGAAGATAGTTGGAAGGCCGCAACATCTTCTCACCTTGAGGGGAATACTTGTCCTATGGGAGTCATTGAAGTTGAGCCGAACAACTATTTGTCAGTAGTAGAAAGTGAGTGGCAGGAAGATAGCGATTTGTATCTTGCCCATACAGATGAAGACTGAGGAGATCATATCCCAGACCGTACTTGGTATGCGGAGGAAATAGACCACCTCACCAAGAGTGGATGGTATTTCAAGCCTCCACATTTGGATCAGGCCGAACCCTCAGGAAGAGACCAGGAGGTTGAGAAGGAAAATGAGAAGAAGCTAGAAGAGGAGTTGGTCCTAAAACAACTCAAAAGGATCCAGGCTAACATTTCCATTTGGGGCCTTCTTATGGCTTCGCGAGTACATCGACAGACGGTTTTGTCGGCGATGAATAAGGCTAAGTTATCCATTGATACTACACCAAGACAACTTGTTAGCATGATCTTCCCAAGTAACACTAAGCCTATGCTCACTTTCTCTGACAAAGAGCTACCACTAGAAGGATTGGCTCACAACAAACCACTATACATATCTATCGAGTGCATAGAAAAATTGGTTCCAGTGGTTCTAGTGGACACTGGCTCTACAATCAATGTCTTTCCTTCTCGTACTGCCTATGCGATAGGCCTAGAACTGGTAGATTTTATTCCTACAACCCAAGTGATCTGGGTATACGACAATACGAGTAGAGAAGTTATGGGAACGATGAAAATACAAGTCCAAGTGGGCCCTTCCAAGCATGAGATTGAGTTCCATGTACTTGATGTGCCAGCTACCTTTAATCTACTTCTAGAGAAGCCCTGGTTGCATCACATGAAGGTTGTGTCCTCCACCTTACACCAAATGCTGAAATACCGTTATGAGAAAAGAGTGGCAACCGTTTTTGGGAATTTAACTATTCATCCGTCGCCAGAGGTAACTACACCTTTGCTGGAAATCAATCACAGTGATGAGGATGTATTTATTTTAGGATTCACTTTAGCAAAAGCCCAAGTGGTATAGACAATCTTAGCCGAGGATGAAGGCATGTATGTCAGTGCTCAGTCCATCTATTTCATGAACAAGTTGCGGCATATTCTAGGAATAGGGCTCGAAAAGAGCGAGAGAAAAGGTGTTGCGACGCTAGCTGAGGTGCCACACAATCCCCACACTTTTGGATTGGGCAATGTGTCTACCAAAGAGGATTGGAGAAGGAAATGAGAAAAAATGAGAGAAAAGGCCAATACCAAAAGGGCCGGGAAACAATACGAGTAGGTCCACAGGCTAATCTAGGGAACATTGAATAGGAGCTTTGTCAGAGAAGGAGAAGATTTCCCCTACTGTGGTTTTCATGAGCCTTGGGTGGATTCTTCAACAAAAAAGCGTTTCCCAGGTTTGAAATCTTTTTCGACAACCAACTCCAAGACAATGATGAAGAGGGGACTGATCTAAGTATCAAAGCTAGCCAGAGCAAAGAGGATGATTTAGACAACAGTGAGGTTGGACTAGGGGCAGCATTGGCTGATCTCTTGATAGATCCTGAGACTAGTACAGAGACCTTGGGGGATACCTTTACTATCTCTATGATCAGAGAGGAACCGGCTGTGGACTCCACCAGTTCTATTTTGGACGCGTCAAGGGTGCCCCACCTCACTTAGCAGTTGGAGAAGGGCTTTACTTCCAATTCAGAATCAGATGATGAGCTTGAATCTGATTCCACCAAGTCTGTTGAGTCAAAATCAGATTCGATTCCGTTTGAGGAGTCTGAGATTGGCATTTTCGGGGGTGGTAACCCGGGTGCCAAGGTCCTATCTAGGTCCTCCTTTGCATTTTTTTTTGAGTCTGGTAGCCAGAACTTTTGAATGAGAATGCTGCAAAATTTTGTTTACTTCTCTGTGCCGTTAATTTATTACGTTGACTAAGATTTTCAAAATTTTAATGAAAATAAAGAGGAAAAAATTCCCCGAGCTTTGAAAAACTTGATTGACCAAGAGGACGACAGGTGTGCTAAGCTCCACATAGATAAAATCATTGCAATTAATGTGGGCACTAAGAAGGATCCCTACTTTGTCCAAATCGGGTCCACATTGTCTTCAGAGGAACGCGAGCATTTAATCCCTTTATTAAAATATTTCAAAGATGTTTTCTTGTGGTTCTACAAAGACATGCCTGGAATCGATCCTGAGATTGTACAGCACTGAATCTCTCTTGACCCTAAGGCCCAACTTGTCAAGTAGAAACTCTGTAAAATTCATCCAGATTGGGCACTAAAGATTAAAGAAGAAGTCGCCAAGTAGATTGATGCCGGATTTTTGATGGTTTCTGAATATCCAACTTGGTTGGCCAACATTGTTCCGATTCTGAAGAATGATGATAGAATCAGAGTTTGTGTCGACTTCCGAGATCTGAATAAGGCTAGTCTGAAGGACAACTTTCCACTGCCACACATCGACGAGTTGGTAGACTTCACGACCGGCCATGCATTGCTGTCGTTCATGGATGGGTTTTTCGGGTATAACTAGATTTTGATGGCGCTCGAGAATAGAAAGAAGACTGCATTCACCATGCCTTGGGGTACCTACTACTACAAGCTATGCCATCGGGTTGAAGAGCGCCAGGGCTACATATCAGATAGCTGCAACCAGAATCCTGCACGACATGATCCATATGGAAGTCGAGGTGTATGTGGATGATATGATCGTAAAATCCAAAGAGCGAGAAGGCCACTACACCATGCTGAAAACATTCTTCGAACGGATCTGGGAGTACAGACTGAGGTTGAACCTACAAAAGTGCACTTTTGGGGTGACTATAGGGAAAATGCTGGGTTTTCTAATCACCCAGAGGGGAATTGAAATAGATCCATCCAAGATCAAGGTCATCTTAGAAATGCCACCACCAAGTACTTAAAACGAGGTGTGCAGCATTCTGGGCAAAGTGCAATTCATAAGATGGTTTATCTCCAAATTAATCTTGACTTATGAACTATTGTTTGGTCTCTTGAAAAAGGAGAAGTTCTTATAGGATAATCAATGTCAGTTCGCTTTCGAACAAATCATGTAGTACCTTTAAAACCCACCTATGTTGTCACCACCATAACTAGGGAAGTTGCTGATCATGTGTCTATCTGTAATAGAGTCAACCATGGGGTGCATGCTAGCTCAAGAATCAAAAGCTAAGGTGGAGAAGGCCATCTACAATCTGAGCAAGAAGATGCTAGATTACGAGACCTGCTACAATCCTCTGGAGAAAGCTTGCTTAGCTTTGGTTTGGGCTACTAGGAAGTTGAGACACTACTTGTTAGCTGTAGACATCCCATTTTTGACGACCCTTTAAGACTTGGATGTTCTTGTAGGTACATCCGATCATGCGTCTTCTTGATTGCCGAACGCTCGAAGTCTTTAGCGAAATGCCACAGCTTTGAGCATTTCAAACCCTACATCCATTTTGTCTCATTTTTGGACCATGCATGGGTCTTTTCAGCTTGAAGTTCTTGATGGCCTACCGGCCATCCTTGGAGGCTGCCGACCACCACTTCTCCTTTGTCGACCATTGATATGCATTGCCTACCATCAATGAAGCCTTGCCGGCCACCACTGATGGCCGGCTGGCCATCATTGCATGCTGCAGATATTTTGTGATATTTTGTGCCAGCTGTTTGCACAGATTCATGCATCTTCCTACAAATGTGTGGCTAGATGTTTGTGATAGAAATTTGTGTTTTCTATATACAGGACCCCTTTCTCTCATGTGTGGGGGTTAGAAAAATTGAAGACATAAAAATTCTCTCTCTCTCTCTCTCTCTCTCTCTCTCTCTCTTGCAAAATTGTGTGTGTTTGCCTAGTTTCTCTACACTTTTGTCTACATCTCCTAAACCAAATACTCTCACCTTTGAGCTAAGGTTCCTTGGGGCATTCTTGGAGCTGAAGGTGGTTTTGGCTTGAACTTGTGCCTAAAGTGTTCTTTACTTCAAGAGGTAGAATACTAGTCTTGTTATCTTGTTTTCAATACTTGTTTTTCTATCTTTTTCAATTGTTTTTGGGGCTGGTTTTGAACTATAAAAAGCCCTATTTTTGTGGCTTAAAAATGGTGGTTTGAGCCTTTTGTAGTTAGGGGGTGGTTCACCTTTCCTGCTTTTTAGTTTATAAAGCTTTTATGCCTTTATCCATCACTTTCAAACCAACCTTTTTGCCCTTTTAACCACTGAATTTTAGAGGTTTTTCAGTGGTAAAAATCTCATTTTGAAGTCTAAAATTAGAGGGGTTAGCCTCCCCTCCTTGTGTCTTGTTTGCATGCTTAGTTAGCCTTACATGTTAGGATATTTTTCTAGCTTAATTTAGCTTAAGTCCAGCATGTTTCAGCTTCTAAAATAGCCTGCTTTAGCTCTATTTTGGGTTTTTTTGGTTCATTTGAACTTTGTTTTGTGTAGTTGTAGTGCAAATCTTTGCACTTGCTTGTTATTTTAAGGCTTTAAACATCATTGGTATGACTTGGCTGCATGTTTTTAGTGTTTTTATCACTCAATTTCAGCACCTAAATCTCTACAACCTCCCTCTTTGCTTCACCCTTTCATTTGCTTTTGAGGGTTGTTTCAAGCTTGGGATCCTTTAAGCTTGAGATTGAGGTCATGCTCAATGGTTTAATCCTCTTTGAGGGTTCATTATCAAAGGCATGATCTCTCTCGTGCCTTACACTATCCCTTGGTTAACACTTCCTTCACTTTAGAGGACACTCGCAAATGGACAAATTGATTAAAGAATGATTTGGTAATTAAAATGTGTAAATAAAATTGACAAGTAAAAGTGACAAGATAAGCATGTCTTTGTGTTGCATTGCTTATGTTCAAATCGGACATTAATTTGAACACAAGGAAAATAGGACATTTCATACTCAAAAGTGATGCAATGTGCCACTTTCTTAGGTCGCCGTTGCCCTTGATCATGCATAATAGGGTGGTGGTCTTACTGGTCATATTTGTACATTCATCGAAATTGTACAACTTGGATCTTTAGCCATCATGCAATGAACTTGCCTGATTGGTGGTTTTTTGATCCAAATGTGTCACTCCTTTGAGATTTTGAGATTATAAGGAGGGATACAGTACAAACAAATCCTTGGAAAAATCCTCTTTTTGCTCTATTTGTACTTTATTGTAGTATGATGACCCAGTGCATCAGTGGCCGGTAGGCCACCATTTATGGCTGGCAGTGCATCATTTCTGGCCAGCAGGACACCTTCCTAGCCGGCAGATGGCCGGCAGCATCCGTCCATGGCCGGTAGGCCATTGATGTAAACCTCAGCAAAGATTTGGTAAGGTGGAGCAGAAAGGTTCTAGAAATGCTCAACCCTACAAATAGAGACTTTCGAAAGCAAAACGGAGGTCTTTTCGGGGCAAAAACCAAGCATGTGCATCTGCCACTTCCCGAGGCGGAGCAGTGGTAGCATAGTTTAATATCTTAAATGCTTAGTCCATGTACATTTGTGTTGTAAATTAATTCATTAGTTTACTAGTTAGTTAAAGTGTTGTAATAACTAGTAATTAGCTTAGCTAGTTATTCATTTGGTTTGTAATATTTAGTCTAATTAGCTTAATTAGATTAGCTTAGCTCTTATTTATTCGGACCCTCCTTTGCGAAGGCGTAGGTTGTAATAAGTGTGTGTAAGTGTGTGTATGTTTTCCAACCCTACGTCTTTCTCCCTTTTATTTAATCGCTATTGATGGTTAGATTAGGGATGATATTTCAATTAGCATATCGCATGCTTGCATCCATTCATTCGTATTGCATGTATCGAGGCTCGGCGCATCATTCAAACTGCATTGTCATTTTTATACATCGTTGAATATGTGTTTAAATCGCATGTTGTTCAAATCGATCCATATGCCATATAAGTAGCCGAGCCTATTAATTACATTCTTCGCATGTGTTGCATTAGGCATCTTACATAGTTAGGAATCATGAGTATTTTTCTAACTTATATTTTCTTAGCTTGGAATACTAGGTGAGTTTTTCTGCTTTAGCATACTAGCATGAATGTGAATGTTGCAACAATTAGCATGTTTGCCATGAGGCTATGTGCTTAAATGCTAAACTGTTTGAATGCCTGTGGATGAAGGCTTGTTGTTTTAATTTGAACGATTCAACAAATGTGTGTTTTAAGCCCACTTTGTTAAGTGGCAAATCATGTTTTAAGTCCACTATGTTTGGTGGCAAAACCGCATCGTTAAGCCCACTTGAGGTGTCAAATTTAAACCATTTTCACAAACAAACATGAGTTGAATTGTTTCCAAATTGAGTAAACTAGTCTATTGTGCACATCACATAGTAAAACAAGTCTAATAACTGAAACAAGAACACATAATGTTTATAAAAGATCATATCATGATTAGTAGAGGCCGATCTTCGATCGGGCGAGCGGGGATGCTCAAGTCATGACCTTCTCCCTTCATACCCAAGTTCCCGAGCCGAGGCAACTTTGGTGATAATGGACGCATGGCCTTTGGCACGAGTCAGGGTTTTCTAAATTTCCCCAAAATAAAAAATATTTAGGCGGCAACTCTGTATTTGGCAAAGCAATTCAATTTTGGCATTATTTGATTTAAAATCGATTTTCCAAAAGATTTGCTAGATTTGGACACTTTGGTGTTTATCAGTTTCACATTGCACTTGTGAGACTAGATTCAGAACCGCGGGAGTCTGAACTGTGAGACCTTCTTTTCAAAGCTTCCGAAAGGGGGCGCAGGAAAAGGCGAGTCCACGTTAAGTCACTCCATAATTCTGGTTTCGAGATTAGATCTCATTAAATATCTCTTTGAGAAACCAACGCTTATGGGTAGGTTGGCTCGTTGGTTGCTTTTTCTCTCTGAGTTGGACCTCAAATACGTCAAAGGGAGAGAGGTAGCGAAATTTTTGGTAGGCCACCCAGTGAAAGGAGATGAAGTAGTAGAGTACCTATTCCTAGATGAAGACATTTTGCAGGTTGAAGATGAGACATGGATAGTGTACTTTGACGGAGTCACTAATCAATACAGTTATGGAATAGATGTGTTACTCATAGCAACGGATGATTCCCATATACCCCTAGCTTTCAAACTTTGGTTTAAAGTATCAAACAATGAAATAGAGTACAAGGTGTGTATCGCTGGATTGGAAGTTGCCCTAGAACTAGAGGCAATAAGGTTGGACATTATCGAAGACTCAAACCTGGTTATTTCTCAAGCCAATGGAGACTGGAAGGTCAAAGAAGAGAAAATGAAAGTTTATCATCAGGCCTTAGACATTCTGATTTCGAGGTTTGAAAAGCTGACATTCACACATCTGCTAAGAGAGAACAACCGGTTTGCTAATGCGCTGGCAATTCTATCCTCCATGGTAGGCATACTGCTCGGAGTTAAGATGCATCCAATTATCATTGAACAAAAATGTGTTTGCTTACGAGACAATAGCCGCAATAGATGAAGTTCAAGACATGAACCCCTTGTATTACGACATTTGGAACTTCCTGGAAAAGGAAATGTACCCACAAGGGGCAAATACCAAGGATAAACGGGAAATACAGCATTTGGCCGTTCAGCTCATCATATGCGGAAATAAATTGTGTAAAAGAGGCCATCTGGGAATACACAAGCTTTACGTCGAAGAAGAGGAGTCGAAGCGCCTCATGGAGGCCATCCACGGAGGAAAGTGTGAAGCACACATGAATGGTGTGATGCCAGCTAGGAAATTCCTTAAGCAGGGCTATTATTTGTCAACCATGGAGGAGGATTGTATCAACTTTGTTCGGCGATGCCGCAAATGTCAAATCCATGCCAATCGCATGAATATCCCGCCGTCAAAGCTCTACAACATGACTTCACCGTGGCCTTTCTCAGTCTAGGAAATTGAAATTATCAGAGCAGTCTCGCCAAAGGGCTCAAATGGACATGAATTCATCTTGGTGGCGATTGACTATTTTACCAAGTAGGTGAAAGCTCAGTCTTATTCAGTGTTGAAAGCGTCACATGTAGCCAAGTTCATCAGGAACAACATCATCTGTGGGCATAGGGTGCTAAATGAGATCATATCAAACAATGGCTGAGGTGGTGGATTAATACAATGTGGCTTTTCACAAGTCATCAACATATAGACCACAGACCAATGGAGCTGTTGAGGCCGCAAACAAGAATGTCAAGAACATCCTGCGAAAGATGGTGGAGACCTACAAAGACTAGCCAGATAAATTGTTGTTTGCACTCTGGGGTTATACAACATCAATTCAGACATCTATAGGGGCAACCCCCTACTCTCTAGTCTATGGGACAGAAGTTGTTTTGCCGATTGAGATCGAAGTACAATTGCTGAGAATTATGGTCGAGTGTCAGATAACAGAGGCGAATTGGCAACAAAACAGATTCAAGGAATTGATGTTGTTTGATGAGAAGAGGTTCAAGGCATTGTACCACATCCAAGGATATCAGCACAAAATTTCCAAGGCCTTCAACAAGAAAGTCAAGTCCAGAAAGCTCAATGAATGAGACGTTGTGCTAAAAAACAACCGAGCTCCCATCCATGACCCTAGAGGCAAGTAATGGCCCAATTGGACTGGTCCTTACATTATCAAATCTATTTGGTCTGGAGGAGCGATTATCCTTATGGATTTAGATGGCTTGGAGTTCTCGTAACCAATCAAAACGGACAAGTTAAAAGAATACTATCCTTGAAAAGCTCGCTAGGCCGAAAGTGTGACCTAGGCAAAAGTTAGAGCATGAAAAAAAATTGGAAATAAGAAAAAATAGAGCTCGGAGTTCTCGCAACCAATCAACATGGACAAGTTAAAAAAATACTATCCTTGAGAAGTTTGCTAGGCCGAAAAGGTGACCTAGGCAAAAGTTAGAGCATGAAAAAAATTGGAAATAAGGAAAAATAGAGCTTGGAGTTCTCGCAACCAATCAACATGGACAAGTTAAAAAAATACTATCTTTGCGAAGCTCGCTAGGCCGAAAGGGCGATCAAGGCAAAAGTTAGAGTATGAAAAAAATTGGAAATAAGGAAAAATAGAGCTCGCAAGATTGAAATCCCGAAAGGGCGGCTTTGGCAAAAGTTAGAGCACAAAATGAGAGAGTTAATACTCGAGTGAACCCGAATGAAACTACATAACGCCTGATTCCCATATTTGGGATACGTAGGCAACTTTATCCCGAAGTTTGGCCATAACCATTTTCAGCTCAACACCTATTAGCTTGGTTGTGTTACCTCCATTTGGCAGAAGGGCCAGTTGCGAAGGGCCAGTTGCAAGACAGAGCAGTGATGGTGAATGTAGTTGCGGGGCAGTTATGACCTTTTGATTTAGGGCTGTACATCTTGAGGATTGATTCCATGTGTGTCAGGTAGTGATCATTGGCAAAAAATTGTTTTGAAAAGTGAAGCTGATTTTCTCAAAATTTCAACTTTTTACAACATAGACCATTCTTTGGACCAAAAAGGAAAATTTTCAGTGCTCATGACTTTGATTGCACGATTTCAATACAAGTACATCCTTCAAATTTCAGGTTAAATCAAAGTCACTTTTATATCATAAAAACTTGAAATGGAGCAGGGTATTCAACCCTTCATCCGAATGGGTCTGATCACGTCCAAACTAGCGTCTAAATTAGAAGGGGAAGTAGAAGACATAATGTGTAAGGCTAATCAACTGTATACTTGGCTGGCAGGACATGCTGTAGTTGATCTCAGTTAGATTAAGCCAGGGGCAGCGCCAAGCGATGTCAGCCGCAGATCTGTTGCATATCTAGTCACACCATAATCCCTCTGTAGGAAAGTCAACTAGCCGCGAATGAAAGAACTAGTAAAGGTCCACCACTTTCAGCTTATCCATCAGCCACACTTGGGAAGAGATAAAAATAAGAGAGATTAAAGAATATAGAGATGAACGTTAAGAGAAAAATAAGGCAAGGGCTTTGAGAGAAAATAAAGAGTGACTGCAAGAGTGATGTGAGAAACCATAAATAAGAGAGGGTGGGAAACAATATCTGGAGAAGCAATGGACTCCCAAACCAAGAAGTCTCCCATCGATGGAAAGCATCCAAACCCACCAACAAACCTATGCAACTCCAGTCCTCTTTCAGGCATTGGGCCACTTCGATCAACCTAATGCTAGCTCTGCTGCAACTAGATGCAAGTAAGAAGTGTGCAAGTAAACACAAGCAGAGGACGTGTTGATGATAACCTTGCTAGAGAAGGTTACCACTGTCTCCAATGCCAGAAAATCAATGAATCAAGCCAAGTATATCCAACTCCTCGTCATGAGCCAAGGACCAAGCCTCATGTAAAGTAAGCCCACACATCCGTTCAAGAGCCCATGCATGGCCAAAACGGGGTTGGGGCATAATCTCCTCATCGTGCCGGGACTCCATTAATGCTTGAAACTCTTCTAGAGTAAGGCACATCTCCTGTGCTCCGAAGCAACACACATGAGTAACCGGGTTCCAACATCAGATAGCGGCATGAAGGAACGGAAAACAAAGTGAAGTACGGATCCACAAAAAAGAGCATTTATGCCAAAACTGTAGAAATTTACCTTTTTCGTGCCATCCAAAGTGGCCATCCAATCCTTGAGCCTCTCAACAAGAAAAATTTTCATTTTCAGAAAAAACTGCAGAAAAGATGATGTTCTATCGAGGGAAAGCACAAGAGAAGACCTTTATAGAAGATAAGACTATGTGGGTGGATGACAGTTATTGCCTGCTATCTAGCCATATGCCTTGGCTAGCTGGCTACATTTGTTAGCCCGCTGGCCATTATGTTGACCGGTTAACCAAGCATGCTGGCCAGGCAGCTGGTAGCAGTGTTATGTTAGCCTTTTTTTCTTTTAAGTCTTATTTTGTATCTTTTGTTTCTAGCAAGTGTGGATATTTATGTTTAGGTTGTTTTTACTTTGTTTTTCCTTTATTGAGTTGTATCTTGTATTTTGGTCAATTGTGGGCTCAACATCCGGTTAAGAACTCATTCAAGTATGATCATTTTCAATTTCAAATTCAAATACAATCATCATTTTAAGCAAGTATGGTAACATTCTTAAGATGTTGGACAAAACTAAAGCTCTTATTATAAAACTTCAGGGTTCTACCCCGATCATAGTTTTTACAAAGGGGAAAGTAAAAAATTTCAAAAAGCAAAAGTAAATGACCTATCTAAAGCTATACAAGGTTTTAAACTACAAAGCAAAAGAAAAGAGCAAAAAGAATACAAAAATTGGTATCAGTCGTATTAGGCTCGAGAGGCCCTATTCGTCCTCTTCCAAGGAGGGGACTCAGGAGCATTGTCACCATCGACACTGCTGTCATCAGAGGAGTGGGAGTTAAAGCTGGTACCATCCTCTCCACTCCTTGACCCAGAACCAACCTCATCATCTTCGCTTCCAAACTCGGAGTGCCCCCCTCACTATCTCCTCAGTGCCACTGGTCATGGCATCGTCTCCACTCAAAATCGGCTCCGAGGATAAGGAAGTCTCTTTCACCTGAGAATTTTCACTACGAGCATCCTTATCTCTTCCCTGACCTCTGTCACACATAGGAACCTGTCTAGCTCTCCTCCTCGTAGCTAGAAGAGGTGCCGCCGATGCCAAAGGTACAGGTGAAGGCTGAAAGCAAGAAATAGAGTATTAGAACAATATTAGTTTAGAATCAATATGAATATGGTAAGAAGAGAATCAAAGCAGTCAGATGAATGAGAAAAGTAAGAGTACCTAATAACCGTGGAGAGCAAACAGGGCGTTCCTCCTCTGTACCATCTGTACCAAAGAGCTGACCAACCCAAGGAGGCCATCCACATACTCCAATGGAACCTACAAGTCAGTTTGAACATCAGTATACAGGGAAAAGAGAATGTGAAATACAAACTGCAAGGCAAAATACATACCTGCTGGATGTAAGGGTCCCTAACAAACTTATCTTGCTTGGGCTGCTCAATCAGAAGCTGGTGGACCGTCCCACTCAGCCGATAGTATGTGATCGAAGTTGGAATCACTGGCAGACCTGCAACATGTATAGTAGGGGCTATTTCTCCAATATCAGGCTCGGCTACATGAGTAGCACCTTGGGCAGCGGGTGCACCGGCAACGTCTCCCGTGCGAGCTCCAATCAGGGGTGGCATGAGATGGGTCCTAATGAACTCAGCGTAGTCTCTAGCCCCTCGGAAGAGATCAACATTCTACACCACCATAAACTGCATGATGGCCTTGACTGGTAGGCCATTGGCTGCCCTCATCGATACAAGGAGAGGAGCGGGAACAACAGGGCAAGTAGGCCCAAGGTCCAGCCTCCCCCAGATACCAGGTCCTACAGAAAGAACCCTCCAGCAAGATCTGCAGCCTAGAGGTATCCCAAGACCGGGCGTAATCGTCCATCGTCCCCGCTGGCATCATCAGCCACGGCTGCCAGGTCACCTACAAATAGAGAATTCACAGTTGTTAGCTGTTGTCAGTTGTCTAAGTTATCAGAGTATGGGCTGAAGTGATAGAATTGAAAATGGTAATGGTGCAGAAATGAATTACCTCACGCGATATCACCGTATTGAAGAAACGACGATAATAGGCAAAGACAGTATCACCACGGCCTCGTAGGTGGCACCTACCGTCGTATTGCCTGGAGTAGGACACAACAACCTCTACCTCATCTCTTGGCACAAGGCCAAGGGTAGGAAAATATGCATAGACCCAAAGCTGCAAGAAAAGATCATTTTGTGAGTCAACAGGCAAAAACAGAAATAAAGACAGACAGTGCAAAGTAGAAAGCACAATGTGCAAACATAAATGAACAGAAAGTGCAGTGTGTACCTCTCGGGCTCTCTAATAGCCCCCAACCTTATTCTCTTTTTTGCAGGAACCAGAGCTCATATAGTTGTACAGAGTGGCGAGGCCAGCACCACCCTAATCATAGAGCAGGATACGTGGCAGGACCACCAAGGCATTCAGCAGATACAGACCCATGGTATTCCACCTGTTCACAAACAAGGTGGAACCGAAGATGTAGATCAGAAATCTATGGGTGTATTGCTCAATCTCCTCTTGAGTCTCCGGTTGGCTTCGGTGGAAATGGTCGTAGAACCAGCTGTAACGCACCATGGCTGGCATGTCCAATGAAGGACGTACTCTGAGCAGATGTATCCAGGCTGCCTCCCACTAGCCCATGCTGATGTCGAAGGGAATCAGATCACTCTCAACTCTCGGCCCCGTGATCATGGAGAAATCATACGGGGTCATCGTCATCTCCTTCATGGAGGAAAAGTGGAAGGAATTGGTGGTGTCCCACCACCTCTCCACCAACACGCTGAGTAAGGCTCAACTGGCCTGTAGTTGTGCAAGCCTTGAGCAGAATAGACCGAAGCCTGCCTTGTCCATTAGCTCTCTGACTCGAGCAGGAAGGTCCTGGTACCAACCTCAAGCAGTCACTACACTGTAGCCTCTTCAAGTAAGAGCATCACGCTATGTTGAAAGAGGAATCTATTAAGTACATAGCAGATGAAAGATTGTAATGAGATGTCAAAGCAGCAAAATGCATAAAAAGAGCAAAGTTTCTTACCTCAGCGGCATCGTGGGAGAGATGAGAAGCACGCTCCCTTAAAAGAAAGTCCTTAGGCATGCCCCCAGCGAAGTCCTCAAAATGCAGCATACCTCTTGGGGCCATCGCATGTGTGCGTGGGTAATAGGTAGCAGGGTCGAATGGCCTCACCCTCAGCAGTAGTAGCTCAGGCCCAAGCTCAGGAGGATAGATCTCCTCCACTGCAATGTCGTTGGTGGTGTCGTCTGTCGCCCCGCCAACTTCCTCAATCATTGGCTCCTTAACACCCTTAGCAGGTGGAAGGACGAGTACCTCGAGAGCGGCACTACCATGTGGAATATCATCGGCCATGTAGAAAATAGTGGATGGTGAGAGAAAATGAGAAAAAAAAGGGGGGGAAATAGGTGAAAAATGCCAAAGTCAAACCCTATGAGAGAGAAAAAAAAAAAAAAAAAAAGGAAAAAATTCAAAACTCAAAAGAGAGTGCACAAATATCAAGAAAAAAAACTCATGAGAATAAGCCAAAAACAATGAAAAACCCAAAAAAATGATGAAAAAAATCCAATTAGTTCAAAGTGTAGAGGGCCAAGATGGTTTTACGAAAAAAAGTCGTGTGGTCCATTGGGTAACGCGCGTAGGGTGAAAATCTAGAAAGAGAACACCTAAAGAGAGAGTGATTTTGACCTTGGGTGTGCGTGAAAAAATGAGTTAAAACATGTTTTAAATAGAGCCTCATGTGTAAAACCCAAAACTGCCCTGCTATCGGGTCGGGTGGCCGGTCGACCACCTTTTGGCCAATTGTCTCTTTCTTTTGGCGGCTGACCCTTCAAGTGCCCTAGGGTTGTTTTTTGTTGTGGGCTTGCTTATTCTATGCATGAGGAGTCCTGTATTCATCTGTAAAGTGAAGAATTGAAGAAATTGGGTTTGTTTGACTTCCGAAGATTCCGAAGATTTCGAACCGTTTCAAGCCCTGTCATTTCTCTGAATTGGGAAAATACCCTGATCTCAAACTTGAGCAAGTTGTATCCTTTTTGAGCATTTGAGGACCTTCGAACTGTAAGTCAGAGATCTTTATGAGGCGTTTTAAAAAATACTGCTTTTTGTTTATCTTTTCAATTCTGTTGCCTATTATGTTGCATGGAACATGCATAGTATTGTATTCCGCATCAATTACAACATGTTGCATTCATATGCAATCATGTTGCATTCATGTGCATCGTGCTTTTCGTTTTGTTGTGTTCACCCATGGCACACGAGTGTGATTCGACTTGTACCCCTTACCCTTTCTGCGCGAAGCATAGTTTGGCTTGTTACCTTTTGTCTCACCTCCTCTCTGCGTGAAACATAGTTCGGCCTTGCATCTTCTACCCAGTTAAAACCGTTCCTCTCTCCGTATGAAATACGGTGAGATACGCCTATCGGTTACACCACCCTTGCATTTATCAATTAAAACCTTCCCTCTCTTAGTATAAAATACGTTAAGATACGTTTGTTGGTTACACCACCTTTCTTTCACTCGGTTAAAACTTTCCCTCTCTTCGTATTTGGTTACACCATCCTTGTTTCTCAGTTAAAACCTTCACTGTCTACATATGAAATATAGTGAGATACTCCTGTTTGTTACACCACCCTTGTTTCTCGGTTAAAATCTTCCCTCTCTCCGTATGAAATACGGTGAGATACGCATGTTGGTTACACCACCCTCTTGTCCTTTTACGTGAAATGCGTTAGGACGTTGCTTTTCCTAGCTACAACCTTCCCTCTCTCTGTACGAAATACAGAGAGATACACCTATTGGTTGCACCGTTTTCCCTTCTTTTGCGTGCAACATGTTTGGAGTTATTGTTTGCTTACCCCTTTCTGTGTGAGGCACGGTTACATTTGTTCTGATTTTAGCTTTTGTTATTCCTCATTGCATTATCTTGCATGACCATGGATTTTCAAAATAACCAGCTTCATGAAACGTGTAAGTCTAGCTTTCAAATGCATTGCATTGCATATCATTTACATCTTACTCCTGAACTACGCTAGTTTGATTCCTTGTAAAGGAGATATCTAGGCAACTTTCGAGTCCAACCAATTACATTCTACATTTTGATTGCCTAACCAAGTCTTGCGGTTTTTTTCAAATAGGCCGTCTTCGAACTTTGACATTCACTCACGTCATTTCATGACTTTGACACACTACCTCCCTCTCTCTCTCCCTCTCTCTTCAAGTGCCAAAACTTGTCCTACACACAACGTCTCTCTCTCTTACAATATACATACACTATACATACACTTTCCAAGCCTAAACTTGAGGCCTCTTGTTGAGATTCTTCAACACAAATTTTAGCTCTTGAGAGCATTCTACTTGTGGTTTGTAAACTAAAGAGCATCTTCTCTACAAGAGGTATAGCCTTTGCCATCCTTTTCCTTGTTTACATTACTCTTTTCTTCTCTTTTTCTTGTTGTTTATACACTATTTTGGACTGGTTTTGAGGGCTAAAACATGTGATTTAAAGCTACCAAAGGTGGAGGGGTTAACCACCCTTTCTTGAATCTTATCTCATAGCATATGTCTTTGTTCTTCCCACTTTATTCTTTGCTTTAAACTACTATTTTTCAAAGTTTTCATAGGCTAAAATATGTGATTTCAAAGTCCAAAAAGTGGAGGGGTTGGCCACCCTTCCTTATGCTTGCTTGCTTACTAGCTTTGTTCTTTTCCATTTTTATTTACTTTTTCTAGCTTTTCAAAATGATTTCGGCAATGTTTTTTTTTTTTTTTTTAAAGTTTTAGGGCTGTTTCAATTGTTTATTTAATTTATGTTTTGAATACTAAGCTTGTTGTGTTATAAGTCCTCATGGATTTGAGTGTTTAGACCTTAGAGACCAATCCATTTGAGTTAATAGCTTTCCATTATGTATTTTTCATACATGTTCATACTATTGTAATCACCTTTGCATAATCATCTCTGCAACTTCCATCCATTCTTTGTTTAATTTGATAAAGAGTTGAGTCAAACAAAAGATTGTTGTTCAAGGCATAAGAAAGAGACCTTCCATCCTTAACGGTTTAATCTCTTCTGAGGTTCATTACCAAGGCATTACATCTCTCTTATGCTAAGCCCAATCTCTTGTTTGATGCTATCTTTATTGTTTTTGGACATAATTATCACTTTTGGACAAAAATGGAGAAAAGATAAGAAATGAAATGGTAATGTAAATGATGCAAATAAATTTGGAGTAAAAAAGAGGTAAAAAAAAGGCAATAAAATCGAGTTGAATTCAATCGGACATTATATTGAACCTATTGCGTCTTGACTCATTACATACTTTTTAGTGATGTTCAATGATTCAATAAGCAATGTCCACCCCTTCCCTTGAGATAACTCCATAATAGGGAGGAGGTGTTGTTGGTCTTTCATTTCCTTTTATTAAGCTTTTGTCCTATCGATTCTAAGATCATCACGCAACAAACATGTGAACATTGATGATTTGTGAACTGAATCTACTCCTCCCTTCACTACAAGAAATTGCATTTTTCGCAACGCAACAAAATATGTTGCTAAAAGGGAAAATTCGTTGGCAAAGAGTTTTGCCGACACACAAAGCTACGTTGGCAACCCGTAGGCAAAAGTGAGTCGGCAAAAGTTTTTGCCGACGAAATTATGATTGCGTTGGTAAAAGTAATGCCTTTAGCGACGAACATAGTCGTCGCTAAAAGCCTCCATCCATCGTCGGCAATTTACCTTGCGTTGGTAAAAGTCATTCAAAAATGATGATTGTGTAGCACTTTTCGCGACACAAATTTGCATGGGAAAAAAATATACTTTTAGCAACAACATATGCGTCGGCAAAAGTAAACTTTTGGCGACACTTTTACGTCGGTAATTGTGGCCATTTCCCGACGATTTGTTTGTCGCTAAAGCTTTACTTTTGGCAACGACAAATTGGCGTTGGCAAAAAATACACTTCTACCAACACAATATGAGTGGGGAAAAGTAACTTTTAGCGACACATTTACGTCGGTAAATGTTGCCATTTGCCAACGATTTGGTTGTCGATAAAGCTTTAGTTTTGTAGCGACAAATTGGCATTGGCAAAAATACACTTTTAGCAACACAATATGAGTGGGCAAAATAAACTTTTAGCTACACATTTACCGACAAGTTATTTGTCGAAAGCTTCACTTTTAACGACGACAAATTTGCAACGGCAAAAATAATTGAAACTCATTTATAATTTTTCAAAAGATTTACAGATTTACAAGAGGCATCCCTCAGGCACCACTATAACAAACTAAAAACATGGATATGAAATCACACAAAATACCCCCTCCATACCCCCTCCATACCCTTCCAGCCAAAACACCAGCAGTTGCCCGAACTTACACCTAATGACAACCCCCATTAATGAAAACCTGATCTATTACAGATTGGAAAAAAAGTCCTGCACCCTTCCAAACATCAACAACACCAGCAAACATCCAACAACAACACAGCAGCACCTCATCGTAACAAACACCATCACAGCAGCATCACCACAGCATCTCAGCAACAGCAGCAACATCACAGCAGCACCAGAAGAATAGCAGATCAGCAAACTGATTCAACACAGATCATCACCAGTTCAGAAAACCATTTCAACTCGGCAGTGTAATGAGTAAAAGTGTCACATGAGTAGAAGTGTCATATGAGTAGAAGTGTTAGTGCTTCTTGCATTAAGGTCTGGTTACTTGTTAGACAGATTTGAATTAGACATAAATTCAGCAAATAGGAAAACAAAAGCATGAAAGGAGTAGCCTACTCCACAAGGGTGGCTTGAGATACACACACAAGTCAACACGGAATTTCCACATTGGCACTTTAATTCCAACTCTAAATTCATAATCAAGCAGGGGTCTCTTTATGTGGACACTAGTAAACCATAATGAGAAATAAACTTTCTAAAAATTACCCCATTTAGAGACTGTAAAATATTCAAAATCTACCAAAATAAGTAATTCTAAACAAGTAATTGGCTGGATTACAGCCCAAGAAAAGTCTACTAACCAACACACAAACTATAGCAAAGAAATCCCTAAAAATAAAATACATCAAGAACATTCTGAAGCTCCTAATAGGGGACTAACAAATTCTAATCAAGAATAAAATGAAGACTCATAAATAAACAAACTTCATAATAACTAGACAAACTTGACATTATTTGCTTGGGATTTGTCCTCTTCTACTTACTGCTTCTGCATCACAATGTCACCCATTCATGTGAATAATTGGGGCTTATGTTTTCAATGAAAGAACTGAGATTTCAACTATATTACACTGAAAATCAATTGTGAGAACAAGATGGAAAAATTTGTTACTAGCAACGTGGTCAAGCAAGACGAACTCAACACTGGAAACAGTTTTGAGGCATGAGAGTTAAATAATAAGAAGGCAGTTTTAGCTCCTGAGACATTTACGTAAGATTTTTCTACAAAATTAGACAGAACTTAAATCTATTTTCTTATGTTGTAGAGCTTTTAAAAAAATTACCTTTGGATACTTCAGCTGGAGAGCTCCCAATCAAGCCACCCTCATTTGCAAACCGAGATAACATCGGTTCATACACCTACAATCCAAAGACAAAGCAACTACCATTAATTTTGAAGATATCTTTTCTTTGCTAGTCGTGAAAGAATATCAATATGAAGTATTGTGCTTCAAGCCTTGAGTGGGACAAGTGCATGGATACAAAGAAAATCATGAATGAATACTTGAATAGTATAACAAACAAGTAAAAAGTGCGATATCCTAAACAACCATATTTTATTTCTCTATTTTTTATCCAAAAAGTCAAAAAGTGCACTTATATAGTAGTTTTTTTTTTTTTTTTTTGAACAGACATTTTTTAGTTGGCGGCTTTTCCCAACCACCACATAGGTGAGCAGAGAGAGAGAGGTACCTCGGGGAATAAAGCAACGCCATGAAGCGAGCAAATAGAAGGATGGTAACATAATCTGAGTAGGGAAGGAACAAGGAGCCCACAAAAGGTAGACACGTATCCCATTTGAGCACCAAGTTTGATCTTCCCATGACCATATATGAATGGACGATGCTTTGACAAGAAAATCTGAAACATGCCTTGGACCACCTCTTTTCTTGAACTAGAGCTTGATCTAGTGTTGTTGGAGCAATCCCCAAAAGGCCTTTACGGTCTCCGGATAGTAGTATACGGTTTCCATCCCGACTTTGGATGGTTAATCCGGTTATTATGTCTTCCACGGACAACCATACATCGATCCCATCTGCATGAAAATTTTGATGTGAGTATGATCTAGCGATTACATGAGGCAAGAAGTTATATAATTTGATCGGCGGTATCGGGGTAATTTGGACAAAAATTAAAAAGCATGACAAACCTCTGATAACACAAGTGTAGGCTTTTTTTATAATTAGATAGAGAGAGAGAGAGAGAGAGACCTCTTTTCCCCATTGAGTACCCTTCTCATAGCTACAATTTGCAAGAATTTTAGACCCTTCTTCCAATTCATGGACAGTTCTATCTTTCTTTGTATCACACACCTTTGTTCTTCAATTCTCCTATGTAATTTTGAGTACTTTAATATGTCGGCCAGACATCAAAAGAAAGAGAGACCCCATGCACAAGGCGGATGCATATTGCAATAAGCTTGAGTAATTATTTTTCAAGGAAGTTCTAAAGCTAGCAGCATCATTTTTCAAATTACTAGTATCCACTTCTTGCATGTGGTGACTGTCATGAATCTCATGATTATTTCACTTTCTACATATAACATATATGGAAGTTAGTGCGTGTAAGTAGTCATGTCACATGTATGTTGATTTCTCTTTCATTCACATGTATACATTCACTATTGAACCCACTTAGATGAAGCATAAGAAATATATCCGGGTGAACAAGATAAACCTTTCTTTTTAGTTGGTCTTTTTGTAACACATCAATTTGAAGTGAGAAGTATTACCTACCAATAAGTGCCTCTCTATGCAAACTACACACCGTCCTATGTAATTTTCAGAGTACTTTAGCCCACAAAGACTTTCTCGCCTATGGAAGCATCCAGTGCCACAGTACAAGGCTGCATTGTATCCATCTATGCCGGCAAGCTCAATCTTTGTGACCAAGATTAGAATATATATGTCACTCAAAGTTCATATCTTAATAATAAAAAAAATCAAAACTAGTACTACTTTTAACACTTACCAAATGAGTTGTACTGGCAACATTCGAATAAATATCGTTCTTGGTGATGTTATTGTAACTCTGTGGGTGTTGCACGTACGAGGTCTTGTGGCCATGTTTTTCATCCATGAAGAAGCATAGAGCCTCTTTTATTGCATCCGAATCATTGGAGTACATGTCGCAATCCAAGTTGAGGATAATAGGTGCGTTGCTTATTTCTGACGATACTCTTATCTGCATGTTCAAAATGATTAGCGATTTAGCTAGTCTATTGGAGATGCACTATGTATAAAAAGTTGAACCCGGATTAATTACCAGTGCATTCATGGACCCGGCTTTGAAGTTGTGAGAACCGAGGTCTCTTTTCTGTTGCCAAGTACACGGTGTTGGCAATTGATGTCCATCATCATCCATCGCACTTTCGACTTCCTACCATCAATTAAAATCGAAAACAAAACAACCTGAGAACAAGCAAGAAGAGTAATAAATAAGTCCCAAACCGTGTGCAGACTTTTTTCTTTTTCTTTTTCTTTTGTGAATCTTGATCTGTTTTGGGGTTGATTTTGATGTTTCTTTTGTCTTGAAAGCGGGTTTTCGGGTTTGTTAGGGGCTTCGAGTTTGAAATCTTGATAAACAATGCATGCACAAAATTTACGGAAAACCATGATAATAATTTATAACGGACTTTGAAAACCATTACATCCACAGCAGGATCAACAGTGGTATTTGATGCTTGTGATGCTACATTACCAGTACCAGAATTTGAGTTCTGCAGATTTTGAGGTGACCAGTTTGGTACAAATGTTGGGTTTTGCTGATATGCAAATGACACGACATCAAATTGAAATATAGACCTAAGTAAGATCGTCCTCCTCTAGTTCTTTTGCCTTCAGTGCTTCCTTAACTCTCAAAAGAAGGGTTGTTTTCCAAGCATCCTGCAAAGCAAATTATATGGAAACAACACAACCAATTGCAACATTCAATAACTAAATAAACATGCGGATCTGAAATCTAGACAACACAATAGCATCAGTTTGATTGATGTAAATTCCCATCTCAACTGGATCAGAAAACAAGTGACTTTACCAGAAATGTGTAAGATATCCACAAATCAATACAGAAAAACTAGGTATAAATAAACTACTACAATGTCAGATGCTATAGAAAATAACAAATGCAACTGAGCTCAATTCAGCGAAGCTTGATCCACACAAAATCTTTTCATTGATTGGATAAATAACTTTCACCATTCCTCCATTAAGTCTGTTGCTTTGATGTCACCCCTTTAATATTTTGATACATTCGACTCACATCAAATTTACTTGGCAAAACCATTGAAACCTTCAGGTTGTCTAGAGTTAGTGCCACCTCTAACTTCTCATTATTTCTTCTCGTTATATCTTTTGTTCTCATGCAACTTGATCCTTCTTATCAGCCTCCCTCTTAATCTAATTTTTCAGAACTAGTGTTTTGTTTGTCTTCAATATTAACAGCTGTTTTAGCAAAAATCAAGAT
The DNA here is from genome assembly GCA_025200525.1 of Camellia lanceoleosa. NCBI lineage: Eukaryota > Viridiplantae > Streptophyta > Magnoliopsida > Ericales > Theaceae > Camellia > Camellia lanceoleosa. The sequence continues at coordinate 174,007,587 of CM045759.1, read as the reverse complement.
ATGCCCGCTAGGATTGACAGAGAAACTACAAATTAAAAGATGTACGTAAAATTCAAAAATTCGGGCTTAGGTCACCTAATTATTTGGTACAAGGTGATGGACACATTATGAGTTCACGAGCAGTGGATTTTGGCAAATTCTCTGCAAATTTATGAATTCATTAAATATAATTCACGAATTCCTTTAATCAATTTGTGAATTGACGAAATCTCATTTGACCAATTACTTACTTGTGAGATCACAAACCATAAGATTTTAATAACTATGAACCACCAAGTAAAAATGCTAAAATTTCTTGTCTTCCATTTACGAATCGGTTCATGCTTAGTCATTTTGCCATGCATTAGTCCCGCCGTTAATGATCAACTCTAAAGCGGCGGTTTTTCTACCAATGAACCAAATGTTCAACACGAAATTGTAGTGCGAAGTAGCCCAAAAGATGAAAATCTTGATTCGACATGTCAGTGGAAATTGATTTAGCAGCCATACTTCTATAATTGATCACAAGGAACCTTTCAAGAAGGTTACACTCATAATATGTTCTCTAAATGTCAAAAGCAATCTACATAGCACAACAAGATCAAATTTTGAATTGATATCTATCCTCAACATCAGCCTTTGTATAGTCTAATCAGTATACTTCTTTGTTCAACAAAAAATAAATCCCACTAAGTGCTATGCTATTCGCAAGATCCGAAACTAGACAAAGTTATTACGACCATACAAAATTATAGCGGTTCTAATACGGTACAAGGAGAAAAGAAGGAAGAAATTCAAGACAAACTTGGACCTAGAGTTGCGGTTATGTGCCATCACATGTTGTTCAAGATATTATTAGCCAAAAGCAAAGAAAAATTACGAACCTCTTTTTGAGAATAATATTAAAATCAATTCAACTAAACTCAAACCTTACATCTTTGCAAGTAAAATCCATGTCAAACACATCGACAACAAACCCACTCAAGAGTGCTACAAACTAATCGGACTCCAAACATTGATAAGTGTTTTCAATTAGAATCGAAATGCAATTTACCCGGTTGAGTCATCTTTGTCAAATTCCTTCACATCGATGAACTTTGCAATATCTTCACGATCAATAGCATCGGCTAAATCACGCCACGGAGAAGCAATCTTCATGTTAAGCTGAATTTTTGTTATCACAATTATATAAAGATATTAAATATAATTATTAAATACAACATAAGAAAGGAGGTAGCTTAGGAGTTTAAGCTGTTGAAAAAAAACAGAGCATTTTACAGAATACCCAAGAGACATGCACTGGCGCATTTTATCAGGAGTCATTCCCCCACCATTATCTGATCGAGACATTTAAGCTGCGATCGAGAATACCAAGAGACATACAGTCTAGTCTAAAAATAAGACTATACTACTTGTTACCGTATGCATGCGGCAGTGCAACTTCACCCACATTCATAAACCATTCACTTCCTTAGTGGGATACACAGCACACCACATGTTGCTGAAGTTTCACATATAACAACTGCTTATTCAGCAAGTTCCTCATCAGGTGGATTAGCAGTATGCACGCCTCACAACAACATTTCAGCGGCTGACGGCAAGAGCAAGCTTGACATCGACCACCAAAGTGCAATTTCTTGTAGTGTCTATTGCACATTGACTACCTCGGCTTCCCTAAGCTCTTTTCTTGTCTCTCAATGGTCCTCTTGGAATTTTACTGAGAACCTTGGCATCAAACACTACATACTATTTCTTGATCTCGATCATTGCTTTCTCTGAAAACGAATCAACCTGGTCCTCGTACTTCTCATACTGATCTGAGGCGCAGGTGTGTAGCAATATGAAAGCTGTTTCATCACAATCACAATAATTAAGACTAGGTATAGTCTATAAACAAAAACCTACATTTGATATATAAAAAAAAAAAGGTTTGTTGTCATTACATATGTAGAGCGATGTCAAGAAATTGCAACAACTTCCCAAAATTGAAGATATCACAAGTCAACAATCACATATTCACCAAAACAGTCTCTTAGAAGATAATAATTAAACACACACATGCAAGGATTGAGCATCACCCTTGGCATAAGAAATTCAAAAATTGGTTTAGACCAACTAATGAATTCCAACATCAACAGGCACTAGGAATCAAATTCATTTGGCAAATAGGCCAAAGAAAGAACCAGCTAAGAAGCATGGATACTTTAAAAAAGTTAAAACAACTTGGAATCCAATAATAAAACGAATACAATGTAAATTTATATTGTGGAAATATGCAAGGCACACCAAATCAAAAAATTACTTAAAAAATCAATCTCCAACACCATCCAAGTCTCTAGTGTCAATATCACTAGTAGTGCTGTTACCAAATAAATCAATTACCAAAAAAAAAAAAAATGTTTCATTCCTAAAAAAAATAACATTGTATGTTTATGTGCTAACAATATATATATTTGAAAATTATTTACGGTGAGAACTAAAAAATAAACAATAAATCATACCTTATGGTGGGCCATCTAGGAAAACAAGAATCCCTCTCCCATGAGGCACGCATCTGGAGAAGCAATAACCATTTACAAGACTCTAAATAAAGACCACTATTACAAATTTGTAGCAGACCAGCATCTAGTAGCAGTTGCCTCACAGCAACATGCAGCAGCAACAGCCACCAGGCCAGCAACAATAGCAGCAAACCAACAGCTGCAGCAGACCAGCAAGCAACAACCATCAGCCACCAGTAGCATCAGACGTTTGATGCAATGGTTGGCATCATCGACATTATCCATTGTAATTGTGAAATTAACTAATAATCAATATTGAAATACAATCTGTATAAGAGATTGCTAAGAGTAAATAAAAAAAATACTATATATGTTAAGGTGTAAGCGGCAACTAAATGATGAGATTATTTTTTCTTCTGCTAAGGTCACAAACTCAATTCTTTCTGCACATTCCGCATATGGTGAGTGCTAAGGCGTTAATTACTGCCTTGAGTCTATACTCATGGAGGTTAGGCACTGGTCAAATAGGAATTCCGTATGGTGCAGTTATACAGTCTTTCAGAAATGATAATGAATGCAGAGAATGATGGACAAGTTTTTAATTCTTGTGGGGCAGTAGCCCTTGCATACATTGTACTGTACGTGGGAAGAAGTTATGTTTAATTATTCTTTTGAGAGTATCTTATAAGTCTCTGACTCTTTACTCTTGAATGATAAGGTACATTAGCTATGTGTTTATATACATATATAAATGTAACTGAAAAGATGTCATCACAAAGCTTTATGGAATACCTATTCTAACAAGAATTAATTAGGAAACTGAATTTTTGAAATCTTTGAATCTTGTCATGAAATTTGTGTATGTATTTAGCAAGTAAAACTGCATTTTTGTGGAATGGTAGCGCTGAGGAAATTGAATCTCTCTCTCTCTCTCTCTCTCTCTCTCTCACACACACACACACACACACACACATCAACAAACTTGATATACTTTTTATCGCACAGTGAGAAATAACTCGCTTTATTTGTTTCAATTTGTGATTGTGAACCATGTCCTCCCTTGTCTCTACCAACTTCTCACACAAAATCACAAAAAAGCATCAAGAAAGAAGCTTCTTGGACAATTTCAAATATCCTTCTTGGGAATCGAAGTCAAATTCAGGTATATACATTCCCTTGCATATCCATTCATTCAGAAGAATTTATGTTGCCAACTATGAATATATTACCAGTTTTGTATCAGTCTCTCTCTTTCCTTGCCTGTGTTATGTTGGTTAACAATGATTCTTTTGTGTTGTATCAACACCCTCAATTTATTGGTGAGTGATGGTGCATTTTTTAATCCTTTCAATATAGCTCTTGCTTAATCTGAAATGATTTCTATACTAATGGTTCTGTAAGAAAGGGTTTGGTTTTCTAGTCCATCTGGGTCAGTTGGTTAAACTTGTTTTTATTGTTAATCTTTTCCTAGTTATATCATGATTTGCCGTCGGAGATTTTGAGATAGAAATTTGGGTAAGGAGAGGAACACACACTCATCATAGCTGTTTCTGTATGAAACCACTCTCGTTCTATTTTGCCTGAAAAGATTTTAATATGTTATATTTGTCGCTACTAAGTAATTACATAGTTCCCTTATAAAACGTCATGAGGTGAATCGGATACAAAAGCCAACAGCTGTAGCAATGTTTGTGCTGTCTTTTTCTATAATGGTGGAAGCAATCTGTTACAAAGTTGCCAAAAGGAGTAAATGGGTGGCATTTTGGGAATTGGAAAAACTGTAGGAAAAGGCATAATGTGCCAATCGCATACACTTTTGCATATTAGCTAGTGGTGAAAAAAGTTATTGTTCTGTTTGCATGGATTATCCTAATTAATCTGTTGCATTTTTTCTTTTTATTTTTGGCATGGGAACAGGCTGTTATTGAAGCAAATACTATCCTTCCTCTGGTATACCTTCTTCAACATGCAGAATTTGACATCAAGAAGGAGGCTGCGTGGGCTATCTCAAATGCTACCTCTGGAGGATCTCATGATCAGATTCGGATTGTTTCTCATCTCGATTTCTACATAAATAGCGGTATGGTTAAATTGGTACATTTATCTGCATTTATGTTCAGACCTAGTTTTTAGCTTTTCTTCACTCAACTTTTCCTCTATCCTTTTTCCATTTCCCATTTCTCATTCATTTCAAACTACAATCTAAGTAACAATGTTTCAAGTCTGCAGTGCCCAAAAATTTTATTTACTTGGTGTCTACTACAGTAGTAATCTTCCCATCCTGTTCTATCCAAAGCCATAACTCTGGTAAATCACGAAGAATAGCATCATAGTAGTAGGTCACTTGTCATTAAATGTCAAAGCAATGGCTTGAATTACTTTATATGTTGGATTTCTGATGACAATTGATTATTGAACTTACAAGTAATTTCCTCATTGAATAAACAAGAGTCAGTTGGTCCTTTCACTTAATCATATCCACATGATAAGGGTCCACCTAAATTTGGCAAAATAATGCATTGGGCCGAGGCCTGTACTCATACACTATCGGTGTCAATTGCAGATTCTTGGCGAATCAAGGTTGCATTAAGCCACTTTGCAATCTTGTAATCTGTCGGACCAAGGATTGTGACTGTGTGCCTTGAGGGGCTTGAGAACATTTTGAAGGTGGGTGAGGCTGACAAAGAAGGGGGAATGAACAATGGAATTAATTTATATGCACAAACAATTGATGAAAGTGAGGGATTGGATAAGATTGAAAATCTCCATACCCATGACAACAATGAGATCTATGAGAAGGCTGTGAAGATCTTAGAGAGATACTGGGCCGAGGAGGATGAGGAAGAACAAATTCTTCAAGACGGAATCAATGGACATCAACAGGGTTTCAATTTTGGAAATGCCCAGCCCAATCTTTCTTCTAGTGGATTCAAATTTGGTTAGAAGGGGAAATTTTGAGTATGTTTTCAGACTTTCTGAGTAATGCTAGGAACCAAGAACTCGGACACAGAAAAATATTCTAAAAAACAATGGGGTCTACATTCAACTATTGTATTATGGATTCAATATTTAGAATGAATCTGGATCACACTGTTTTTCTGGGTATTTTTTTGTGCCTGATTTCTTGGTTCTACGGGTTTTGTAGGCCTCCTTTTGTTTGAAGGAGTTTTTAAACTTTGTTTTTGTTTTTCTTGTTTCCAACGGTCAGCCAGGATTTTTGGTCTGGCAGATAGGTTGAATTTGTTTCATGGAACTTTTTGTGAAGTGTAAGGCTTTTTTAACTTGTGGTTTTCATAGTCATTTGTATTTTCTATATATTGATGTGACGGAAAATATAACCATGATTTGTTTTTATGTGAAATGAGTTAATTTTCACATGTGATATTTGTTAATCATTTGGTGAATTGATTCTATGATGATGTAGTGATTAATTAAGAAAGTATAAACAAATTTGCAAGTGTCCATAAGTCTATAGAAGTTATCTTAGTGCTAACTTTTTGTGTCAATTCGATTACTTTATTTTATGGTTTGGGTCTAGCACTTGATTCATGTTTTTGTACATATATAAATTGATCTACTGTTTTAAGGTGTGTTCTTTAAATATTGTTTTGGAAACGTATAGTAAATTGGGGGATGACTTGAAAACCAATTACTCTGTTTGGTTGATCAATGACTAATTAGATTGAAATTGCACCAATATGCCCAATACATATTGTTCTAACTCTTTCTTCATCAGTTTCTTCAGATTGAAGCAGAGGGTGGATTAGAAGTCATGTGGGAAGTAGTTGAAAAGAGTAGTACTAAACTTATAAAATTTCAATTCACTAGTGCGGAACTAATGAATTTTAAAATCATAAAATTTGAGTTTTTGGCAATTTTTTCGTTAGAACCTACTATGCATTCTAATTATTGCATTTTTCTTATCAGAAGCACTACTGCTCTAAAAAAAAAATATCTGCCAGACCCCATCCAATCCTTAACAAGGCACACAAGGAAGAAAAGTAGGCTGCTCAAACACTGTTCTCTATCAACCAAAACACCTAGAGCATCAAAACCATCAACCAGGACTCAAGGATCTAGGGCAATACATCCATGACCCTAGTCAGCATTCCTAGTAGCAGAAAACCAGAAAATTGCTTTGAACAGGACTCGATGAACAGATCCGGAAAAAATACCCATTCTTGCTGAAAAATAGAGAAATGAAGAAAATATATATCTAGACAGCTTAGATTAAAAAATGAAAAATATAACAAAATAGATAGATAGTAAATAAATTTCATCTTCCACATGAGAAATCAAAGCTAACAATTTCCAAATGCATCATAATTCTGGGATTTAAATCCATAGCTTTAAACAACATTGAGTTAAAATTTCCATGAATCAAAGCAATAACTCTGTGAAGCTAACCGTACTTTCTGCTGATTGATGCGTTAGTCTCTTCGACAGGTTTCACCAATTGCAAAAGAGTGCCACCAGCGTCCAACAACAATGCATCATATGCTCTCTTAACCAACCTCCCTGAGAAAGAGGGGAAACCTAAACAGTGCTGTTTGGAAGTTGAGAAAGTGACAGAAAAGGAAAAGGAAAAGAAAAAAAATAATAATGCAAATTACGACGGGAAAATACACAGAACAAGAGTGGAAGAGAAGGAAGAGGATCGAATAGATGAATTTGTCAACACAAATAGAACAAGAGAACGAGATAGAGAAACTCACCACGCCGGAGAACGACCGTGGCAACGCCGACGGAGATCGCCGCCGCTAGATTGTTGCCTTCACAAATCCAATGGAGATCGTTGCCTTCGCAAATCCGATGCAGATCGCTGCCTTCGCTTCTAATGAGATTGAGAAGACCGTGAGATTAAGAACCCTAAACCCAACTGGGGAAATGGGAAATGGGCGGGTACCCATTGCCAACCCTTTAATGGGTAAAAAAAATGGGAAAAGTCCATATATGTTGATAGAGTGCGGATCCCCATTGCCATATGGTTAGGTTTCTTTTAATTTCAAACTTAAACTTGAGATAATTTATTTAATGGGAAAAATTATTTGTTGATTCTAGGGCATGACGTGATTATGTCCTAGGCTAATCATAAATTTCTACATCTCTTTATATTTTTCAATCACTCAATATAAAATGATAGACTTCATCCCTTTTACCAATTACAATATATGTGGACCTCCTTGTGGCGCTGTCACTAAACTAACTAATAACTTCTCATTTAAAGATGTCATTATTAGTCTCGTTTTGATAATTTAAATTTTTATTTTGTAAATCTCTCCATGTATATCGTTTATAGGAAAAAAAAAATAATTTGATAATTGTGACATGTTTTTTTGTCATACTTATCTTTGAAAAAAAATGAACGATGAATAAATTATTTAAGATAGACCATTAATTTTTTAGAGATAAACATTACAAAAAGAAATTTACTATGAAATTTAATATGATTATACATAAAATGCCCTCTACAAAATGATAATCTAACCACATTCTTTAGAAAAATTTTAATTATCTCAAATTAGCCATCTCAACTTAAGAGTATGTTTAGACTTGATGGGTTCATTTTGTGATCTAATTCAATGATCACTTTAATTTTACAATTCAATAATTAGGATATTTAAAACTCTTTTAAAAGTTATAATAAAAACACAAATTACTAAATCACCTCGTTTCACTAGCAAAACTTTTACCGACGAATACTGTTGTCGTCGCTAAATGTTTAACTCTTTGCCCATGCCAACTTGTCGTCGCCAAAAGTAAGTACACTAATAGCAACGCTCATTGTGTTGCTAAAAAATAAGCTTCGTAGCTAAAACTTCCGAAATTTTGACGCCAACAAATAATTTTGGCGCTTAAAGAATGTTATGCTTTTTTAGCGACGATAGTAAATTGCGTCGGTAAAGGTCTACTTTTACCAACGAAATTCATCACTGTGTCGCCAAAAATATACTTTTGGCTATGAAAAATTGACGTCGTCGCCAAAAGTAGTTGCCAAAAGTGCAATTTCTTGTAGTGCTTGATCATCTTCAAGATAGGGAAGGGCAAAGAGGATAAACATCTCCTGAAAATACTCTGTTTTTGCTCTGTTTCAGTTCTGTTACAGCAGGGGAATCCCCAAAAATAGTGGCCGGCAGGCCACTTTTCTATCCGGGCAACCACTTTCCAAGGTTAGCTGACCACCTTTTTGTACAGGCAGTGGTATTTTTGTGGTAAAACAGAGCAGAACCTGAGGCCAAAATAGAATAATTTTCTAACTGTGAACAGAGAAGATTTTGGCAGCAAACAGAGAGGTTTCTGGGAGGATGTTCTCAATTGCGCACATGTGGCTCCTCGCCTCCCATCCGATTAAATTTGTGCTTTAAATATTTAATATGTGTAATAGCTAGTTAATTTAGTTAATTCATTTAGTGTTGTAATAATTAGCTTAATTAGGACATTCATTCGAATCCTCTTGTGCGAAGGCGAATTTATAACAATTGTAATATTGTGTATGTCTTTCAACCCGCACTTCTTTCTCCCTTTTATTTACATGCTTATCGTGGCAACGTCATATTTTTCTTTTCATATCATTGCCATGTGTTGTATCCATTTTTGCATGCATCGGATTTGGTTCATCATTGTAACATTGTTGTCATTTCCTACTTACTTGAATATGTGCATTGCCTCATGCCTTGAGTTGATCCATATGACATGTTAAATAAACCAAACCTAGCAGTTGCATTTTGTGTGTGCTGCATTAGTCACTTGCTTATTAGAGTATGCATTTTTCTAACTATTTTATTCTCTTTTGGCTTGCCTCAGTTGAGTACTAGGTGAGCATTTCTCCCTTTAACATATCGCATGTATATTTGTGCTGCCATATCAAGCATATTTCCATGAGGTTAAGTGCTTATTTGATATACCTATTTGAATGCCGGTGGATGAAGGTTATTTCGCTTAAGTTGGGATGATTTTGATTAACGTACATGTGAGCTCGCTTTCTCAAATAGCACATATTCAAAACATTTTTCCAACAAATAAGAAATAAAAACTTTCCAAAGTGGGTGAAATAGTCTATACTTGTGTACCTCACATAATAAAGTTAACATAATAATTAGAATAAGAGTATATAACGTACATAAAAATCACATTACGATTAGTAGAGACTAATCTTTGATCGGGTGAGTAGAGTGCTCAATTCATGACATTTCCCTTTCATAACTAAATTCCTAAGCCAAGATACTTTGGTTATGACGGACAAGTGACCTTTGGCATGAGTCATGGGTTTCCTAAATCTCCAAAAATAAATTAGGTGATGACTCCAAAATCTGGCAATGCAGTCCATTTTTGGCATTTATGACTGTAAATCGATTTTCCAAAGATTTACCGAATTTGGATTCTTATTTGTGTTTTTCTATTTCATATTGCACTTGTGAAACCAGATTCAGAACCACAGGAGTCTAAACTGTAGGGCTATCGTATCCAAGGAGACTAAACCCCTCTGAGGAACACAAAAAGCCAGCTATAGGGTGTAAACCATCCTGACAAGGTTAAAACACCTGGGACAACCTCGTGTCCCAACCCGAGAGAATAAAATGGATCAGCTCCAAACCCGGGCCACTACAAAAGGGTTTATAGCTCACCATCAACTGATTAGGTGGCTGCAATTTGGATTGAAGGAAACAACCCAAATGTACCCCATAAAAAGCCAGCTACAGGGTGCAGACCATCCCGACAAGGTCAAAACACTTGGGACAACCCCGTGTCCCAACCCGAGAGAATAAAATGGATTAGCTCCAAACCTGGGCCAATACAAAAGGGTTTATAGCTCACCATCAACTGATCAGGTGGCTGCAATTTGGATTGAAAGAAATAACCCAAATGTAACCCATGAATGTGATATTATAGTTCACTCAAGTTCAGGCCATAAACATATAGTGCGAGACTATCATAGTTGCTACGATCCATTGCAATACCCATTATTATTATTTCTTAGAGGAGAGGCTGGATGGTATCAAAATATTCTTGAAAGAAATAAAGCGTAAGTAGACAATGGTGTCACTGACATGCAACAAAATTCAAATATGCATTCATTTATATCAGATGAAAATATTTTTAGACAAGAACAATAATGTATTTATTCTTTTCTAATGAAATCATTTTTCATTTTTATATTTTATATATAAAAATATTAATTTAAAAATTTTCAATTAATATACAAAGGTATTAACACTCTGACAAACTTAAAATATTTTTCAATTAAACTTAAAATATTAAGTTAGTATTTTTCAATTAATAAACAAAGGTATTAACATTTTTCAATTAATATTTTTGAAAAACACCAATCAACGCATAAAAATATACAATAGTGGTTTTTCAAACTCGCATATAATGTTAGTTGAGTGTTTTATTTTTTCACTTCTAATAATAATATTATTACAATATTAGTTAGTTGTTTTATTTCATCATCTTTTAATTATCAAATGGTTTGTACTTTTTTTTTTTTTTTAATTATCAAGATTGTTTGATTTTTGTTATATACGCATAACAAAAATCAACCTGGTAAATTATATATTTAATAATAATAAGGCCAATCAGGTGAGATACACTACAATTATTTTATGCGATTAGTTTCGATTTACTTTTAAAAATTTAATATTTAAATATTAATATAAAAATATAAGATAATATGTGAAATTACCACCTTCAACGCATATGCACCTCTACTAATATATATACATATATATATTTGAAAAAAAGGTAGTCAATGGTGGATGGAAAAGGTTCTGCGCAGATCCCTCAGTTCCTCTCCCAGGATGCCAAAGCTCTCTCTCTCTCTCTCTCTCTCTCTCTCTCTCTCTCTCTCTCTCTCTCTCTCTTGGTAGGTATTGCAGTGTTGAATCTCAGTTGTGCAAGTAACAATTCTCTTAAGCATCATATGAAAGGTCCAAATACTAAATTAATTGGATAATGTTTGATGATCTTTGAGGTTGGTAGTGGGTTGCATCCACCAAAGATATATATGCTCTCTCAAAGAAGTGGGAGGCCTATATATAATTCAGAGTCATTGACAGATTGATTATATTCACTTTTCTAAATAATCAATCATATAATTCAGAGTCATTGACGGATTGCCTTATTCCCAAATGGAATGACGAAGTTACAGCATCTTAAGGGGATGCAGCAAATATGGTTAAAAAATTGTTAATATTGCCAATATACATGTTCAAAATATTTAAAATTTTAATATATTTTTTTACATATTTTAAAATATTTTTTTATATTTCAATATATATTTTTCGATACTAAGGTTAAGTTTGGCAAAATACAAAAAAGTCAAAAAGTTAAAAAGTTACTATCTTATTTAAATCACATAATCTTATTTAAATCACGTCACTTCAAATCCAACTCATATTTCATAAAAAGTCAAAAAGTGCACTTATTTAGGGGTTGTTTAGTTTTCATATTGGGGTAAATAATCACAAAAGGATAAAAAGAAGTCAAAAAAACACAAAAAGTCAAAAATCACAAAATGACAAAAAAAAATCCAACATTCCAAAGGTAAAAAGCCAAAAAAGCCAATTAAAAATACCAAACGAACAAAAAAATCCCAGGCTAAAAAAGTTTAAAAAAAATTAAAAACAACTAAAAAAATCATTACCAAACGAATGCTTAGATCATCCAAAACAACCCTTAATAACAGTCTTAATAATTATTTTTTTATATTTTTAGGAGTTGTTTGGGGTGTCCTAAATAAGTGTACTTTTTGTCTTTTTAGATTAAAAAATTAAGAAAAAAAATATGGATATTTGGGTTAATTTTTTGACTTTTAATGAAAAAATGTGTATTAAAAAATTATATAAATTAGTGTGGAGGAAAAAATTAGAATTGAGAGTTGTGTAACCGTAATTTTTGACTTTTAATAAATAATAATAACTTTTTAACTTTTTAATTTTTTTTACCAACTTGCTAAACTTAGCCTTACTTTTATTGTTCCAATGAGTGTTTAGTTGTATGTTAATGTAAGATATTAAAAAATAAATAAATAAATGGCAGAAGTTACGATGCTTGTTAACTATAAAGGCTGATGTAACAAACAGGTGAGAGAGAAAGATATAAAGCGGGCAGGGGTCAGGAAAGAGAGACAAGATAGGGCTGAACAAAATTAATTTTTTTTCAGTTTTATTTTTATGGAATACATTAATTAAACTTTACACACACCATAACTACTCATTGAAACACTTTACATGCTTACTAAATTACAAATTTCATCATATAAATTTGATTATACTTTTATCATATAACACTACCATATATAATTTTCACGTCTTTATTGAAAACACTCTCAGACCGTCACTACTGTATAATGTATTATGAGCAGCTGGTAGTATTTGCTATTGCTAGTCAAATGAACAACATTCACATCAAGTTTAAAAAATAGTAAATTATAGTAACATCTATTGAGATTTGCTTTGACGGTGGTAATGCATTTTTTTTTTTTTTTTTAAATTTTAAAGACGTTTTTAGGCTTTTTAAAGATTTGTTTTGGGTAATCTTTTTTTTGTTTGGGCTTGGAGTACCACAAAAAAAAACAAAAAAACAAAAAAACAAAAAAACAAAAAAAAAAAAACAAACAAACAAACAAACAAACAAACAAACTTTGACTTGAATTAACTTTAGGAATAACTTTTTTTGACTATAAATGAAATGTAATTCCCTTTTTTATTTGAATTTCTTAGTTTCTTGGTGAATTTATATGAGATTATTTGTTTTCTTCTATATCTATAGGCCTTGGGTATTTAGAAGACCTCTGCTGATTTTTTGTTCTCTCTTGATTGAAACTTGGGTTTTGATAGATTTATTCCTTGATAGGTTTGTTTTTAGTATCAAATTGTAAGACATGTTCGCTTGAGTTAGAGAGAACTGGGTCTGAGATTTATGAGGTTGAAGGAAGATCACTGTGGGCTAGAGGCAACTTGGAATTTATGGCTATGGACTCTGAAGGTGTAGCTGGAGGATTACACTGTGTTTGGGACCCAGATGTGTTTTAGAGATATCAGAGTACTGCAGCAACAGGAGGTTTATAATGCACTCAGAGGTTGATGAAGTGATGAACTTGAAAAGGGTGCTAAGATGCTTTGAGTTACCTTTCGGACTGAGAATTAACTATCATAAAAGTGTTGTGTGTGGGGTGGGGGTACCAAATGTTACCATGGTTGCTTTCGCCTCAATCTTGAATTGCAATGTGAAGGCCTTGCCAATCAGTTACCTTGGGTTACCTCTAGGGGCTAATCCAAAGAAGAGAGCTATATGGAAACCTATCTTGGATAAAGTTAGATGTAGGCTGGCTGGGTGGAAGAGGAAATTGTTGTTTTTTGCTGGGAGATTAACATTTGTTAAAGCTGTCGTATCTTCACTACCAGTGTATTATCTGTCACTCTTTAGAATGCCTGAAGGGGTTGCTAAAGAAGTTGAGAGACTCTAAGCTACATTTCTGTGGGGTGGTTCAGAACTAAATACAAAAATCCATATGATTAGATGGGGGGATCTGCACAAAAGTGTGAAACAATGAGGGTTAGGCATTAAGAGGGTAAGAGAGGTTAATATCCGTTTATTACTAAAATGGTGGTGGAGGTTTAGGTGTAAGAGTGAAGCTTTGTGGAAAAGGGTTATTTGCAGCAAGTATAAGCTGAAGGTTGCAAGCTCACTATCATCTTATATTCCTAGCAATTACCAATCACCTGTTTGGAAAGGCATCACAGCCATTGTTGAGCAGAGAACCAATCTTCAAGAGGTCTTTGTGAATAATTTTCAGTTGAAAGTTAGGGATGGTAGAAGGATTAGCTTTTGGTCTGATAGATGTTGTCAACAACTCTATTTGAAAGATGAGTTCCCAAATATGTATAGGTTGTCTTTAGAGAAAGGTAATGCTCTAAGGGATATCTATGATAGGAAAGATGCCTTAGGAGTATGGAATCTATCATTTAGAAGAGTGTTGTATGTGTGGGAGGAGGTGGAGCTACAAAATCTCCTAAACCAATTAGCAGCAGGACCTGTAGTGAGATCTAATTAGGTGGATAGGCCTGTCTGGACAGCAACAAATTCAGGTCAGTTCTCTGTAGCAGCATTGTATAAGTTTGCTGATCTTAATCTTGGCCCAAATCTCCCAATTAGTAAGTTGGTGTGGCTGAGTTTTGTCCCTCCTAAAGTACAAGCATTTGGGTGGTTAGCTTGGAAAAAGAGAGTCAAGACAAATGAATTTTACAAAGAGTTAGTGTCCTGAATGGGAATAGGGCTGGATTATGTGTGTTTTGTAAGGCAGAAATTGAATCTGTGAACCATGTTTTAATATGTTATCCCTTTGTGTGGAGTGTATGGACGGATATATTACATTGCTAGGGGACTCAAGGGGCATTACCAAGCTCGGTGGATCAGCTCCTATTATGGTGGGCATGAGGAAGGATGAAGAGGCTAGAAAGGAAGATTTGGAGTGCTATCCCATTGGCTGTGCTGTGGTCAATATGGAAACTTAGAATGACTGTGTTTTTAAGGCAACAAACCCAAATTTGGTTGAGTTGTGTGAGTTGATCAATACTAGGATTGCTCTGTGGTTGAATCCATACCTGAAGGAGTTTCATTTTACAACCAATGATTTCATTTGTAATTTAAGGCAGATCAGGTTGTGCTTTGGAGGAGCTTTGATGTATTGAGTTGGGTGGAGTTTTTGTTGGTTTAAGTCAGGGAAGCTCTGTTTTGCTGGTTTACTCCATATGCTGGTGAAGTACAGTTCATCAGATATGGAGGTTGAGGACTATGGATCAAGTTGGCTCTATTAATTGTATATTTTTCAGTTTTTTTCTTTCTGCTTTTGGTGATTTCTGATTGGTTCCTTATCAGTCTCGGGTATAATGCTAGCATATGATTGTGCTACCTCTGTGGCGCTAACCTAGTTGGAATGGTTGAGGGTAGCTATAATGCTTTTCACATTCCCTTTCTTTGTTGATGTAATTGTTGCATGTATTGTGCATTTTCTCATCAATAAAGCTTGTTTTTTTTTCCGATCAAAAAAAAAAAAAAAAAAAGGGTTGGAGACATGATTTTTAGAAAACTTGTATTTTGGAATTGTTGTGTTTGGTGGGACTTTGTTTTGTTACCATTGGTTGTGTATAATTGTGGTTTCATTCACATAATAAAGGAATAAATAAAGGAACAAGAACATACCCAAGAATACAAAATATATGTGGTGTGGGATCTCTCAGAAGGATATTTGGTGTGCCTGATAGTTTGGCCTCCATGTCTTGTTTACAATATATAGTATGAAATGAGTAGAGGTGTAATTCGGGGCTGGTTTAGTTGAGTTGGGAGATTATTCAAGCCCAACCCAAGTTATGTTCAGACTTACCCAAACCAGCCCAAGTCCAAATTGTAACTGGAGGTTATCTGCCCTAGCCCAACTCGAGTTAAACTCGAACTGTACAAGAATTTCAATTTTTTTTTTTTTTTTTGCAGCTAAATTATTAGTTTATTAAAATTAGATTCTATTTACATTTTTGTAAGAAAATCATTAATAATATCAAAACAAATAATTTATATAACGGAAGAGAAATGCCTCTATGGTATTCTTTACAATTTACGAGTAAAAATAAAAAAGGTAAGATTTTCCGTTACTTGTATAGATAATATATATTCAATATGATTTAAAAATCTGAATCACTTTAATACCCTAAAAATCGGGAACATTAAGAAATATATTAACAATTAGATACAGGATTTTTCTAAAGTTACAACTGGAATGCCCCAAAATCTACTCCAAGGTTGAAGTCTAGGAATCGTCACTAATGAATCATTTGGTTAATAACTATGTAAGATCTTAGGAAAGATTGTAGGAGTCAAAATAGCCTCTCTTATAATTTCAATCTCCTTAGATAGTAAAACTACATTTTTTATAGCTCTTATAAGGTATTAACACAATTGACGAATAACAAGGATAGGTTACAAAAGATATAATAATTATAAGATCATATCTAAATTACATCGAGAGTTTAAACATTACAAACCCAAAACTTGGTTAAAAAATGGACTTACTAAAACTAGTTTCTAATTCTTCTAGGGTAGCCATACATTTTCAATTACTTCAACTTCACCTTCAACTAGCTAATAATCTTCAATACCTAGTATGAAACGGCATGAGCTTGGAATGCTCAATAAACACACAACACACCTTGTCCATTTTTCCCAATCCAATACACAATCACGATTGTGGTAAACAAGTAATGAAGCATGATATTCAAATCAATAACAAAAGATTAAAAGGCTAGATGTTAGTAATCTAGAAATCTCCCAAAGAGATTTCATCCTCCCAACCACAATAATTGGATTCAGATTATTCGGTATACATCATTTTTTGCTGCTTTGTTGACCTTACCTCGGATGCCTACAATGGTTATCTATTGCGTAGCGCCAACCGAGGACCACAAAAGAAATGGTAAAAATAAAGACCTTGCCTATAACCTCCTCCAACCTTATCTATCATAAACACTTGTGGTCTGAACACAACCGGTCCATTCAAGTATTTCAAAATAGCCACTTGCACAAGACTTAACCTTCAATTAGGGAATACGTTCCATCAATCCATACTTGAAGTTAACACGTTATCATCTCATCATAATTCAAGTAATCAAAAACCCAATATCACCCCATTTAGTTTCCTTTTGAGTTAGATGTTTCAGGTTAAGGTTATAACAACCTATTAAGACTATAATTTCTATACACGTACGAGAATTATCAAAGCACCATAGTAAAGAAATATAGACATAACAATGTAAAAATCATACTAAGGCCCACACAAGTGATAAGAAGCACATTTAAGAAATTTAAAGTACGAAATTATCAGCAAACTTAAATTTTTAGATTAGATACACTTTAAAGATCATAATCCAAAAGACATTTTCAGATTTTTTTTTTTCTCTCCGAACTTGGCCTTCTATGTTTTGTAAAGAGTTTTATTTGGTTTATAAATTATCTTTCGAAAATGGGATAGCTTTTTGAGATTTTTAGTTATTAAATAAATACTCTAGCACTGTTTAGATTCGTCGACTGTTACGAAAATCAGATTTTCTCCTAAATCACTCACTTCTTTTCAATAAAACTATTTTTACTTGAAGGCTAACACTTTAAGGAAAGTTTTGATTTAAAAATGAGGTCAACCGAGCATGTGCATACACATCTTTCATTTCCTGAGGCGACACAGAAGATTAGCTTAGTTTAGTTACTTAGTCTCATTAGTAGTTGCAATTGTTTTGTAATTATTTAATTAGTTAATTAGTTTAGCTAGTTATTTATTTTGGCTTGTAATAATTAGTTAATTAGTTTAGCTAGTTATTTATTTTGGTTCTAATAATTAGCTTAATTAGCTTAGCTTAATTAGCCTACTTAGCTTAGCTTAGTTTTATTCATTCGGACTCTCCTTTGTGAGAGCGTAATGTAATAATGTGTATGTCTTCCAATCCCACGTCTTTCTCTCTTTTATTTGCTAGCATTTGATGGTTAGATTAGGGACATGTTTCAATTAGCATACCTTATGCTTGCATACATTAATCTTGTCTTGCATGCAACGAGGTTCGGCGCATCATTCTAACTACATTGTCATTTCAATACTTCTTTGAATACATGCTTAGAACGCATATTATCAAATTGACTCATATGCCATATTAGTAGCCGAGCTTAGTAATTGCATATTGCATGTGTTATATTAGACATTTAACATAGTTAGGAATCATGCATATTTTTCTAACTCATATCTTCTTAGCTTGGAGTACTAGGTGTGTTTTTAATGCTTTAGCATACTTGCATGAGTGTGAATGATTGCTATGTCTGGCATGCTTGCCATGAGGCTAAATGCTTACTTGCTCAACTGTTTGAGTGCCTGTGGATGAAAGCTTTTGCTTGAATTGGAATAATTTAATAAATGCACGTTTCAAGCCCACTTTATTGAGTGGCAAATTTGTAAACTTTAAGCCCCCATGAGGTGGCAAACACAAACCCTTTTCGCAAAACAAACATGAAGTTGAATTGTTCCAATTTGAGCAAACTAGTCTATATTTGCTTGTGCGCTACACATAGTAATGCTAACCTAACAACTGTAACTTGAGCACATAATGTTGATAAAAATCATATCATGATTAGTAGAGGCTGATCTTTGATCGGGCAAGTGGGGGTGCTCAATTCATGACATTCCCTTCTAAGTTCCCTAGCTGAGACAACTTTGATGATGATAGACACGTGGCCTTTTGGCACGAGTCATGGGTTTCCCAAATTTTCTCAAAATAAAATATTTAAGTGGCAACTCTGTATCTAGAAAAGCAGTCCAATTTTGGCATTTTTTATTGTAAAATAAATTTTCCAAATGATTTCCCGGATTTAGACTCTTTGGTGCTTATTAATTTCACATTGCACTTGTGAGATTAGATTCAGAACCGTGAAAGTCCGAACTGTAGGGCTTCTTTCAAGTTTCTGAAATGGGGCGCGAAAAAAGGCGAGCTACACATAATTCTACATGTGCTCGCACCCCTTTTACGTTGAAACATGGTTCTATTATGTGTAAGCACCCATTCTACGCTGAGGCCAGTATTGAGGGTATACGCACTTAGCATGTGTTAGGCGTTGTTTGGCTCGTGCCCACTTCTTTTCTATATAAAACATAGTTTGATTTTGCATCCCCATTCCTTTATGATATTCGCGTGGTAGGCACTGCTTGTGGTTTGATTATTTCATTGCATTATGTATTGTTCGCATCCTACTTTTGAACTATGCCGGTTTGATTCCTTACAAAGGGATATTGTGGACTCACCTTTTTCTTGTGCCCCGCCTTTCAGAAAGGCTTAAAAGAAAAGGCCTCACAGTTGGGACTCTAGCGGTTCTGAATCTAGTCTCACAAATGCAATGTGAAATTGATAAACACCAAAGAGTTCAAATCCGGCAAACCTTTTTGGAAAATTGATCTTAAATCAAATAATGCCAAAATTAGACTGGTTTGCCAGATACAAAGTCACCACCTAAATATTTTATTTTAGAGAAATTTAGGAAACCCTGACTCGTGCCGAAGGCGATGTGTCCGTCATCACCAAAGTTGCCTTAGCTCGAGAACTTAGGTATGAGAGGGGAATGTCATGAAATGAGCACCCCCGCTCGCCCGATCAAAGATCGGCCTCTATTAAACATGATATGATTTTTTTATAAACATCATGTGTTCTTGTTCTGATTATTAAGCTAGCTTTACAATGTGACGCATACAAGCAAGTATAGACTAGTCGCAAGACTTAGAACAATTCAACTCGTGTTTGTTTTTGAAAATGGTTTGAATTTGCCACCAAACATAGTGGGCTTAAAACATGATTTACCACTCAACAAAGTGGGCTTAAAACTTACATTCGTTGAATCGTTCCAATTCAAACAACAAGCCTTCATCCACAAGCATTCACGCAGTCTAGCATTTAAGCACATAGCCTCATGGCAAGCATGCGAATCATGACAATATGGCAACCACACTCATGCAAGTATGCTAAAGCGTAAAACTCACCGAGCACTCTAAGCTAAAACAAAAACTAGTTAAAAAGATGCATGATCCTAACTATGTGAGATGTCTAATGCAACGCATGCAATAATGCAATTAATAGGCTCGGCTACTAATATGATATATGGATTGATTTGAACAACATGCGATTTAAACATGTATTCAAAGAATGTATTGAAACGACGATGCGGTTTGAATGATACGCCGAGCCTCGGTGCATGCAAAACAAATTAATGGATGCAAACATGCAAGCACAAGGTATGCTAATTGAAAATGTCCCTAATCTAACCATCAAAAGCGATTAAATAAAAGCAAGAAAGACGTGGGGTTGGAAATCATACACACGCATGCACACTTATTACAACATTATGCCTTCGCGAAGGAGGGTCCGAATGAATAAGAGCTAACTTAAAACACAATACTAATTAACTAACTATTCTAAGCTAATTAAATATTACAAACCAAATTAATTAGCTAAACACTTAACTAACTAATTATAAAGCAATTAATCTAATTAATTACAATATGAATTAACTAGCTAATCTACTTGAATAATTACATCACTTGTAAGAATTAGCTACAACTAACTAACTAAGAAAAACAACTAAAAGGCCTCAGGAAGTGAGGGATGCATGCATGCTTGGTTTCTCCACCTGAAAAGCCACCGTCTTGCCACTAAATGCCTCTGTTTGCACATTTGAGCACCCACAATGATGTTAACTTCCAGAATACCTCTGCTCCACCTTACCAACATACCGTGCAAATTTCATTGATGGCCGGTTGGCTACCATTGATGGTCGATCGGCTACTGCTGGTGGCCGGTCGACCACTGCTGACCTGAACTTCCTCTTGCTGCAACAGAGAGTAAACAGAGGCAAAGCAGTATATTCTCAAGGGTTGTTTGTAGTGTTACCCTCCTTATCATCAAACAAGTTCAAAAGAGTGTAACTCTTGGCCCTCAAACCATCAATCAAGCAATTTCCATGCATGATGGCTAAGGAACCAAGTTTGTACAAATTAATGAGTGCAAAACAAGACTCAAAAGGACCACCACCCTATCATGCTTGATCAAGGATAATGGTGACCAAGGAAAGTGGCACATTTCATCATTTTTTAGTATGAAATGTCTCATTTTCCTTATGTTCGAATTAATGTCCGATACGAACCCATGCAATGCAACACAAAAGATGCTTATCTTGCCTCTTTTACTTGTCTAATTTTGTTTACTCATTTTAATTACCAAAACCATTCTTTAATTGATTTCTCCATTGGTGAGTGTCCTCTAATGGAAAGATGGCTCAAACAACAAGTTGCTTTGGGCATGAAAGAGGCATTACACTGTTGGTAATGAACCCTCTAAGGGATTAAACCATTTGGTGCAACACCTCCATTTCACACGTAGGCAAACAAGAGGTTTAAAGCCACTTTCAAAGCAAATGAAAGAGTGAAGAATGAAGGGAGATTGTAGAGATTTTAAGTGCTGAAATGAAGTGTAAAACAACACTAAAACTTGCTATTATCTCAAAACAATGATAATTAAAGCACTAAAACATCAAGCTTGTGAAGGAAATTACACTACAACTATGCAATACAAGGCTCAAATGAATTAACCAGCCCAAAACAGGTCAAAACAAAGCTTAAAACACGCTAGACTTGAGCTACAAAAAGCTAAAATAATAAGCTAACATGTGAGGTTAACTAGGCATGCAAACAAGACACAAGGAAGGGAGGCTAACCCCTCTAATTTTGGACTTCAAAAGTTGATTTTTACCACTGAAAAACCTCTAAGATTTAGCGGTTAAAAGGTCAAAAAAAGTTGTTTTGAAAGTGGTGAATAATAGCACAAAAGATAACAAGCTAATAAGCAAAAATGGTGGACAACCCCTCAACTCAAAATAGCCTCAAACCACCATTTTTAGGTCATAAAAACAGAGATTTTTACACTTCAAAACCAGCCTTAAAACAATTTAAAAGGATGGCAAAACAAGTATATAAAGCACGTAGAAATAAGGCAAGTGCTATACCTTTGGAGCAAAGCACAAAATAGCCAATAATCCAAGCTCAAACCACTTTCTAGAGCTCAAAGAAGGTCCCAAGTTATCTCAGCCTAAAGGTTAGAGTAATTGGTTAAGGGTTGGTATGCAAAAGCTAATAGAAACTAGGCAAATGTGTGCAAAGTAACGAGAGAGAGAGAGAGAGAGAGAGAGAGAGAGAGAGAGAATTCTAGAGAGAGAGATATTTTTCTTCTAAAAATGCTAACCCCCAAAAATAGGGGAGGAACCCCCCCTATATATAGAAAAACAAGCCTTGAGCTTGGAAACATCTTACTATACACGTGTATAGAGACGCAACTCAGTGAGCAACAGCTGGCACAGCTGGCAACAAATATCTGGAAAAAGAGACCAATGGCCGTTAGCCACCACTAGTAGCCAACAAGCACAAGCCATGGCCGACAGCTTCTGGGGCTGGCCGACAAGTCACCCACTCTTTCAGACTAGAGGCAACAAGCTCTTGGTCCAAAAACATGCACAAAACAGGTAAGGTTTAGAGGCTTAAAGACAAAGCGCTCCGCCAAGGACTTTGGGCGCTCAAAACGAACACAAACAAGCACAATCATCGAGTGCACAAACGATGACGTCCAAGCCTTGAGGACGATCAAAAATGGTGTGTCTACAGATATGTATGCAACTTTCGAGTTCAACCAACGACATCTGCATTTTGTTCGTTTGCCCAAGTCTTCCGACCACGTCAAATAGGTCGTCTTCGAGCTTTGACATTCACTCACGTCATTTCATGATGTACCAAGTTTTGTCAAAGAGGGGCAACTATAGACATCCTATTTTGGACCGCCCCTAAGACTTGGGCATTTCATTCCAAACACATGATGATGCAATGTTATACTGTGCAATTTTTTTGAATCTTCAGCAAAGGAATTCAATTTTGAGCTTCAAACCCAAACCTTGCACCCCATTTGGACCCAAAACCTATTTTTCTAGCTTGACCACTCAAAAGAGCAACAAGACCAAAAGTTGACCGGTAGGCCACATTATTTAGGCTGGTCGGCCATGTTCAGTGCAGAAGATATTTTTGCAGCATAGACTGCTTCCATGCACAGGATTTCTCTAGCTATTCTGTTTTCAAGATATTTCCGATGTAAGACTCTAAAAATCTTTAAATATAGCACCTTCCCTTAGAGTTTAGAGTTAGAAAACTTAGTGAGAAAGGATTTCCAAAGGCCTAGAAGATTGCCCAAAGCATCCTCTGCCCTCTTGAAAATAGATACACCATCGAAGCTTAAACTTGAAGCTTTTGTTGAAGTTTTGAGCCTGATTTCAGATACTTGAAAGTGTGTGGATTGAAATTTGTGAATCAAGAAGTTCTTCCTCTTAGGTTAATCTTTGAACACTTTTCATTACCTTCTCTTTTACCCTCTTGTTCTTCATTCTTTGTTTAAATACTAATTTTCAAAGTATTTTTAGGCTTAAAAATATGATTCAAACCTTGTTGAAGGTGAAAGGTTTAGCCACCCTTCCATAGGCTTATCCATGGTAGTGCTCTCTTTGTTTTCTCCATGCTTTTTTTCTCTTCTTCTTCACCTATTTAGATTGATTTCAACACTATTTTAATTAGTTTTTGTGTGAATATGGACTATATATACGTGTTTAAAGCTTTAAGTACATATCTTAATTCTTGAATCTGTCTCTCTTCTTCAAAGTTGTAAGCTCCCTTCTAGTTCCATCTTTGAAGCATGGAAATGGATGTCTCATCCATATTCCATGAGTAGGAAGATGAGTATACAACAACTCTTTATAGCTTTCAATAATTTACTTAGTCTCGTTTTCATTTGGCTTTGAATCCATATGAGAGCTCTTTAATTAGAAGTATTATAGACTCTCTTCTAGTTCCTTTTGAAGCATGGAAATGGATTTCAATCCATATTCCATGAGTAGGAAAAAGAGTCTCTAATTACTTTCCTCAATGATGTAATCTCTTTCTAATAAGCTTCTCTTTCAAAAATGGCTTTCTCTAAACCTATTCTCTCCAAATTTGAGTACTCACTTACTCTTATTTTTCATGAGATATGGTAGGTTTCAGCCATCTCTTTGAATGCTTCTTTCTTAATTAGCCTTAGTTTTGTATTCATTAAATATTCCATCACATTCCTTCATTAACCATCATCTAAATACCCTTGGGATGTTTAATGATTTGTGAAGCAAACCTATTCTCTCCTTGAACATCTTCATGATGGGAGGGAGCAGGAAGGATGAACATCCTTTGGAAATCCTCTGTTTTTCCCCTGTTCCAATTCTATTACAATAGGTTTTCTTCTAGAAACAATGGTTGGCCGGCCATCAAAGTGTATGGTCGACCAATTCATCAGGCCGGCCGACCAACTATGTTGTACAGTAGTGGTGGTTTATCCAGATAAACAGAGCAGATTCTGAGGTCAAAACAGAACTGTTTTCTGATTGTGAATAGGGCAATTTTTGACAGCAAACAGAGAGGTTTCCGGAGCTTGTTCTTACTTGTGCGCACACAATTCCTTTGCCTTCCATTCAATTCCTTTAGATTATTCACTTTCAAATTCATGTTTCGTAATAATTAGTTAATTCATTTGTGTTTGTAATAATTAGTTAATTAGGACATTCGAACCCTCTTGTAAAGAGGGTAAATTTGTAACACTTGATGTATGTCTTCCAACCTCCATTTCTTTGTCCCTTTTATTTACATGCTTACCATGGTTATACAAAACATCATTCTTCCGTTTCATATCATTTCCATGACTTGTATCCATTTTTGCATGCATTAAAGATTTGGCTCATCATACTTGATGTCATTATCATTTCCTACTTGATTATGTGTGCAACCTCATGCTTTGAGTTGATTCACATATCATGTTAGTAGCCGAGTCTAATGGTTGCCTTTTTGTATGCGTTTCATTAGTCATTTTGCATATTAGGATCATGCATTTTGTCTAACTATCTTCTTTTCTTTGACTTGCCACGATTGAGTACTAGGTGAGAATTTTTGCTTAAGTATATCATATGTGTATTTGTGTTACCATGTCGAGCATACTACCATGAGGCTATTTGCTTACTTGAAATATCTCTCTAAATGCCTGTGGATGGAGGTTATTTTGCTTAAATTGGAATGACTTTGATTGTTGTACATATGAGCTCACTTTTCCTTTAAGTTGCACATATTTTAAAACTCTTTCAAAATCGCATAAGATCAAAGCATTCCAAAGTAAGTGACGTGGTCTATATTTGTTTGATTTACAAAGTAATGTTAGCATATTAATAATTATAGAAGATGAGCATATAATGTCTATAAGATTCACATCATGATTTAGTAGAGGCCGATCTTCAATTGGGTGAGTAGGGTGCTAAATTCATGACATTCCCCTCTCATACCTAAGTTCCAGAACCAATACATTTTGGTTATGACGAACAAGTGGCCTTTGGCACAAGTCACGGGTTTCCTAATTTTTCCAAACATATTAGGTGGCGACTCTAAAATTTGGCAATGCAGTCCATTTTTGGCATCTCTGGTGATTAATGAATTTTTCTAAGATTTGATGGATCTAGACTCTTATTCATTTTTCTATTTCACATTGCATTTGTGAAGCTAGATTCAGAATCACGGGAGTCTGAACTATAGGGAATCACATCCAAGGAATCTAAACCCCTATGAGGAGTGTGGAAAACCAACTACAGTCGCCGAATTCCTTTTGCTTTTGTATTAATTGATATATCGAGTTTTGATGTCATTTTGGGTATGGATTGGTTGTCATCCTATCGAGCCATTGTTGATTGTTACCGTCAAAGAGTTACGGTGTGCACTTCAAGTGGTGACTATGTTTATTTACTGGGGGATCAAGTTGATAGGGCCTTGTTGCCAATATGTGATCAGCGTGATCAGGACGGCCTTAGTCTACTTCTCGCTACATTCTTGGGTGTTAAGATTGATGTGGTCCAAGTTGAGTTGCCGAAGGTAGTTTGCAAATACCCAGACGTCTTTCTTGAGGATCTCACTAGTTTACCACCTCATTATGAGATTAAGTTCTCTATTGACTTTGTGCCTAGCATGACACTAATCTCTATGGCACTGTATAGATTTGCACCGCCAAGTTAAGTGAGTTAGAGATTCAACTCCAAGAATTACTAAACAAGGGCTTTATCGATCCTTGTACTTCACCTTGGAGAGCACTGGCTCTTTTTGCCAAGAAGAAGGATGACACATTGGGACTCTGTATTGATTATCAGAAATTGAGCTGGGTAACTGTTAAGAACGAATACCCATTGCCTCGTATA
Organism: Camellia lanceoleosa; assembly: GCA_025200525.1. Taxonomy (NCBI): domain Eukaryota; kingdom Viridiplantae; phylum Streptophyta; class Magnoliopsida; order Ericales; family Theaceae; genus Camellia; species Camellia lanceoleosa. Next base: position 173,981,239 of record CM045759.1, on the reverse strand, counting down.
GATGACTTATTTGATCAGTTGAAGGGGACTTGTTACTTCTCTAAGATAGACTTGAAATCGAGTTACCACCAGTTGAGAGTGAAGGAGGAGGATATCCAGAAGATAGCATTCCATACGCGGTATGGCCATTATGAATTTCTAGTGATGCCTTTTGGGTTAACCAACGCACCGGCCTTGTTTATGGATATGATAAATCGCATCTTTCATGAGTTCCTAGACTGTTTTGTAGTTGTCCTTGTTGATGACATTTTGATCTACTCACCCTCTGAGGAGGAACATGAGGAACACTTGCGGATTGTACTTGAGTTTCTTAGAGCCCACAAGTTGTATGCTAAGCTTGGTAAGTGTGAGTTCTGGTTGAAGGAGGTGAAATTATTAGGCCATGTGGTGTCCAGGGAAGGGGTGACTGTAGATTCCTCTAAGATTAAGGCAGTGCAAGAGTGGGAACAACCCATGAATGCCTTTGAAATCCAAAGTTTCTTCGGGTTGGCCAGGTATTATCGACGTTTTGTGAAGGATTTCTCTAGATTAGGCTCACTGTTGACTAGACTGACAAGGAAGGGAATCAAGTTTGTGTGGAATGAGACTTGTGAGAAGTCATTTCAAGAGCTTAAGGTTAGACTTACCACTGCTCCAATGTTGATTATTCCGACGAGGGGTTTGGGCTACTCAGTGTATTGTGTTGCATCTTGGGAAGGTTTAGGTTGTGTTTTGATGCAAGACGGGAAGGTAATAGCTTATGGCTCATGGTAGTTGAAAATACAAGAGAGAAACTACCGCACTCATGACTTAGAGCTAGTAGTTGTGATTTTTACCTTGAAGATTTGGAGACATTACTTTTATAGTGAGAGGTTTGAGGTATTCTTCGATCACAAAAGTTTGAAGTATTTTGTTTTCATAGAAGGATTTAAATTTGAGACAGAGGACGTGGATGGAGTTCATGGAGGATTATGATTTCGAGTTACATTACCATTTGCAGAAGGCCAATGCAGTGGCCAATGCCTTAAGTAGGAAATCCACTAACAGTGTAGCTAGTATTGCCATCCGGGAATGAGAGATGTTTGTAGCTGGTTTTTTGCGCTTCTTGGAGCGGTTTAGTCTCCTCGGATGTGATTCCCTACAATTCAGACTCCTATGGTTCTGAATCTGGTTTCACAAGTGCAATGTGAAACAGAAAAACAAATGAGAGTCCAGATCCAGCAAATCTTAGAAAATCCATTAATCGCAAGAGATGCCAAAAATGGACTGCATTGCCAAATTTTAGAGTCGCCACATAATATTTTTGAAAAAATTAAGAAACTCGTGACTCGTATCAAAGGTCACTTGTTCGTCATAACTAAAGTTGTCTCGATTCAAAAACTTAGGTATGAGAGGGGAAGGTCTTGAATTGAGCACCCTACTCACCTGATCAAAGATCGGCCTCTACTAAATCATGATGTGAATTTTACAGACATTATATGCTCATATTCTGATTATTAATATTCTAACATTACTATGTGAGGCAAATGAGTATAGACCAAGTCTGAAAGCATTTTCGAATATTTGCAACTCAAAGAAAAAATGAGCTCGCATATACGATGATCAAAGTCATCTCAATTTAAGCAAAATAGCCTCCATCCATAGGCATTCACAGAGTTATTTCAAATAAGCACGTATCCTCATGGTAGTATGCTCAACATGGTAATACAAACACACATATGATATGTTAAAGCAAAAAATGGTCACTTAGTACTCAACCATGGCAAGTCAAAGAAAAGAAGATAGCAAAAATGCATGTTCTTAATATTCTAAATGGCTAATGCAACCCATACAAAAATGCAACTGGTAGATTCAGCTACTAACATGACAAACCAGAATTGCCATAACTGTTTTAGATAGAGCATGCCAATTTGAAAGGGATGGGAGATAGTGAAAAAAAAAATCTCAATTTCAATCAATGCATTAGAGTTAAGAGAATCACTTCCACTAAGTACATCACAAGCCCAAAGAAAGTTCTTGTAGGGAATCTTATCGCGAAGGGTATCAAAGGGAAGATGGCTAAAGGCCGCCAAGAGCCCTTTAGCCTCAGACTTAGCATGACCATAAGTAGAGTATAATGGTGTAGAGACATCTATAGTGTAATCTTCGATAACCATTTGAAACTTCGAGATCAATTGGGGATGGTAAGGAATAATGGTAACGAAGGTTCAACTTGAAACCCAACAAGATATTGTGCCTGTAGACACCCCATTTTTGACCGTCCTCAAGACTTGGACGTCACTGCTCGAACACTCGGTGATTACTCATGTTCGTGTTTCGTTTTGAGTTCCCGGAGGTCTCGGCCACGCGCCTTGCCTCAAGACCTCTCAACTCGACTGTTCTGTGTTCGATTTTGCACCAAACACTTGTGTTTTTGTTTCTGAGGGCATAGAGTAGCTTGTTAACTACCCCTGACATCCACCGGCCGTAGCTTGAGGCTACCGGTCATGTTTTGAGGCTACCGGCCATGGTTTCTTGATACCAATGGCCGGTCAGCACTTTATATTGTCGACTAGCACTTTATTTGGCCGGTGACCTCTTTTGCTGGCTAGTTTGCCCCTTTTGCACCCTTCAGGCATGGTGCATGCCAGCTGTGCCAGCGAGAATGCACCAGCACTCTCTCCCGTGCATGATGTGGCTGTTTTGAGCCTTTGCACCCCTTTTCCTTCTAGAAGGTTGAACCCTTTGGTCAAGCTTCTTGGGGAAGCTTGACCCTTTGTCATGGCTTCCTCAAGAAGCCTTGACCTTCTTGCCCCATTTGCCCCTTTCTTATTTAGCTTCTTTAAGAAGCTTCAAGTTTTTGCTTTGCCTATATAAGAACTTCTCCTCCTCCATTCTTAAAGGTTGTTGATGTTGAACAAAAAACCAGAGCTTATACATATATATCTGTTAGATACATCTTCTCTCTCTATATTTCTTTCTCTCTCTCCTCTTTTGTGTGTTTTGGGGCCTAAAAAGTGTGTTTTGACCTTAGTTTTGCACTAAGACACACACCATCACACCTTGCTTCGACCTTGAGAGGCTTGGAGGGTTTGTTCTTGAGTTTTTGGACTAATTTTAACCAAAAGAAGGAGGCTGCACCTGCTGTGTATCAAGGGTTCTTCAAGGGTAACCTTTTTACTTTAGATTCCCCAATCTTGCACTAGACTTTTTCCTATCTTGCTTATTGTTTTAGACTTTGTGCATAACTAAAGAAAGACTTATTTTTGCATGCTTAAGACACTTCATTAAGGTCATTTTATTGTTTGGGGTCAACCTCCCCCTCTTAGGCCTTGTTTGGCCCTTTTGGTGCTCCCTTTGTTGAGCCTTGGTACCATTGTGTGTTGGCCTTCTCACCACTGAAATCTAGTGGACTTTCAGTGGTAAAGAAGGAGGTTTGAGGTCTTGCATAGGGGAGGGACACCCCTCTCCCTTGGTCTCTCATTTGTGCATGTTTTTGGTTCCTAATGGTAGCATGCATGAGTAGTTGTTCTTGGCTCCATTTCAGAGGTTTTTAGGTATTATTTGGTCACATATTGCCTCTATCTTTGGTCAGATTTGTGGCCCCTTTCATGTATAGTGCACTTGCTTTGCATTCCCTCATTTTGCCTAGAAATGTGCCATGCATTTAGGCCATGATTCTTGTATGTTATAGCCTAGCTTCATGAAGGTTTTAGCCTTATCTTGCCATGCTCAAGGACTGTTAGGTGCTAGTTTAATCATATTTTCCATGTTTAGGGTAGCCTCTTTACATTTTGGATTGTGAGCCTTGAAGGTACGAGTCATGAGCATGTTTTAATTGGGTCATTTCAGTGCTTTGGAATCATTTCTCATGATATTTTAGCGCCTAATCCATGCTTGTATGCCTACATTTACCATCTCTTTCATGCCTTGAAAAGTTGGTCTTTCATGCCTAGGAATAGGTCATTGTGCATGGCCATATGTTTGAGGCTTTGGGGATGCCAAACCAGTGGGTTTTGAGGCTCACTTTTGCATGCTAGAACTCTATTTTAGGTTGTTTAATTCATGCCATGTGTGGCCATGAAGAGTGGTGGTCTTGTGCTCCATGTTTTGTCTTGATGTATGCCTCTTTGCTTGAATCATTTGCGATGCCATGTGTGTGGGTTTTGGGGCTCATTCTAACATGCCATGGCACTGATTTTGTTGGTCTAATGTCCATGTTTGTCTTCTTGTAAGTATGCTTGAAAGTAGGCTTTTATACCTTAGTCTTGGGACCATCGGTTTGCATGTTTGCCTTGCATGTTGGCACCATCATTTTAGTACCTTTGGTCACTATTTTTTGGAGTGTGGCTGAGGTTCCTCCGTCCTAGTGTAAATCCATGCATTTGTGTCTTCTAGTATCATCATGACATTGCATGATTATTACATCCTTGTGGTTAATGCATTACTACATGATCATCATTTCGCCTAGTTGTCTACCTAGTTAGTATTTTAGCATTACATTCCTAACACATTGCATATTTGCGTGTTTGGTTGGAATTTACATTTGGCATGTTTTGCTAGCTTGAGTCATTTCACATGCTTGAGCCATATTTGTATGCATACATTGCAATGTTTGGTTTGGGGTGCCAAACCAAACATGGGAATTGAAGTGCGTTCTTACTCTAAGTGACATAACGCGCCTCGATCCTCGGTCGCCGACGCCCTTGACATCAATATGATAAGATGTTAGCACTCATCTCTTTTTGCATTCATTTACATTGAAGGGCAAACTTGGCTTCTTAGGCCATCATGCCTAATTGATGGCCTGGGGGTCGAGGGTCATGCTCCCTTGAGTCCATTGCATGATAGGGAGTGTGTCCATGCATACATTTGCTTGAAAATTCCATGCCATACACTGCTTGCCCTCTGTCACATCAACTCTGTGTTTCAAGAGAAGAATTGGCCGGTCAGCAGTGTTGAGTGCCAACCGGCAAAACATGTTTGGCCGATAGCACAAGTTTTGACCGATAGTACCATTCCCATGGCCGGTGGAATTGTGTTCTGGCCAATGACATTCTAGGACACTCAGGCAGTGATTCAAAGCAGTTCTGGAAATTTGTGTGATCCTCAGAGGGGCAGGGCAGTGTAAACGGAGGCAACAGTGCTATGGCAGCGAGTTTCCGAGCGAGACAGATCAAGCATGCATTATCCATGCATCCCGAGGCAGGGCTGCGGCTGCCTTTTTTCTGCATTTATTTTGTTAATTAATTAAGGGTCTGTAATAATTAATTAGCTAGGATAGTTGATTTATTATTTGGCCTGTATATTCTTTTGGTCCCTCCGAGTGAGGGCGAATTGTAATAAGTGTGGGTGCGTATGTGCATGTCTTCCAACCCCCGCTTCTTTCTCCCTTTTACTTACCTGCTTTTGATGGTTAGTATTAGGTGATGTTTAATTTAGCATACCTTATGCTATGCATGCCTGCATCCATTCATTTGTCTTACATGCACCAGGCTCGGCACATCATGCTAGCTGCAGTTGTATTTCAATTCCAAATTGAGTACTTGTTAGTTGCAGCATTTCACATGCCAGCTTTAGGGTAGCCGAGCCCATTCTAGCTGCATCCTGCATGTGTTGCATTAGCCATCTTAACATGAACTAGGATCATGCATATGATTACTAACTAGTTTCTGTTTTGGCTTGGAGTACTAGGTAAGCTTTTATGCTTTAGCATACCGCATGCGTGTGAGTGTTGCCATAATAGCATGATTACCATGAAACTAGTTGCTTATGTGATATAACTGCTTGAATGCCGGTGAGTGAAGGTTGGATTGTTTGAGTTGGAACAACTCACTGAAATCCGTGTTTTAGCCTACTTGTGAGTAGCAAATTCCAAAACATTTTCCAAACAGACGGATATGCAATGTTTTGTTCCAAATTAGGCAATCTAGTCTATACTTGTTTGCTGTGCGCACAACATAGTAATTCTAGGCTAATAACCAGAACAAGAACATATAATGTTTTCAAAATTGGATATCATGGTTAGTAGAGGCCGATCTTCGAATCGGGCGAGAAGGGGTGCTCATAACTGACCTTCCCCAATCATACCCAAGTTCCCGAGCCGAGGCAACTTTGGTGATGATGGACACGTGGCGTTTGGCACCGAGTCAGGGTTTCCTAAATTCCCCCCAAAATAAAATATTTAGGTGGCGACTCTGTATCTGGCAAAGTAGTCCATGTTTGACACTTCTTTTCTAAAAATCTGTTTTCTTAAAAAACAATTTTCCAGATTTGGACTCTTTGGTTCAGATTTAGAACCGTGACAATTTGAGTCCAAATTGTAGTGAACCCAAATGAACAGAACGGGACTTCCCTCCCGGGACGACGTCTACAGTTTCTGGCGACTCTGCTGGGGAGTTAGAGAGCTTGACTCGAACTCGTGATATCCTGTTTTGATTTCGCTTATGTGTCTCTTTGCATTGCATGTGCATTGGTGCGCCTAGGACACCGTGTTGGCCATCTGCTATTCCTGAGCGGTTTGCCGGAGGCTTGACTTTGTCAAAGCATGCCATAAGGATGACCGGTTGCGGGCTCTGCCAGTATGGAAACACAAACCCCAGCTTTACCGGGGCACCCTTTTCGACCATTCGACCTAGTGCATATTGAAATCCATAGTGACCATTCCAAACTAGGGCAGGTTGCTTACCCGATGTTAGGTTGTTTGAAACCGCTGCGTACGTAGTGAAACCCTAGCTCCTAACAAAATAGGACAGGGAAACCCTACCCCAACATAGGGGTGTTTTGGCTCTCATTTACTTGCTATGTGCTTTTAGAGTGTATCTCTACAGGAACACACATATCAGTTTGCAAGTTTGAGAATCAGGCCTACGGGTATCAGTATTTTTGGGAATCAGTTATCTGCAGGTATCAGATTCAGACTTGGGGGCAATGATTTGGAAACAGTGATCAGTGATTAAGGAACAGTATATTCAGCTTATTGGCAGGATGTTGTGTTACCCAACTGTGTGCTGCGTAGTTATTTTACGCCGTTACGTTGTCCATTTGTCTGTTTATTTATTTCCTTATACGCTTTATTTATCTTCTTGCTAGGTAGTTGAGCATGATTGCTTCTGACCCAATAGATATTCCCTAAGCACTCTGGACTAGAGGTCGTCGACTCTATCGATTTGAGGATCTGGTAGACGGACAACCAGTGTACCACTCTCTATCCCCGGTTACTAGACGGAGGGCAGTTAGGCAGAGGACATCAGTTCAGCAGTCAGTTCAAAGGGCCTTATCTACCCCACCTGAGTACAATAGGGATTAGGGTTCTGCTTCACCTACAGAGAGGGAATATATACCGGTAATTCAATCAGATCAGAACAGTATGGCTAGCTTAGAAGAGATGGTGCGCCAACTCCAAGAGAGTATGAAAATGATGCAGCAGGATGCTGTCCGACAGGCAGAATTCGCCAAGTAGCAGGCCACAGTTATGAATGAACGAGCAGAGTTAATCATAAGGCTACAGCAGCAAGCCGGAGCATCTGCTTCACAGCAAGCTCCTCCCCCGCCAGGAGTTCCAACCCTCGGGGAGACAACTAATGTTCAGAACGATACAGACATTCCCACAGGACCACCTCCACCCCCGATCCTACCCCAGATCTTACCCTAGTTATCCAAAACACCCATCAATCTACCGGACTCTCGCTTTGAGTTCGAGACAAATCCCACAACACTCAAGTTGAGTAAGCTTGAAAAGCTGTTCAAGAGGTCCTAAGGAGTCAAGACCATCCCTGACATTGAGGATGGATATACCGATGCAGCTGTGACGCTGCCTAACAGGTTCAAGATGCCTCATATCGATCGATTTGATGGGTCCGGGGACCCCATGGTGCACCTGAGATTGTTTTCAGATATTTTAAGGCCAATGGGCCTCACCAGATTGCAGAAACTGTCTTTATTCAGCCGGACCCTGTCAGGTGTGGCCGCCATACGGTATGCCAAATTGGAAGATGACGTAAAGAGAAAGTGGGACAAGATGGCTGAGGCCTTCATTGCGCAATACTCATATAATACACAAATCGAGATTACGACCCGCGATCTCGAGACAACGAGGCAAGAGCCCAAAGAGAGCTTCTCAGAATTTGTGACCAGATGGAGGGCCAAGGCTTTGATGATGACCTTAAGGCCCACAGACAAAGATCAGATTCGGATGATTGTGCGCAATCTTCAGCCGAAGTTAATGCAGAAGATGATTGTACTCCCCTTTCCTACCTTTTTCGATCTACATGAAATGGGGGTACAGATTGAAGATGCCTTGAAGCAAGGCTTAATTGATAATGACCGGGAAAAACCCCGAAGAACTTTCAACCGCAACACTAATGCGGGCCCGAACGGCGCTACGACTACAAGAGCCTCCAAAATGAGCATGGTCACCACCAACCCCCCTCTAAGAACCGTGGCAGCTACGCCATTCTTTGGCGCGTCCGGAAGCCATACCCAAACAGCCAAATACCTACCCAAAAATAGAAGAACCTTCACTCCACTGTATATGCCCCTATCCAAAGCTCTAGGGGTTTTAATCAGAAAAGGGCACTTGAAGCCTCTAGAGTCGCGGCCATTACCGGAAAAACTTCCCCCTACCCATAACCCAGCCAAATATTGTGCATTTCACCAACAGCACGGTCATGACACCGATCTATGCTACCGATTACGTCATGAGATTCAAGATCTCATCGATAATGGGGTGATTCTGCCTCTCGAGAAACCCAATGTTACAACAAACCCTCTCTCCACACATAACCAAGCTCCACCTCCTAAAAGAATCAACTTCATCCAAACTGGGGGCGTGCCTTACAATCCTAGTACCTATATCACTCCTTTTCACCTACCTAAGCCAGAGGTACTCCTTCCTGATTGCACCAACTTGTGCATGATGGACATCTCCATAACCCAACCTAAGCCAGTGGTGGTGATAGTCAAGGACAGAAGGAAGGAGATTTCAGAGGAAAAGAGGGTTGTTGAGTCAAAATTTGAGAAGTCTGGGAGTTCTGTTGAGAAAATGTACAGTCCGAGTGACTACATTTCGTCAATAGGCTAGGATAGGCTAGATATGGAGTTGCCTACGAAGGCAGAGCTGTGTGCGATCCAAGGGGATGGTTTGGGACAGAGGACGGATAATCTGACGGCTATGGAAAAGGACCTTGCCAATCTCCAGTTTCGCAGTGACCGAGATCCAGGGAATGCAGCAGTCAACTGGTTTGATTATGAGGAATTGGCAGAGGCTGTCGAATGGTTGGATGATCAACCAGATATTGTGGAAGAGTTCCAACTAGGATAGGGCCCGGCAAGGGCAAGAATGTCAGTGACGGCCGGAAGGGTCGAAGAACAGAGTACATCGCCGGAGAGCGCCGGTGTCAAGAGTTTCGCTCAGGATTGGAGCATTTTGAATCTGAGCATTATTGAGCGTACCAAATGTGTTGATACAAATAAACAGGAAAGATTTGAAGATTCCGAGAGAATCAGGAAGGCAAAGGCCCATGTGGGGACTGAAACTACTATAAGCACAGAAAATAGAGAATGCTGCGAGCATAGGAATGGGAGGTACCGCGAGTACGAGGACAGCCATACTAGAGCTGGACAGGTGTCTGTTGGCTGCTGATGGAATTTGATGGGAGGATGAGGATTTATGTCTTGCCCATACGGACAAAGATTGGGGGAACAACCAACCCGATGACACCTGGTACATTGGAGAAGTTGACCATATGACAAGGAGCGGGTGGTACTTCAAACGCCCGCACCTAGATCAACTAGAGGCTTCTGGGAAAGATAGGGAGACTGAGAAACAGAAGGAGAAACAACTTAAAGAGGAGGCTATGCTCAAACAGTTAAAAAAGATACAAGCAGACATCTCCATCTGGGGACTGCTTATGGCATCACGAGTGCATAGACAGGCTGTCTTATCAGCCATGGACAAGGCCAAGCTTTCAATAGAAACCACGCCAGAACAGCTGGTGGGATTAGTCTTTCTGGGAGGAGCCACCCCGACGCTGACTTTTTCCGACAAGGAATTGCCACCTGAGGGGGCAAACCATAACAAGCCATTCTACATCTCTGTGGAATGTAGAAATAAATGGATACCGGTGGTTCTTGTGGATACCGGTGGTTCTTGTTGATACCGGATCCGCCATCAACGTCTGCCCGGCAAGAACAGCATATGCGATCGGTTTGAAAACCGCGGATTTTGTACCAACAGCCCAGGTAATTCGGGCATACGACAACACGAGTAGAGAAGTCATGGGGATGGTGAAAATTTAGACTAAAGTTGGGCTGGGACAGCATGAGATAGATTTCCATGTCTTAGAGGTTCCTGCAACTTTCAACCTGCTTTTGGGGCGGCCATGGCTGCATCAAGTACAGGCGGTGTCGTCCACCTTGCATCAAATGGTGAAATACCTCCATGGGAAGGGAGTAGCCATTGTCTTTGGAAATTCATCGATTCATCCACCACCGGAGGTATCTATGCCTGTTCTAGAAATTGAGCATGGTATGGAGGACGTGTTCATATCAGGTTTTACCCTGGCTGAGGCTCGGGTTGTACAGAACATCATGGCTGCTAACGATGGGGTATATGTTAGTGCTCAAGCAATATACGTCATGAACAAGCTCCAACACATCCCCGGGATGGGATTAGGAAGAAGCGGCCGGAAGGGCGTTGCAACATTGGCCGAAGTGCCACACAACCCCCATACCTTTGGCTTGGGTTATCTACCCACCAAGGAGGATTGGGTAAGAAAGGAAAAGGAAATGGCCGGAAGAGCCAAAGTGAAACAAATGGGGAAACCTTTTGAGTTGATGCACTAGCCGATCTGGGGTACCCTAAACGGATGCTTCGTTCGGGAGGGGGAGGATTTTCCATTCTGTGGCTTTCCGGAACCGTGGCTGAACGCAGAGAGGAAGCGCGTGCCGGGGTTCGAGATCTTCTTTGACCTACAGTTTTCTGGGGATGATATTGCCGAAAAGTAGACAGACCCGACAGTTGAGGCTGAGCATAGCAAGGAAATGGAGTCTGAGGACACCGAACTCAAAATGGGGGTAGCACTGGCATGTCTACTTTCAGATCCTCCGATTGAACAGAAGTGCTTGGGGGATAACTCCACGGTGTCCATGATCGGGAATGAAATGGTTGCGGGCCTACCATCAACTATTTTGGATGCATCCATTGCACCCTCCCTCGTTTGGCAATACGAAGAGGGATTTTTGTCGAACAGCACCGAGTCAGGTAGTGAGCCGGAATCTGATTCCACCGAGTCTTGTGAGTCGAAATCAGGTTCCAGCTCAACTAAGTCTGAGTCTGGTATTCCTGGGGGCGGTAACCTGGATGCCACAGTCCTGTCTAGGTCGTCTTTTTCTTTCTCTTTTGAGTCTGTTGTAACAGAAGAATCGGACGGTTTAGAAGTACATAATGAGAATGATATGGATGTGGTTTCTGAGTACTTTTCTATGCCTTTGATTTATTGCTTGAATCAGGACTTTCAAAATTTTGACGAAAACGACGAGGAAGAAATTCCTCCGATTTTGCAACGCTTAATTAATCAAGAGCAGGAAAGATTTGTTAAACCTTTAGTTGATGAAATCACTACTGTGAATATTGGTACTGAGAAGGGCCCGCGGCTGGTCCAGATCGGGTCCACGTTGTCTTCGGAGGAACGCGAGCGCTTGGTCGCTTTATTAAAAGATTTCAAAGATGTTTTCGCGTGGTCCTACGAAGACATGCCTGGAATCTACCCTGAGATTATATAGCACCGGATCCCTCTTGATCCCGAGGCCCGACTCGTCAAACAGAAACTCAGAAGGATCCGCCCTGACTGGGCCATCAAGATTAAGGAAGAGGTTACCAACCAAATCGATGCAGGCTTCTTGCTGGTATCCGAATACCCGACTTGGTTGGCCAACATTGTTCCGGTACCAAAGAAAGATGGCAGGATCCGGGTGTGCGTGGATTTCAGGGATTTGAACAGAGCTAGTCCGAAGGACAACTTTCCCTTGCCGCATATTGATGAGTTAGTGGACTTTACAGCGAGGCATGCTTTGCTTTCGTTTATGGATGGTTTCTCAGGCTACAATCAGATAGTGATGGCACCTGAAGACTGGGAAAAGACTGTCTTCACCACCCCATGGGACCCATCTTTCTGAGTGATGCCATTTGATTGAAGAACTGCCGAGCTACATATCAACGGGCCGCGACCACGATATTACATGACATGATCCACAAAGAGGTTAAGGTGTACGTGGATGACATGATTGTCAAGTCCAAAGAAAGAGAGGGCCACTACACCGCCTTGCAAAAGTTTTTCCAAAGGATCAGAGAATTCTGGTTGCGGCTGAATCCGCAGAAGTGTACGTTCGGTGTTACAGCAGGGAAAATGCTAGGGTTTCTGATTACACAAAGGGGCATCGAAGTTGACCCTTCCAAAATCAAGGCCATCTTAGAAATGCCACCACCAATGACTGAAAAAGAGATGCGAGGCTTTCTGGGTAAAGTGCAATTCATAAGACGGCTTATCTAAAAATTAACCTTGACTTGTGAACCACGTTTTGGTCTCCTGAAGAAAGGAAAGAAATTCCAATGGGACGACCGATGCCAAGCTGCTTTCGAACAGATCAAGAAATACTTATAGAACCCGCCCGTGTTGTCACCACCAGAGCCAGGGAGACCGTTGATACTGTACTTTCAGTGACTGAAACCACAATGGGTTGTATGCTCGCACAAGAATCAGAGGACAAGGTAGAGAGGGCCATCTACTATCTGAGCAAGAAGATGCTTGAGTATGAAACTCGCTACACACCGTTGGAGAAGGCTTGCTTAGCCTTGGTATGGGCTACTAGGAAGCTGCAGCACTACCTGTTAGCTCACTCCGTAATGTTGGTTTCACGACTGGATCCCATCAAATATCTTTTCGAGAAACCGGCACTTACAGGTAGGCTAGCTCGTTGGTTGCTGTTGATTTCCGAATTCGATCCGAAATATGTGACACACAAGTTAGTCAAGGGAAGAGCAGTAGCAGAATTCTTAGCCGATCATCCAGTGGAAGGGGGTGAAGTAGTTGAGTACTTATTCCCAGATGAGGCCATTTTGCACCTCGAAGAAGAAACTTGGACGATGTACTTTGACAGAGCGTCAAACCAGTACGGGTATGGGATAGGAGTGTTGTTGATAGAACCCGACAACTCCCGTATTCCTCTAGCATTCAAACTCCGGTTCAAAGTCTCGAACAACGAAGCAGAATATGAGACATGCATTGCCGGTCTAGAAGCAGCCCTGGAACTAGGGGCAAAACGGTTGGACATCATTGGGGACTCGAACCTTGTTGTGTCTCAAGCAAAAGGAGATTGGAAAGTCAAAGAAGAAAAGATGATAATGTACCACCAGACCTTGGATTTGTTAATTCGTCGGTTTGAAAAGCTAAAAGATAAAAGGGCAATCAGAAGAATGGTTGTTCAATTCATCATCTGCGGGGGTAAGCTGTATAAGAGAGGTCACCTGGGAATGCATAAGCTGTGTGTAGAAGCTGAAGAATCGAAGCGCCTGATGGAGGCCATCCATGGAGGAGAATGTGGTGCACATATAAACGGGGTAATGTTGGCTCGGAAGATCCTCAGACAGGGTTACTACTAGTCTACCATAGAGAAGGATTGTATCGGCTTTGTTCGACGATGCCATAAATGTCAGATCCATGCAAACCGCATGAATATCCTGCCGTCGAAGCTGTACAACATGACTTCGCCATGGCCATTTTCAGTTTGGGGAATCGATGTGATCGGGGCTGTTACTCCAAAGGGGTCGAATGGGCATGAGTTCATCCTGGTCGTGATAGATTACTTTACAAAGTGGGTTGAGGCCCAATCCTATGTGGTGTTGAAGGCTTCACATGTCACGAAGTTTATCAGAAACAACATCATCTGTCGCTTCGGAGTCCCAAACGAGATTATTTCAGACAATGGTTCCCACTTCAAGAAGGAGGTGATTGATTTGTTGAAGAAATACAATGTGGCTTTTCATAAGTCATCCACATACCGGCCGCAAACCAATGGAGCGGTCGAGGCCGCCAACAAGAACATCAAGCACATGCTGCAGAAGATGGTGGAAACCTACCGGGACTGGCCAGATAAGTTACCTTTTGCTCTGTGGGGCTACCGGACTTCAATTAGAACTTCTACTAGGGCGACTCCGTATTCATTAGTCTATGGGATGGAGGCCGTTCTACCTATCGAGATTGAGGTTCCGTCATTGCGAGTATTGGTTGAGTGTCAAATAGCCGAAGCAGATTGGCAGCAGAGTAGGTTTGAGGAACTCATGCTCTTTGATGAGAGAAGACTGAAAGCACTGTACCATGTTCAAGGTTATCAACGTAGAATTGCCCAGGCTTTCAACAAGAAGGTTAAGTCCAAGAATTTAAAGGAAAGAGATTTGGTACTTAAGGACAACCGAGCTCCCATCCACGACCCAAGGGGCAAGTTCAGACCCAATTGGACCAGTCCCTTCATCATCAAGTCTATTTGGTCGGGTGGAGCTATCGTTCTGATGGACCTAGACGGCCTAGAGTTCTCACAACCGATCAATATGGACAAGTTGAAGAAATATTGCCCTTGAGAGGCTCGCTAGGCCGAAAACCCGAAAGGGCGACCTAGGCAAAATTCAAAGCACAAAAAAATTTGAAATTATAAAAACTGAGCTCGCAAGGTTGAAAACCCGCAAAGGGCGGCCTTGGCAAAAGTTAGAGCGTAAAAGGAGAGTGAAAATACTCGAGTGAACCCAAGCCTGAACTACATAAGGCTTGATTCCCATTTTTTGGATACGTAGGCAACTTCATCCTGAAGTTCAGTCATAAACTTTTCCCCGATCAACTTTGTCCATTTAATCATCTCGGCCATCTTTGTCTATTCAGCATTCAAGAATTCGATTGTAATCTCTGGTGCAGTGCTATTCAAACTAGGGGCAACTTTCCGTTGTTGTGCAGTGCCGCGGTACTATTCAGACTAGGGGCAACTTTCCAGTTGCTGGGATCTGGGGTTGTGCATCTCAGTGACAAATCTCAAGCGTGTCCAATTCTGATTCATACCGAAAATAGTTTTGAAAAGTTTTAATAAAAGTTGACTTTGTTCAAAGTAATATTTTTACAACTAAGACCATTTCTGCACCAAAACGGGAAATTTTCAGTACCACAACCTTCAATTTCATTGATTTCAATACAGAGTTCTCCTGCTCTTGCATACAAATTGAAGTTGCTTTTTATTACATTCATAAGGAAAACTTGAAAGTACTAATAAAGCAATAAATCCGGGGCATAGATAAGTCAGGAGTTCCTGCGCCCCCTCCCAGAGCTGGTCGAAGCCGCTTAAGCCAATCCAAGCACTCATCAGACAAAGTGCAACTGAAAGTGGGAGTGGGGGCCTGTAACAACGCCCGCGGGGGACCTCGCTACAGCTCGGACTCGATTTTTGTTGCGGTTCTAAATCTCGAACCAAAGAGTCCAAATCCGGCAAATCGTTTTGAGAAAACAGATTTTTTTGAAAGAAGTGCCAAACATGGACTGCTTTGCGGATAATGAGTCGCCACCTAAATATTTTTAAAATGGGAAATTTAGGAAACCCGACTCGGTGCCAAAAGGCCACGTGTCCGTCATCACCAAAGTTGGCTCGGGAACTTGGGTACGATTAGGGAAGGTCACATCGTGAGCACCCCTCTCGCCGATCAAAGACCGCCTCTACTAACCATGATATCTGTTTTGAAAACATTGTATGCTCTTATTCCGTTTATTAGCCTAGGATTACTATGTGATGCTCATGACAAACAAGTATAAATGGGCGTCTGAATTGGAACAAAACATTTCATGTTTGTTTGTTTGAAAATGGTTTGCTACCCGCAGTAGGCTTAAAATGCGATTTTGCCACAATCTAGTGGGCTTAACAAACAATTGATGAATTGCTCCAATTCAGATAACTCAACCTCCACCCACAGGCATTCAAGGCAGTTATATCACATAAGCATTTAGCCTCATGGCAAGCATGCTATCATGGCAACACTCACACGCATGCAAGGATGCTAAAGCATAACCACTTACCGAGTACTCCAAGCCAAAAGCGAAGCTTATTAGAAATCATGCATGATCCTAAAATATACAGAATGCCTAATGCAACACATGCAAAAATGCAACTATAGCAGGCTCGGCTATTCTAAAGATGGCATATGAAATGCAACGGCTAACATGTATTCAACTTAGAATTGAAATACAAATGCAGTTTGTATGATGCGCCGAGCCCGATGCATGCAATACAGATGAATGATGCAAACATGCTGTCATACTGTATGCTAATTGAAATATGCCCTATATCTAACCATCCAAAGCGGGTAAATAAAAGGGAGAAAGAAATGGGGGTTGGAAGACATACATCACACTCACACACCCTTATTACATTTATGCCCTCATGAGGGTCCAAATAAAATAATAATCTGATCAGAATAAAAGAATATCTGATCGAAATAATCCAAATTCTAATTAATTAACAAATTAATTACAAGAGAATTAAAACTGGCGTGCAAGCCGGGGCGCCGCTTCGATAGATGATGTATCTTTGGTCGCTTGGCGTGAAATCCTTTGGAATGCCCCGATTAGCCTCTGTTGCAATATTTCTAAATGCGCTGGACTCAAAAAAAGTTGATGATCCTCGATTTTGTCAGATGAGAGCGGGGAAAAGGGCATAGCAATGTATTTTCACAAATATATGCATGCCTCGACCCTCGTACCACCAATCACGCATACCGATGCATGATGGCAGAGGAACCGGATTGCACAACTCAATATGGGGATGAATGCTACAACAAAACTTAACTCCATCATGGGTAATCCGGAGTGTCGATGACTGGGGAATTGAGACACACTCTGTCCAGTCTGAGAATGTATCTCGTTTCCCGTGCAATATGCATGATATGCATGAAATGCAACTAACATACAATCCTAGCATGCTCAATGCTATGAAAATGAGATGTCTCGAAATGCGTGCATGCGGGTACGCAAAACGAGGCGATGATGAGTGCAATCTAAGATACAACCTAGTATGCAATGCGAATGAAAATGAGATGAAAATAAGACGCCTCGAAAAGCGTGCATGCGGGCACGCAAACCGAGGCGATGGCATGAAATGCAAATCGGATAAAAACCGAATTGCCTTGAAATGCGCGCCCACAGGCACGCAAACCGAGGCAATGATGAAATGAGAAAATCGGATACAACCGAAGTGCCTCGAAATGCGTGCCCACAGGCGCGCAAATCGAGGCGACGATGAAAGAATGAAAATCGGATAAAACCGAAGTGCCTCAAAGCAGCGTGCCTGGTAGCGCGCAAATCGAGGCGATGATGAAATGGGAAAAACGGATAAAACAGAGTGCCTCGAAATGCGTGCACACGGGCACGCAAACCGAGGCGGAGGCATACGCAATGCAAACTGAATAAAACAGAATGTCTCGAAATCGTGCACGCACGCATAAGCAAAGCGAGGCATCTATAATGCCAAGCGGATAAAGCGAGTGCCTCGAAATCGTGCACGCAGACGCAAACCGAGGCGGCTAAATGGAGATCGAGATAAAATCGGCGTGCCTCGAAATGCATGCATACGGGCACGCAAACCGAGGCGATGATGTGCGATGCAAAATCGGATAAAACCGAAGTGCCTCGAAATGCGTGCACACGGACACGCAAACCGAGGCGATGATGAAATGAGATGAAATGGCATACGGAATGCAAATTGGGCTTACGCCAACATGAGAGGACCTCAGCCGCACTCACATAAGCTGCCGTCGGATAAAACGGAGGTGCCTCGAAGTGCGTGCACACGGGCACGCAAATCGAGGCAATGCATTAAGGCATGAAATGACATGGGAGATGATATGCAAGCATGGAAATGGAATTTCAGCACTCACGAATGATGTAAAACAGCCCCGAAATGATACGAAATGACAACCGAAGCATGAAATCATCCCGAATGTGTGAAATTAAGCCCCGAAATGGCCTATAGCCATGCCATACATGCAAAATATGATCATGGAAGCAAGAACAGTAGCAAGGCAGTCCCAAATATGGCATTTTTCAGTAACAAACATGGCCAAAAAGCAAGCATAGATAGATCAACAATAGCATGCAAAGTTAGTGGCCAAAAGAGGAGTATTGAGACAAGTGACATATGCGAACCCCAAATGGACAAAATTTCTTCTACAAAATTGGATATGAGCTAAAAATAGGCATAATTTTAGAAGATGACATCCTCAAAATCAGAATAAAATCATGCTAACAATTCCATGCAAAAATGGAGCTCAAAAGAGGCTATAACAAGAGTCATGCAAAGAAAGCACCAAATGACAAAATTTTCTTCATGAAATGTGTAAAGGGGGTCAAAATAAGACCAAAGTCAGTAGGGGTCGAAGTCCCAAAAACAAATAGAAATAGGTCAAAAGTTGCATACAAAAATGGGCACACTTGATGGAATTTGAAGGAAGTGGTGGATACAATGGCCAAATGAAGTTGAGCCCTTCTACAATGTTGTAGAGGGGCTCAAAATGAGCACAAAACCAGTAGGGGTCGGACCCCTAAAAACAAAAGGAAATAGGCCTAAACTAGCATGCAAGATAATGGCATAAAAGCTAGATATTGAAACAAGTATATCATAGAAGCCTCAAATGAAGTTGAGCCCTTCTACAAAGTTGTAGAGGGCTCAAAAAAACCTAAAAGCAGTAGGGGTCAGGGCCCCAATTCTCAACCAAATAGAGTATAGAAATGAATCAAGAAAAAGCCCTAAAAGTTGGTTTTGAAGACTTACCCTTGAAGACTTGTCTTTCTTTGATTCTTAGCTGATTTGTAGCTTCTCAACCTCTGAAATTCACTTCCTAGCTGCTGGAATGGTAGTAGGGAAGGTGAGGCTAGGTGTTGATGAAGAGAAGGCCTAGGGACTTGAAAGCTTTTTGAGGTTTTGAGCTATGAAAATGGAGGAGTTTGGAGAAGTATCCTTGAAGGCAAATTTTCCAACCTTGAAGAAGGAGAGGGAGGGCCCTTCAAATAGACAACAAATGGGGTGTAAAAGGGGAGGGAAAGCACCCAAGCTTTCCCTCCCAAAATATCCAGGATGAGGGAGACACTTTGAAAGCAATGGGACAATTTGGAGCAGTGAAAGCGTGAATCTGCGGCCGGGTAACTCTCTGCAAGGTGGCCGGCCACCACCTTCCTGGCCGGCCACCACCTTTGTGTGGCCACCACCCAAAAATGAAGTGTTGAATTAGTGGCCGACCACCATACATTAGGGTCCTCCCAAGTGTGTAGAATAAGGCCCCAAGGTTGAATTTGGCAACTCTGAGCACAAGTCACAACATAGAGCTTGAAGGAGGGCTCAAAATGAAATTCAAAATTATTGCCGACCACCAAATTTTAGGGTCCTCCAAGATGTGTAGAACAAGGTTCCAAGGTTGGAATTTGGCAACATTGAAGCGGGATTCACAACATTGCATTTGAAGAAGAGGGCCAAAATGAAAATCAAAATTGCTGGCCGACCATGCTTGTTTAGGGTCCTCCCATGTCCCCGATCACAGATATGTAACTTTGGTTGGAAGAAAATACCCCAAGGTGTTCAACATTGGCGGAAGTGAGAAAAACAGGCTCGGGAGGAGCGAAACGCTATCTGGGATAATTGCTGGCCTCCCACCCCGTGATCTTCACGGTGTTGAAACAGAGGTACCGCCAAATTTGAACAAAAACTAATGAGAAATGAATGTTGGGGCCAAAACCGAGCAATTCGGGATCGAAAATGGGTCTGGGTCGGAGGTGGTATTCAGCCGAAGTGGGTATCTGCGACCCAGTGTCCTCTGGAATGACAAAAGCAGAGGTACCGCCAAAAACCGGAGAAGATGGATGCTGAAATGAATGCTTGGGACCAAAAGCTCAATTTGGGGTCAAAACCGCTATGAGCACCGAAAGTGGCATCTGACCCAAGTGGGCATCGGGGCCCAGTGTTCCTCGAAACATTAAAAGAGGTCTCCGCCAAAAACCGGAGAAAGGCGATGCAAAATGAATGCGGGACCAAAACGCTCGGTTTGGGGTCCCGAAATGGGTCGCCGCACCTAAGTGGTGTTAATTGCGAAGTGGGCATCAGGGCCCCAGTGTCCCTCGGAACACTAAAACAGAGGCACATGCCAAAAAGGAGAACTTCGGAGATGGTTGGGCGGTCGAGCCGAGGCACGCGCCCGACGGCTCAAAACCGGAACCGGGCTCGAAATGGGCAAAAGCAGCGTCTGACCACGAAAAAGTAGCTCACGGCCACCGGAGATAGTCTCTGGAACCACTCCCTTCCTCGGAAAGAAAAGCAGAGAGGACCGAGCCCCGTTCGCAAAACCGAGACAAGGTAGAGAAGATGGTTGAGTCGGGAGGCGGGCACGCGTGACTCTGGGACTTGAACAAGCCTGATGTCTGCAATATCACCGGCGCTCAAGCGGTGACGTCGAGTCTTAAGGTCGGTCAAAAATGGGGTGTCTCTGATTTGCCCTCTTTGTGAGAACTTCGGAAGTCAAGTGGCGAGTGAATGTCAAAGCCAGACGACCCATTTTTGACAAGGAAGACTTAGACAAACAATACTGAGATAAACAGAGATATGTGCATGAGCGAGGGCAAAGTGCAAAAGTGATAGGCGCGAGCGATGATCATGCAAATGCAAAAATTGTAATGAAGCAGTCTTGACAGATAGATGCAGCAGTTTTAAGCAAGAATGCAAAGCAAACAACTACATCTCATGCGATTAGGAATGCGGAGAATTATTCAATTCTCGTCGCGTCTCACCGGAGAAGATACGATACTGGCGATTAAATGCAGTGCTTGACCAAATTTCAAATGAACCGTACATACAATATCGTGCCTGCAAAAGAGAGAATTTCAACAAGAACAATATGCTAACAACATATATTCAATGCGATTCCTGTAATTCGAAAAGTTTGACACGCGATGTCGGCAAGTGAATGCAAATCTAACCACATTTCATGCAGAAAGGATTGCAGAAAGGATGTAAGAAAATTATTGCAATTCACTGTGAATACAGTGTGCATTTGTGATAGATACAAAGCGAAGCGAGTGTGATGGATACACTATATGAAGCAAAGCGTGATGGATACACAAGATGAGCATAGTGTGATAGATGCACAAAGAGAAAGTGTGTGATTGATACACAAAGCAAGCGTGTGATTGATACACAAAGCGAAAGTGTGTGATTGATACACAAAGTGAGCATGTGATAGATACGTAAAGTAGGCATAGTGTGATAGATGCACAGCAAGTGTGTGATAGATACACTATATGAACAAAGTGTGATTGATACACTAAATGAATGAAGTGAGCAAAGTGTGATGGATACACAAAAGGCAAGCACAAAGTGTGATAGATGCACTTAGCGAACAAGCGTGATGGATATACTAAAAGCAAACACAAAGTGTGATAGATGCACTTAGTGAGCAGTATGATTGATACACTAAGCGTAACACAAAGTGTGATAGATGCACTTAGTGAACAAGTATGATAGATATACTTAGTACGAACACAAAGTGTGATAGATGCACTATGTGAACAGTGTGATTGATACACTAAAAGTGAACACAAAGCGTGATAGGTGCACTTAGTGAGCAGTATGATAGATATCTTGAGGGTGAACATGAAGTGTGATAGATGCACTTAGTGAACAGAGTATGATGGATATACTAAATGTGAACACGAAGTGTGATAGATGCACTTAGTGAGCAGAGTATGATGGATATACTGAATGTGAACACGAAGTGTGATAGATGCACTTAGTGAACAAGTATGATGGATATCTTGAATGTGAACACGAAGTGGGATAGATGCACTTAGTGAACAAGTATGATTGATATACTAAATGTGAACACGAAGTGGGATAGATGCACTTAGTGAACAAGTATGATGGATATACTAAATGTGAACACGAAGTGGGATAGATGCACTTAGTGAGCAGAGTATGATTGATATACTAAATGTGAACACAAAGTGGGATAGATGCACTTAGTGAACAGGAGTATGATTGATATACTAAATGTGAACACGAAGTGGGATAGATGCACTTAGTGAACAAGTATGATGGATATACTAAATGTGAACACGAAGTGGGATAGATGCACTTAGTGAACAAGTATGATTGATATACTAAATGTGAACACGAAGTGGGATAGATGCACTTAGTGAACAAGTATGATGGATATACTAAATGTGAACACGAAGTGGGATAGATGCACTTAGTGAACAAGTATGATGGATATACTGAGGGTGAACACGAAGTGGGATAGATGCACTTAGTGAACAGGAGTATGATTGATATACTAAATGTGATAAAGTGTGACGAGAGTGTGATTGATACACTAAATAAATGAGGTGTGATTGATACACTAAGTGAAATGAGAAAGAAACTTGATAGGTACAATGCAATACAATGCATGATGCTTACGGAAAGCAATAAATGGACAAAGTGGCGCTTTTAGAAAGCACCTCACGAGGTGAATGGCGGTGAACCGCTCTACTCTGACGGGGATCTCCCCTCGTGCTCTTCGAACACTTACCTTCAACTCACAGTACAAAGGCTCTGGAATGCTAACAAGTAACAATATCTGCATGTGGGAGCCACGGCTGCCGCTTGTCTTCCTGATCATACTCACAACTTTCCCTATTCTCCAACGGGGTGACAGACTAGGTTGGTTCAGTATCCAGGATTGAGGTGCATACACGCTGTCTCAATCTATGGGGCTGCCATACAGATTTCAAGCCGAGGGCGCGCCTCTGGGTATTTAAACCAGACTCTAGTCTCGGAAATCCCGAACCTTTGCGTTCTAGGCCACGGCCATTCGAACTCTAGTTTCCACCGTCGCAGTTGGTCTCCTAGGAACTCATCGCAAACACGGCCAAGATGCCTCTGGCAGGGAATGGTACTCAGGGAGAGCACTCTTGATCGCCATTCTGGCTTGAAGTAGACTTGATTTTGAGCTTGAGGTAGAGGCACACTCATACTTCGGAACATTGGCAAGACCTGACAAGGTGCATATGGAATGCGATCTCGGAGCTTACTGAAGCTGGAACAAACTCAGATGCCCAATATTTTCCTCTTTTGCTTTTGCTTTGCAGTTCGAAACTCATAGCTTCAGATGGGTCCTTGTTCTACTGTTTTCACATGACCTGGGTTGAACCCTGCGGTTTTATGAAAGAACAAATACTGTTTTGAACAATGTGGAGAACGGCACGGCACTCGGAGCACACAATGATTTTGTTTTTGAAATTGAAAGATAAGTTTTTGACTAGGTATTGAGCCTACGACTGGACACAGCAAAACGACTCAACACAGAAATAAAAGGCACACAACCTAAACACATCGAGTAACACTCGAAACGACTCAAAACAAGAAACGAGCTAAAACAAAAAGACACAACACTCAGACATGCACAGGAAGCCTGTTTCACTGGGTAGTGTTTCCCACCCTTTCTCATTTGTGGTTCTCACATCACTTGGCCCTCAAGCTCGGTTTTTCTCACAAAACCCTTATCTTACTTTTCTCTCATCGCACATCTCTCTATTCTTTAATCTCTCATTTTTCAATCCCTCCCCTGGGTGGTTGATGGATAAACAGCAAGTTGTGGGCTCGTGCCTCTAGCATTCTGCTAGATTTTCTTCTTCTGCATGCAGCTAATGAACCCCTCCCACAGAGGGGTTGCGCTACAACTAGGTGTGTAGCAAATCTGTAGCTAGCATCAGTCGATGATGCCCTGCTGGGGAGTTTGGACGTGATCAGATCTGTCCAGATGAGGGACTGGAATATCCTGATCCATTCCAGTTCGTGCTTTGCACTTGGCTTGATACCTTGTTGCTCGAAGGATGAGGGAGCTTTTGGCCCTTTGTTGTGCCCTTTCCTGGCGGGTAGAGTGCCCTTTCTGGCAAGTATGTTGACAAAGGGGAAAAGACAGAACACCTGACTCAACTGTGCCCCTAGTTCATCATTTTGACCATTTTTTTATTTTTGCTTTCTAAAAAAAATTTGGCCAAAATGGGAGTTAGATTAACATGCTTGTTCGATTTTTGATTTGAAATCATGCAAGTCAGGCTATGAGTACTGAAAATTTTCCTTTTTTGGGTCCAAGAAATGGTTCAGTTTTTTGGAAAAGATGGAACAATTTTCGAGAAAATTAGTCAACCTCAGTAAAAATTCTCAAAAACTATTTTTGCAAACGGCCAATGCTCAACAAGCGCGGAACCTACTCTCGAGATGCACAACCTCGAATCTGGAGGAAAACTGCCCCTTGCTTGAGGAGGGTTGCATGGCAACGGAAAGTTGCCCCTTGTTTGAACGGCACCGCGGCGCATGAATGGCAACGGAAAGTTGCCCCTTGTTTGGATAGCACCGCGGCGCGTTTGAATGGCAACGGAAAGTTGCCCCTTGTTTGAATGGCACCGCAGTACATTGTAGTCAGTCCTCAGAGCGATGAACACAACCAGACTCTCAGATACAGAGGAGGCAAAGATGGTCAGAACCATCGCATGGACACAATCAAATTGAAGTGTTTTACGGCTGGACTTCAGAATGAAGTTGCCTACGTATCCCAAAGATGGGAATCAAGCCTTACGTAGTTCGGGGTTAAGGTACACTCGGGTATTTAACCTCTCCTTTTTATGCTCTAACTTTTGCCAAGGCGCCTGTTGCAGGTTTTCAACCTTGCGAGCTTTGTTCTTCTTTCTTTTCTTTTTCTTTTTTTTTTATTCTTTTCATCTTTCTTTTTTTTGCATTTTTCTTTTCTTTTCTTTTGCATTTTTTGTATCTTTGCATTTTTTCATCTTTTTTCCTTTTTCATTCTTTTCTTTGCTCTAACTTTTGCCTGGGTCGCCCTTCCGGGTTTTCGGCCCAGCGAGCCTCTCAAAGGGTAAAAGTGTAACAAGTCCATGCCAAATGGTTTTGAGATTGAAGCCCTTTGTATCCCGAAGAGTGGCTGTTGTATTGATTTACAGAAGGATCCACCTTTGGCTCTTCGAGCACATCGGATATTTTTTGCCCCTAGTTCGAGAGGTGCTTCTGATCTAGCTTTGCAAGCTTCTTTTGACGAGGTCTGATCTTCTTGATCTGACTTTGGTGCCTCTTGTTCGAGGGCTGCTTCAAATCTGGCCACACAGGCCTCACATCGTAGTTGACCGTTGAACCTTCTGAATTCAAGTTCAAGGTTTGGAAGCAAAGGGGTTGAGTCTCGAGGCCGAGAGCGATCCTAAGCTGCACAATCTCAAGAGCGATTCCACACATGTCTTCGCAGGACTGCGCAAAACATTTTGTTTTTTGAAAATTTTTAAGAAAGCGACAAATCGCTCGCGCTGAAGATAGTGTGAAACCAGTCTGGATCAAGCCAGGGTCCTTCTCAGTACTCATGCTAACAAGCATGATTTCATTCACTAAGGGCTTAGCATGCATCTCTTTCTCTCATTTTGATCAAATTTTTGCAAATCCCGAGGAATTCCTCCCTCTTTGTTTTCACCGTAGTGTTCAAAAAGTTTTTGGAAAACTTAGGTCGATACAATGAATTCAAGGCACAGAAAAGACACAGTTTCTAGTCAAATACTGCCATCTCATTTGGAATTTCTAGTACAACTGGCACACGGCAGAAGCAAACACAAAAGCATGAAAAAAACACTGCTGTTCATTCAAATCTGTTGGCGTTACTGGCTCCAAGGCAGAAACAGACTCAAAACAAAACGAAAAGACAAACACAAAACAAAATGGTGATGCCTGAGGTAACACCCTCCCCGGAATCACCCGACTCCTATACAACAGGACTGACTCGATACAACAAGACAGACCCAAAACAAAAAGACTGACTTAAAACAAAAAGACAGACTCAAAACAAAACAAAAGACTGACCCAATACCCAAGTCAGAAAGCACAAAAACTGGTATTTGCACATTGCTCAGAACAGTGTGTGCCATTCCCACGGTTGGAGTAATCTGAGCGCCATCCGCAGGTGGTTCATCCCTCGATCACCTAACATTATCTCCCACAAGTTCACTGATCAGGTCTTAGATAGACTTTGCGGGACTGGCGCAAAGAATGACCCCTTTGTCAAACAGATCTTGTACATCATGGTATGACGAAAACAACTCGCTATCGGTGTCATGATGGCCGGTTTCTTGGTCATGCTTTGCGAGGATAGGATCGGGTAGGGGCCGTTGTTCCAATGGTTTCAAATGTCCTTCCGTGAGTAAGACCTCTAGAGCCTTTGTGAGGCATATGAAGTGGAGTGAAAACCCTCTTGACTCGGGGTGGATATTTGGCCATCTGTGAGTTACTCCGACGACCTTGGTGAATGGGGTAGCCTTTTTGATGTGGTGGTGGTAACCATGCCCACTTGAAGATCTTGCGCATCACCGCTTGTGCCTGTGTTGTTGTTGCGGTTGAAGGTTCTCCGGGGCTGATCCCGGTCTTGGTCAAACAGACCTTGCTTCATTACATCCTCGATCTGCATTCCCATATCATGTAGATCTGCGAAGGTCGGGAAGGGGACTACGATCATCTTCTTCATTAACCCCGGTTAGAGATTGCGCACAATCATCCGGATTTGATCTCTATCTGTAGGCCTCACGGTCATCATTGATGCCTTTGCCCTCCACCGAGTTACGAAGTCAGAGAAAGACTCCTTGGGTTCCTGCCTCGTTGTCTCGAGATCACGAGTTGTGACCTCGATTTGCGTATTGTACGAATATTGTGCAAGGAAGGCCTCAGCCATCTCATCCCAGTTTGTTTTCACATCATCTTCCAGCTTTGCATACCAAGTGGATGCCACACCCGATAAAGCTCGACCGAACAAGGAAAGCTTTTGCGGTCGGGTTAGGCCCATTGGTCTTAGAATGTCCGAGAATAGCGGAGGTGGACCATGGGGTCCCGGATCCATCAAAGCGATCGATCTGGGGCATCTTAAATCTGTCCGCAATGTCACGGCCACATCAAGATAGCCGTCTTCAATATCTGGGATGGCCTTCACCTGTGATTTCTTAAAAGCTTCTCCGGCTTGCTCAATTTGAGCGGTATGATCTACCTCAAACTCGAAGGAGAGTCGGGTGATTGACAGTGTGTGGGTCTTGGACAAGTTAAGGGAAGCGGGGCGAGTCGGCCAGTTGGAAGACCCGTGTCCTCTTGAACATTCGGACATTTGGCGTCTCCCAGTCTTTGGAGCTCCTGGGGAGGAACTTGTTGTGGCCTTGAGCAGCCGCTTTCTTTGTTGCGACTGGTGATGAGCTCGACTCTTGAGCCATGATTGACTTCTTTGCTTGGAAAATTCGC
This sequence comes from Camellia lanceoleosa, assembly GCA_025200525.1. Taxonomy (NCBI): domain Eukaryota; kingdom Viridiplantae; phylum Streptophyta; class Magnoliopsida; order Ericales; family Theaceae; genus Camellia; species Camellia lanceoleosa. The sequence goes on along the minus strand of CM045759.1, from coordinate 173,953,903 downwards.
TTGGCGGACGGCGTCTTCTTTGCATGAGCTTCATAGTTTCTGCATTTGACGATCGTTGCCTCCACCACGACGTGTTCTGGCGATCCATCGGTACCGACCGTATCTATCCTGCAGAGAAATTGAGACCTCATTTTGTTCCTTTGGTAGGGTGGATAAGGATCATCGATCTAGCTAATTTGAGCTGGTGACTTGTGCCTGACTGGCCCTTTTCACCCTGCCTCTGGTAAAGGAACACTGATTGCCCTTGAACTGAATCTCTGACCCGACAAAGTCTATCAACACAAATTTGGTGTACTCGGGGAATATCGAAGCCTTCTGAAGCTATGGTTCCCAAGACTACCTAGCAAAAGAGAAAACAGACAGCATCTCAGCCTGATTTCACCTGAACAGATGCGAGCATAGTTGAATGAGTGTGCCCTCTACTGAATTCTGCCCCAAAATTCGCACTGTGGTGATACCCTCGTGGTAAACCGATTCCACCAAATCTTGATGCCCGCAGTTCGATACCCAAAATCTTGAATTGGTGCCATGAACTGATGCTCAAACTTGTTGACTGATACATGCATTCCCTGTAGAGACGCACTCTAACAAGCACATAACAGATAAGTGAGAGCCAAAACACCCCTATGTTGGGGTAGGGTTTCCCTGTCCTATTTCGTCAGGAACTAGGGGTTCACTACGCACGCAATGACTTCAAACAACCTATAAATGGGTAAGCAACTGTCCTAGTTTGGAATGGTCACTATGGATCCGAATATGCACTAGGTCGAATGGTCAAGGGTGCCCGCAAGAAACCGGGGTTTGTGTTCCCATGTCTTTGTCAGAGCCGATCAAATTTTATGGACATGACTTGACAAGACAAGCCTCCAAATCGTTCGGGAATGGCATATGGCAAACACACGGTCCTAGGCGCACCAATGCAAATGCAATGCAAAGAAACACACAAGTGTAGTCAAAACCAGACATCACGAGTTCGAGTCAAGTTCTCTAAATCCCAATGAGTCGCCAGAACTGTAATAACGCCATGAGGGACCTCGCTTCTGACTCGGACTCGATTTTTGTTGCGGTTCTAAATCTCGAACCAAAGAGTCCAAATCCGCAAATCCGTCGTTTTGAGAAAAGCAGATTTTTTGAAAGAAGTGCCAAACATGGATTGCTTTGCGGATAATGAGTCGCCACCTAAATATTTTTAAAATGGGAAATTTAGGAAACCCGACTCGGTGCCAAAAGGCCACGTGTCCGTCATCACCAAAGTTGGCTCGGGAACTTGGGTACGATTAGGGAAGGTCACATCGTGAGCACCCCTCTCGCCAGCCAAAGACCGCCTCTACTAACCATGATATCTGCTTTTGAAAACATTGTATGCTCTTATTCCGTTTATTAGCCTAGGATTACTATGTGATGCTCATGACAAACAAGTATAGACTGGGCCGTCTGAATTGGAACAAAACATTTCATGTTTGTTTGTTTGAAAATGGTTTGCTACCCGCAGGTAGACTTAAAATGCAGATTTTGCCACAATCTAGTGGGCTTAACAAACAATTGATGAATTGCTCCAATTCAGATAACTCAACCTCCACCCACAGGCATTCAAGGCAGTTATATCACATAAGCATTTAGCCTCATGGCAAGCATGCTATCATGGCAACACTCACACGCAAGGATGCTAAAGCATAACCACTTACCGAGTAGTCCAAGCCAAAAAGAAGCTTATTAGAAATCATGCATGATCCTAAAATATACAGAATGCCTAATGCAACACATGCAAAAATGCAACTATAGCAGGCTCGGCTATTCTAAAGATGGCATATGAAATGCAACGGCTAACATGTATTCAACTTAGAATTGAAATACAAATGCAGTTTGTATGATGCGCCGAGCCCGATGCATGCAATACAGATGAATGATGCAAACATGCTGTCATACTGTATGCTAATTGAAATATGCCCTATATCTAACCATCCAAAGCGGGTAAATAAAAGGGAGAAAGAAATGGGGGTTGGAAGACATACATCACACTCACACACCCTTATTACATTTATGCCCTCGCGCAGAGGGTCCAAATAAAATAATAATACAGTCCGAATAAAAGAATATACAGTCCGAAATAATACAAATTCTAATTAATTAACAAATTAATTACAAAAGAATTAAAACTGGCGTGCAAGCCAGGGACTGCCTCGCTTCTGATAGATGATGTATGCTGGGCTGCTTGGCGTGGAAATCCACTGGAATGCCCTGATTAGCCTCTGTTTGCAATATTTCTCGAAATGCGCGCTGGACTCCGAAAAAGTTGATGATCCTCGATTTTGCTGTAACAGAGAGCAGGAAAAGGGCATAGCAATGTATTTTCACAAATATATGCATGCCTCGACCCTCGTACCACCAATCACGCATACCGATGCATGATGGCAGAGGAACCGGATTGCACAACTCAATATGGGGATGAATGCTACAACAAAACTTAACTCCATCATGGGTAATCCGGAGTGTCGATGACTGGGGAATTGAGACACACTCTGTCGCTCGGAGTACAGAATGTATCTCGTTTCCCGTGCAATATGCATGATATGCATGAAATGCAACTAACATACAATCCTAGCATGCTCAATGCTATGAAAATGAGATGTCTCGAAATGCGTGCATGCGGGTACGCAAAACGAGGCGATGATGAGTGCAATCTAAGATACAACCTAGTATGCAATGCGAATGAAAATGAGATGAAAATAAGACGCCTCGAAAAGCGTGCATGCGGGCACGCAAACCGAGGCGATGGCATGAAATGCAAATCGGATAAAAAACCGAATTGCCTTGAAATGCGCGCCCACAGGCACGCAAACTGAGGCAATGATGAAATGAGAAAATCGGATACAACCGAAGTGCCTCGAAATGCGTGCCCACAGGCGCGCAAATCGAGGCGATGATGAAAGAATGAAAATCGGATAAAATCGAAGTGCCTCGAAACGCGTGCCCACAGGCGCGCAAATCGAGGCGATGATGAAATGGGAAAAACGGATAAAACAGAGTGCCTCGAAATGCGTGCACACGGGCACGCAAACCGAGGCGGAGGCATACGCAATGCAAACTGAATAAAACAGAATGTCTCGAAATGCGTGCACACGGGCACGCAAACCGAGGCGGAGGCATACGCAATGCCAAGCGGATAAAACAGAGTGCCTCGAAATGCGTGCACACGGGCACGCAAACCGAGGCGAAGCTAAAATGGAGATCAGATAAAACTGAAGTGCCTCGAAATGCGTGCATACGGGCACGCAAACCGAGGCGATGATGTGCGATGCAAAATCGGATAAAACCGAAGTGCCTCGAAATGCGTGCACGGACGCATAACCGGCGATGATGAAATGAGATGAAATGGCATACGGAATGCAAATTGGGCTTACGCCAACATGAGAGGACCTCAGCCGCACTCACATAAGCTGCCGTCGGATAAAACGGAGGTGCCTCGAAGTGCGTGCACACGGGCACGCAAATCGAGGCAATGCATTAAGGCATGAAATGACATGGGAGATGATATGCAAGCATGGCAATGGAATTTCAGCACTCACAAATGATGTAAAACAGCCCCGAAATGATACGAAATGACAACCGAAGCATGAAATCATCCCGAATGTGTGAAATTAAGCCCCGAAATGGCCTATAGCCATGCCATACATGCAAAATATGATCATGGCAGCAAGAACAGTATCAAGGCAGTCCCAAATATGGCATTTTTCAGTAACAAACATGGCCAAAAAGCAAGCATAGATAGATCAACAATAGCATGCAAAGTTAGTGGCCAAAAGAGGAGTATTGAGACAAGTGACATATGCGAACCCCAAATGGACAAAATTTCTTCTACAAAATTGGAGATGAGCTAAAAATAGGCATAATTTCAGAAGATGACATCCTCAAAATCAGAATAAAATCATGCTAACAATTCCATGCAAAAATGGAGCTCAAAAGAGGCTATAACAAGAGTCATGCAAAGCAAGCACCAAATGACAAAATTTTCTTCATGAAATGTGTAAAGGGGGTCAAAATAAGACCAAAGTCAGTAGGGGTCGAAGTCCCAAAAACAAATAGAAATAGGTCAAAAGTTGCATACAAAAATGGGCACACTTGATGGAATTTGAAGGAAGTGGTGGATACAATGGCCAAATGAAGTTGAGCCCTTCTACAATGTTGTAGAGGGGCTCAAAATGAGCACAAAACCAGTAGGGGTCGGACCCCTAAAAACAAAAGGAAATAGGCCTAAACTAGCATGCAAGATAATGGCATAAAAGCTAGATATTGAAACAAGTATATCATAGAAGCCTCAAATGAAGTTGAGCCCTTCTACAAAGTTGTAGAGGGGCTCAAAAAAAGCACAAAAGCAGTAGGGGTCGGAGCCCCAATTCTCAACCAAATAGAGTATAGAAATGAATCAAGAAAAAGCCCTAAAAGTTGGTTTTGAAGACTTACCCTTGAAGACTTGTCTTTCTTTGATTCTTGGCTCTGATTTGTAGCTTCTCAACCTCTGAAATTCACTTCCTAGCTGCTGGAATGGTAGTAGGGAAGGTGAGGCTAGGTGTTGATGAAGAGAAGGCATAGGGACTTGAAAGCTTTTTGAGGTTTTGAGCTATGAAAATGGAGGAGTTTGGAGAAGTATCCTTGAAGGCAAATTTTCCAACCTTGAAGAAGGAGAGGGAGGGCCCTTCAAATAGACAACAAATGGGGTGTAAAAGGGGAAAGCACCCAAGCTTTCCTCCCAAAATATCCCGGATGAGGAGACACTTTGAAAAGTGGACAATTTGGAGCAGTGAAGCAGGAATCTGGCCGGCCAGGTAACTCTCTGCAAGGTGGCCGGCCAGCCACCTTTCCTGGCCGGCCAGCCACCCTCAAAAAATGAAGTGTTGAATTAGTGGCCGACCACCATACATTAGGGTCCTCCCAAGTGTGTAGAATAAGGCCCCAAGGTTGGAATTTGGCAACTCTGAAGCACAAGTCACAACATAGAGCTTGAAGGAGGGGCTCAAAAATGAAATTCAAAATTGCTGGCCGACCACCAACTTTTAGGGTCCTCCAAGATGTGTAGAACAAGGTTCCAAGGTTGGAATTTGGCAACATTGAAGCAGGATTCACAACATTGCATTTGAAGAAGAGGGCCAAAAATGAAAATCAAAATTGCTGGCCGACCATGCTTGTTTAGGGTCCTCCCATGTCCCCTGATCACAGATATGTAACTTTCGTTGGAAGAAAATACCCCCAAGGTGTTCAACATTAGCCCGGAAGTGAGAAAAACGGGCTCCGGAGGAGCGAAACTGGCTATCTGGGATAATTGCTGGCCTCCCACCCCCCAGTGATCTTCCTGGTGTTGAAACAGAGGTACCTGCCAAATTTGAACAAAAACTAATGAGAAATGAATGTTCGGGGCCAAAACCGAGCAATTCGGGATCCCGAAAATGGGCTGCGGGTGCCGGAGGTGGTATTCAGCAGCGAAGTGGGTATCTGCGACCCCAGTGTCCTCTGGAATGACAAAACAGAGGTACCTGCCAAAAACCGGAGAAGATGGATGCGAAATGAATGCTTGGGACCAAAACCGCTCAATTTGGGGTCCCGAAAACCGGCTATGAGCACCGAAAGTGGCATACGGCCACGAAGTGGGCATCGGGGGCCCCAGTGTTCCTCGAAACATTAAAACAGAGGTCTCCGCCAAAAACCGGAGAAGGCTGATGCAAAATGAATGCTCGGGACCAAAACCGCTCGGTTTGGGGTCCCGAAAATGGGTCGCCGGGCACCGGAAGTGGTGTTCGGCTGCGAAGTGGGCATCAGGGGCCCCAGTGTCCCTCGGAACACTAAAACAGAGGCACATGCCAAAAACCGGAGAACTCGGAGATGGTTGGGCGGTCCCGAGCCGAGGCACGCGGCCTGACGGCTCCGAAAACCGGGAACCGGGCTCCGAAATGGGCAAAACAGCGTACGGCCACGAAAAGTAGCTCACGGCCACCGGGAGATAGTCTACGGAACCACTCCCTTCCCTCAGGAAAGAAAACAGAGAGGACCGAGCCTGGTTCGCAAACCGAGACAAGGTAGAGAAGATGGTTCGGAAGTCCGGAGGCAGGGCACGCGGCCGTGACTCTGGGACTTCTGAACAAGCACAGTATGCAATATCACCGAGCGCTCAACTGGTGACGTCTGAGTCTTAAGGTCGGTCAAAAATGGGGTGTCTACAGGGCCAGGAGCTCCCTAGTCCTCCATGCTGTTGTATACCGGGTAAGCTGTGCGCCTCGGATCGGGAATGCAGCTGGATATTCTATCCCTTCTGGTGAACAAGTCTGGTCACGACCAAACTGACGCCGGATCCGAAACGGAAAATAGAAGACACAGTGAGTCAAGCCAATCAGCTGAATCCTAGGTTGGCGGGTCATGTTGTAGCTCATTGCCTGTAGATTAAGCCAAGGACATCGCCAAGCAATGCGATCCGCGAACAAGCTACACATCCAGTCAAACCACCAACCCTCATCAAGGGCGTCGACTAGGCATTGTCTGAATAAGTAACCGCGGGCTGAGTATGTTGGGCAAGAGTCCACAACCTGCAACTTGTCCATCAACCACACCTGGGAAGGGATGAAAAATGAGAGAATAAAGAATAGAGAGGTGTACGATGAGAGAAAAAGTGAGGAAAGGGTTTCGTGGGAAAAAAACGAGCTTGAGAGCCGAGTGATGTAAGCAATACATATGTGAGATCAGGTGGGAAACATTACCTGCAGCAGTAGTGGACTACCCGCAAAATTGGTCATCTCTCGACGATAAAAGGCGTCTAAGCCCATCAACATCTCAGCCAAAGTCATGGCGATACAGCTCTTGCCCTCCTTCAAGCCTTGGGCAACCTCGATCAACCGGACACTGGATCCTCCGGGGCCTGAGGCAAACAGAAAATAAGACAGCATGCTTAGACAAAGGGCGTGCCGCCGGAAGCCTTGCCAATGATGGTCACCACGGTCACCGGCCCCAGAGAAACGACAGATCAAACTCGGAACATCCAGCATTCCATCACAAATCAAAGAACGAGCATCGGGTATTGAGAGCCCACATATTTGTCCTAAGGCTTGGGCATAGCCAAAACGAAGTTGGGGCAGGATCTCTTCATTGCGCTCGGACTCCATTAAAGCTTGAAAATCTTCAAAGATGGGACACACCTCTTGCCCGCTAAAGCTAAAGACGTGTGTCACCGGATTCCAAAACCTCGCCGTGGCATGGAGAAACGGAAGGTGCAGCAGAGTACGACTCAGAGTGAATAGTGCGTTTATGCCGAAGCCCCGGAAATTTAGCTTTTCCGAGCCATCCAAGTTGTTAATCCAAGTTGTAAGATTTTGGGCAAGAAGTGCTTCCATTTGGAGCAAATCAGTATTGAATTGAGAAAAACCACGAAGCTGAGACCCTTTTGTAGAAGATAAGGTTGAGTGGAGGACAGATGTCAGCATTCTGTTGATTCTGACAATTCATGGCCGGCCGGCCAAATATAGTGCTGACCGGTCACCACTTTTGGCCGATTGATCAAAGTTGCTGGCCGATGGCCATTTATCACGGCCGATGGCCCTTATCTCTGGCTGGTGGTCTTCCTCCTTGTTCTCTGAGCTATTTATGCGGAGGATTAGGGAATTCCACCACCTCCAATGCCCTCCGATGATCGATTCTTGCAGAGTCACACCTATTTGCGTATCGAGTTGTTGTACATTTGCTTATTGAGTTGTATTTCACTCTCTTTAAGTCTTTGATTTGCTTATCGAGTTGTACTCACGCTTGGTTGGTTATGTCGAGTCTCTCTATTTTGCTTATCGAGTTGTAAATTGGTTCACTACCTAGTTATTACGACGTGAATGCTCTATTTTCAGAACGAATTTCATTCACATTGTTATGGGATGTCACGCGATGCAATGCATAGAACGTACAAATGCAACACCTTCTGAACAAAATAGCGGTTTCATTTCCATCATGTATTTTGCGAAAATACGCACTTTTTTTAAATAAAACCTGCCTGAGGCAGTGCAATGTGCTTAAACTACCAGTAAAAAGGAGCAAGGCAGCAAAGTATCAGGATTGATGCCGATAACCCCTCCCTTGTTGTCAATACATCTCTCGTGTCCTTGTTTGGATCAATTGTATGGTTCGGCACCTTCATTTCTCGAGGCAGTGCAAGGAAGTACATCTTCGAAACATTCATAGACCTCCGAGTTGACCTCAAGTTGTGTTTTCTATGAATGATGCTCCGTACGTACGAAAAATATCCCTTCCCGTATCCGTTATGTATCTTGTGAACTTCACGAATCCTTTCAATCATATTGTGTTGCAGTACTTTGCATTTTAGCATCATGAATAGCTCGTCTTTGTTCAATTTCAAGTTTCTATACACATTGCGTGCATATGTGCATTGCTTTACTTACATGTGTTCAATTTCAAGTTTCTATACACATTGCGTGCATACGTGCATTACTTTACTTACATGTGTTCAATTTCAAGTTTCTATACACATTGCGTGCATGCGTGCATTGCTTTACTTACATGTGTTCAATTTCAAGTTTCTATACACATTGCGTGCATGCGTGCATTGCTTTACTTACATGTGTTCAATTTCAAGTTTTTATACACATTGCGTGCATACGTGCATTGCTTTACTTACATGTGTCCAAATTCCTTTTATACATATTGCATGCGTTGTCGCGTTATGCTTTACTTACATGTGTTCAGTGTCCTTTTATACACATTGTACACGTTATTGCGTATACTTTACTTACATGTGTCTACATCCTCACACATTGCGCACGTTGCCCCGTGTTCTTTACTCACATGTGTTTGCGCTTTCACAACATTGTTATGCATCCCGCTTGTTTTGCGTTGTCTCGCACTTTCAATTGCATAGATGTGCATGTTACTAACAATATTGTACCTATTAAGTTGTTTTCTTTTGCAGGCACGATATTGTATGTACGGTTCCTTTGAGGCTGGCGCAACCAGACGAGCCGCACGGGTATTGTACTCTCCGCGTGAAACGTAGAGAGAATTGCATAATTCTCTTGTATCCCATTTCCATTGTAGTGTAGTTGGATTTGTGTATGCTAGCTTAAAACTGTCGCATGTTATGCTTCATTACAGCTTTCTTTGCATGATCATAAGTTATGCCCGGCTTTGTGTATTGTCTTGCATTTTGCCCCTGCCTTCGGGCGCATATCTTGTCTGTCTTGCATACCTTGTCTAAGTCTTCGGCCTTGTCAAAAATGGGTCATCTCTGGGCTTTGACAATCACTCCCGTCATTGTTATGACTTTCGAGTTCTGTCAAAGAGGGGCAACTGTAGACACCCCATTTTTGACCGTCCTCAAGACTTGGACATCACCACTCGAACACTCGATGATTACTCATGTTCGTGTTTCGTTTTGAGTTCCCGGAGGTCTCGGCCACGCGCCTTGCCTCAGGACCTCTCAACTCGACTGTTCTGTGTTCGATTTTGCATCAAACACTTGTGTTTTTGTTTCTGAGGGCATAGAGTAGCTTGTTAGCTACCCCTGACACCCACCGGCCGTAGCTTGAGGCTACCGGCCATGTTTTGAGGCTACCAGCCATGGTTTCTTGATACCAATGGCCGGTTGGCACTCTATATATGGTTGACCGGCACTTTATTTGGCCGGTGACCTCTTTTGTCGATTTGCCCTTTTGCACCCTTGGGCATGGTGCATGTACAGTACATTGAATGCACCAAAGACTCTCCGTGCATGATGTGGCTGTTTTGAGCCTTTGCACCCCTTTTCCTTCTAGAAGGAAGCTTGACCCTTTGTCATGGCTTCCTCAAGAAGCCTTGACCTTCTTGCCACCTTTGTCCCTTTCTTATTTAGCTTCTTTGAGAAGCTTCAAGCTTTTGCTTTGCCTATATAAGAACTTCTCCTCCTCCATTCTTAAAGGTTGTTGATGGTTAACAAAAAACCAGAGCTTATACATATATATCTGTTAGATACATCTTCTCTCTCTATATTTCTCTCTCTCTCCTCTTTTGTGTGTGTTTTGGGGCCTAAAAAGTGTGTTTTGACCTTAGTTTTGCACTAAGACACACACCATCACACCTTGCTTCGACCTTGAGAGGCTTGGAGGGTTTGTTCTTGAGTTTTTGGAGTGATTTTGACCAAAAGAAGGAGGATGCACCTACTGTGCATCAAGGGTTCTTCCAGGGTAACCTTTTTACTTTAGATTCCCCAATCTTGCACTAGACTTTTTCCTATCTTGCTTATTGTTTTAGACTTTGTCTATAACTGAAGAAAGTCTTATTTTTTCATGCTTAAGACACTTCATTAAGGTCATTTTATTGTTTGGGGTCGACCTCCCCCTCTTAGGCCTTGTTTGGCCCTTTTGGTGCTCCCTTTGTTGAGCCTTGGTAACCATTGTGTGTTGGCCTTCTCACCACTAAAATCCGATGGATTTTCAGTGGTGAAGAAGAAGGTTTGAGGTCTTGCATAGGGGAGGGACACCCCTCTTCCTTGGTCTCTCAATTGTGCATGTTTTTGGTTCCTAATGGTAGCATGCATGAGTAGTTGTTCTTGGCTCCATTTCAGAGATTTTTAGGTATTATTTGGTCACATATTGCCTCTGTCTTTGGTCGGATTTGTGGCCCCTTTCATGCATAGTGCACTTGCTTTGCATTTCCTCATTTTGCCTAGAAATGTGCCACGCATTTAGGCCATGATTCTTGTATGTTATAGCCTAGCTTCATGAAGGTTTTAGCCTTATCTTGCCATGCTCAAGGACTATTAGGTGCTGGTTTAATCATATTTTCCATGTTTCGGGTAGCCTCTTTGCATTTTGGATTGTGAGCCTTGAAGGTACGAGTCATGAGCATGTTTTAATTGGGTCATTTCAGTGCTTTGGAATCATTTCTCATGATATTTCAGCCCCTAATCCATGCTTGTATGCCTACATTTACCATCTCTTTCATGCCTTGAAGAGTTGGTCTTTCATGCCTAGGAATAGGTCATTGTGCATGGCCATATGTTTGAGGCTTTGGGGCTGCCAAACCAGTGGGTTTTGAGGCTCACTTTTGCATGCTAGAACTCTGTTTTAGGTTGTTTAATTCATGTCATGTGTGGCCATGAAGAGTGGTGGTCTTGTGCTCCATGTTTTGTCTTGATGTATGCCTCTTTGCTTGAATCATTTGCGATGCCATGTGTGTGGGTTTTGGAGCTCATTCTAACATGCCATGGCACTGATTTTGTTGGTCTAATGTCCATGTTTGTCTTCTTGTAAGTATGCTTGAAAGTAGGCTTTTATACATTAGTCTTGGGACCATCGGTTTGCATGTTTGCCTTGCATGTTGGCACCATCATTTTAGTACCTTTGGCCACTGTTTTTTGGAGTGTGGCTGAGGTTCCTCCGTCCTAGTGTAAATCCATGCATTTGTGTCTTGTAGTATCATCATCACATTGCATGATTATTACATCCTTGTGGTTAATGCATTACTACATGATCATCATTTCGCCTGGTTGTCTACCTAGGTAGTATTGCAGCATTGCATTCCTAACACATTGCATATTTGCGTGTTTGGTTGGCATTTACATTTGGCATGTTTTGCTAGCTTGAGTCATTTCACATGCTTAAGCCATATTTGCATGCATACATTGCATTGTTTGGTTTGGGGTGCCAAACCAAACATGGGAATTGAGGTGCGTTCGTACTCCAAGTGACGTAATGTGCCTCGATCCTCGGTCGCCGATGCCCTTGACATCAATATGATAAGGTGTTAGCACTCATCTCTTTTTGCATTCATTTACATTAAAGGGCAAACTTGGCTTCTTAGGCCATCATGCCTAATTGATGGCCTGAGGGTCGAGGGTCATGCTCCCTTGAGTCCATTGCATGATAGGGAGTGTGTCCATACATACATTTGCTTGAAAATTCCATACCATACACTACTTGCCCTCTGGTGCTGTCAACTGCAGGTTTCAGCAGGAAGAATTGGCCAGCCGGCAGTGTTGAGTGCTGACCGGCAAAACATGTTTGGCCGATAGCACAAGTTTTGGCCGATAGTACCATTCCCATGGCCGGTGGAATTGTGTTCTGGCCGATGACATTCCAGGACACTCAGGCAGTGATTCAAAGCAGTTCTGGAAATTTGTGTGATCCTCAGAGGAGCAGGGCAGTGTAAACAGAGGCAACAATGCTATGGCAGCGAGTTTCCAGGCGAGACAGATCAAGCATGCATCATCCACGTATCCCGAGGCAGGGCTGCGGCCACCTTCTTTCTGCATTTATTTCGTTAATTAATTAAGGGTCTGTAATAATTAATTAGCTAGGATAGTTGATTTATTATTTGGCCTATATATTCTTTTGATCCCTCCGAGCGAGGGCGAATTGTAATAAGTGTGGGTGCGTGTGTGTATGTCTTCCAACCCCCGCTTCTTTCTCCCTTTTACTTACCTGCTTTTGATGGTTAGTATTAGGTCATGTTTAATTTAGCATACCTTATGCTATGCATGCGTGCATCCATTCATTTGTCTTACATGCACCGGGCTCGGCACATCATGCTAACTGCAGTTGTATTTCAATTCCAAATTGAGTACTTGTTAGTTGCAGCATTTCACATGCCATCTTTAGGGTAGCCGAGCCTATTCTAGCTGCATCCTGCATGTGTTGCATTAGCCATCTTAACATGAACTAGGATCATGCATATGATTACTAACTAGTTTCTGTTTTGGCTTGGAGTACTAGGTAAGCTTTTATGCTTTAGCATACCGTATGCGTGTGAGTGTTGCCATAATAGCATGATTACCATGAGGCTAGTTGCTTATGTGATATAACTACTTGAATGCCTGTGAGTGAAGGTTGGATTGTTTGAGTTGGAACAACTCACTGAAATCCGTGTTTTAGCCTACTTGCGAGTAGCAAATTCCAAAACGTTTTCCAAACAAACGGATATGCAATGTTTTGTTCCAAATTAGGCGATATAGTCTATACTTGTTTGCTGTGCGCACAACATAGTAATTCTAGGCTAATAACCGGAACAAGAACACATAATGTTCTCAAAATTGGATATCATGGTTAGTAGAGGCTGATCTTCGGATTGGGCGAGAGGGGGTGCTCAAAGCTGACCTTCCCCAATCGTACCCAAGTTTCCGAGCCGAGGCAACTTTGGTGATGACAGACACGTGGCCTTTGGCACCGAGTCAGGGTTTCCTAAATTCCCTCCAAAATAAAATATTTAGGTGACGACTCTGTATCTGGCAAAGCAGTCCATGTTTGGCACTTCTTTTCTAAAAATCTGTTTTCTTAAAAAACGATTTGCCGGATTTGGACTCTTTGGTTCATATTTAGAACCATGACAATTTGAGTCCGAACTGTAGTGAACCCAAATGAACAGAACGGGATTTCCCTCCCGCGACGTTTGGGGACGTCTACAGTGCCTCAATGATGTATTCAAGCCAATTAGAGAAGAATAATTCGGCTTGTTTGACAAACATAATAAGGTCTAACCTCAATGAGGCCTCATCAGGAGTATGAATGAAACCTAATGAAGATCCATCAGAAAAAGTCCCTTTCATTGATTCGAAAAAAGGGCAGAGGACAAATGCCAAGATTAAATAAAACAATTTTCAGGCCTAAGATCCTCAAATTGTGGCTGGTAAGGGTATATTACCCTACTTCGATGGTTGGATGGGATAGTGCTGGGGTTTACTTGCTCTATGAAATGATGATGAATCTTGAAACGAGCAATAAGTGATGCAGGTGGTTCCCAAGTATCCCAGTCAGTGGCAGTTGATACTAAAGAAGAAAGAATAGTTACATCCTAGCCAGTGGAAGAAGGAAAAGACCCCTAGCCAGGGGGGTGTCAATCAAAGAAGAAAATAGAGGTACATCCCAGCCTGAGAGAAATAATTTAAAAACATCAAGATGCTCTGGTTGCAAAATGGAAGAAAAGGAATTTATGTGAATAGCCTTGAGACAATAATCTAATTTCGGAGACGCAGGACAAGTGGTTGTACCTGCATCAACCTCATAATCTCATCTTCAACTTTTTTTTGTATCCAAGTCAGCCATTTCATCAAAGTTATTGATGTTGATGGGTCTGACTTTTCAGTTCAAACCTCATTAAATACAGAACCCAATAGTTCAAACTAAAAAGATCGTGGAGATCATTGATCACAGAGGCTACATTTAAGGAGCAGTGATTGTGGGAGAAGTGTGAACGCCAAAAGTTATGTCCACTAATGTAACCATTATGCTTACACTAGTGTGGGTGATATTGTTGGCACCACATTTAAATCATCCAATTGGAAAATGACACGTGGCAAACAAGGGTATTTTGTGGCATTTGATAAGAATAGTGAAGAGTTCCACCTTCGCAGGTGTAATGCCCCGACTTTTGGGCCATTAATAAACTAAATAAAACCCAAATTTATAATTTCAAATAACTAGTAACCTCAAATGTACAAATCTGTCTCCAAAAATAATTACACAAATGTTTCTAAAATATAATTTATATAATTTCTCCAAAAATATTAGGGTAAATTACATTGACACCCCTGATATTTCTGTTTAATACAAATCTCTCCCTCAAGTTTGAAAAATTACATTCTCTACCCTGAGATTTGTATTCTCATTAGAAATTGCTCTCTGGATTGTTAATGGCATGCCCTAAAATTTTCTAAATGACCATTTTTCCCTTTTTTTCTATCCATTTCTTCTTCCTATCATCACGACTACATTCTAAAACTTTCCATCATTAAATTCTACCTAAATATATTCTTATTGAGTGATGACATATAAATATAAATTTCATATAGAATTTTCAAACACAATGATATATAGCTTAATGATAACCTTTCACTTTGAAACAAAACACCTATAAACATGATTTATATTTACAACATCATTATAACAATATTTTTATGATATGTTTTGTTTAAATTTTTATATATGAATAGAATTTTTCATTTTTATTTCCGCTATTATTTTTCTTTCTCATCTATTCACCCACATTTATTACGATATTACCAAATACTGTCATTCACATTTATTAAAGTAGTATTGAATTTTTGTAATTTTTTTTGGATTTTTTTGGATTTTTTTTTTTTTTTTTTTTTTTGTATTTGATGAATTTAAAAGGAGAAGTCACAAAATATTATACTTCTTAAGTATATCTAGATTAGGTGTATCTAAAAAATAAAAAATAAAAAAATGCTTAAAATATTAAAAAAATCAATAAAAATATTTAAGAAAATTAATTCAATTTTTTGTGTAAGTTAAACCAAAAAAAAATTATTTTTATTTATATTGAAATAACATGAACAAAATATCAGTATTATTTTATTATTTTATATGTATAAAGGCTAAGGGGCAAATATGTCATTTTAATCTGACAAGGTGGTAAGTATAATTTTTCAAACGTTAGGGAGAGATTTGTATTAAAGAAAAACCTCAGGGGGTGCCAGTGTAATTTACCCAAAATATTATATAGTGGTGGGCCCTGAATATCTAACTCCAATAATCTCTTAGCACTTCAAATCCGATCACCATTAAATTGTTTCATACCTGAAAAGTAAATTAACTAAACTAATATATAATACGACAAGAATAATAAGGCTTATATAGAGAATAAATCACTAGGGATCCAACTATTTACAACATTGCACAAACAGTTTGATATTACCAAACAATTTGTCAAATTGCACAAACAGACTAACTCAACATATGATAGCTTGCCCATGACCAAATACCCAATCATACTGAGTACATAATCAGTAACCGGCCTCACCCACTTCATCTAAGCACAACCGCTTATCTGAGCATATTGGTGCAAGCTATTGGCAGGGTCCACTCGATCCGTACACAGAACATTTATACATCATTTAGTCAAATAAATCAACATTATCAATACAAAATAACTTCACAAAATTTTATCATATGACCAAAATAATCAAACGAATCAACAAAGAATAATTTCACATAATTTATCAAATGATCAATATACCGAATGGAGTACAAATTGAAGATATATAATTAAACTGGAAGTCTTTGCAAAGAAATTTAGAGGAATCATATTGTATGACACCCAAACTATTTCAATTTTCAAATTCCAAGACCACTTGATACTAAATCCTTCTACCACCAATACTTTAATCATCTGACACTTTTTTTTAAAATTTTTATTTTATTTTTTTGTAATTCTCCAAAGATAGTTTATCAAAATTGTAAGACATAAAGTATATAAGGTTTGACAAAATTTACAACTCTATTCTTTTATAAAATTACTAAATCTCACTCTAAAAACTCTCAATCTACACTCAACACTCAATATTTGTATCACAAACAATCTAAGGGAAAGAACAATATGAGAGAGAGAGAGAGAGAGAGAGAGAGAGAGAGAGTTGAAAAGCAGCAGAAGCAAAAGATGGAGAAGTGAGGAGACGTGGCCCAATTTATAGGAAAAGAAAGAGGAAAAAATATAAAAAGTTACACAAAAAAAAAATTAAAAGAGAGGAAAGAAATGACAAAGAATTGGGGGGGGGGGGGGGGGGGGGGGGTTGGTTTGGCGGTATGGCTATGGCATTGGTTTGGCGGTATGGCTATGGCATGGTAGATCATGCGTGTTTGCTGGGCAACATTTATTCTTTTTTTTTTTCATTTTTTCTTTGTGAAAAAGAAATATGGAAAACGCGAGAAGTTTTATTTCTAAAAAAAGATTAATAATAATGAGGTAAAAATAAAAAGAAATAAAATAAATATAAGGAAATTAATTAAATCTCATCTAAAAATCTTACCACCAAATTACTATAATAAACCATCAATATTTTTCATTAAAATAATTAATACCTTAAAAATGTGAGATTTCACAATCTATCCACAAAAATAAATTTCGTCATCAAAATTTCCAATTATTAATACTCCAAAATTTAATAACGACTAACTACTTAAATTACACGCTTCTACTACACACTTTGATATGAACAACAAATTTTTTTTTGTTTTTTTTTTATTTCACATCTAATATTCACCATTTTTTTTTAACCTCAAACATTTATCAATTCGTTTTTCCCCCTCAAATATCAATCACCCAACAAATCTCATATAAGACCTAATCCATATGCTCTGATATCATTATGTAACGCCCTAACTTTTGGACAATTAATAAACTAAATAAACTCGAAATTTATAATTTCAAATAACTAATAACCCCAAATGTATAAATTTGTCTCCAAAAATAATTACAAAAATGTTTCCAAAATATAATTTATACAATTTCTCCAAAAATGTTATATAGTGATAGGCCCCAAAATATCTACTTAAATTACACGCTTCTACTACACACTTTGATATGAACAACAATTTTTTTTTTGTTTTTTTTTTATTTCACATCTAATATTCACCATTTTTTTTTAACCTCAAACATTTATCAATTCGTTTTTCCCCCTCAAATATCAATCACCCAACAAATCTCATATAAGACCTAATCCATATGCTCTGATACCATTATGTAACGCCCTAACTTTTGGACAATTAATAAACTAAATAAACTCGAAATTTATAATTTCAAATAACTAATAACCCCAAATGTATAAATTTGTCTCCAAAATATTTACAAAAATGTTTCCAAAATATAATTTATACAATTTCTCCAAAAATGTTATATAGTGATAGGCCCCAAAATATCTACTTAAATTACACGCTTCTACTACACACTTTGATATGAACAACAATTTTTTTTTTGTTTTTTTTTTATTTCACATCTAATATTCACCATTTTTTTTTAACCTCAAACATTTATCAATTCGTTTTTCCCCCTCAAATATCAATCACCCAACAAATCTCATATAAGACCTAATCCATATGCTCTGATACCATTATGTAACGCCCTAACTTTTGGACAATTAATAAACTAAATAAACTCGAAATTTATAATTTCAAATAACTAATAACCCCAAATGTATAAATTTGTCTCCAAAAATAATTACAAAAATGTTTCCAAAATATAATTTATACAATTTCTCCAAAAATGTTATATAGTGATAGGCCCCAAAATATCTAACTCCAATAATCTCTTAGCAATTCAAATCCAATCGCCACTAAATTGCTTGATACTTTAAAAAAATAGAATAAAATAATTCGGGAAGTATATAATATGATAGGAATAACAAGACTCGGATAGAGATAAATCAATAAAGATCCAACCATTTACAACATTGCACAAATGATTCAATATTACCATGCAATTTATCAAATTGGACAAACAGACTAACTCAACATATGATAGCTTGCCCATGACCAAATATCCAGTCCTACTCAGTAGATGATTAGTGATCAGCCTCAGCCAAGCACAACTACTTATCGAACATATTGGTACAAGCTATTGGCAGGGTTCACTCGATCCATGTATGGAGCATTTACACATCATTTAGTCAGACAAATTAACATTGTCAATACAGAATAATTTCACAGAATTTTTATCATATGACCAGAGTAATCAAACAAATCAATAAAGAATAAGTTCACATAATTTATTAAATGATTGGTATAACAAATGAAGTACAAATTAAAGATTATTAAAATGAAATTCTCTGCAAAAAGATTTAGAACAAACATATTGTATACTACCTGAATTAACTCAAAATAATTCCAAGATCACTTGATGCAAAATCCTTCCATCACCAATACTTTAGTCATGTGATATTCTTTATAAATCTCTAAAGATAGTTGATCAAAATTCTAAGGTATAAGGTATAAGGTATGTAAGATTTGACGAAATCTACAACTCTCCTCTTTGATAAATTGCTAAATCTCACTTCAAATACTCTCAATCCATCCTCAATATTTGTATCACAAACAATCTAAGAGAAAGAACATTATGAGAGAGAGAGAGAGAGAGAGAGAGAGAGAGAGAGATGAAATGGGGGGAGACAGTTGAAAACCAACGGAAGTAAAAGATGGAGAAGTGAGGAGACTTGGCCAAATTTATAGGAAAAGAAAGAGGACTAAAAAGATTTTAATATATATATATACGAAAAGAAAGGAAGAAAATGACAAGGAATGGGGAGGTATGGGATCTTAGTGTTTGTTGGGCAACATGTTTTATTTGATTTTTTTTTCTTTTCTTGGTGAAAAAAAATCAAAAAATTATTTATAAGTTCTATTTAGAAGATTTATTTAATGTGAAATTTTATGAATATTCTTTTAGAATTTGAAAACCTAGTTAAATAGGAATGTGTTCCATAAGTTCATATGAGTTATAAATGAATGATCTTAGTGTACGATTATACCCCTAATTTGTTTTCATATTGTACCTTATTTTTTTATTTATCATATCACATTTGGGAAGGCTTTTAGGAAAGATAAGTCTACAAGCAACGACCGTGCAAATTTTTTTGGCCTTGATTGTGGGATTCTAGTGCATTTTTAAACTGTTGCTTAAATAGATGTGGATATGGTCGATGATATAATGAAGTTTGAGGGTTGTGTGTTGATTCCTTCAACAGATTTTGACTCCAATTGATTGAGGAAAAGAGGTATGGTTTTTTTTTTTTTTTTGTGTTGCTATTTGTTAACGTGTGAATTGTTCATCTTTAATAGGGCATTGACATTCTATTACACTCACTGATAGGCACACTTTGGTCAATGTTTTGATTGAATGTATATATTTGACATTGTGATGGTTGATGCATTTTGATATATTTGATATGTGGGGTGGTGTATATGGGTTCAAGGATTGGGTTTGGGATATCTGATTTTGGTTGTTAATTGGATATCGAATGTGAACCACAACATAGGATGGCAATTGTATATTGGGACTTGAGTGACCGTGTTACGATACATGTTACATTTAGTGTGTAATGTTAATCCACATACACCATGTAGTAGATGACATTTGTGTGTTTGTTCGGTTGTATATGTGTTTGAATGTATATCGTGTCTTTATTGTAATCAGTGTTTACATACATATCACAGTACGTTGTATAAAATTATTAGGGATTTGGGTTTGTTATTGAATGTGGATTGAATTCCATCACTCAATGTTGAAGTTGTTACACATTACATTTAGGAGGTTACATTATCCATAATTCAATGGTGGACTATTGGAATGTCATGTTGGGTTTGCTATGAGAAGCATATGAGAATGTCATGGTGGGTTTAGAATGTTACATGTTACATTTATGTTGGGTTTGGGATGAGAAGCATATGAGAACGTCACGTTGTCACATTAGGTTTGAGATATTACATGTTACATTTATGTTTTGAATTTTAAATTTTCAACCATATAGATACGATCACAATCTATGGTAACATTAGATTTCCTATATATGGTATTACTATTAATCAAGTTATTTCGAATTTTAGAAGCATATGAGAATACCACGTTGGGTTTAGGAATGTCACATTAGGTTTGGAATGTTACATGTTACATTTATGCTTTGAATTTCAAATTTCCAACCATATAGATATGATCACAATATATGGTAACATTGAATTTTTCATATATGATATTATCATTAATTAGGTTATTTTGAATTTCAAATTTCTGACCATATAGATATGATCACAATCTATGTTAACATTAAATTTCTCATATATGGTATTATCATTAATCAGGTTATTAATTAATTAAGATTGGGGATAGATATGTTCACAAAAAAATCACAGGACTTATTGGGTTACAATTTTTTTTCATAGGACCATATCTTGTATAAGTCTTCCAAATAAAACTTATAAATAATTTACCTTTAAATATGAGAAATTAGAGAAAATTTATTTTCAATAATGAGGTGAAAATAAAAAGAAATAAAATAAATATAAAGAAATAAATTAGATTTTTATCTAAAAATCTTACTACCAAACTATTACAATAAACTACCAATGCTTCTCATTAAAATATTTAATACCTCAAAAATGCAAAATTTCGCAGAAGGTGTCCACGTGAGCCGCAAATGCAAGTGTTCGACCAGTAAGATACTGAGCAACATTTGAGAGGCATCTGAAGGAGTTAACAAAGGGCAGCTGCTAACGGTTACACACGAACGAATTATGGCCCTAGGAAGTAGAGACAAGGAAGGAGATCATGGTGAAAGATAACATCCCTAACTGTTTCAAAGGCATCAACAGAAGGCTATAAATAGATGAAAGTAAAAACTAAGAAGACCCCTAACCAAATCCCGACTCTACATCTTTAGCAATTTCATTTACTTTTAAATTTAAACACTTCACTTTTATGCATTGTACTTACATTTCATAGGAATATATTAACTTTATAATTTTAGAACTCGGTCGGTTTAAAATATCATCTATCTAGTCTCTCCCTCCCATTCTATTACAAATTTGAGTCAAAATATTAATTCATCTTTTCAACACAACATAGTAAAGTCCTTTTTATTGAGGTTAAAAGAATCTTAATACAATCGCTTGATAAAATTGACATTTATTATTTGTGAAAATTTTTCAGATCATTACTAGCATGCTTAGATTACATTTCTAACTTTGAAATTGTCAAAAATAGCCAAAAAAAAAATTTAGCAAAACAAGTAAATTATGTTAAATTTTTTTATTCAAACAAACATTGTAAGCCAATAATGCCGCAAATTTGAATGATTTCTTCCCACCAACAGTAATAGTATTGCATTTTTATACACTATATATATTGCCTTCTTAAAATTCTTTTCTATATTAGCAATCGCGAAACTGAAGCACTGCACGTGGAAGATATAAAAGCACTGCACTATATATATTGCCTTCTTAAAATTCTTAAGATTGAATTTAATTCAAATTCACATGAGAGAATTTTAAATATTTTAAATGTCAGAGAGATAAAGCACAAAAGGGTCAAATTTTCCGTACTTCTTTCAACTCGCTCTCCCTCCCTGACGGATCCAAGATTCGATCATTGGGGCTGGAAAAAATATATATATTAACAAGAAAATAACTGGGATTAGATTTAAAAGTAATGAATTTTAATGTATTAATTTTTGTAATTTTTTATGCTATTAATTGAAAATCAATAAATTTTTATTTTTGTTAAATATTTTATATAACGATAATATCACATGGTAGTATCACTTATTTTGAAAATTTTTACATTATTGTAACGAGAAATAATAATTGGATTAGGGTAAGAAAAATGATTGCCAACCTAATTTTATTTATCATTTTTTATTGGCTGGCACACCACATAGAAATTGTGTCACTATTACACTTAAGTCTTCCACTCTCTATAAAAGGAATAATTATAAGGAAAAAATATTTATGAGTCCTATTGGGAAGATTTATTTAATGTGAAGTTTTATAAATATTCTTTTAGAGTTTGAAATCTCATTTAAATAGGAATGTATTCCATAAGGTCCTACAAGTTATATGTCACGCCCCAAAATTTGGACAATTAAATATTAACTTAGGATTAAACCCCAATCAATATTCCATCATCCAAATCCTAGGAGTGAAACAAAAAAAAACTAAACACAAACTAAACCATCCACCAAAATCTCATAACTAATAAATACCTCAACTTTAAAGTAGCAACAGCTAACCAAAACAACTTAAATAAAGTACGGTTACAACCCATGCCAAATTTTCAAAAATACTAAGGTCACAAAAGAAAATAAAAATACATAAACTACTAACAATCATAATCATGAGAAAACAAAAGAAGTCCAATCGACATGTCCTACGATCACAGTTATTTCTTGCCATCACCAAGGCCTCTACTAATCCTGCAAAGGAAGCTCACCAATTAACAGTAACGCACCGAAGTTGCCAAGAGACAAAACGGGTCAAGATACAGTATTGGTATGAGTACAAGAAACAACACCCACGTGTCCACCGACACAAACAAAAATACATTTAATTCATATCATGGGACAAGACAAGTAGTTCCAACCGCACCGAAACGAATGGGTAGTTTCTCGAGATACGGTGGCATTTAGTTTCTTGTCCGTACACAACGAAATATAAATTGATTATAAAATAGACAAAATAGAAATAAAAATATGGTGGGTCAGCCTGCATAAAAAAAATTAGTGAGACCCACCATCCTGCAAAACAAATAAAGTTAGTATAATTTAATCATAAGTAACTTATTAAAACAAATATAAAGTTACACCGTTTCACACTTAAATAATTCGAATTGATCAAAACTCAAAGAACGAAAGTTGTACAGAATCAAATTTCCTATAAGACAGCGCGAACGAATTTAACAGAAACTGAATAGGTTAAGAGAAAAACTTGATATAAAAATCTAGACAGAATTCAATCGAAAAATCTGAATCTGAAAACGAACCAAAACTGCCCTAAGATGATTTTTTTTCGAAAAAGTTCAAAACATGAAAAGTGTGCAGAATAATGTTTTACTTCAGTTTACGCGAAACCAATAAAAATAAGCTCGTTTCGTGAGTTAAAACAGCCTCTAAAATCTGCCTTGCTAAAATGAACCAAACCGACAATAATCAAGATCATCCGCTTATAAGTTCTAATCGATCTTTTAATAAAAAGCTACAACACAAAAGTTGTCCAAAATCACGATACATGCCTCAGCTCAAATTTCATAATTTATTGAGGCCGATTACTATTTTTCAAGATGTACAAATCAATAAACTCATAATCCAATTATTGTACCTTAACTCCATCAATATAATTCGAACTATACATGTAAGTTCATAATTACTTCTTTGTACCTTAACTCAAACAATATGATTCGAACTATACATATAAGTTCATAATTACCATCGCACCTTAACTCAATTAAGACAATTCAACCAACATACAAGTTCATAATTAATTCTTTGTACCTTGCCTCCACCGCTTCGGCCCACCCCTTCTGGCCTAGACATATATCGCATGTGCCTCCCGGATACCTAACCCACGCCGAAGCCAAACTTGCACGGGGATATCGTCCCGAGTTTGACTCACACTCCCCGGATGGTTAGCATATACGTACGCGCGCAAATCAAAGCACTCGTCTACTCATGAGAACGAGGCAACAATATAAATAAACATCTCATCGACATCATGAGACAAATATAACAATGCCGGGCATAAGGCATCAAACAACTCTCATAATCCTCACCTTTTTTTTTATACACTCTTTCTCACCATCACTCAAATAAAATAACAATCCATGGAGTCATGGTGGAGTACAAGGAATTTATCTATGAATTTTTAATTTATTAAATTTCATATGACCGTGAATATGATTACAACCATAGAATAAATCCATATAAAAACCCTAAACATGGCATACACCACTAATCAAAATAATTAAAATCAATCTATCATCTACATGCAAATACAAAATCAATTAAAAATAGATAAATAAAAACCACGAATCAATCCATCCTCTAACCAATATTTATGGATTCTAACTTTATTCCAATTTCACATAATTATGAGGGTGATTAAATCCATAAAATAAATACATAAAAAAAAACATAAACCTTGCATACACAATTAATTAAAATAAGTGAAATCAATCAATCTTCTAAAAATCCTAAACTTTACATATACAACTAATCAAAATAATTAAAATCAATCACTTATCTAAGAACCCCAAACTTTACATACACCACTAGTCAAAATAATTAAAATCAATCTATCGTCTATAACCCTAAATCTTATATCCACAACTAATCAAAATAATTAAAATTAATCTATCATCTTCATGTAAAAACAAAATCAAACTAACATCAAACAAATAAAAATAAATACAACGAATTAAACATAAATCAAGGGAAGTGGGTTTCGTACTTCAAATTATTTTTGAAGATCAAAGAATCACTCAAAGAATTAATAAAGTCACCCAAAATAAAACCCCAAACCTTACATACTCAACTAATTCAAATAATTAAAATCAAACCATCATCCAAAAACTCTAAACCTTACATACACGACTAATTAAAATAATTTAAAAATTAGTCAATCATCTAAAAATTCTAAACCTTACATATCCAACTAATCAAAATAATTACGATCAATTAATTATCTAAAAATCTTAAACCTTACCTATACATCTAATCAACATAATTAAAATTAATCAATCATCTAAAAATCCCAAACCTTACATACCCAACTAATCAAAATAATTACGATCAATTTATTATCTAAAAATCTTAAACCTTACCTATACATCTAATCAACATAATTAAAATTAATCAATCATCTAAAAATCCCAAACCTTACATACCCAACTAATCAAAATAATTACGATCAATTTATTATCTAAAAATCTTAAACCTTACCTATACATCTAATCAACATAATTAAAATTAATCAATCATCTAAAAATTTCAAACCTTACATATACATCTAATCTTCATAATTAAAATTAATCAATCATCTAAAAAAATTCTCAACCCTTACATACCCAACTAATTAAAATTACTACAATCAATTAATCATCTAAAAATTCTAAACCTTGCATATACGCCTAATCAACATAATTAAAATTAATCAATCATCTAAAATTTCCAAACCTTACATGCCCAACTAATTAAAATAATTACGATCAATTAATTATCTAAAAATCTTAATTCTTACACCTTACACGCTCACTAACCAAATTAATTAAAATTAATCACTCATCTAAGAACACTAAACCTTGCACATATCACTAATCAAATTAATTAAGATTAATCAAACCTCCAAGAACCCTAAACCTTTCACGTACCACTAATCAAATTAATTAAAATAAATTAATCACTCATCTAAAAACACTAAACCTTGCACATATCACTACTCAAATTAATTAAGATTAATCAAACCTCTAAGAACCCTAAACTTTTCACGCATCACTAATCAAATTAATTAAAATAAATTAATCATCTAAGAACTCTAAATATCGATATACACTAATCAAAATAATTAGATAAATCAATCATCTAAAAAAAAATAATAATAAAATCAATAATCATTTAAACACCCTAAACCTTATGTGTATCACTAATCAAATTAATTAAAATAAATCAATCATCTGAGAACCCTAAATTTTACATCGCTCCACTAATCAAATAAAATAAAATTAATCACTCATCTAAATACCCTAAACATCTCATAGGCACTAATCAAAATAATTAAGTTAATTCATCTTCTACATCCACATACAAAAATATCAAATCACATCAACCTAATAAAATAAATAAATAAATAAACTAACGAATCAAACATAATCAAGGAAAATAGGGTTTGTACTCACAATTATTTTTGAAGATTGAAGCAAGACCAAGAAGATTAACTGAACCACCAAAGTAAACCCAAAACTCCTTTCTTTTTTTCTTTATTTTTCTTTTCTTTTTCTTTCTTTCATCTCCCACGGCACACACACACACTCCAACAGCACTCTTTCTTTCTTCTTTGATGATCTCTCTCTCTCTCTCGGGCTTCCGCTGCGCCTCCGTTCACTATTCTTTGATTGAGTAATCTGTTTTCTTAACCTAATGCACCATTATATAATATTAAATTATATAATACATTATAATATATATATAAATATAAATATAAGATTAAATATATATAAATATCTATATATAACCCTTTTTTTTTCTTTTTCTTTTTTATATAACAAATATCAATATTTAAATATTTAGATTAATATATATAATTAAATGACACATTAAATTAATTAATCACCACATTAAATTATCATGTAACCCACACAATTAATAATTACAACATTAAATCCATTAAATATTACATTAACCCTCATGTGACCACATAATTAATAAAGTCAAAAATAAAATAAGATAATAATAACCATAATAATAATAAATAATGACTAAAGAAAATTATGGTCGCTACAATATACACACCTCAAAAAAATCTCGTCCCGAGATTCGATAGGAAAGAGTACTAACAAAAAGCTCCGGTGCGCTTCGACACTAAATCAATGTGAAATTCTACTACCCATCGAGGTGGAGGTCTATATATCTACTGAAATACATCTTCAAACTCACGTATCACATCTACCTCACTAATATCCTACTTAGGGATTTCAACCGAGCATAGAAAATTGCCATCACCGACTCTCCTCCATCGCTATAAGTGTGAGTAAGTCGGCATACCGGGAATATCTACATTCACCGTCTTTCCAACACAATCTAGAGTCACAAAATACTTCCGCAGCCAATCCATATCCAAAATAACTACAAACCCCTCAAACCCTAACACTATTAGGTCCGCAAATAAAACTCTACCCGCAAAATCAATTTCAAAATCTTACACATCTCATAAAGAGTAACTGCCCCTCCTAAAGGGGTCTCAACACGAATAGGTCTAGACAAGGAGGTAGTAACAATATGTTCTCTTTCTACAAACTGCCTAGATATGAAAGGATGAGAGGTACCGGTATCAAAAAGTACTCTAATAGGTTCGTGAAAAAGATTAAAGACATCTTCCAACCATCACCTTCAATTTAAACACATAAGAATTCGTTAAAAAATTTAGAATAAGTTCTCACCAAACTAAACCAGCTAACCCATATTTCCACAATCCGAGGATCACCTAAACTCTCACTAGTCTAGGGTAACCTAGTGCTCTGATACCAAACTGTCACGCCCCAAAATTTGGACAATTAAATATTAACTTAGGATTAAACCCCAATCAATATTCCATCATCCAAATCCTAGGAGTGAAACAAAAAAAAACTAAACACAAACTAAACCATCCACCAAAATCTCATAACTAATAAATACCTCAACTTTAAAGTAGCAACAGCTAACCAAAACAACTTAAATAAAGTACGGTTACAACCCATGCCAAATTTTCAAAAATACTAAGGTCACAAAAGAAAATAAAAATACATAAACTACTAACAATCATAATCATGAGAAAACAAAAGAAGTCCAATCGACATGTCCTACGATCACAGTTATTTCTTGCCATCACCAAGGCCTCTACTAATCCTGCAAAGGAAGCTCAGCTGCGCTCAAACAGAACGCACCCGAGTTGCCAAGAGACAAAACGGGTCAAGATATGTGTATACCGTATGAGTACAAGAACAACACCCACGTGTCCACCGACACAAACAAAAATACATTTAATTCATATCCTGGGACAAGACAAGTAGTTCCAACCGCACCGAGACGAATGGGTAGTTTCTCGAGACACGGTGGCATTTAGTTTCTTGTCCGTACACAACGAAATATAAATTGATTATAAAATAGACAAAATAGAAGTAAAAATATGGTGGGTCAGCCCTGCATAAAAAAAATTAGTGAGACCCACCATCCGCAAAACAAATAAAGTTAGTATAATTTAATCATAAGTAACTTATTAAAACAAATATAAAGTTACACCGTTTCACACTTAAATAATTCGAATTGATCAAAACTCAAAGAACGAAAGTTGTACAGAATCAAATTTCCTATAAGACAGCGCGAACGAATTTAACAGAAACTGAATAGGTTAAGAGAAAAACTTGATATAAAAATCTAGACAGAATTCAATCGAAAAATCTGAATCTGAAAACGAACCAAAACTGCCCTAAGATGATTTTTTTTCGAAAAAGTTCAAAACATGAAAAGTGTGCAGAATAATGTTTTACTTCAGTTTACGCGAAACCAATAAAAATAAGCTCGTTTCGTGAGTTAAAACAGCCTCTAAAATCTGCCTTGCTAAAATGAACCAAACCGACAATAATCAAGATCATCCGTTTATAAGTTCTAATCGATCTTTTTAATAAAAAGCTACAACACAAAAGTTGTCCAAAATCACGTATACATGCCTCTGCTCAAATTTCATAATTTATTGAGGCCGATTACTATTTTTCAAGATGTACAAATCAATAAACTCATAATCCAATTATTGTACCTTAACTCCATCAATATAATTCGAACTATACATGTAAGTTCATAATTACTTCTTTGTACCTTAACTCAAACAATATGATTCGAACTATACATATAAGTTCATAATTACCACTGTGCACCTTAACTCAATTAAGACAATTCGAACCAACATACAAGTTCATAATTAATTCTTTGTACCTTGACTCCACCACTTCGCCCCTCCCCTTCTCGTCTACACATACATCCCCTGTGCCTCCCAGATACCTAACCCACTCAAGCCAAACTTGCACGGGATATCGTCCCAGTTTGACTCACACTCCCGGATGGTTAGCATATACGCACGCTACAAGAATCAAAGCACTCGTCTACTCATGAGAACGAGGCAACAATATATATAAACATCTCATCGACATCATGAGACAAATATAACAATGCCGAGCATAAGGCATCAAACAACTCTCATAATCCTCACCTTTTTTTTATACACTCTTTCTCACCATCACTCAAATAAAATAACAATCCATGGAGTCATGGTGGAGTACAAGGAATTTATCTATGAATTTTTAATTTATTAAATTTCATATGACCGTGAATATGATTACAACCATAGAATAAATCCATATAAAAACCCTAAACATGGCATACACCACTAATCAAAATAATTAAAATCAATCTATCATCTACATGCAAATACAAAATCAATTAAAAATAGATAAATAAAAACCACGAATCAATCCATCCTCTAACCAATATTTATGGATTCTAACTTTATTCCAATTTCACATAATTATGAGGGTGATTAAATCCATAAAATAAATACATAAAAAAACATAAACCTTGCATACACAACTAATTAAAATAAGTGAAATCAATCAATCTTCTAAAAATCCTAAACTTTACATATACAACTAATCAAAATAATTAAAATCAATCACTTATCTAAGAACCCCAAACTTTACATACACCACTAGTCAAAATAATTAAAATCAATCTATCGTCTATAACCCTAAATCTTATATCCACAACTAATCAAAATAATTAAAATTAATCTATCATCTTCATGTAAAAACAAAATCAAACTAACATCAAACAAATAAAAATAAATACAACTAATTAAACATAAATCAAGGGAAGTGGGTTTCAGATTCAAATTATTTTTGAAGATCAAAGAATCACTCAAAGAATTAATAAAGTCACCCAAAATAAAACCCCAAACCTTACATACTCAACTAATTCAAATAATTAAAATCAAACCATCATCCAAAAACTCTAAACCTTACATACACGCCTAATTAAAATAATTTAAAAATTAGTCAATCATCTAAAAATTCTAAACCTTACATATCCAACTAATCAAAATAATTACGATCAATTAATTATCTAAAAATCTTAAACCTTACCTATACATCTAATCAACATAATTAAAATTAATCAATCATCTAAAAATCCCAAACCTTACATACCCAACTAATCAAAATAATTACGATCAATTTATTATCTAAAAATCTTAAACCTTACCTATACATCTAATCAACATAATTAAAATTAATCAATCATCTAAAAATCCCAAACCTTACATACCCAACTAATCAAAATAATTACGATCAATTTATTATCTAAAAATCTTAAACCTTACCTATACATCTAATCAACATAATTAAAATTAATCAATCATCTAAAAATTTCAAACCTTACATATACATCTAATCTTCATAATTAAAATTAATCAATCATCTAAAAAAAAATTCTCAACCCTTACATCCCCAACTAATTAAAATTACTACAGTCAATTAATCATCTAAAAGTTCTAAACGTTGCATATACGCCTAATCAACATAATTAAAATTAATCAATCATCTAAAATTTCCAAACCTTACATGCCCAACTAATTAAAATAATTACGATCAATTAATTATCTAAAAATCTTAATTCTTACACCTTACACGCATCACTAACCAAATTAATTAAAATTAATCACTCATCTAAGAACACTAAACCTTGCACATATCACTAATCAAATTAATTAAGATTAATCAAACCTCCAAGAACCCTAAACCTTTCACGTGCCACTAATCAAATTAATTAAAATAAATTAATCACTCATCTAAAAACACTAAACCTTGCACATATCACTACTCAAATTAATTTAGATTAATCAAACCTCTAAGAACCCTAAACTTTTCACGCACTCACTAATCAAATTAATTAAAATAAATTAATCATCTAAGAACTCTAAATATCGCATACACTAATCAAAATAATTAGATAAATCAATCATCTAAAAAAAAATAATAATAAAATCAATAATCATTTAAACACCCTAAACCTTATGTGTATCACTAATCAAATTAATTAAAATAAATCAATCATCTGAGAACCCTAAATTTTACACGTTCCACTAATCAAATAAAATAAAATTAATCACTCATCTAAATACCCTAAACATCTCATAGGCACTAATCAAAATAATTAAGTTAATTCATCTTCTACATCCACATACAAAAATATCAAATCACATCAACCTAATAAAATAAATAAATAAATAAACTAACGAATCAAACATAATCAAGGAAAATAGGGTTTGTACTCACAATTATTTTTGAAGATTGAAGCAAGACCAAGAAGATTAACTGAACCACCAAAGTAAACCCAAAACTCCTTTCTTTTTTTCTTTATTTTTCTTTTTCTTTCTTTCATCTCCCACGGCACACACACACTCCAACAGCACTCTTTCTTTCTTCTTTGATGATCTCTCTCTCTCTCTCTCTCTCTCTCTCTCGGGCTTCCGCTGCGCCTCCGTTCACTATTCTTTGATTGAGTAATCTGTTTTCTTAACCTAATGCACCATTATATAATATTAAATTATATAATACATTATAATATATATATAAATATAAATATAAGATTAAATATATATAAATATCTATATATAACCCCTCTTTTTTTCTTTTTCTTTTTTATATAACAAATATCAATATTTAAATATTTAGATTAATATATATAATTAAATGACACATTAAATTAATTAATCACCACATTAAATTATCATGTAACCCACACAATTAATAATTACAACATTAAATCCATTAAATATTACATTAACCCTCATGTGACCACATAATTAATAAAGTCAAAAATAAAATAAGATAATAATAACCATAATAATAATAAATAATGACTAAAGAAAATTATGGTCGCTACATTATAAATGAATGATATTAGTGTACTATTACACTCCTAATTTGTTTCTATATTATATCTTATTCTCTCATTCATCATATCATGTCTGAGAAAGCTTTTAGGAAAGACAAGTCTACAGGCAACAACCGTGCGAGTTTTTTTCGCCTTGATCGCGGGATTCCAGTGCATTTTCAAAATACTGCTTAAATGGATGTGGATATGGTCAATGATATGATGAAGCTTTAGGGTTGTGTGTTGATTCCTTCGACAACTTTCGACTCCAATCGATTGAGAGGAAGAGGTTTTTTTTTTTTTTTTTTTTTTTGGAAGTATGTTGTTGTTTGTTGAAGTGTGGATTGTTAATCTTTAATAGGGCATTGACAATCTATTACACTCATTGATAGGCACACTTTGGCCAATGTTTTGATTGAATGTATGCATTTGACATTGTGATGGTTGCGTTTTGATATGTTCGATGTATGGGGTGGTGTGTATGGGTTCAAGGGTTGGGTTGGAGGTATTTGATTTTGGTTGTTAATTGATGTCAAATGTGAACCATGTCGTAGGATGGTAATTGTACATTGGGACCTGGATGATCGTGTTACGATACATGTTACATTTAGTGTGTAATGTCAATCTACATACACCATGTAATAGATGACATTTGTGTGTTTGTTTGGTTGTATATGTGTTTTAATTTGTATCGTGTCTTTATTGTAATCAGTGTTTATAGACATGTCATAGTACATTGCATAGGATTTGGGTTTGTAATTGAATGTGGATTGAATCCCATCGCTCGATGTTGAAGTTACGTTGGGTTAGGGGTGATGGTGGTTCAATACATGGGTTGGGTAGGATGTTACATGTTACATTTAGGAGGTTACATTATTAATAATTTAATGGTAGAATATTGGAATGTCACATTGGATTTGGGAAGAGAAGCATATGAGAATGTCACAGTAGATTTGGAATGTTACATGTTACATTTACATTGGGTTTGGGATGAGAAGCATATGAGAATATTACGTTGGATTTGGGAATATTACGTTGGATTTGGGAATATCACATGTTATATTTATGTTTTGAATTTCAAATTTCCAACCATATAGATATGATTACAATTATGGTAACAATGAATTTTTCATATATGGTATTGACATTAATCAAGTTATTTTGAATTTCAGAAGCATATAGGAATATCACGTTGGGTTTGGGAATGTCGCATTGGGTTTGGAATGTTATATGTTAGATTTACGTTTTGAATTTCAAATTTCCAACCGTATAGATATGATCGCAATCTATGGTAACATTGGATTTCCCATATATGGTATTGCCATTAATTAGGTTATTTTAAATTTCGAATTTCTAACTATATAAATATGATCACAATCTATGATAACATTGGACTTCTCATATATGGTATTATCATTAATCAGGTTGTTAATTAATTAATATTAGGAGTAGATGTGTCCACAAGAAACCGTAGAACCTATTAAGTTATAAATTTTTTCATAAGATCATATCTTGTATAAGTTTTTCAAATAGAACTTATAAATAATTTACCCTGATTATAATTTGAAATATATTTTTGAACATAATATATTACAGAGTTGTTATGGTGTGCACCCTTAGAAAGATGCATACCATATACACATTATCACAATATACATAGTATAACCATAACAACTCGTAACCTTTCACCAAATGATTCTTAACATTTATATTATTCATAACATAACTATAATGAGGCCTACTTTGGAAAATAGCTTTCTTTTATTTATTTATTGGCTTATTATGGGAAAAAAAAAAACTTACAAAAAAGTAGAGAAGTAATTTGATCCAAATAAGTCAATAAACCAATAAGTTGACTTTTTTTCCATCTTGCCAAAAGAGGCCTGACTCATAATTTTCATATTCACTTTAGAGGTGCGCCCCATAAGTTCCCTATAAATAAATTGACTACAAAATAACACTATAACTATTTTAAACTTTCATCACAAAAATTCGTACATTTCTTATGACATGAATGTACATATAACATTTTTCTATATATTATATAAATATTGTTATTATTATATAATAAAGAACTATTAAAGAGAATAGTTAAAAACATAAGTATTAAATGAGCGGAGGCCATATAGAAGAAGTAGCCAGGATGGTGAACCAAATTTATACATAATAGCAAAACAACTTGTGCAAAGCGGGGTGTAACAACCCTAATTTGTAATTAACTAATTAAGCATAATGAAGACTCCTAATACGTAATTAAGATAAAATTCTTAGTTAAATGCATGTGAATTGTGATATTTATGAGTCTATCTGTTTGTTATAGAAATATCTGTTCAGAATTCTGTTTGTTTCTACAAATTGAAAGCCTTATCGCCACGTATCACTTAAATTGACTGAGATTACGTGTTATTTGGGATTTTTAGAATTTTATGGTAGGCTGAATTGAAATTCAATTCAGACCGAAATAATTAGAATAAAGTACTTGTAATTAACTAGTCTTAAGCTAAGTTTAATTAAGCCCCTTCATTAGCCTATATAAGGTGTACATATGACTCTAGACTCATTAAATACTCTTATTCCTTCAATCTTGAGACATAAAGGTGAGAAGAAAAAGAGGAGGAGAGATTTGAGATCAAAAGGAAGAAACATGAGAGAAACTAAGGAGAATTAGCTTTGACACTCAAGAATTTGATTACTTGAAGCATAATTGGGAAGTTTAGGTGAGAATTCAAGCCTTTGATTATGTAATTAAGTTAGCTAATACATGAATTCAAAAGAAATTCTAGAATAATACAAGAATTGAGCTCATATTATAGGATCAAAGCTTGGGACATGCATGCATGTTCGTTTTATTGTGTTTTGGAGATGTTTTCAAAGAATTTTCTCTTGCATGTCCTCATTTTGGCTTTGTTCTAAGAATTCAACATGTTTTTGAGTTAATCTTCATTTGATCATGTTTTGAAAGCTTTCAAATGAAGACAATTCACGATGTTATCTTCTTTTATTTTCCAAGTTTGATTTTGCACAATTGGCATGCTTTTGGGCTTTCATTTTGCAAAATGATTTTGAATTCACAATGTTTTACAAGTTTATATATGTTTCCTCAAGTTTTGAGCCCAAAATGATGTGTTTTAAAGCTATGAAATTGAGTCTTGCATCTTGTACTACAATCTGGAAATTCCAAAATTTGTAGCCTTCGCTCGAGCGAAGAATGCAAGCTTCCAGTACTTTTGCAAAGTTTAGGGATTGGCTCTAGTGGTAGAACCAGCGCTCGAGCGACGACCTTTATTTTTGACCCTCTGCTCGAGCGATTGAAGTTGCGCTTAACCATAAAACAAGAGCTCTCAAAAGTTTTACAAACTTTTCCAAACCACTCAAACGTAGAAAGTTGAGCTCGAGCAGATATCCTGTTATCTAGTCTTGTGCTCGAACGACTGTCGAGCGTCCATCAAGCGGCAAAATCATGTGACCAGTACTTTTGCAGACTGATCAAGCAACAGAAGTGGCACTCGAGCAGACTACCCTATTTTTGAAAATTTGACTAAGTGTTTCAACTTACATTTTGGCATCTTCATTGCATCCTAGACATTCTTAAGCCCTAATTAAGACACAATAATGAGGATAAGAATTAGAAATATACCAAGATAAAAAAGAAACAAGTTAAGAATTTCCCGAGCATGTGTTTTAGTGTATATCTGTTATGTGTTTGTATGTAAGTCATGTGTCGTAAGCTATTTGATCTGTCTGCCTTATTTAATCTACTACTGAAGCCATTTGTAATGCCCTCAAAATAATACATTAAACCCATCAATATTAACATGCATTGATACAAGGAATAAACATCATTCTATTCATCAGAGTAATTCTTTACAAAAGGTATTACATGTTAACAACAAAAGCAAATGCCCTACGGGCTTACAGCTTTCCAAGTTAACACTTGGTTACAAAAAGGAGAGTACTAACTCAAATACACATTAAGCCCTTGGGCTTGAAATTACATGTAATACATCAAAAGATAACCAACAACAAAAGTCTACCTGCCTCTAGCCTTCCAAGCTATGTCCTTGGAGGTGGCATGCTACTTGTACCTGAAAATGATATCCCATATAGGGTGAGCCACAGACCAGTAGAAATACACTAAACCAGCTATAACAATGACTAAAAGATTAGCAGTTGATAGATGGACAACACAGATACATCCACTTATATCACAATCCGATTTCATGACATTAAGTCCATGTTACATTTCATTTCCCATTTCTTTTTCAACTTTGAGTTTGAAAACAAGGCTCAACACCTAGCCAAATAACTTAATGAGATTAAAACTCATCTTTAAAACACTTTTGAAATTCATGATGGATACACATTTTAATGCTGTATCAATAACACATAAACCATTTCCACACTTTACGAAAGATACACATTCTAGTGCTGTATCAACATAACATAGAATCACTTCTATACTTCACAATTGATAACGATATGCATTTTAGTGCTATATCAAATCAATTCGAACACTTCCGTAATCAACACTTGATACACATTGTAGTGCTGTATCAATGTCACACAAAATCCGGTTTAGAGGTCCATCCCCTATCTTCCCCTAAACCGTGGAGTACATCCCCTATCTCCTCCCACATACACATAATGTATATACACATTGGTCATATACAATCAATCAATACATAAAGTTAATGTATTGTTCCAACCGCTATATTCGATAGCATACTCAATCGATTAGTTTTAGTTTGCCTAATCATCATGCATTGTCTACAACAATCATGACTATCATCCACCGATAGTGCAAAGCAGTTATTTCTAAACAGAAAATAAATACACCAAATGGATAAAATATCAACATTTCAATTCGGTAAGTGATAAATAATCCAACTACACCCTTTAATCCCATATATTCCCAATTACAACATTCTCAATTCAATTTCTCATTTCTCAAATTAATTTCACAAATTAATTTATCAATGTAATTAGGGCATTTCCCATAATTAACAAAAACAACACTAAGGTTCCATTTCTATCAATAACCCGTCATTTATCTCATTTCTCCATGCCAAACATGCATATAGGTTTATATATATATAACCCCATTGTAACAAGCCCGCGGGGGACCTCGGCTACAGTTCGGACTCCCTTTTTTTGTTTGTTGCGGTTCTTAAATCTTGAACCAAAGAGTCCAACTCTGGCAAATCGTTTGAGAAAACAGATTTTTGAAAAAGTAGTGCCAAACATGGATCGCTTTTGACATGAGAGTCGCCACCTAAATATTTTAAAATGGGAAATTTAGAAACTCGACTTGGTGCCAAGGCCACGGTCCGGCTATCACCAAATGTCTCGGCTCGAGCTTAGGGTACGACGGGAAGGTCATTATGAGCACTTTGGCCCGGTCCGAAGACCGGCCTCTACTAACCGTGATATCCGTTTTTGAAAACTTTATGCTTTCTTATTCCGATTATTAGCCTAGAATTTACTACGTGATGCGCACAACACAAAAGTATAGACTAGATTGCCTAATTTGGAAATAAACATTGCATATCCGCTTTTGTCTCAAAAACGTGTTAGTTTTTGCTACTCGTAAGTAGGCTAAAATTCAGATTTCAACGAGTTGTTCCAACTCAGGCAATCCAACCTCCACCCACAGGCATTCAAACAGTTTATCATGTAAGCACTTAGCCGCATGGCAAGCATACTGTCATGGTAAACATTCACACGCATGCGATATGCTAAAGCCATAAAACTTACATCGCACTGTACCAAAACAAAGAAACTAGTTAGCAAACATGTATGACCTAGTTCGTGTTAAGTGGCTAATGCGACACATACAGAGTGTAATCTAAACAGTTGGCTAACCCTAAACATGGCACATGAGATGCAACAACTATCACGTATTCAATTTGGAATTGAAAGTACGATGCGGTTTACATGATGTGCGAACCCGATGTATGTAAACAAATGCATGAATGCACGCATGCATTGCATAAGGTATGCTAAAATAAACATGCCCTAGTCCATTACCATAAGGTAAATAAAAGGGTTAGAAAGAAATGGGGTTGGAAGACATACATCCACTCACGACACTTATTACAATTTTGCCTCGCCGAGGGACCAAAATAATAATACACCCAACTAATAAATGAATCAATTATTACAAATTCTAATTACTAAAATTAAAGCAAAATAAATGCAATGGGGCCTCACCGCCTTTGGGATGCGCGAATGATGGATGCTCGATCCGACTTGCGAAACCTGCATCGCGCCGTTCTGCTTTTCATTGCCCCGCCTCTCCAAAATTCCCAAAGTTTCGTAATACCTCCCAAATGATCTCAAATACCCCACCGCCGGGGAAGAGCTCATCGGTCGCTTGATTGGCCATCGCCGCCAGGTGGTTATCGGCACAAACAAAGTGCCGATCGGCACATTATATCGCGGCCCGCGTAAAGTTCCGCAGAGGACGCTTTGATAAAGAAGAAGAAAACAAAGAAGCAAGGCATGGTTTTTGGGCATATGTAAGCACGGTCGTGGCCTCCTATCATGCTTGGGGACTCAAGGAGGCATGACTCTTGGTTCTAGGGCCATCAATGATGCATTTGATGCATGATAACCTAAGGAACCAAAATTGCATGTTTTAATTGAAATGCATGCAACACAAAAGATGAAATCCAAAACCTTATCATGTGTTTGTCAAAGGTCTTGGTGACTTGAGGATGGGGGCAAGGTTCACCACTCAAAGTGTGAACTCCTTCGATCCTCATGCTTGGCTTGACAATCCCCAAGCCAAACCATGAAATGCAAGTATGCAACATGGCTCAAATGCAATGCAACCTATCATGTTAAGCATGCAAAGAGCTAAAGTATGCAAGGTACAAATGTCATGCAACATGGACCAATTACATGGAACTAGCATACACTCAAGGCCTCATTAATCAAACATGCAACAACCGAGATACAAGCATGCAATAATGGACTTAAGCCATAGAGGGCAGCCCTCAAACTCCCTAAAACAAAGGGCAAAACATGCCTCAAAACAAGAGCAAGATGCTACACAAGCATGCAAGCCATAAGGCTTAAGGTTAAGGCACAAAGTGGGGCATTGAACCACCACTTAACAAGACCAAACATGGCACATGTTAGGCAACCAAAACAGGTTTTTATCATGCAAAATGGCACCCAAATCCTCATGGCACGCCCCAAAATGCGTTAAACATGGAAGCATGCACAATGCTCAGTTGAAGACATAACAGACCAACAAGTCAAAACATGGATAGGATGATAAAACGAAGGTATTTGGACATGGAATGGGGACTGAAATACCACCTACAATGATGCCAAATCATGAGGATGATGCAAGCTAAACATGTTAGAGTTCCATACAAGCAAAGTTTACAAGCCAATAGGCAAAACAACCATGCTAAGCATGCCAAACATGGCCAAAACAGTGGCTCACAACCCTTCACATGGCAAAGAGATGCTAAAACCTCCATGAAACCAAGCTAAAACATGCAAGAGTCAAAGCTTAAAAGCATGGCATGTCTCTAAGCATAAAAGGGCATTTCAAAGCAAGCACAAGATACATTCTAAAGGCCATCAATCTGACCAAAAACAGAGGTTAGATGTGACCTAAAACACCCTAAAAAGTTCTAAAATGAAGGCAAATACAAACATTCATGCATGCTATGCTATGAGCCCAAAACAAAGGCAAGTAAAGGACCAAGGGAGAGGGTGTCCCTCCCTATATGAGACTCAAAAATATTCTCACCATCGAAAACCCATTGGTTTCCAGTGGTGAGAAGGCCAAAGAACACCAAACAAAGAGGGCTTAAGCAAAGGCACCAAAAGTGGCCATATAAGGCCTAATAGGATGGATCTTTGCTCAAACCAAAAAAGGACCTTAATGAAGGTTCAAGAACAAATAAAAACAAGACTTTTTATCTTAAACACAAACTCAAAAACACAAAGTAAAGAGGGTAGAAAAAGGTTGCAAGAATGGGGAATATAAAGCAAGATTCTTACCCTTGATGATCCCTTGAAAACAGAGGTTGCAGCCACTCTCTAATGCTCAAAACCAGTCCAAAACCAACACAAACAACCTCCTAAGTCTCTCAATCTCGAGCTAGGTGTAATGGTGTGTGTAGAGGAGCAAAAATGAGGTAAAACTACACTTTTGGCCTAAAACACACACACAAGAGGAGAGAGAGGAGGTATAGATATATATGGATGTATATCGAGATATATGTATAATGCTCGGTTTTGGCTCTCAAAAGGCTAACCCTTGAGCCAAGAGGAAGAGCTCTCCTCTTATAGGCAAGGAATGCTTAGCCACTAAGCAAGTTAGGCTCATCCCTCCATACACGCATATGAGGGGGAGCAAAACACTTTACAGCTGTGAGAAAATATCTCAAAAAGCAAGTGTACAGTGCTCGGCCGGCAAAGAGTACCAAATGGCAAAATTTAGTGCCGGTCGGTACAAAATAGTGTCGGTCGGCACAATAAAGTGCCGATGGACAAACCAGCCAGTCGGTGGCCTCCAAATGGCAGGTGTAGGGATGCCTCAAAAGGCATTCCCTGCCCTCCCAAGGCAAAACACAAGCGTTTGGTGCAAAGCCAAACACAAACGGTCGAGTTCGGAGGTCCTGAGGCAAGGCGCGCGCAGCCGAGAACTCCGGGAACTCCAAACGAACACAAACAGGGATAATCACCGAGTGTTCCAACGGTGACGTCCAAGTCTTGAGGACGGTCAAAAATGGGGTGTCTACACCCATCTTTTGTAAAATTATACAAAGACCAAAACTTTCTCAAAATTGCCTAACAACCCCCAACATATCAAAATGCTAAAATTCAAAGACAAAGCTCATAAAGAGGAGTAGGATACCCCTACCTCAAATTCGGAGCCCAAGGGAAGAAGATAAAGAAAACCAAAATGCTCCAAACTCCAAGATCCATGGATCGAAACGAAGCCCTCGACGATCAACACAACTTTTACGAAGGCCAAAGGAAAGAAAAGCACTCTAACTAGATCAAATCCTAGAGAGAAGGGAGTTTCTAGAGAGAGGGGCTCTCAAAAATGTTTTTGGAAAAGTAAGAAAGAGAGAGAGAAAGTGTGGAAAATGATTCAAAAATGCCCAGCTGCTCTCTGATATACGACATTTCCGCTCGAGCGGAAAACACAACGCACGAGCGACAAGAACAAAAAACTAGGTCCGCTCGAGTGCAAGAAGGCCCGCTCGAGTGCCAAGACACAAGAATAAAGTACATCCGCCGAGCGAAAACTAGTCCGCCGAGCGAGATTTCCTCCCGAACTTTTACTAAGACAAGATTACCTGCTCGAAGCGCCAACAAGCTCGCTGAGCGCGACCGCCGAGCGCAAGAAACCCGCCGAGTGTAGAAATCACACTGCAAGTTTTGCAGGACACAAAATACTAGAAGGGTAATTTCGCCGAAGCAGAAGACTTCGCTGAGCGGACTACCAAAAATGGACAACAACAATGAGAGCTAAAGCTTTTCCAACCTAAAACAACCAAGCCCACCACATCCTATAACTCAAATAACAAGTATTGAAGGATGGAAACAAGATATAAACAACTGCTAACATCTACAGAACCAAGTCCGGATCACTGTACAACAAGGGTTAAAACCCGGGATCGCTATACCATCTGCGAGTGATAACTTACTATAGCTATGTTAACCTTTATTTATTTTCTATATGATGAAATAAGATATGTTTTCTAAAATGATATGTTCTATACAATGAATGATTGTCCAATTTCTGACAAGTATTTGCGGTACCCTTAGCATATCTGTTAGCTATTACGTTGTATCAGAGGCTCAGTCATGAAACTTAGTATATCTGTTATCTGTTAGCACATTTGTTATTTGTTACCCATATCCGGAGGTTCCTTTATGGAATTGGTTACTCATAACCACTATCTGTTCAGTATCTATTTAGCATTTGTTCTATATCTGTTCTATTAGCGCTAATGGATGTATTACGTATGATTAAACATGAACTCTAATTTGGTATATGATTCGAATAAGAATGTGAATATGGATTTGCTTCTGTTTCTAAAATAAATATGAATCTGTTTTCTGAGTCTGATGTGGGACATCATTCATTTAAACCTCTTTACTCTGTTATTATTCACTGGGCTCCCGTTCACTCTATTATCTATGTATATAGGTGATCAAGTGTGACCCTACCTCAGTAATGACAGCTTGAAGATCTGTTTTGTGTCGGCCAACTACCATGCCTCCTAAGGAGGTTCTCAAGAAATTTGACAGTCGAGTTTGTGAATTATGTATAAGTCTTTTACTTCCTTTATTTGGTTTGAACAAGTTTTTGTGTAATTGGTCCTTAGGCTAAGTCCCAGTTTGACTATGTGTACATATGATGGTAACGTAAGACTTTGTTAATATGACGTCAAGTATGTGTGTAATTAAAGTTTTAAATTCCCGTGCCATGTATGTCTGCGTAGCTCAATGGACTGTACATGTTTTATATAACTGTTTCCGCAGCCTCTTATTATGT
Organism: Camellia lanceoleosa; assembly: GCA_025200525.1. Taxonomy (NCBI): domain Eukaryota; kingdom Viridiplantae; phylum Streptophyta; class Magnoliopsida; order Ericales; family Theaceae; genus Camellia; species Camellia lanceoleosa. The sequence continues at coordinate 173,911,409 of CM045759.1, read as the reverse complement.
GTTAATCTATTCAGAGGCCTTTGGCAATCCCAGGATTACTGGCCGGTTACGACGCTAAACCCATAGGGGTGGGTTTGGGTCGTGACATGGGGCCAGGGCCTTGTAAGTATGCGCACAATTCCGTCCTCTATTATTTATTTTGCATCGAAAGACTTTCCGTCTACACTCCTTCTGAGCAATGCTATTAAGAGACTCAGGAGATATTGAACCTCTGGATTAATCTCACTCAACGTAATATGTAATTTCTAAATGTTATTAAGAGGTCAAATGTATACCTCAAAAAACTAGAACAAAATAAAATAAAATAAGGTGAAGTATCAATGAATCTCAAATAGTGATTTTATGAATTGTTTGGTCATTCTTTTTTTCTTATAGACCCAAAGGTCTCATTCTAGTGTAAATTACATAAAGGGCCAGATATAAACGTGCGTACGTTATGTGTTGACGAACAAATGTGGATTTTCTCATAATGCTGAAATTACTAGACATAACATTTAAAAAAAAAAAAAAAAAAAAAAAAAAAACTCTTTAATGTACTTTTTCCAATCGTAACATTTTAATGTAACACTCGAAAAACATAATACTCCAATTGTCACGACCCCATTTTGTCCCTAATAAAATGATGTCATGATGGACACTAATCCTAGATTACCGAAGTCCAACTTACAAATATTCACACATGCAGAGTATACATATGGGGCATACATGTGCGAAAGCAATAAATTTAAGTCAAATTAGTCCATAAGAATTATGCATAGATGAAATGAAATGGCATACATATTAACATGGTTTTACAACTTGTATACAAAGAAATAAAACAAAGCTTGTACATAAATATTCTCATGTTACATCTTGATCAAAAGACTTCTAACCCAAAACATACAAAGTAAATGATCTATAAGTTAAGAAGCATGATCTTCAAAATGATTACAAAAGCATAAACCAAAACATCTTCCAAACAAAGTCTTAGGCGACATCGCCTTCTTGCTCATCACCTATATATATAAGGGCGAGTGGTGAGTTAAAAACTCAATGAATGATATAAGTGATAAAGGTTTGAATGAATGATATCTGAGATTTATCAAAACAATACATATCATAGCTTGTAACAAAATCAAATGATGAACCAAGTTCATTAATCAAAGGCTTTCAAAACTTCAAGACATGTTTACTAATACTTACATATTACAAAGAATGAACATTCATTGACAAAACAAAGAAATAACCGACCTAGAATCAATTAGACAAGCCCACCTGTCAGTGGCAAAGGAGATATCTCAAACAAAGGTACTAGTTGTATTAAAGTTCCCTAGCACACAAGGACCTTTCAAGAATGTCATCAAAACAAACATAATACTTGATACAAAAACTAAGGGATAATCATTCATGCTTGATCAAATACTTTTCTAAAACAAAGAAAAACTTTTATCCAAAACATTATAACACAACTTTATTAAAAATACCACTCGCAATAGCTCTTCGGAAGTGGGGATTAAGGCAAAGATCAAAGAACTACAAATACATGGTAAATCCCATCGAATGCACTTCAAGAAGACAAGAAGAGATGCTCAAAGAGGTTATATAATGCACTCTCAAAACAAGTTTCAAATGAGTAAAATAGATCTTGGCATTTCTTCCCAAAACCAAATCAAAACAAAGAAAAACATGTTTTGGAAGTTCAATCAAAGTTTTTCTTCTTGGAAATGCATGTTTTGTACAAACTAGGTCAATGAATGGATGCACAGAGATGAGCTGGGCCAAAATGGCCTAGCTGGGTGAACTCAGGAGGTCATGGCCGAGGTTCCACAACTCTTGGCTGAGGTGTGATCTCCTTGGCTGGGATGTGGGCTGCCCGCTCGGAGTGTTACAAGGTGTCGGCGAAGATGTATTGTGGGCGGCCTACGTGTATAGTGGTCTCTGTCTAGGTACAAGTGATCATGCAGGTAGGCTAAGGTGAATTGCAATGCTTGGCCTAGGTATGAAAGTGGGACAATAGTGGGTCTCGGTGACCACGCTTTAGGAAATAATGAAGTCTGGAAATCTGAGTTTTGTCTTGAAGAACATGAATGCCAAAATCATAACTTCTTATTCAAAATCTGAGATTTTATGATATCAGTTCGAAAATATGGATGTGGGTACCCATACTTGAAGATTTCATGAAAACAAACACAAAAACATAGAACTTGTTATAAACTTGTAGATCAAAACAAAGTTTTTCTTTAATAACACAAGAACATCACTTTCTCTTTGTAAAAAAAAAAAAACTTTAAATCAATACATGACTCATGAATCATTATAGATCATACATTGTGATTAGATTAACATAAAGAACAACAAAAGTAGATCAAGAATCTAACCTCAAAATACAAATCAAATGGTTCAAAGTCTAAGAATAAAGCTTGGAAAATCTAGTTTCCTCCCTAGAACTTCTTCTTCTTCTTCCTAGAGCTCCTCTCTCTTCAAGACAAAGATATGGCAAATGATATGGGTTTCTTAACTACTAACTGACTAATATCTATTACTGGAATATGTGGCATCATCTGGTCAAATCTCCTCAAAAGGCGTTTGAATGAAAGGACAAGAGTAGGTCAAAGTGTGTACCACAAGTAAGGTGGCATGGGTACTCTAACAAGGCAATCATCGTGGATCAAAACACAAGCTTCGGACAAGTAAATGATAGGTTAAATCTTCCTAATTTCGGCTATGAGGGGTAACACTTGGCCTAAATGTGACACACCTCAGTGTAGACACTCCATTTTTGACCGTCCTCAAGACTTGGACGCCGCCAGGTACTCAATGATTCTCGACCGCATGTTGTAGACACCCCATTTTTGACCGCCCTCAAGACTTGGACGCCATCGCTTGGAACACTCGATGATCATCCATGTTCGTGTTCGTGTTCGTTTTGAGTTTTTGAAGGACTCGGCTGCACACCTTGCCTTAGGATCTCTCAACTTGACTGTTTTGTCTTTGGTTGTGCACTAAGAGTTTGTGTTTTGTGTTTCTGAGTGTGGGAAGTGGCTTGTTGGCCATCCCTAAAACCCATCGGCTATGGCATGATGCCACTGGCCATGTATTATTGCTATCGGCCAAATGTTTGGCCGACCGACACCCTTTTGTGGTCGGCCGGGCTTTGTGTTGGTCGGTCGACCCCTTTTCTAGCCGAGACCTTTTCTTTGCCTTTTTCAAGCATTGTGCATGCCAACTGTGCCAGCTAGTGGGCACAAACTCTACCTTCCATACACGTGTATGGAGGGATTTGAGCCTTATTTAGCTTCCCTTGGAAGCTTTGTAAAGTGGTTTTTCTATAAAAGGAGGGCCTCCCCTCCCTTTCCAAGGGTTGATTCATCTGATATAGAAGTTAGATATACCTCTCTCTCTATATCTCCCTCTCTCTCTAGTTGTGTGTGTAATAGTGCTCAAAAGTGTGTTTTTGTTCTTATTTTTGCACTAAGGCACCTAGTGTTACACCATACTTCGGTTACTGAGGTGTTGAGGGGTTGATTTCAGAGTTTTTGAGTTGGTTTTAATCAGAAGGAGGTGCTAGAGTTGGTGTTCTTGAAGTGCTCTTCAAGGGTGAGAACTACCTCTTTTATTTCCCATTTTGCCTTAAACTTTTAGCCTATCTTACATGTTGTTTTAAGCTTAGTGTATAACTGATAAAAGTTCTGTATTTTCATGCTTGAGATGTTCCATTAAGGTCACTTTTGGGTTGGGGGTTGTTTACCCCCTCTTAGACCTTGTTTGGCCTCTTTTTGTGCCTTCCTCTTTAGGCTTTGTAACCCTTTTGTTTTGGCCTTCTCACCACTAAAATCTAGAGGATTTTTAGTGGTAAAGAAGTGGTTTTGAGGTCTTGTATAGGGGAGGGACACTCCTCTCCCCTTAAGTTTCATTTGCTTGCATTTAGGGTTCATAAAGGTAGCATGTTTGCATAGCTTTATTTGGCTCCATTTCAGAGGGTATTTGGTGTTAATTTATCATGTTAGACCTCTGTTTCATGTTGGTTCGATGTCCTATTGTATGCATCATGCACATGCTTTGTAATCCCCTCTATTGTCATAAGATGTACCATGCATTTAGACTATCATGCTTGCATGTTTTAGCTTAACTTCATGAAGCTTTCAGCCATGTTGTGACTTGTTTAAGTTCTGTTTGGTGTCGATTCACCATGTTTGCTATGTTTTGTATAGCCACCATGTATCCTCGCCGTTAGTTTTGAGTGTGTGAGTCATGAGCATGCTTTATTTGGGTTGTTTCAAAGGATTTGGAATCACTTATCATGCTATTTCACCATGCTCCATGCTTGTATGCTTGTATTTACCATCTTCTCAATGCTTTGAAGAGTTGTTCTTTTGTGCCTTAAAATAGGTCATTGTGCATGCCTCTTTGTTTAAGTCCTTGGGTTGCCATATCAGTGGGTTTTGGGGCTCCTTTTGGCATATTATAACTCTGTTTTTTTATTGGCCTAATTCATGCCATGATTGGTTGTAGTGGGTGTAGTGCATTTCTCCTTTTGGCCCTTGTATGCGTCTTGTTTTTGTGTTCGCCTTTATAGTATGTCTTGGCCTCATTCCATGCATGTTTTAACTCTTTTTTTTTTGGTCTGCCCTGGGACTATTTTAAGTCATCTTGGCTCTTTGGGGCTTGGTTGATATGGCCATAATTTGAACCCCTTCATTAGTCTTGAGTTTTGGGCTTTGTTGCATGCCTTACTTGCATGGTTTCATTGATTTGGCATCATCATTTACACATTTTCAGAGCTTGTCATGCTTGTGATTTGTCCATATTTGTCTCTTCTTAATGTGCTTGAGAGTCGACTCTTTTCATGCCTAAATGTTGGACCTTTACATGTGCACGTTCGGGTGTGTTTTGTCCATCATTTCTTGGCGCTTTACTGCTTTTGGACACCCGAAGCCTATCCATCCTTAGTGTAAGTCCATGGATCATGCATTTATGTATTGTTGTAGGCTTACCGCATTGCATGCTGTCGCATCCTTATGGTTGGTATCATTGTTGTGACTTTGTGTATTCCTATATCTAGGTTGCATTATAGTATTGCATACTTATTATGCTGCCATGATGTTTGCATATTAGGTTGCATCACATTGTATTTGACATACTCATGTTACATTGCCTTACATTCCCATGTTGCATTGCATTGGTTACATGCTTTGCATTGCATATGGCGATATACATTGCATTATGTTTGGTTTGGGGTGTCAAACCAAACATGAGGAATGAGGGACGCTCGCATTTGAAGTGACTTAAACGCATTCTCAATCTCTGCTGCCCACACTCTTGATTCAACATGATAGAGTGTGTATCATTCATCTGTTTTGTTGCATTCATTTATATTGATTTGCACACTTGACATCTTTGGCCATCATGCATCGAAATACGTGATTGGTGGCCCGAGGGTCGAGAGCCATACTCCCTTGAGGTCTTAGTATGATAGGGAGGGTGGTCGTGCATACATTGTCTTGTAAATGCCTTGCCATGCACTGTCTGTCCTCTGCTGTAGCAAAACCAGTGTTCTGCAACAATAAATGGCCGGTCGGCCACTTTCAATGCCAACCGACTACCAAAATCAAGCCGGTGATCCCATTTTTGGTCGATGACCATATTTCCATGGCCGGTGGTGTTTTCTCTTGGCCAGTGGCATCCCAAAGTGCTCAGGGAGAGGTTTAGAAGCAACCTTAGGATTTTCACAATTCTCAGAGGTGCAGAACAGTGCAAACAGAGGCAACATGTGGCATGGCAACGGGTTTCCGAGCGAGGCGAATTGAGCATGCATCATCCAATCATTCCGAAGCAGAACTGTGACGGCCTCTTTAATTTCATACTTAGATTGTTTTGTAATTAATTCGTTAATTAATTAAGGCCTTTTTAATGTTTAATTAGCTAGGGTAGTTAATTAATTATTCGGTCTCAGACATTTATTCTGACCTCCGCCGAGAGGGCCAACTGTTGTAATAAGTGTGCAGGTGTGTGATGTATGTCTTCCAACCCCACGAGTTTCTCCTTTTTATTTACCAGCTTATGATGGTTAGTTTTAGGGCATGTTTCAATTAGCATCCTTATGCTTGCATGATTGCATCCATTCATCTCTGCCTTGCATGCACCGAGCTCGCTACCATCATACTAACTGCATTGTATTTCAATTCCAAGTTAAATACATGTTATCTGTAGCATCTCATATGCTATTTTAGAAAAGCCGAGCCTATCTTAGTTGCATTCTTGCATGTGTTGCATTAGCTATCTTAACATGAACTAGGGTCATGCATTGATTACTAACTAGTTTCTGTTTGGCTCGGAGTACTCGGTAAGTGTTTATGCTTTAGCATCCATGCATGAGTGTGAGTGTTGCCATGATAGCATGCATGCCATGAGGCTATGTGCTTATGTGATATAACTGCCTGAATGCCTATAGGTGGAGGTTGGGTTATTTAAATTGAAACAATGCATTGTATGAGAGTTTTAAGCCCACTTGAGAGTGGCGAAATCATGTTTTCTAAGCCCACCCGAGGGTGGCAAAATCCACGTCTTAGCCTACTTGCGAGTAGCACCTTCAAACCATTTTTCAAAACGAACAGGAGATGTTTTGTTCTAATTCAGGCGACCCTATCTATACTTGTGCGCATCACATAGTAATTCTAGGCTAATAACCGGAATAAGAGCACATAATGTTTTCAAAACTCGATATTATGGTTAGTAGAGGCCGATCTTTGATCGGGCGAGCAGGGGTGCTCATAAAGTGACCTTCCCCAATTGTACCCAAGTTCCTGAGCCGAGGCAACTTTGGTGATGACGGACACGTGGCCTTAGGCACGGGTCAGGGCTTCCTAAATTCTCCCAAAATAAATATTTAGGTGGTGACTCTTTATCTGGCAAAGCAGTCCATGTTTGGCACTTCTTTCTAAAATCAGTTTTTCAAAAAACGATTTGTCGGATTTGGACTCTTTGATAATTCATCGGTTTTGCATTGCACTCTACGAGATTAGATACAGGACCGTGACATTGAGTCCTGAACTGTAGTAAGCCCCAATGAACAATCGGGATTCCTCCCGGGACGTTTGAGGACGTCTACACATGTGCTCGTTTTAGTGCCCAAAGTCCTCGGCTGCAATCGTCTTATCTTTGAACCTTCAAACCCTATCCATTTTATGCCATGTTTTGGACCAAAACCCTAATGCTTTAAACCTCAAAACCCTAGGACCTCGCCTCCTCCTCTCGTGCCTGGCCACCCCTTGTGCCTTGCTGGCCAATGGTGTGGCCTACTAGCCATTATTGGTGGCATGCCGGCCATCAGTGTCTTTTTTTAGATATTTTGTTGACAACTTTGCCAGATGTTGGCATAATTAGCTGCATCTCCCTACATGTGTATAAAGGGATATATCTCAGCCAAATGTATGTTTTTATATATATAAGAAGTCTCATCTCCCATTTTTGAGGGTTAAAATTTTTGGAGCAAAAATTATCTATCTCTCACGCTTTCTCTCTTGCAAGTTTGTACATAGTAGCTTAGATGCACCACACTTTTGCCTACACCCCCTTAGCCAAAGTGGTTCATCTTTGAGCTGAGGTTTCTTGAGGCCTTCTTGGAGCTCTAGAAGGTGGTTTTGGCTTGAATTGTTGCCTAGAGTTGATCTTCTCTTCAAGAGGTATAACACTTGCCTTTTTGACTTGCTTTGCATACTTGTTTTTCTTATCTTTTCCCACTGATTTGGGCTATTTTGGGCTTTAAAAACTCTGTTTTTATGGTTTGAAATTGGTGGTTTTAGGCCATTTAAAGTTAGGGGGTGGTCCACCCTTATTTCTTCCTTGTTTGTAAGGCCTTTCGACCTTTGTTTCCTACTTTTAAACTATCTTTTTTTGGGCTTTTAAATACTGAATTTCAGAGTATTTTCAGTGGTAAAAATCATGCTTTAAAATCTAAATTTGAGGAGTTAGCCTCCTCTCCTTGTGTTTTGTTTGCTAGCCTAGATAGCTCTATGTGTTAGCATATTTTTTTAGCCTTTTGTAGCTTAATTCTAGCATGTTTTAGGCTGTATTTTAGACTATTTTGTCTCTGTTTTGGGCTGCTTAAGTCATTTGAGTCTTGTTTTGCATGTTTCTAGTGTAAGTGTCCTCACAAGCTTGGTGTTTTAGGCCTTTAGACACCACTTGCTTGAGTTGATTGCATCTTTTAGTGTTTTTCTCACTTAATTTCAGCAAGCTTAATCTCTACAACCTCCCTCATTTCTTGGTTTTTTTATTTTCTTTGAGGGTTGTGTCAATCTTAGGATTGTTTAAGCTTGAGATTAAGGTCCATGCTTAATAGTTTAATCCTTTTTTGAGGGTTCGTTATAAACGGCATGACATCTCTCTTGCCTTAAACTACCCCTTGTTTGACACTTCCTTCTCTTTAGAGGACTTAACTCACCAATGGACTTAATTGGTTAAAGAATGAAAGGGTAACTAAAATGAGTAACTAAAAGTTGAAAATAAAATTGTGAAAAGATAAGAATTTGGCTATGTTTTGATGTGTTCAATCGAACGTTAATTGAACACAAAGAAAATTGGGGCATTTCATACTCAAAGTGATAAAATGTGCCAAGTTTCCTAGGTCTCCATTGCCTTTGATCATGCATGATAGGGTGAAGGGTGGGGGTCTTGTTCGTGCAATTTTTAACTTGTACACCTTGGTTCTTTAGCCATAATGCTTTGAAATTGCTTGAATGATGGTTTTTGAACCAAGTTTATCATTTATTTGAGCTTGTTTTGATGATAAGGAGGGATACACAGTACAAACAACCTGTGAGAATACCCTATCTTTGCTCTGTTTCTTCTCTGTTGCAGCAAGAAATGGTGCATCATCAGTGGCTGGCCGGCCACTGTTCCTGGCCTGCAGGCCATCAGTGTTAGATGACAACCCCCTATTGGTGGCCGGCTAGCCACAATTTCTGGCTTGCTGGCCACCAGTGAAAATTGAGTAGAGTATTTGCAAAGCAAAGCAGAGTTGTTCTGGAAGAGGAAAACCAGTGCAAAGGTTGTGTAACATAGGCTTTCTGAAGCAAACAGTGGAAGTTCTTTAGATGGAAACTGAGCATGCATTGGGCCTCCCTCGCTCCCGAGACTAGTTAATTAGTTTAATTATTAATTATTTAGTCATAGTTGTGCTGTGGCTAATTAAAGTGTTGTAATTATTTAACTACATTAGTTATTTAGTTAATTAATTCATGTTGTAATTGACTAGTTGACTAGTTTAATTAGTTTCTTTGTAATTAATTAGTTAATGTAGGTAGCTAATTAGCTTTGTATTGTACTTATTTAATTAGTTTAAAGTAGTTAATTAAATTAGTTCATTACTGTAATTATTTAATCAAATAGCTTATATAGCTAGCTTATTTATTCAAGTTTTATAATAATTAGTTAAGTAGTTTAGCATAGTTAAATTATTCATTCGCACCCTCTTGCTAAGGGCATTAATATGGTAATAATGTGTATATCTTCCAACTCCACGTCTTTCTTCTTTTTATTTACCCGCTTTTGATGGTTAGATTAGGGGCATCACGTTTCAATTAGTATATCGCATGTTTACATCCATTCATTTGCCTTACATACATCGAGGCTCGGTTCATCATTCAAACTTGCATTATCGTTTATTGCCTTGTCGAATACGTGTCTAAACGTATGTTATGAAATTGTTGCAAATAACATGTTAAGTAGCCGAGCCTATTTTAGTTGCATTATTGCATGTGTTGTATTAGCCATATTGCATAGTTAGGTATTATGCATATTTTTTCTAACTCTTTTGTTTATCTTATCTTGGAGTACTAGGTGAGTTTTTTTAGTGCTTTAGCATACTTGCACGAGTGTGAGTGACTGCCATGACTAGCATGCTTGCCATGAGGCTAAGTGCTTACTTGTTAAACTGTTTGAATGCCTGTGGATAAAGGCTTATTTCTTGAATTATGATGATTCAATGAATGTACGTTTAAGCCCATTTTGTCAAGTGGCAAATTCATAAGCTTTAAGTACACTTTGTCAAGTGGCAAATTCAAACCCTTTTCGAAAAACAAACATGAAATTGAATTGTTCCAATTTGAGCAAACTAGTCTATACCTTCTGTGTCCACATCACATAGATAAGAATCACAATCATGAATAATAGAGGCCGATCTTTGATCGGGCAAGCGAGAGTGCTCAATTCATGACCTTTCCCTTTCGTACCTAAGTTTCTGAGTCGAGACAATCTTGGTGATGACGGACACGTGGCCTTTGGCACGAGTCATAGGCTTCTTAAATTTCTTAGAAATAAAATATTTAGGTAGCGACTCTGTATCTGGCAAAGCAGTCCATTTTTGGTAATTTGATTAAAAATTGATTTTTTTAAAGATTTACCGGATTTGGACTCTTTAGTGTTTATCTATTTCACATTACACTTGTGGAATTAGATTCAGAACCGCGAGAGTCCGAACTGTGGAGCTTCTTTGTCTTCCGAAAGGGGGCGCGATAAAGTCGAGCTACACTCGGCCTAGGTTGTACAAGTCATGGAACATGGTTGCTAGGTATTGACTAAGGTGTACAACTCGACGATAAGGTGCCTAACACGGCTGCAAGGTTCAAGGATCAAAGATCTCTGATGCCAAGGTGATCCACACCTCGGCCTAGGTGCGATGGTAGAGGTGGAGGTCAGGTACGATGGTTCCAAGATAGTCCTAGGTGTTGCCACTTAATGGCCTAAGTGTCAGAGGTCTAATGGTGTGAACTAGGTGTGAGATAGCAAAGGTAGATAACCTAGGTTCAACACACAAAGTATAGAACAAAACATGGATCTTATACTTAGGCAAAGTACAATCGCATCAAAACAAGGCAGGATCTCACACTTAGACAAAACATTAAAATTTACAAGCTATAGCTTAACAAACCAAAATCATTTAAATTCTCAAAAATATAACTAAAGCAAAATGAGTGTTGTTATACCAATGCAACATATTAAAAAACTCCTTATTATATTTTTCTCAAACATAACAACGTAACAATTTTAAAAAAAAAAACTCCTTACTATATTTTTTTTTTTCCAAACGCAAGAACATGATATTCCAAAAAAATACCTTAGGGTACTTTTCCCAAACGTAACACTCCAATTAATGTAACATACAAAAACTCCTTCGTGTACTTTTCCAAACGTAACACTCCAATATAGCATACTAAAAAACTCCTTAATGTATTTTTCTCATACGTAATAATGTAACATTCCAAGAAAAACTCCTTAGTGTTTTTTTTCTCAAATGTAATAACAGCCATTAGGTTTGGTGAGCGGAAAGTTAAGCAATGTGTCAATTTGGTCCCTATAGTTTACATGATATGCCAATTTGGTCCCTATCAAAATCGAGCAAATTAAAACAACATGGACCAAATTGATACATTGTGTAAACTATAAGGATTGAATTGACACATCGTTTGAGCGCGTGATGACTTTTTTCGTCCATCAAACCTAATGATCGTTATTTATTAAACCAATATAACACAATCCGTTAAATTAAGGGACAAAATCGAGCAAAATAGAAACCAAATTGACACATCGTAAACTATAAGGACTATTTGTATAATTTACCTTCTTTTTTTTTTGTTGATAGAATAATGACAATTTGTAGTTTAGAAATTAAGTTACATATTTTGTGATTAAAAAAAAGGATAAAAAATGTGTGAAATTATCACAAAATGCTAACTTCACTTTTTGAATCACAAATTATCGTAACTCTACCGTAAAACTATGTAACAATTACCACAAAAACATAACATACCCACAAAAGTATATAACTAGGTGCACATGGTACACACTTTTTAAGGGTGTTTATCATAGCATTCTCCAACATAATGAGAATTTACGGTACACATCCTAAAAGGAGATGTGTACATATGCCCCAATTACGACGCTTGTGATATTTGGTTATGATATATTGTGATTTTAGTTATGATTTAGTTATAACTCATTATGATATTAATTATGACTTAATGTAATATTGGTTATGATGTATTAGGATTATTATTTTGGTTATTATTCAAAAGATCTTTAGTTATACTTTATTTGGAGTTTGGTTATGACTAAAAATGATTTAGTTATGATATTTGTGATAACTAACCCCACAAATGTCGTAACTTGTAACCATAGCATAATCCTAGTACAATAGATAGGTAGATATATAAAAAAAAGAAAAAGAAATTGATATACAAGTCCTCATTTTAGACCAACAATTTAAATCTAGCGATGTGCAAGAGCAACTCTAACACCATACTCTTTATGTTTTATTATATATATTATTTATTTTGCCTAATTCTTTTATTATGTTTTTTTTTTTTTTTTTTAGCTATGCACTCCAATGATACTCTTTATTTTACCTATTTATCCACATAAATTGTTTGAAAAGTCTCTCAAGACTGTCCAAATGTAACTAGTATTGGAATTTTTTGTTAAAATATGTATTGTAATAGCTAACCAATTAGAGTGATTAAAATAAGACAATACTAGTTATAATAGCCAACACACGTTTTTTAAAGAACACTTTAGAGATGCTCTGACTCATAACGAAAGAAATATGAGAGAGAAAATTGTCTTAGATTGTCTAATAGACTGCCATTATTAGAATACTTAAGTTAACTATCTCTCATATATATATATATATATATTTAATTATTAGCTAATTATTTTTTTTATACATCATTAAATTTAGAATGTGAATGTAAAAAATGAGTTATGTATAATTTTCCTAGATATATTACTTTGGTTTGGTTAGTCACGTGACCTCGGCTTGTATGCAAATGCGGGTGTCTGGTGAGAGACATATTAGATGTGTCGTGCGATAGGTAAACTGTCATGAAATTTCTCATACCCTTCCCTACCATTTCCTCTGTCACATTTGATCTCCATAGGTTTCTTTAGAGAGAGAAAGTGATAGATCCATTGTGTGTGAGAGAGAGATGAAGATGAAAATGATAATATGAGAGAACTGTACCCAATCATCATCTCCATGGTCCCCCCCTTTGTCGGCCAGTACCATCGTCATCTCCATCTGTAATGGGTATATGTACTGTTTTCATTAATTCCTTACCCTTTTTTATTCAATCATATTTTTTTTTTTAATGAAACTCTTCTTGTGAGTTCTTGAAATGGGTACCAAACCAATAGTTCTAACTGTTTCTTTTCTCCTCTCAGGCAAGCTTGAATTATACATCAAACCCACACAATAAACATTTACATACATATAGCTTTTTTTTTTTCTTTTTTTTTTTTAGTTGTTATAAATGGCTGGAATGCTCCCTGGAGTTGAATGTGCCCGGAGGCGGCGGTTCCACCACAGCGGAGGGCGGGCGGATTCGCCAAACACCAGCACGGGGCACGGCTGGACAAGGCGGCCGTCTTTTTGTTTATATACAAGCAAACATGAATCCCCTCTCAGCTCAAGCTCTTCCCTGGTACTACTAAATGCTTATCACTAGAAGAATTATTAAATTTTTTACTTATTTATTTATTTATTTTGACAATTGATTCATTGATAATAACTTGATATTTTTTGTTTGTCGGCTTCAGCTTTTAGAAGAGTCGCTGTCTATATTAAGTGCTTGATAAAATTAATGTGAATGATAAAACAGAAAAGGAACACAGAGAACCAGGCACATCAAGATGAGAAGCTGGGAGGAGTGGCTAGAGAAGCCAAGGAGAGGTTGAATGAGAGGCTGAGAGCACAAAGGAAATCCCAAACCAAAAGGTAATTAGAAATTTTTTTATTTTAATTTTTTTTGTGATATTTGATGACATTTAAATTTCCATCTCATCACAACAACACCCATATTATCCAAGACACCAGTGGTCCTCGGGTGTATGCTTAGCTACACCATTCTGATTGTCTCTGAGAAAAAGTTAAGCAAGTAGGAAACTCAGCCCAAAAAGTATTAGCCATACCATCATATATATGTTATTTGATAGTATCAATTGATATATATATATATATATATGTCTAAAGATTGATATTAAAAGTTCAGAATTCTAATACATATTATGTATTGGTCAATATTTAAAATTTTGTCAGGAGTTTTGAAGTGTGTAGAGTAGATTTAAATTTAACTTGATATGACTCCAATTGAATATTCAAACTCCAATATTTTATTGCATGAATGCATCTGGCCCATTCACTACATTTACCAACATTTTAGATAATTTTAGTTAATTACACTAAGACTCCTTCAACGGCTCCTTCAACTATTCGTGAATGTCTCTTACCACCTCATTTATGACCCTTAAATTTTGAATTCTTTATCTATTAAAAATGTATCATTTTCACTTTGTTTCTGCCTATGTCCACATGGGGTCATTTGTAATGTTTTAGAGTAGAGGGTGTGAAATGTATAAGTTCGTAAATAACCAAAGTAAATTGATATTCACTACCAGTTGAAAAACTCTTAATGTAATTAATTGCATAATTTTTTCTAAATCCAAACAAGCACTTTTTCTTTTCTTTCTTTTCTTTTTTTTCCTTTCTTTTTGCCCCCTCATTTTTACAATTAAATTAATTCAGGAACAATAACCCAGAAAGCTTGAGGTGCATAGAGGGAAGAACTGTGATATCAAGGGATTTGCAAATAGAGGTGTTTAGATTAAAGAAAAATGGGTCAAGCAGGATGTTCAGTTGTGCAAAGCTGGGGTGGAAGGGCACAGACCAAGATGAGTGTGCCATTTGTTTGGAACAATTCAAGTCTGGTGAGACCCTGGTCAATCTACCATGCTCCCACAGGTTCCATTCTAGGTGCTTCGTCCCATGGCTGCAGACCAGTGCTCACTGCCCTTGTTGCAGAATGGAGATTTGAATTATTTATAAAAAAAAAAAAATAAATAAATAAATAAATAAAAAGGTGTTTCAATATATGTTATTTCTCTTTTTGTAAATTTTAGTCATAAAAATTACTTGAATGGCCTTCCAGTTAAAAAGGATTGGTTTGCGCAATCTTCTGTATGATATGAGAGCTGGTATATATTGCCTGTTTTTTTTCACTATATTATATAACGGAGTAAATACAAGACATTATTTACTTTCATTATTATTTAATAATTCTTTAAATCAAAGAATCAATCTTCTTTTTTTTTATTATTAAAAAAGAATCAATCTTTTTTTTATTCAAAAATCAAAGAATCAATGATAAATATGTACGGTGATATAAAATGATTAAAACAAATTTGTATTAGTGTTTGTCATATGTAATGATAGCTGAAGGTGATTCATATATCCGACCCCAAAAAACTAAATAAATAAATAAAAAGTAGGACTTTTCTTAGGTGTGTCTTGCATATGGTATGCAAGGCACTTACACCCTTCTATTTTGCATTTACACATTTGTATGTAGGGTCATGCTTGGTAGCTCGAAAGAGCTACTCGCGAATCCCCCGAATTTGCAGAAAACAGAAGAAGAAGGAGGAGGAAGGAGGAGGGGGAAGAAGAAGAAGAAGAAGAAGAGAAGGAAGGAGGAGGAGGAGGAGGAAGACAAGGATTGGAGGGGGCCAAATAAATCGGGATGTGGAGGCAGAGGAAGGGTCGAGGCTGCGGGTCATGACGACGACCTGCCAGGGCGATGAGTTTTTTCCTCATGACGGCGAGCTCTTCCCCACGACATGCGACTGCCTCTCTTCTCTCCCTCTCCCTCTTTCTCTTTCTCTCCCTCTCCTTCTCCTCCTCGTGAGTCACCAAGAAGACGAAGAAAAAAAAAAAATGTCCAAAACGACATCGTTTTGGGCATTCGGGGGATTAGGGAGGAAGGAATTCGAGCTCTCAAACATTATTCAATTGGGTTATTTCAAAATATTTGAAAACTTACACATTGGTGACCTGCTAAACGGGTCACTTTCTAGGTAAATTAATAAAATAATATATTATATGACTAAAGGTGTAAATGGTTACAAAAAATGTATAAGTTTTTACAAAAGACGTATATTTTCACGAAAGGCGTAAGAAATTTCAGAAAAAGGCGTAACTAATTTCTGAAAACTTACGCTTTTTGTGAAAACTTACGCCTTTTGTGAAAACTTACACATTTTTCTGAAAACTTATGCCTTTTGTGAAATTATTTATATAGCGACCCCGGTCTTTTCCTATTTGATTACTGTATCCGGACTTAGGTTCCATGGATCTTATCATTGTATAATTGTTGCTGTCGTTCTTTATTTTCTCATTTGAATTATAGGATGTATTGGGCAAGTTTGTTATAGGTTGGTTGGGTCCGGAAACCAAGTGTTGCTGTTCAGTTTTTGGGTTGGTCGCTCGAGCGAGGGTTTGGTCGTTCGAGCGAGGGTTGAGTTTTGTCTTTGGTGGCTCGAGCCAAGGTTTCTTCGCTCGAGCGAACGATTGCGTTTAGTTTAGACCTGAGAGCAGTGTTTCTTCGCTCAAGCGAGCTTTTCTTCGCTCGAGGGAGCGAGGTGTATGTTTTCGAGTTCTTCGCTCGAGCGAGCATTCTGTCGCTCGAGCATGCTTCTAGGTTGCAGACCTGAAGCATTGCATTCTTGGCTCGAGCGAGCTTTTCTTCGCTCGAGCGAGACTTTCTTGTGTCTGGTCGCTCGAGTGAGCTTTTCTTCGCTCGAGCGAGCCTGTTTAGTTTATATAGGCAGCAGCGGGTTTTGGACAGTTTTTCATCTTCTTTTTGGATTCCAAACCCTAGGTCCGACTTTTCTCTCTCCCTATTCACCTTTTCTCTTAGATTTGATCTATTTAGAGTGCGTTTCTACCTTAGTTGCTTTATTAAAAAAGTAGTGTGAGTCGAGGGCTTCAGTTTAATCTGAACAATCTTGGAGTTGGAGCACTTTGAGTTTGGGTCATCATCTTCGTCTTCTCTTTTTGGGTTATTCCTTCGAGGTAGGGATTTCCTACTCCAATTTATGAGTTTTGTTCTAAGTTTTGGTATTTTGATATGTTGGGGGGTATTTTGGTAATTTTGGGGAAAACCCTAATTGTTTAAATAAATTGAATTGTATATTTAATTTAAGGAACATTGGGAAATTAGTTAAATTCATGAAATGGAGGAATTTATTGATTAAATGGGATAGTTGGTTAATTTAAATTACTTGTTTATCGAATTGTTGATTTATTTATTTCCAGTCTAGAGATAACTGTTTTGGGCTATTGGTGGAGGATAGTCATGATTGTTGTAGATATTGCATGTGGATTAGGGATAACTGAAACTAATTACATTGGTTAAGTCATTAATATTGACTGTTAAATTAATACCGACATTATGTGTATTGATTGTTTGTTGTATATGTTATGTGCTTACATACATGTATTGGTTGAGCATTGCATATGCATATTGTGTGGGAGGAGATAGGGGATGTACTCCACGGTTTAGGGGAAGATAGGGGATGGACCTCTAAACCGGATTTTGTTTGGGAGAAGATAGGGGATGGACTCCATTAGCATCACTTTTATGTGTGCTTATTTATATTGAAGTGTTTTATTGTTTGGGAGGAGATAGGGGATGGACTCCATTAGCATCACTTTTATGTGTGCTTATTTATATTGAAGTGTTTTATTGATACAACACTAAAATGTGTATCAAACTGGAAGTATGAAGTGTTTTGATGTGAGTTTGAGTCTCATTTATTATGTTGAGATTGGAAATAATGTACGGTGACATACAAATTCACTGTTATAGTTTGGCCAAGTTCTGAGCCATATTGGTAGAAAGGAAAAGTGGAATAACTAATGGAAAGTGAAACTGATAATTTGTATTATCCATCTATTGAATGCTATTGCTCTATTCAATGCTTATATTTGGTTTAGTATATTTCTACTAGACTGTGGCTCACCCTATATGGGAACATCATTTTCAGGTCCAGGTGATTCACTACCTCTAAGGACTTAGCTTGGAAGGATTTAGACAATGAAGCATTGTCTTTAGTTATTTGTTTTTATTTGAATTACATGTAAACATTCAAGCCTAGGGCTTTATTTGTTTTTGAGTTAGAACTCATGTTTTTGTGTCCAAGTGTTGGCTTGGCAAGATGTAAGCCCGTAGGGCATTTATTTTGGATGTTATATGTAATGACTTTATTTAGGATACTCTGATGAATAAATTTTGGTTTATTTTCTTAAGTAATGTATCGTATTATTGTGTATGATATGGGTTATATTTTGAGGGCGTGACAATTTACACCTTTTGTGAACACTTACTCCTTTTGTGAGTTTACTTACCAAAGGTGTAAACAAACGAAAACTTATACATAATACTTACATCTTTTGTGAAACAAGTCACACATTTTCTGAAAAGTTACACCATATGTGATAAAATTTCTTTCATAAAGCTTACACATTTTCGTGAACATACTTGCACCGTTTTTTAAAAATTACTCCTTTTGTCAAATAATTTTTGTCATAAGATTTATACTTTTTCTTTGAACTTACACTTTTTGTGAAAGCCTAACTTAAACATTTTTCGGAAGTCACTTATATCTTTTGTGAAAAAAAAATTCATAAAATTTATATCTTTTGCTAAAATTTACACATTTTCGTAGAAGTACTTATATCTTTTCTGAAAAGTTACTCATTTTGTGAAATAATTTTTGTCATAAGATTTATACTTTTTCTTAATACTTAGACCTTTTGTGAAAGCCCAACTTAAACCTTTTTCTGAAAGAACTTACATATTTTGTGGAAAAAAAAAAATTCATAAAATTTACACATTTTGCTAAAACTTACACCTTTTTTGTGAAAATACTTATACCATTTATAAAAAGTTACTCCTTTTGTGAAATAATTTTTGTCATAAGATTTATACTTTTTCTTCAAACTTACACCTTTTGTGAAAAGCCCAACTTAAGCCTTTTTGTGAAGTCACTTATATCTTTTTGTGAAAAAAAAAATTCATAAAATTTATATCTTTTGCTAAAAGTTACACCTTTTCGTGGAAGTGCTTATATTTTTTCTGAAAAGTTATTCCTTTTGTGAAATAATTTTTGTCATAAGATTTATACTTTTTCTTTAAACTTACATCTTTTGTGAAAAGCCCAACTTAAACCTTTTTGTGAAGTCACTTATATCTTTTGTGAAAAAAAAAATGCATAAAATTTATATCTTTTGCTAAAAGTTACACCTTTTTGTGGAAGCACTTATATTTTTTCTGAAAAGTTACTCCTTTTGTGAAATAATTTTTGTCATAAGATTTATATTTTTTCTTCAAACTTACACCTTTTGTGAAAAGCACAACTTAAACCTTTTTCTAAAAAGTTGGGCTTTTCACAAAATGTAAGAAAAGTTATAAATTTTATGAATTTTTTTTTTTCACAAAAGATATAAGTGACTTCACAAAAGGTTTAAGTTGGGCTTTTCACAAAAGATGCAAGTTTGAAGAAAAAGTATAAATCTTATGACAAAAATTATTTCACAAAAAGAGTAACATTTTAGAAAAAAATATAAGCACTTCCACGAAAAGGTGTAAATTCTAGCAAAAGATATAAATTTTATGAATTTTTTTTTCACAAAAGATATAAGTGACTTCACAAAAAGGTTTAAGTTGGACTTTTCACAAAAAGTGTAAGTTTGAAGAAAAAGTATAAATGTTATAACAAAAATTATTTCACAAAAGGTGTAACTTTTCAAAAATAGTGTAAATAGTTTCAAAAAAGATGTAAGTAGCTTCACAAAATGTGTAAGTTTCGTTTTCACAAAACGTTTAAGTTTCAATAAAATGTGTAAAATTTATAAAAGAAATTATTTTACAAAAAGAGTAACTTTCTAGAAAATTATTCCTTTTATGAACATACACCTTTTCTGAAAAAAGGTGTAACTGTTTTAACGAAAATGTGTACATTTTCAAAAAAAAGTATAAATTTTAACCAAATGTATAAATTTTATGAAAAAAATTATTTTACAAAAAGAATAATTTTTTAAAAATTGTGTAAGTTATTTCACGATAGATATAAGTAGCTTATGTTTTGTTTTCATTGTAAGGTCCACTAAAAGTGTAAATTTTATAAAAAAATTATTTCAGTGGAGGTGTAATTTTCAGAAAATCTGTCGATCTTGGTCTCCGGCTCTGTCGATCTTGATCTTGATCTTGGTCTGTCGATCTGTCGTCTCTTCTCTGTCGATCTCCGTCTCTCTCTCTCTGTCGATCTCCGTCGATCTCGGTCTGTCTATCTCTGTCGATCGCCCTCCCAAACGCTTCGTCTCTCTCCGAAATTCTAGAGAGAGAAACACCAAGCCCTCCCAAACGCCTCTTCTCTTACACATTGCCATTATTTGAACAACAACACAAATATAGTTTGATTCGATTGTAGGAGCTCTTCGCAATTTTCGTTCCTCTCTCTCTACCCGAAAACATCAACAGATCTGGACTTGGGTAACTTCTTGGCTCCAATTCGATCAGGTTTGATATCTTCTTCTCTCTTTTAGATCTGGGTTTGCTTCAATTCCGAATTGTGGTGATTGATCTATTGTTTCAGATCTGGGTTTGATTCGTTCTCGGGTTTTTGGGTCTCAATTTTGTTGTTTTAACACAGATTGAGCTCAGATTTAGCTATATTAATCATTTCTGTGATCATTTTCATTCATCGATCGTCTCATTTTTTTGTTTGATATGTCGATCTTTGTCTCTTCTCTGTCGATCTCCGTCGATCTCGGTCTGTCTCTCTCTGTCGATCGCCCTCCCAAACGCTTCGTCTCTCTCCGGAATTCTAGAGAGAGAAACACCAAGCAATATTGTCAGCTGCACAGTTCTTTTTTCTACCTTCCATGTGAAAAATGTTTTATTTGCAATATTCTCCATCAAATTATGCATTAATACCTTTGTTAATACGTTCATAAACTTCATTTAAAGTTTCCATGTTTTGCTATATTTGATACATGATTGTGATATATCCGTCAATACATCCTTATTTTTGCTCTTAATATCTTTGTTAATACATCCTTATTTTTGTTCTTCCATTATTCCTTGATTGTGCTTCTTGTAGATGGTCAATGCCAATTCTTACTTGCATGCAATTTAGTTCTATGACAGAACTGTTTTTATATTGTATTATTGCTATAAATGAACACGTATTCTGTGTAACTTGTGTTATCCTTTTTTATTTATGTGTTTTTGTTTTTATTGCTTCTGCCTAACCCATGGATCGTGTAACTGGTTTACATCATTCTCAAATTTATTTTCTTACTATGATAGGATTTGGGCAAATCGGCAATCAGCTGCTAGGTCAAAGGAAAGAAAGATGAGGTACATAGCTGAGCTTGAAAGAAAAGTTCAAACCCTGCAAACTGAAGCAACCTCATTGTCTGCTCAATTGACCCTGTTGCAGGTAGATTCTGCCATGCCACATAATATGTCTAAATGTTTGGTCTTAGTGACAGGTTGTATGACTTATAGCAAGTCACTTTGTTGAGTACATGATCTAGCTTATTTATTTTCTTGTTGGATTGCAAAACAAATTTGAGTTTCTAACCACGAGGAGGATTTTGTAGCTAGGGTTAAAATTGTTTGTTTCAGTCGGAGATAGGAATGATGGGAGTAGGGTGGTGGTGGCAGAAATGGGGCAGGGTTTTCTGAGATCACTAATTCTGTTGGGGTTCAAGATTAATTGGCTTGGCAAAAATTGGATGTGGCTTGTCAGGGGCAGAGAAGATTGGGTTTCTTGAGGAGTTTGAGAGTGGTTGTAGGAAGCTGGATTGTTGGAGTCGCCAAAACAAAGGGGAGAGATTTGTGGAGATTAGGGCTTCCCAGAGGCAGAGGAGAGAGCGGGATTTGCCGTCTAGAGTCTGAGGAGAGAGCAAGGTTTGCCTTCCAGAGTCTTTAAGTATGGTGATTGGTGCATAGGTGTGGCAGAGATGCCTTCCAGAGTCTTTAAATTACTGTATCGACTAGTGTAATGGTCACTGTTGCCATGGAAATTAAACCTGTGAGGGAGAAGGTTAAGAAGGTTTTGAAGAAAGAGGGTAAAATGTCCTCTAGGAAGGAAAGAGAACTTATGAGGATTCAATGATCAGTGAATTATGATGATCACAAGATGAGAGACCATATAGTGGGCCATAGAATTGTAAAGTCCAAGGATGGTTGTTTAGTTGAGGATAGTACATTAGGGAGGAAGCCTGTTAGTGCTTTTATTTATTTATATTTGTCTTTATGTACATTTTTAGAGAAAATTCCAAGAGAGCATATGGATATCATTTCTCATTTGCTAATTGGTAAAGGTGGTGGAACCAAATGGAATCAATGTTGTAAGCCAACAAAGAACCTTTTGTGGAGTTGGCACTCTATTGAAGCATTGTAGTTGGTGGGACTTGTTTTTGTCTTATTGTTTTGCAGTAGGGTGTTGGGTAAATCTTTTGTATTTCTTCTCTTATTTTCCTTTTGTTGTTTGTATAGGGGTGTGTTCCCTCAGCACATTCTTTAATACAATTCTCCATGTTGCTTATAAAAAAATAAAAAAATAAAAAAACAAAAAAACCTTCTTTTTTTGTTTTTTCAATTTCTTTAGAGAGAGTATTTGAAAAATTCTAGTATGTAACATATTATGGATTATGGTATGGATATCACTATTTTCTTGTGGGTTTGCTATGAACAGAGAGATACAAATGGCCTGACTGCAGAAAATAGTGAACTTAAGCTGCGTTTGCAAACAATGGAGCAACAGGTTCACTTGCAAGATGGTAAGAGTACTTTTCCTAAACTCCTGCTAGGAGTTGCTTTCGTTGTAATTACTTTTCTTTCATATATTTTCTTTTATCCTAAATTGTAGTTTTTATGAAGAGGTAGTATCATGGTCATTCAGACTTGTTACCAAAAAAAAAATGTAAAATATCATGGCCATTCAGCCATAGTTTGATAATATATGCTTTGTCAAGAACCTGTAGATTTTGCATAAAATGGACATGTTGGCCTTGTATATTATCTAACAATGAGAGACGTAACGTAATTAATTCAACAATACCCTTATACTATACCCCAATTAGAGACATCAATAGGTTCTTTTCTGTTGGTACAGGTGTATGTAGGTAATAAAATTTTCATTGAAAATAAATATGTAGCAGACTTGGAAGACCTACGGGAATGGAGACAATTGTGAATAGTTGACTTTGTCCTTGTGTAATAAAGAGTTCAATTAGTAGTCTTGGCTCTTGTGCTATGTTACATGGACTCATTGTGTGTCCAAGCGTCAGATCTTCTTAAACTAAATCGTAGGATATTAGGATATGCATTTAAAAGGTAGGTATGGATACAGGGACACGTCTTAAACACGTATATATTGCATATTGTTTAATATATATATATTTTTGATAAATCATATCGTTTAATATTTTTAAACCCAATTTATTTGGAAATGTATTTCAAATTAAATGAGATTTAGGAAAAATATGGAATTTATGTCTCTCGTTCGTGTGAGAAGTTAGAAATGTTTCTGTACTAGCAAATGTAAGTATATTCTTCAAACATCATATAAAATTAGTTGATCCAAGTAGTGAAATTGGATACTATGGTGTTGGACACATATCCCCAATCCTTATGCTTGTAATGTCTGGTGGACATGGTATAGTAAAAGTGATAGAGTCCATGTAACATAGGTCTTGTCAGAGAACATGAGTGAGAACTATAGAGTGTTATATATACTGTATTTGGGCTAGAGGTTCAGTCACCTGTCCTTGAATCTTATTTTCAGTATTCAAATAAAATCATTTCCAGTATTCTCTTGTATGTCTTCCTTAATGGATGTAATAAAGAGTGCAGTTTTCCTTTTGTGACTTAGCTACAATCTAAGAAGCACAGACATGGACACGCTGCACAATTTGGACATGCTGACACAACAATTTAGGAAACAAATGCTTGACATGACAAACGGGTGACATGCACTAAATATGGGGTTTTTTTTTTTATATTTAATTTATGTTTATATATATATATATATGAATATTTCATCTAATGATGATAAAAAAATATCACATTAATTCCTAAACTCTAAAAGAGGAAGAATTAGTAGGTATAAATCTACGTTTTTGTTTTCAAGTTATTTTCTTCAAACTTGTAATGTGTTTGTCAGTGTCTTAACTGTGTTCGGGTTTAAAAAAAATGACAGTGTTGGACGTGTGCACGGCACGTGTTGTCAGTGTTCGACATAGACATGACACCTTATAAGTGGTCGTGCTTCTTAGTCTATAATGGTAGTTTTGTAACGGGTGAAAGCTCTGGAGTTCTATGCAAGTTTTATTGGGGCTTGAGGGTCGACCATCCCTCCACGAAGCTTGTGTTCACAATTCAAATAAAATTCAAATAAAACTTCAGCAGCAGCAACAGCAGCAGGAGCAGCACTCCCAACAATTGCGTGCTTCAATGCATTCTCCAAGCCAGAAAGAGAATAGTTCAGATGTCAACCCTTCATCAAAGGATTAATTACGGAATAGAAATGGGGGGATGTGGAAATGAGCGGATCTATGGAGCTTGAAGGGTCAGTTATTGTCCAAATCTTTGGTGTTCCGATTATGGTGTCAGATATGTCCATTTTCTGTCTGTTGTGTGTGTGACTAGATGCGTCTGTGTAACTCTTTTGTAGGCAGTTTATATTTGGATTTATGTTCAGGATTTGAGATGTGGCAGTTGATCTATTTGTAGGAGTATTATGTTGGATTTAGTTTGTGGTTGAATTGTGGGGGTGATTTCATTCATTTATTTTAGTCATGTAGCACATGTTTTGGCGAATATATTGGTGGTAGTCTTGTATTTAAAATTTTCAAAATGCTCTCTCTCTCTCTCTCTCTCTCTCTCTATTGTTGGTTGTGTTTTTGGAATGTTGAAAGTGCTTGTGTATGATTACTCATACTGTTAGTATTTGAAATTGCTTTTGCAGGAACTGTTTTTAGAAAGCAATTCATTAGAAGAGCTCTTTAATATTTTTTTTGAACACAAGAGCCCTTTAATATGTTCTGCTTATAAGAAGAATGTTGACTCTTAGAGCATCTCCAGCAGCTTGGCTATTCTTTCCTTTTAGCCATAGAAACGAGCTTGGAAGGGTAAAACATTGCTCCAACAAACTCGCTCAAGGATCGCTACAATGGTGGTGAGCTACAGTACCTCGCCAGGACAAGCGAGGTACTGTTCATGAGCCTTTCAATATTTTATTTATTTTTGCCTCCTGAATTCAGTTTTTGGCAGTAAAATTTGTCAACGCTCCAATGTCTCTTCCGATCGTCGACAATGGCAGAGAGCTCTTTGCTGTCAAATTAATCGAGAGAGGCGAAAAGGTTTTTTTTTTTTCTTAATTTCATGCTTTTGTTCCATCTGGGTTATCATTTTTCCCATCTGGGTCTTTTTTCTTTTTTTCTTTTTGGGTTTATTCTGAGTTTTTTTTTTTGCTGCAGATTGATGAGCATGTACAGAGGGAGATCAAGAATCACAGATCATTGAAACATCCCAATATTGAGATTTAAAGAGGTTTGTCATTAAATTTTGTCACATACTATAAGAATTTGTTATCTTTGTTATTAATTTTGTCTGCTTGTATAATTTTGGAGTTAGACTCTTTTGTTTTGGTCCATTTTGGGTATTGGGAGTGTTTGATAGTGATATATTTTTCATATTCGGAAATAATCTGTTTCACTTTTTTTACCTCTCCCTGTTTAATGAGCTTATTTTTATAGAATTAATTGTCTTGGAAATGTTTGGCTGCACCAGAAATGGATATCAATTGGCCCTCTCGATCTGTCGAATTCAGAGAAAAAAAAAAAAAAAAAAAAATTTGCCTTTTCATATATGTGGAGTTTGGGCATGTATTTCAAATAATTTAAAATCTAATGTAATTTGTCTATATATTTGTATTGCACACCATGTGTTTGTTGTAATTTCTGTTAGAATATAGATTGTAATTATTTGGGTTCCATGAATGGAGAACCTAGCTGAATTTATGGTATTGTAGCATAGGTGGCCGTAACATCGATTAATTGATCAAATTTTCTGTCAAATTTACTAATATATGTATTATCTCATAAATTTTGATCAAATTTCTATCAAATTTTCTGTCAAATTCTCTTGATTTCTGTCAAATTTTCCCTTTAGGCACCGTTTGGGAAGAGCTAAAGTTGGTTTTTTTGGGCTATTTTAGCCACAAAAGACAAAATAGGCTATTTTAGCCACAAAAAACAAAATATCACATCCAACCCATAATCATTACACTCTTCTCACAAAAAAAAGCCAAAAAGCCAAAAAGCTCTGTTCAAACCAAGCTTTTTGGCCCAGGCTAAAATAGCCAAAAAAGCTAAAAAGCCAAAAAGCCAACTCACTTCCCAAACCAACCCTAAGTTACTAATATATGTATTATCTCATAAATTCTAATTTGATCAAATTAATTATTCGCGTAACTTATGTACAGGAGGATGAAATTATAGTTGAATTGGTGGATAAGTTATGTAACTTTATCAATATTCTGTACTGTATTCTCCTTGTCTTGTTATAAGCAAATAACCATTTGATTTCTACACATGAAATATTGCAATCAAAGGAAAATTTTGCTACTGACACTATGTACAGGATTTGGAACTTCTTTATTTGTGGTTGGATTGGTTATTTGATTTGGGTGCAGCGGAAGATGATGCACTCTCATGCAGCTGTGATGACTTGATGGACTGTGAGCCTGGTAAGTTTGATGGCCTAGGGCATACCCATGTTGAAGTTTATCATGTTGCTGATCATGGTGATGAAGAGGAGGAAGATTTTGATCAAGATTGGACTGATGGTGGTGATGATGAAGTGGTGATGAGCAGCACTGCAAAAGCAAGGGAACACAAGAAATTGAGGGTTTGTGTTGATTCAGCCATGGAATTGATGAATGAAGTGGTGATGAGCTTCCTATTTCCAGCTGCTTTATTCTTAATTTTTTCAATTGTGAATATATGACTTTGTAAGTTATATGTTCTTGAAGATGTTTTTGATCTGATTTTGCTGCTGATTTTGTTTGCGAGTCAACTTTGGAGCATTTGATTTTGTTTATTCTGCCTACTCCATGGCAAGTCTACGACCTTTTGTCTACTTGCTGTTATGTACCTATTTATACTGTGAAGATCTCATTGTTTTCGTTCTATAGAGCATCCATTAGGATGCTCTGAAGTTGGAGGAAAAGAAATCTGAGAATTCTTTCTTTTTCTTCCAGTCTCCAACTTGTACATGATTTGATTTTGATTTTTTTTTTGTTTCTCCATATGCACCTTCAGAACTACACTGTTTATACAGAATTTGCATGCGAAGATTATATTCTTCTTGTGTCCTTGTGTAGGTTTTGGTCTCAATTGTGAGCACACTATGCTTGTTTTTACTATCCGCAAGTTTTGGTTTTGTTGGTATATGGATTGCTCTATCCGTCTTCATGAGTTTGCGTGCATGATATTGTATAAGAATATTTTGAAAGAAGTTAGTGTTTTTTTTTTTTTTTTTTTGGTTTTTAAGATTGGAAAGAAGGTAGTTAAAGTATAAGAATATTTTAATAGAAGATAGCTAAAGTAGATAGCCTTGTTGGAGTGTATATTAAAAAAATGACTAGCTAAAATAGTAAAGTGAAATTTTGAATAGCTATTTTAACTAGCCTTACTGGAGATGCTCTTAGCATCTGGTCTCTCCATATCAGGAATAGGACACTCTTTCATTAAAGTAGGTGATTAATTGATTGTAAAAAGACTTGCATCGCCAAATCTTTATTTAAAACCCAAAACAGTGAGATCTTCAACTTAAATTGACTTGGCCATTTGTAGACTCCTGATTTTAGATTTTAATGTGTTACAATTTTATGCATTGAACTAAAGATATCTGGAATCTGCGAGAAAGCCAAATCCTCGACATCTTGCTTAGGGGCAATTTTTGGATGTACTCTTAATTTACCAAAACAGTGGAATGACATGGCACACTTGGCAAAACTCTTGGAAATTTTGTGAGGGCTTCTGGCAAACTTTTTAAGATTATACTATGCTAGTTTGTAAAAAACTAACGTTTTTGGGAGAAGAAAAAAAAAAAATTTGTTCATTTACCATTCCCATTTCACAAATTTCTCCTAGTGTAAAAGCTCTGAAGTTATATTTGGATTTTGATTTGTATTTGATCTGTGTAGTCCTACTTTCCATTCTCGGTAGCTTGGGTTGTGAGTAGCTCATAATCTGGGAACATGAACTCCAGATAATAAAGGTTTGTGTGCATTTCGTTGAGGAATCTCTTGACATGAATTCACAATGCAGTGACTACTCAATCAAATGATCTAAATGGGAACAAGAAGGAATTACAATTTATATTAACTACAGGATATGGAGTTCTGCAGAGAAACCTCAGCACAGGTTAAATTTTTTTTCCAATTAGATTGACTTTTATTTGTAATTGTATACATTGGGATACATTTTTATTTTGCGTGCAGTTAATCCAAGCAAACGATCTACATGATGGAGTAGCCTAGACCGCCACCACCTTCCGGCACAGTCCATTCAATATTCTGCTTTGGGTCTTTGATATCGCAAGCCTGAAAACACACAAAATACAGAGTAAATATAGTTAAAAACTACGGAAATACAATTTCTGGCATGTGTACCACATCACAGACAGAAACAAGAAAACACGGAAAAATAGATTTGGATATCGTAAAAATATAATTCATTCAAGAGGTGGTTTATTTAGACAATAAATTGTTGAAATGGACCATCAATTAGCGCCTCTGAGAAAACCAAAGAGTGAAGAAGATCAAAATATGAAATGGGAATCAGAGGAAAGATCATTCAGAAAGTTAGAAAGGATAAATTTCAATACGTACTGGTCGATAGTTCCGAGCTCTGTAAAGTTCTTCCCATATCCATGAATTTTTTAAGTTGTTCCAGTATGTTTCCATATTTAAGCCTGCATGAAGTACACTAAATGCAGCTTCTGCTGCTAGCATTCCTGTAAGAAAATAAGCTTTAGAAGTACTCCTTTATTTTCTAATAGCTTGATCACAAATTCCAACCATTCTATATGTTATTTCATTTTTTCTAATAGTTTATTTGGTGGGTTGCATGTAGCGGAGGTGGACTGTGGAGGAGTTGGGTGTGGCAGGGGAGGGTGGGGAGGGTTAGGGGAGGGTGATTCTAACTCTCTGTTCCTCACACCAATCTGGGATATAAGTTATTTGGTTATGGAGTATGTATCAGTGTAGGTATATGTGTACGCATTTTTTTCAACAAGAGGATGGGTGAGTTGTAGAGGGGTTGCCACTGGTGGTAGAGGTGGCTTCTAGGAGGGAGGAAGACAGTTGAAAAAGAGGTATGTTCACAAAATTATCCAAGAAAGAGGGGTAAATTGACAAAATTATCCTTCTTTGTTACGAAGATGGACAGATGGCATAGAACCGAGAAGTTTAGGGTTTAAGAATTTTTTTTGAAAAAAAAAGGTTTAATTTATTTTATTTTATTTTTTTGGGGGGGGGGGGGGAGGGGGAGGGGCAATTTACCTCAGATATATAACAATTTACTGCTGCAACAAAAAATCATCTGGCATACTTAATCTCATAGTAACTAAATCTTGAATGACTTTATCCTAGAATTTAGCAATTTACAACACCAAACAATCATAAAATAACATTGTTTTATATCAACTAGATACCAACTAGACATATCGTACGGTTTTCACATTAAAGATAAAGCACTGCTTGAGATAATGTGAGTTATACCTGATTTCATGGCAGTATGTGTGCCCTTTATTTTTGGTACATTTAAGAAGCCAGCTGTGCATCCAATAATTGCTCCACCCGGGAATACTGGATATGGAATAGACTGAAATTTAACTAGCATCATATTTATATTTGCATAACATCTAACAAACAATTAGTAATATTGTTAATAAGGTACCATGCCTTTTGAGCTGTAGATAAAAAACGGGAAAAACGAGTTGCCACTCTGCATTTGCAGTCTAATCGGCTATAAATATTATAATTTTAGCTCTTATGATTCTGGCACACAATATGTGCAAATCTTTTGTGTAAACAGCCACCAATAATTTTGCAAATGAAAATTATTTTCAGGTACTTGCATCTGCCTTTTAGCACTGATTTACAATACTACATCAGGCATGCATGTGGTGGATTCAAGAAGCCTTTGATACTTCTACTATCTTAATGTGAATTTTCCTATTGGTCGCTGGACAAATAAAATAACATATCACGCACCTGAAACCCGCCTTCATTCAATGTACGGGCACCATATTGGAGGACAGTAGCACCTTCAAGAAGAGGTTTGATGGCCGGATGATGTTTAAGTTTCTACACAAAGGAATTAATACACAAGAGACCGAGTAAGACCTTATGCTTGCACTTTGTAAATAAATACCTAAAAGGTAAAGAGATACACTCTATCCAAGGAAAAAAATGCTGATAGGATTACAGACTTCAAAATAATAAAAAGCTATTAAGGGATTCTCCAAGAAAGTAAACTTAGGTGATAAAAGAATCGCTCAAACAAACATTGAAAGACTTGGAACCAATACAAGTCAATAGCTATGAGAAAAAAAAAAAGTTAAAAGATTCTTTGAAAGCATGATAGCCTATTGCATTAGCTTCAGTTGACTCTTTTCTTTTTTATTTCTTTTTTTTTTTTTTAAATGAGCTGGGTTTTGCACATTTTGTTATGGGTTGAACAATAAACATCACCTACGAAACCCACTCACAGTATTGTCATTCAAGTTTGTTTGCCATATACTTCTAACCATACAATTGATATGAGACAAATATGATGGTTACAATTGATCCAATCATCTTATTTGTTGACTAAACTCAGCAGATCATCATCCCTATGGAGGGAAACCTTTTCTAGATTTGTATGATGCTTGATGCAATCTAACCACAAAAGGTGATTCCCAAGGAATTCCCAGGTTCTTCTTCTCTTGCTTCTTTCACTTTTATTCTTCTTAAACACTAGTCAGATTTTACTGTTCACAGGTAGTGCCTATTCAGTCCCTCATTTATCCTATCAATCCAAAATCAACACTAACTCTTTCCACTACTTTTTGGCATTGAATTGAGCACTGAAACCTTAAAATACTTGCTGTCAATAACTACTGACAAACTATTCACTGAAAATCCAACAGCCTTTTCACTTTAAAAACTAAGTTCTAACTCTTTACAATTGGAAAGCCCTACAACCTTTCTTCCAGTTTATTAAATCCTAACCAACAAGCATAATGTGACTCCCACCCCCATTAAGCTAACTGCAAGCGGCAACATTCCAAGTTCCTGTTGTTTCCTACATCAATGTATGAGAAGAATATACAGAGAAAGAAAACTGTTTATAGACTTTTGGTAACATTTTATATTATAAACAGTAACAGATTTTCATTTTATAAAAAAGGAGAGAGAGAGAGAGAGAGACTCACATATGAAAAAGAAAATGTGCAATCTTGACTTATGTGAAGGTAGGTCCATATATAATATATAAATAAACATTGCAAAAATAACAATAAAAAATACCTGGAATTCCTCATAAGGATTCAAGAAAGGGTTGTGGTAATTCAAAGCAACAACAAGGCCAAGAGAAACCTGTATATCCAACCGAGGAAACATCTCATTTAGGTGACCAAATTAGGGTTTCATTGTGGAGCATGCTAATGGAAAAAATTAATAACTTGTAAATTCCAATTTTAAAGCATCAGAACTTATGAAGTCAACAAGATTGCTCCATCCACTTTCTGAACTATACATCGACGTCCATCTCTTTTTTCTCTCCTTTTGAAAACGTTTATCACATAACGACTAATGCATTTAAAAGGAAAAAATTTCTAGCATTGTTAACCATATTTTTATAAATGACTTCTGAGTAGATTTAGCATTTCATTTTATTAGTATATCCTCCACTAATACAATTACATACCTTTGTACACCATATAATGTAACACAACAAGGTAATTAGTAAAATTAATACACTAAATTGTATCCTTAATTAATATAGAGCAATAAAGCAAGGGCAAATGATACCTGTATGTCTTTCATATGGTATAGAAAAGATCCCCTATATGTCTTGTTATCCAATGGCCAACCCAAGGTGTGAAGTACACGACCAGGTTCATGCTTACTTGAATCAATTTCCCAAACCTGATAAAATTCGCTTCAAGAATTAAGCACAAGCTAGAAAAATCTTGGGGATGTATTTACTAGCTAGTACTCTAATTCTACATGCCTCCAAAAGATTCTCTCTTAAATTATTTGGTCAAATGAGATTTTGTGAAAGCAAAACTACTGACGAAAGTGAAGGATCACGGAAGAACAACCATTAGATATAAAACATCTAGTTCTTCAACTATGCCATAAGGCTGTTTTTGTGGATTCACCATGCTTCTAGGAAAAATTAATAACAATTAAATCATATGTATTAGAAGATAAGACTATGAATGATTTATCCTCAATGAATTATGTGCAAATTGATAATATGATGCATTAAAGTTAACTGGAAAATGGATAGCTTAGTTGACAAGACTTTATTCCTGCATGCAGATAGGTTGTTTTCGTGTTTCAAAACACTCATGCTTATGTCACGATAGAGCAACCTTACTGTTACTCCAAGGCCCACCATTGGTGACAAGTTTCAAAAACAAAAATGTATAGGTCAATGTATCAAATTTCCAACCTACATTGACCCTACCTCCAACCCAAAAAAATTAGAAAAATAAATGCAACTATTATTGCAAAAAAAATTACTAAGAACAAGAGAAATTTACCTCTTTAATTCCTAGAGCATAAGTTTGATGTTGTCCTTGCACCTTCTCCCTCAAATTGTACTTTTTCATTATTTTCCGCATATGAGAAAACAAAATAAAGTTCTTACTAGTTAATGAACATAGGATTGGACAGAAAATTGTAGAAACCATAGCTAACACTGCAGCCATAAGAGACAACCTCTTTATACCTCTGATAATGACCCTCGGCATCCTTTACCAAGAAGTGTTATGCGTCCTGCAGAGCAACAGATTTATTAAGAGTCAGAACCAGTAGGCTAGGGACTAATAAATAAACCTTGCAAACTAGGTCAATCTTGGCAAACCTTTTCTATATGAAAGCCAATCATAAACATGAAGTTCTTTTCTAAAAAATTTCTTATTTTCTTACTGTTGGTGGAAATATGCATATAATCAAAAAAATATATATATTTTATTACTATGCACAGATCAAATTAATTCCATATTACATAGGTCTTTTGTGGTTGATTCCATTGTGAATAGAAAGGCCGATCTTCCATTTGACTGGAGAATGGCTATTGTTATGTATTAGGGAATTAATAACAATTAGTTTCAACTTTCAAATGCTCATTTCAGCCTTTGCCTTTGACAACTTAAAGGTGGAAATGGAGGCCATTCTATTCCACTACACTCACTGCAAATCAAAGTTAGCATCGATGATGTTATATGACAAAATGACTGATACAGTTTGAGAAAGATCAGAAAGATGAAATAGCTATCAGCAACTAATGCTTCAGGAAGCGAAAAATGCATATGCAGCATACACACTCAACCAGAGAGATCTTATATATTGCAAGGATGAGGACTAGAGAAAGAACTTAACAGGACCCACCTTTCAATTCTACACCACATTGGAAATTGTCCCTTCTTGAACCATCTTTGGCAATTCCCATATCATTCGTTACAATACCAATAACTTTCTCATCATCATATAAAATCTGAAAAATCAAATAACATGTTAATTCATGACGTTCAAATATGCCAGACATTAAATGTGTCAACCAAATGCAGAAGCACCTCACTAGCAGCAAAGCCTGGGTATATTTCAACTCCTAATTCTTCAGCTTTTTCTCCCAACCAACCTGCTAATTGACTCAAATTGCATCAGAGGGTCTATATTGGTAAAATGCCCTAAAATATTAGCACCATTAAAATGTGAAAAACAGAAAACAATTGTAGAATGTAACACATAATACTAATAAATCATCTAAATGCCTCAACCTCAAAACCTAAAGGAGCAACTAAGTCAAGGTTGTGAAACAAGGCGGGTCAAACATT
The DNA here is from genome assembly GCA_025200525.1 of Camellia lanceoleosa. Classification (NCBI taxonomy): domain Eukaryota; kingdom Viridiplantae; phylum Streptophyta; class Magnoliopsida; order Ericales; family Theaceae; genus Camellia; species Camellia lanceoleosa. The sequence continues at coordinate 173,877,408 of CM045759.1, read as the reverse complement.
TTCCTTCTGAGAGACAAATACTATAAAACATCAAATTCACAAGCAAAAGGACCATCAAAACAAAACATATACTCATAAATGTATGACCAATGTCAGTAACTTAAAAATGCTAGTTTCAGCCTTCTATACAGTGGCACATTTACCGTATCTTTCTGATATACAAAGACAAATATAGCAAGTGTAAATGAGACAAAACTGGAGGAAAACAGAAAACCAAACCAAGTCTTAAGTTCCATCAAATAGGGTCGGCTACATGAATCCTTCTTATCCATTCAGCTCTATCAAGGGTTATTTGATTAGTCAAATTAAGGAGGTTCATATTTCTATTTACTACACTATCCCACGTCAATCCAGATCTACCCATTCCCCTAGCATTTCCATCTACCTTAACTGTATTTCATCTCCTTACTATTGTCTCTGTTCGTCTCCTTACTCATTTAATTGATTCGGCTTTTCAGGCATAACTATATCATGCAAATTTTATGATTCACAAGACCAAAAAGAAAAGGGGGGGAGGGGGAGGGAAGGTAGTACTTTAACAAATATGAGCTTCAAAGTTGCACCTCAGTCTCTTGTGTGCTTCTGTAAGTTGAGCTTGCATCATCCTCAATTGGTTGGATAATTCCTGTCCATAACAATTTAAATAAGAGATGTCCAAAAAGTTCACTGAGATTCTAGCAATGAATAAGAACTGAAATTCAAAACATTACGGTGACAACAGTGACAAAGGGCTAACCTCAATTCATTGAGTACTGTGAGGGGAAAAAAAAACACATTAGTTCTTTCACGAGGGTTAATCCCTTAAGATTTAAAAGATTCATCAAAACACCAAGCCAAACACTTGTCTAACAATAGAACGAATTAATTCCAAGAAGCTCCCAAATGACCATGGACACAAAGGGCTAAGATAAATTTTTTAGTTAAGAACAAAGAAAAAATGATTTAGTTCACTTTTGTTAACGCTTTAGAGCTCAACCTTTATTAAGAAATTTAGTTAACGCTTTAGAGCTCAACCTTTATTGTTAAAACCTCACTTTTGTATAATATAAACTAGCAAAAATGTCAATGCTCCTTATTTGCAATCTTCCCAAAAATTTTGCAAGTTAAATTAGATGGGAAAAAAACTTAAATCAAAGGACACCAGGGTAACTAAGATGATTTAGTTCTATGGATATAGATAAGATGGTAGCATTAAACGATCCATAGGGAAAAGTTGTTACTAATGGTCCAAAGATGCAGAAAAGGGGGATAGAGAGGAGGAGCGAAAAGGGGGCCTTGTAATTACTGGGGTGAAAATGTTAGGGATATCATTATCTAATATCAGCCATGTGCATCCAATTCAATTGAAGTTAAATTCAATAATATGTTCCAAAAGCCTCTCTTGCCTTTAACCAAAACCCAAGTTTTTTTTTTTTTTTTTTTTTTTTTTTTTTGTGTTTGTGTTTTCTATGATTATTATTTATTACTTTTCTAAAGTTTTTAAGTTCCATGCAAATGACTTTTTTTTTTCTTTTCGTATTCATATTGCAAAAGCTTGGAGCATTCTTTGTATCACATAATTAGTATGAAATCCCGTAGGCCTAAAAAACTGGAGAAAAAGGCAAGTTGGGTTCCATGTGAGCAGAACTCATAGGCATGTTCTTTCCAACAAGACAATCACCTTAAATAAAATTATAATAATTTTAACAACAATTAAAATAAACAATGTTTTTTTTACGAAGGTAGGTCCGCAGATAATGTGGCCTGTAGTATGTGCTTCTCAAATTCATTGTACTATGCTGAAAATTATTATGCTGCTGCATATGGAGAGGTTACAGTATCTTCGACTATGCTCAAATATTATTGTGCTGCTGCACATGGTGGTCAACTAAGAAATGCAAAACAAACGTGTAAAGATGTTCTTTTTCCCCTAAGTTGATCACAAATCTATGGAACACACCAAAAGATTTTATCAACAAAACAATTTGCAGGGATAATTAATTTTAAGCAGGGATTTCTTGCTAAATATATATTATAATACATTTAAACCACTATATGACAAATTTATTTTGTAATTCCAACAAACACACTTTTCAGTCAATTAAACAAACACATAAAGTGCACAGTTAAGAGTAGTACCAGTAACCCAAGAAACCCACATAAAGGACGACTATATCATACTTACATTTGAGCAGAAATGGAGAGAAAAATTAGGGCAAAGATGAACTGTCCATCTTCTGATTTCGTTTCTGACGAGTTAATGTGCCTCGCTGCCTGGTCTTTCTCATCGCAATCAGCCCGTTCGAGATCGCCGTTCTGACGAGTCCGACGATAGTCCTTTGTAGACAAAGGTTCTGAAACAGTTGAGGGGAGTGTAGGGTCTGGATTTGAACATATGGCTTGTGGAGGGATTGCAGAAGATCGAAGGTAGGGTTAGGGTTTTGGATCCGACGACGATAGTGGAGAAGACGAAGTAGACGACCGGTGCAGAGAATAGGAGAAGAGAGAGAGGGCGGTGAGGGAGGAGGTGTGGCGGCGGCAGTGGTGGTCGCCGGTGGTGGCACCAGAGCCGAGGACGTAGGAGGCGGAAGATATAAAAGAAAGAGGAGAGTGAGAGGGAGTGTTAGGTTAGGGATTGGGGATTTGAGATCATGAGAAAAAAGGAGGGGGAGGGAGAGCGGGAAAACGAAAGAAATTTTTTTTTTTTTTTTTTTTTTTTTTTTGTAGTTACTGATTTTTTTTATTTTCAATTTTTTTTTAGGTTACTAAGGTGGAAATTTTATTTGTTTCATTTTTATTTTACTGAAAAAAATTATTATTTTTTATTTGGTAGAAGTAGAGGTAATATTTTAATTAAAAATATTTTCTGTTAAAATAAAGTTAATTTTTTGTGATCAATGGAAAATATATTTTTGCAGCCTATTTTTTTTTGTTACTATAAATCAGGAACTAATTTTTTGTAGTAAAGGAGAGGGTGCGGTAGTAGTGGTGAAGGTGGTGGATAAGAGGTAATGACGAAGGAGATTAGTGGTGAAGTTGTGGTAGTGGTGCAGAAGATGGAGTGACGGTAGTGGAGAAGAGGTAATGGTAATAGTAGTGACAGTAGTGGTGGTGGTGATGGTAGTGGAGTGGTGGTAGTCGTAGAGGTGGAGTGGCAACAGTGGTAGTAGTGGTGGTAGTGGAATGTCATTTGCAGTAGTGGTGAAGGTAGTAGAGGAGACGTGTGGTGAGAGAGAGAGATGAGTGAGAGATAGATAGAGAAGAGAGACAGAGAAAGTGAGAGACAGAGACAGAGTGTAAGCGAGAGAGAGACAAAGTGGTCGCTAAAAGTACATTTTTTTATAGTAGATCGATAAGTCCAGAGGGAGCTTGGTAAGTAAAAAATAGAGGAGGGAGAAAATGAGCAACGCGAACACAGAAACATATATTTGCAATTGATCAAAGAAACATAAATGTAAAGTACCAACGCAAAATACTCTTCGAATTACCAAATCTGGAAATTAACATATGCCCATAATGAAATATGGTGGCTAAGAGAGAAAAAGGAAGATATTAGAGCACGATGGCAGGAAGCAAGAGAGGATGAAGAGAGACAACAAAAGCAATGGAAAGCAGGCTTACCGGAATTGGCTGGTGGTAGCGATGGGTCGTGCGAATGTGGGGATTATGGCAACGGAATGGGGTTCCGTTGTATTCAGAGAGACGGTGCCAACGGTGGCATGGCGCCGTAGTGATTACAAGGCAGTGAAGGTGTGTGAGGTAGAGATTGCTAAGAGAGGGAGTTGGTTTGTGAGAAATTAGGGCAAAGAATAAGATCTAGAGAAAGAAACATAAATCAACTTACCTGGTTAGAATGAAATACTCTAAGTTCGTGAATCGGCGGTGTCGACTTTGGATTTCGGGCGGTACAACGGTGGAATGGAGCAACAAAATCGTCTGTGAGGGAAGAAGAATGAGAAGATGTAATTGTGTGAGAGAGAGGAAGAGAAAGAGACATGAGAAACGTAGAAGGGATTATGGGCAAAACTTGGAGGGTCCCAAATTTTAAGAGGGAAGTTCAAATTAACGTAAAATTTTGGTAATTACACACATTACACGATTAATTATACAACAAATTAATTAAGAAAATTAAATTATCGTTAGCTAATTTAAATGATAGTGACAATCACTTTTTTGCCAACGAATCCATTGATGACATCTCTCTTTAACTCGTAAGTTTTCCATTTACTCGCTTGTTCATCTTTGCCTTTAATTTTGTAATTTTTATTTCTTTAGTAGAAATTTCATTTTTTTAATAATTTTACCTAAATATTAAGGTTAAATTTCACTATTTGAAGATAATGAAATTTAACTACTTGAAATAAAGGTATGTTTTATGATAACGATGACAAGGATAATAAAGGTGGTGGTAATAACAATGGTGGTGGTGGTGGTGCTGACAGTGACAGTGACGGTGATGGTGGTTGCAGCAATATTAGTGATGATTGTAGCAATTGTGAGGTTATAATGATGTATGTTGATGCTTGTGTATAAATATTTACAAATTCAATTAGCATTAAATAATTATGTAATTTTATATGAGAAATTCATCGTAATTTAAATGAATTTTATCCTACAAACTCAAACTCAATTATAATTGGATTCAAATGGATTGGACAAAGGGTACCCGCCTCTTACACCAACACCGCAAAATTATGATAATAAATTTTAAATAATATATACTTTGCAAAAAAATATAAAAATTATTATTTAGAATTATCTTCACACTATGAAGCATGGGTATAAAAATAATCATTTACAATTATCTCGACACTATGAATTATCTTAAAACTAGTTACACACTATAAGAAATTGCACATTTGAAAACTAAATTTTTAATCGTTAAAAATCATTTTTAGTCGACTAAAATTATTTTAGTAGCCAAAGAATACCATTCGTCGACTAATAATTTAGTCGCCATAATTTTTTTTATAAATTTATTTTGAAATTTTATTGACTAAATTTTTAGTCGTAGATAAATTTTATCACTACTATGTTTTATTTATTGATTAAAATATATAGTCGCCAATTCTTTTTTCCATTATCGGCGACAAATTAATTTTGTAGCCAAACATCTAATTGACTCCTTTAGCTAGCAACCAAACTTTTTTGTAGGCAAAAAATTGAAGCTTTTTGGTGACTAAATATTTAGTCGTCAAAAATATCGACAGTTTTTTTGATGACTAGATTTTTAGTAGGCAAAAACTTCAAATTTTGTGGGCTACTAAATATTTACTCACCAAATAAAATTTATTTTTCATCTTTTTTTTTTACTACAAATTATTTAGACACCAAAAATATTTTCTTTCTTTTGGCTACCAAATATTTAATTGCGAAAAAGCCTTTATTTCCTTTTGGCTACGAATTGGTTAGTCGCCAACAACTTCCCTTCTTTTTAGCTACTAAATGTTTAATCGTAAAAAACTTTCTTTAGTTTTTATTTTTATTTTTATACATACATATATATATATATATATATATTTATTTCGCCACAACCTGTATTTATTCTGTGCAACCTGTACCTTGTATATAAAAATAATAGTAACAATCCAAGAAAATTTAACTTTGAACATCAAATTCGAAATATAATAGAAATTCCATACGAATCAAGCATAATCCAACATAAAATAATAATTCTATACAAAATAGAGGATTATACAAAAATCATGTTTGCCGTACACAAAAAAAGAAATATCCACAATACCATGTCAAATGGTAATCTATACCATGCCAAAAGTAATATGTTGTATGCCATCAGCAATTTGTACTATGCCAATAGTTATCTGTATGAACAATAGTAATCCAAAAAAAAAAAAAAAAACGAAGGACAACATAATAACAGATTATAAAAAAAACAATGTCCTCCGCACAAAAATAAAGAATATCCACTTTTCCATGCCAAAAACCATTTGTAAAAATAAAATTCACATCTACATCAAAATACAATACATCCACATCTATTAATTCATTCCCTGTACAAATTATTAATATTTTCTAAAATACAATACAGCCACATCTACATCAAAATTCACATTCAAAAAATCATATACCAAGGCACTGACCAGACAACTCGGATCATTGCCACCCACAATGAACGATACATGCACCTTTATATTAGCAATGACAGATGGGTCAATTCTTGTGCCATAGAATGAAACCCCAATGCCAAAACAGGCACCCCTGTCTTGGGTGAGCGCATCTATTAGTCGGCCACCTCCAAAGCAGAATCCGATGATACCAAGCTTCTTTGAGATTCTTGCAGCTACAAATCAGGAAACATACTTGTAACCGCTGCAGGCAACACGATATGCAAAATCTCTAGTGGATGAATCCTCAAACCCTAAGATATCAGACAAGAGCAAGATGCCGGTTCCATTGTTGTTCTTCACTGCCGTGAAAAGACAAGCAAGGATACTGTCATCTCCCTCCCCTATCAAAATCTCAACTCCATTGACTAGCTCACAAGCCTCATCATTTATACTGTCCTCAACTTCCACTGGGCTGCGAGATACTTTAGAAGCCGTAGATTTTATAAAACATAACGACAGCAGGCGAGGATTTGAAATTGCAGATTCTCTGGACAATAATTGAAGCCTTTATAGTCAAAATTTCCAATTATGAATAACAACTTTTTAGCAAGATAACATATAAAAGGTAGAAAGAAGACATTTGTTTTAAGTGAAATACTCTTATGTGCTCTACTTCAAGCATAAAATGCAAATCCAAAATATACATATTTGACCAGACCAATTATGAATAAGATATATAAATATTCCATTTTACAGCCAAAAAAAGACAATGACAAGTAAACAACATATGATTGGCACTCCTATCGTTTTCTTCTGTAAATTGTAGAACTAGTTTCCTCTACTTGTTTACAAGTGATCTAGGTATGGCTATAAGAAGAAAAAGTGCGAAGCAAAATATACCAAATTAAAACCATCAAAGGTCGTATACCAGAAACTGTATGAGGGCATTCACCCCATATATGAGTATGACAAATAAGACATGGCAAAGGATTTCAATGGTTAACTAAATGTAAACCATGGTTGGCTATTTTTACCTAATTAAGTGAAGGTTAAGGTCACAAATCGTAATTTTTGTAAGTTTCAAAATCAAGAATAGACCATTTTACATTTCTAAAGATCAACAACATAAAGCATCTATCCAACCAAAAACTCAAATATGGGAGCTCTTACTATCAAGATGGTGGTCTAAAGAGAGAATTTGTTCCCCACAAATCCTTTTGCTTGGAATCCTTGATGTCCATTTTGGAAATGACGCGGTGCCACATGTAACGTAAGCTTCAAATTTCCAAATGTGTTGACATTGAAACTTCTATGGATCTTTTAGAACACCGAAATGTCATTCTATTTTCCTTGTACATGAATGTGCTTAAATTGTCAAAATTACCACTTAAAACTTTATTCACATACAGAAGCTACATTTCACACACACCAACCATGAACAAATTAGGTAGAGGGGGTGGGGGGAGGTGCTATGGCAGAAGGGTCAATAAACATGACAACAATACCAAATACATCTACCTTGCTTACTAATGATTCTAATCTGGTTCATTCCTTAGCCCACAACCACTTCCCATCCCCAACCCTTGCCCAAATCTTGACTCATACATAAATTTGAGTAAACAACCACTAAAACCCCCTCCACTCCTTTACTCAAACAATACTCGGAACTAAACAGCAACTTTGGCCAAGGTAGCCATTGCATTTCAACTTCAAAGGGCTATTGTAACATTAACTATGTAAAGAATTAGAATTTTGCTACAAGCCCTCTAAAACCAAGTGAAATGTTCCCTAAAGAGAACCTCATAAATTATGCATAAGAAGCACAATAAAAAAATAATTATCAACACTCACTTCTAGTCCAACTCATGACATTATACAAAAAGCAATTCCTACATATTTACAGAGCTCAATTCAAAAAGCAATTTAAAGGAAATCAAGTACAAGTTGGATTGGGATCAAGAATAAGTTGAGAACTCACATCAAATGAATAGGAGAAGTAGAATATAGGTTGTCCAAAACACAAAGTTCCAGCAACAAGAAGTTCCATTTGTATGATTTGACAAAATAAGAAAATTTAAAATACAAGTTTCGACAATTTTGTACCTTTCCATATGCCTTCTCAAATGCTGCTATCATTTCCAAAATTGATGTTCATTTTCAATTGCAGCAGACCACACACTACAAGAGGAGGAGAACATAAGTTCATATGTCAAAAACCTAATGAACAAATGATTTCAAATTTAACAAATAAATTCCAATAACATTGAAATTGTGCCTATATGATAACCATGAGTCATTGAAAATCATGAAAAACCACCAAGAAAACAAATTTGTCAAATTTTGACAGGGACAAAGTGACATCTCAAATTTTGAATAAGTACAAGTTTGACTTTAAAATGTACGCATTTGTCATTTTGGACAAGAACATATTTGAGGTGTTGACTTTGAATTCATTTTCTCCAAATTGCCTCATTGAAAAATTATGACACTTTCCAAAATATATTTGAGTCTAGTTTTTAACCCCATTGATCTTGCATGAATTCATTGTGTTTCGAAAGATATTTGATAGCCAAAAAAAAACAAACAATGACAATGGGTTAGAATCCATCCGAGTATAATAAAATAGGTAATTCTCCCTTAAATTTAAGTAAAAAATGGCCCATCTTATGTCAAAATAAAGATAACAAAGGAGGCTAGGTGATGTAAAAATTTTAAAGTGTGGTTGAAAATACTATAAGAGATATGACCTTGAAAGAGGACTATTGTGTAGGCAATGTGCTGGAAATTTGGTACAAAAGTCTTTTTGAGTTTTATAATTGGTCAAAGTGCCTCAAAGTGCTCTTGAAAGGTTCATGTAGGATGTACAAGTTTCTTAAGCCTCATCATAAACATCCCAAGCCTTTAATCATAGAATTAAATAAAATAAAATTAAAAAAGTGCATATAACCAACTATACATAATGAGATTGTTAACTAGGACAACCAACTGCTCAAAATGACAACTTCTTGAACATAGAAATTGTAACAATTGCCATCTTAAGAAGAAACAAAAAATGTAAATAACTTGGACAGTTTGGTCAATGAAACCCACATCTTTTGTTTCATTCTCCAGCCCCATCACTTCAACGCCTATAATTTAAGCAAAAACAAGAAAGCCCCCTCTCAAATTTGAAGATGTGACACAAGCACTAACTATCTTCGCTAGTACGTCAGTAAGTTAAGAAACTATAAAGTTTTTTATATTCGGTAGAAGGCAGGCTAAAACTTTGGCCCAACCAAGTGCAACTAAGAATTGAAAGAATACACAATGTGATCTTATGGGGCCTTAAACCTCAGAGAACAGCTAAGAATGTGCGTTACAATTATTTAAACACTATCCATTTTGCATTAAACTCATATAATTTCACAAGTGACCTAAAAAAAAACACTAAAACAAACAGTATTACAGACTAGTGGCCTCAAAATTAGAAATGGTTCTCAAATGGATCAATTAAAAAACATAGAATGTTGTATAATACTAATATCAAATTTACAAATAGTTTTCATCTAATCCTATGACTGCAAAAGGGGAATATTATAGTTAGCAAAAACCTAAATGCACCATGGACCAAAACCACTATATCGTATAATAACATAGTAACAAATGAAAAAATGAGAAACATAAACAGATGTCCCTATACAAGCTATAGAAAATGAGAAAACTTCAGATCAATAATTTACAAAGTTGGAAGCCAGTGTCAGCTCTCTCAAATCACAAGTTAAGCCCACATATCATGCACATCATAAATAATGCAATAATAACACCAATTCCCATGTTAACTTAAAGTTTTCTTTTAAAATATAAATTAGTGCCCTAATACATTTGGCATAGGGGCACATGTTTGCTCTTGTTTTTCGGTTTCACTTCTAGATTCCTCTATTGTTTCTTCCAAACTTATAACAATATGGATGATTTTTGCATTATGAAAAAGTTAAGATCATGGCAAAAGCAAGCAAAATAAAGCACAAACATGTGTCTACTTTAATAAGAAAATAAACTTACATAATCTGTTCTCAACAAATGAGAAAGAAGCAAAAGACACATGTACACAAACACAAACATGTCAAGAGCTACTTTATATATATATATATATAGAGAGAGAGAGAGAGAGAGAGTAACAAAATAAAAAATGGTAATTTATACTTACAAGGGAAAATAAATAATTGGAATAGAGACACATTAGTTTCCTAAATTTCTGTATGCCATATCGGGATTTAATTCATTGTTTAAATTAGTTTGCTCCATGGAAAGATTGAGTGTAGTTGAGGCTTCTAGTCTGAATATGGTTGTAAGCTCCTCCAAAATTGTTCAATAAATTTGTCGAATTAGACCATAGATAGAAGGATGTTTCTAAAACTATTTATACTTTGACATAAAAAAAAAAAAAAAAAATCAAAACTATCAAGCCCATGATTTGCAAGACTTCACAAGTTTAAGTTCTTAACACTTAACAGTGAAAATGTGAATCGAAGCTAGAAATAATAAGGAAGCATAATTTACAGCTAACACTTAACTAGAAGTTGGTTGCTCAAGATCTTTGATTCATTTCATCTAACGTTTTAAAACATGAACAATTCAATAAACCATGTAATAGATAGTATTACAACTATGCTATTAAAATTGTGTATTCTATCCCATATTTGGATTAATTTAAGATTATGATGAGAGATTCACAAAATTTTATCAATTTTGTAATTTAACTAATTAGTCCAAATTTTACCTTTTTTTTTTTCAACAAAAAACTTTTACTAACGTCTATTTCCTTAGTCTACAAATCAAGCCAAAATTTACCTTCTTTTTTATATCTTCCCAACAAAAAACTAATTAGTCCAGAAATCGATTGAGAAAGGGATAGACATTATTGTTGCAGATGGAGGGGTTTTGGGTTTAGGGAATTGTAGAGGGGTTGAAGTTAGGATGAGGGCTTAGGGTTTAGGGAAAATCACTAAAGTGAAGAAGGCAAATATATATAGAGACAGACAGACAGAGAGACAGAGTTCCATACCTGATATCTGGTTGGAGAGAATGCCTTACTATCTTGTCCATGGAAATCAATGGTAGTGCAGAGATTCAACAATGAAACCCAACAGAGGCTGGTAGTTGTTGCTGGAAATCAAGGGTTACACAGTGAACCTTACACAAATGGTGAGAGCAACAGAGAGGAATAGAAGAAAAGCGAGAGAAGAAAAAGAGAGTTGCTGAGGGAAGAGAGAGAAAGAGACGAAAGGGTTAACCGGTTGCCTAGGTTTCCATTTTCCCCAATTAAACAATTCAATGGTCCTGATCATTTTTTTCTAATCCAAGGGTTAATACTTAGGGTGCATATGGTGTACAACCTTAAGAGGGTTGCACACTTAAACAACACCAGTCAATTTATACCAAACATAGACAGATGCATCGAATTCAAAACCTGTGATTTACCTAGATGAGATTGGTGCTGACACTTGAGAGAATGCCCAACCAGACAATAACAAGTTCCACAGCAAAGGCAAAGTTGTTAGGCTAATAATAGAGTAGTTTTGGGAGGATAGGACACATACATTGAATGAAATTCAAATTTCAATGGTCATTTGAACACTTTGTGAAAGAAGTTTAAACCCAAAAAAGTAGCATGGCGTAGAAATGTATAACATTAAGGTGCCAAGAATGAATAAGTCATCAAGAGGTACGAACTATAAAATAATTAGAGAAAAATACCTCAATGCCCTTGTAGCAGTAACCCAACTACCCTCACTAGTAGGCAAGAGACTAAGACAGACTCGATCAGCCACTACCTGCAATTCCACAAACATATGAATCTCAAAGAAAAAAAAAAAAAATACCAAGTAACGACAACTTCAATAATTACAACATTATGTATGCCTTCAAAAAGTTCAACAATGGATACATAGAACCAAACCTACAAACCACCATTACAAACTGTCTCATCAAACATAGTAAATAATTGTATGATCCATACCAAATAAAGCTCTAAAACAAGTTTACAAGATAACATTAAAAGGAGTAATTTTCTTAAGCGAAGCATTTTAGTCTTTTCAGTTTGTTTTGTTTTGTTTCCTATTCAAACAAACTAGCTCAACAAAAATTTCAAGTCGAGGCTACAATTAAATAACAACTCAACCAAACAATTTACTAGTTCAAGAAATCATGACCAGGATAATACAATTTAAAAGAGAACAGAGCAGAATATAGACAAGTAAACCCAATAACATGACTTCTGACAATTTGAGTTACTTTACAATATAAATCAACTCATTAAACACTAAAGTCAAACTTGGGGGTGAAAGTGTTATCCACTTATATGCTTACACCCCGTCAAAGTTGATGGGAGATATTCGATAGAGGATTGACATTGAAACTAGACCAAAACTATGTAAACTTTTGATTGTCACAATTGAAACTAAAAACAAGGTGAAACTTATGTCAAAGTAAAGGGGTGCAAAGTGCATAAAATTGTATTTCATAGAAGGTAAGGCCTATTCTAAGTTGTAGCTTTACAATGACATGGCATATAAAAGGCCCTTGGTTATTATTATTAGTAAGATAGATTCCAAGAGCATCTTGCCCTTTTTTCTATTAGTAAGGTTGTCAAAAGGTATTGACCAAGCCAAAACTTGAGTTTGATTGCAGGGGCACACATTAGCATGCCAACAACATATAAAGGCTTTTGTTGCTTGCTTAAAAAATAAAAAATAAAATAATAATAATAATAATTCAACTCATTAAACATATAGTCTAGAACATATGCATATATGTATGTATGTGTGTACATAGTGTGCAATTCATAAGTAAACTAGCATTTGATACACAAAAGATTTGTAGAATAGGATTGAACCAATAAAAGATTGAACTCTCCCAACCAATAAAGGATTGAACTCCCCACTTAGATTTTTAGTATCACAATCCTTTCAGATTTTTATCAACCCCTCCACTAGTGGGGTCCTGTTTATAAGGGGTCAGCCCAACACTTCGCACCTGTGCTCTACAAGGATTACACCACTAACTCATACTTGAAACCCTATATAAGTTGGCATCTTTATCTAAAGAATTTGAATTGACCACTAGCAACAAATAGTTAGTGATAGACAACCTCATCATCTTTATCAAGAGGAAATAATCTATTCTTTTTTCCCTGAGTCAATACTTAATTCATACTCTTGACACTACCTATATCACCATCTCTCATGCCTTTGACAGCCACATTATTATCTTCCAATTGTTTTCTAGAACATTCATTTGACCAGATGACTGATGGTCTAAAAATCTTAGTAGTGTTAGGAAGAAAAGCAACCAACTTAATGTATCCTCATTCTTGTTTAGTACATGATCCTTATTCAGTTTACAACAAAGATCTTTCCTAGCTGGTCCAGTTTTGGTACTTGGAAGTGTTTACGGCCATGATTTTAGCAAAATGCAGCCCTTGCACTATTGACCATACTTATTTTGGCTACATTTACGTTGTCTCTTTCTATGAAAAATTATACTATATGTTCCAAGGACAAGCTATTAAGTCAAGACAGTGCTTAACCATATTTGAATCAGTAAAACTTTTAATAAGCAATTCATCCTTGTTTTTTCTATTAACTGGAGTACATACATGATTCTAATTTATTCATATTGAAAAACAATCCAGTATATTAGTCACAAATTGAGATATAAACCATGAAATATATTACAATGGAGAACTCAATTCAGTGGCCTTATGAAGTTGTCTAGTCAAATAATGAGGTAAGGAAGCAAGAGTATGATTGGAAAGCAACTAGTAATAGGCGCAGAGATTTAAAAATATAAGCAATGAATTCATGAAAGACTTTGGAGCATGAAGTTCAATGTACAATGGGGTTCAGGAGAAGTATGCATTATCCAACATGGCATGACATAAAAGGAGCAAGAATTGTAGTGCAATGCTTTGCGATGGTAACCAAGGATGGATTCTTTGTAGTGCTGTTGTTCAGGTGAACTCAAAAAACTAGGATAGATTTAAACTGTTAGTATAATAATAATAATAATCATTATTGTTATTGTTTTTTTACTTTCGATATTTTTATATCATTTTGATGTAGTTTCAGTCTTGATGTGGGATCACCATATCCACTTAAGTTGTCACATGCTAGACACTTAACAGCCTAAGTGACGAAAGTAACTTTAGGCCCTTAGATTACATGAAATGATGAGCATAAACTCAAGAGGAACGACAACAATGGGCTTAAGATCTTTAGAGATTTTTTCTTCATGTACTTTGTCTTGCCTTTTTTAATTTTGTTCATTCAAATTGAAGAAACCCTATGATTGATGCCCATCTTGTCTCCTGTTTTCCCTTTGTTGTGGTTGTTTGAACACTACGAAGTATTCTTCAAACAATTTGCTTTCCCATGGCTAACTAAGGGGTGGTTTGGGATGATCTAAATAAATGCACTTTTTGACTTTTTATGAAATATGGGTTGGGTATGGGTCGGGTTTGAAGTGATGTGGTAGAGAGGTGATGTGACTTAAACAAGATGATATGACTTAAATAGGATAGTGACTTTTTAGCTTTTTTATGTTATGACAAACAAGGCCTAAATTCCACCCGGCAACAAAAGTAAAACATATTGATTATATTTATCTATATCGTAAGCTCTCCCTCTTCAAATTATTGCCTAACATTCTTCCTTGTTCAAAACTTTGGTTTCCTTATGCTTAGGGTATTTGTCCTTATTTTGTTTGCAATAAAGGTGAAATACACTGATATTTATCTATATCATAAGTTCTCCCTGTTCAAATCATTTCCTAGCATTCTTTCTCAATCAAGTTTTTTGTTTCCTTCTGCTTAGAGTGTTTGTCCTTATTTTGTTTATGCACATATATCATTTATCACATACTAAGATAATACTAAGGATGAATGACTAACTAGGCCCAAAAGGGAAGCAAATTCGAGGATGCCCATTTAACATAATCTTAAAAGGGAAAGAGCAGTGGTACCTATACTCTTTGTTATTGATCCCATAGGAGACAGGCGCCCTAAGCAACTTTGATGTATTGCTTGCAAGCAACGAGCTCTCATTATAAAAAAAAGGAGTGCAAATGCAAGTTTTGGAAGCTACCGCACCCACTACTACTCCCAGTAGCACCGTGTGATACCACAGTTGACAATGACTAAGAGGTAGATTGAGATTCCATAGGCTTTCTTGAACGGTTACGGCCTCAGTTCATGTGCCGCTCACAGTATTTGGAGTCCATATATGCATCTTTAGAGCACCTTTACTTCTTTCCGTCTGTCCTTCGGCACCTACCTGGCTCCGGGTCTATTTTCTTCCCATAATAGGAACAATAGCCTACTGCAAATGAAGAGCTAAGTTTAGCCCCCAGAGTTAAGCCACAACATAGAATGAATCAATCCATCAAAAAGATTCATCGCTAAAATAAAATTAAAAAATAAACTAGTTGATCAATTCCAATAATGAAACTATATTTCCAATAATTAAAGACCCTTTACATATTAAACATACAAAATAAAGGGTTCATCATACGATTGCTAAACAGAAGGCAAAAATTGTTATTCATAATAGATGCAAGCAACAGATTACCCACGTAATGGAAAAGTAAAATTCTTGAATATTTTCATGCTCAGATTAAAAAATTGATTATGTCATGGAAATGAAATCAACATTGAACATCACATAAGTCGAATACCACGAATGCTGTTCAGAATTCTAAAAGATAAAGCAAGCATACCAAGAAACTTAATTTAAGAAAAGAAAATAAGAGAGAGAGAGAGAGAGAGAGAGAGAGAGAGAGAGAGAATCTCAAAGCAAAAAAGCAGATCAAAGGAGCGCTGGTGGGAGGCATAATCAGAAATAATCAGAGGGAGGCATACCTTGTTGATTGCTCTTAAAAAAAAATTCCTTCGTTTTCTTACAAACCAAACAGAGGCTCACTGGGTTAGATTAGAGTTTTAAACCGAACAGCCACTTAGAATCTGCAGTCAGTCGAACTAGAGGAAGATGCATTTAATGAGCTAGAGACAGAGAAGAGAGAGAGGAGCAGGGGAAAAGATCATTCGAAGGAGGGAGTAGCAGAGGCAGAGGGAGAGGGAGGGAGAGAAACGAAAGAGTGAAAGTAGAGAGAGAATACCCTGTGAAAGAAGAAGAGAGATGGTCAACTGGTCGCTCCCCGGTGGTCCAATTTTTCAAAATTAAAGAATTCAACGGTCAGGATGTATTTGTGTAATCCAGTGGCCAATAATGAAGGTGCATATGGTGTGCAACCCTTTTGGGGGTGCACACTGCAACAGAACCCTAAAAAGTAAAGTAAAGGTGATTGATTTCTAAATTGGTTGAGTAACTTGGAAGAATTTTCCTATTGAGAGGAATGTATGCCAGTTCAATAACTTTCAGAAGTATTAGATACCATAAAAAAAATAGGCTTAATGACACATGTAACTCATGTAATTTGGTCCTTACAATTTTAAATTGAATAAATTTTTATTTTTAATCCACAAAAAAGAAACTATATTGATGTAAGAATTAAGTACAAAGTACAAAACAAATAATATCAATAAAGAAAAAGGAAGTGCAAAAGCATCACAATGAGCTAAATCATCCCAACTTGGTTGGCACTAAAAAGCTCATACTATCATTAGCTAGCACCTCCAGAATTGGCGAGAGACCAACAAGCTCAGCCACCAAACCAACTAACATAACAAACAGAACAAAAATAGACCAACAAAACAGACCACTAGTAGAGCTTAACAGACCAACGTAGCACAACTAGCTGAGCAGCCAAGAAGCAAAACACCCAAACTCAGCAACAAACACACCAACACAGTAGCAACCATGCTCAGACCACCCTTATCCATCTTTGCTGACAGCATATAGATCATAGCAGCAAAACCCCGTGTGGACACCGCATTTTTGACTGCCCGTAAGCCTCGAGGGCTTTGCTCGATACACTCGATGATGAAAGTGGTATAGTGCGTTATTCGAGGTCTCAATGAAGGAGCCTTATTTAAGCTTCGAAACAATTCCAAACCTCCCATATTCCCACTGATTATACCCAAGAAGTTCATTTGTACACCTTGTGCCACCCTGTGTTGAGGCTGAAACAGAAAAATAGGGAATTCATTAAGGCCTGGCCTTGCCTCATTGAGAGCTGCCGTGGCTATTGAGGGTCGGCCGGGCTTTAGTAGCGAGAAACACTATTCTAGGCAGGAGGCCACCAGCTGTCCATTTTTGAAGATATTTTTGATATTTCTGGCTCAAATTCTATATAAACGACCATATACCTTTGTTTTGGGGGCTGAACAATAGAGAGAAAGCCTATACACATAGAGAGAGCTCCTTATTCCTCATTCTTCCATTGCAAGCTATCTTTCAGTTGACCTACCTTCCTTGTATCATCTATATACACCATCCACAACCTTGACTTATCATCTTAGAGCCTTGGTTGACCCTTGATAAGCATAATTCAAGTTTGAAACTGTGTCAAGAGTGAGTTTGATCATCAACCAAAGCATATTCCATTTTAAGAGGTATAAGCTTGCAACTCTTGTTCTTACTTTTGCTTACTTCATTTCTATCTCTTTCTTGTATTCTTGGGCTGTTTTGCATCCATTTTAAGTGTTGGAATTTGGGTTTGGATAAGCTACCAAAGGTGGTAAAGTTAACACCCTTACTTGCACCTATCTTTGTAGTTCAACCCTTGGTTCCTTTACACTATTTTCCTTTGATTTTTGAACTGATTTTCAGAGTTAAACTAAGGCCGAAAAACATGGTTTGAAGTCTTGAAATTGGATGGGTTAGCCACCCCTCCTTGTTTTTGCTTATATAGCTTTAGTGTCTTTAATTTTTGTTTAGCTTTTTGAGTTCTTTTCTTGCATTTTCAGTCACTATTTTGGCTTATTATAGACTGTTTTAAGGTTGTCCTAATCTATTTAATCGATTCAAGCTTTGATTAATTCCTTTGTTGTAGCATTGGTCTTTGTAAATAACTTGTATTATGTTGTTCTTAGTCTTTCTTTGTCTAACGTTCGTGTTAATAACTCATTTTAATAATCCACTTGCCATCCCTTTCTTTCATTTGAGAGTTGTTTCAATTGGTTGACGATTATTCAACACTTGAACTATAGATTCACGTTTAATGGCTTAATCTTTACGGAGATTCATTGTCAATGGCATAATCTCTCTTTCATGTTGAGAATTACTTCCCGTTTGACACTTCTCTCCTTTTAGAGGACTTAATCATCACTTTGGACAAATGGACTAAAGAATGGAAATGACTAAGAGAATTGGTTTAAATCAACCAATATACATAAAGAAAATGAATCATATCGCTTGGGCTTGGCCAGACGCTATGCCAAGTTTATCAAGTCAAGAGTGGTCATAGGCAAATTCATGGCATTTTGATGATCCTTGAAACATCTCTGCTTTCCTTTTTTTTTTAAAGTTCATTCCATGATAAAAAGGGAGGAGTGGTTATATTCATTGCATTCATTGATTTTTGTCCAAAATTGTATTCGAAATCATCAAGCAATCAACTTGCTCATTGATCGTTTTGGAAACAATTCTAACATTCTCTCGAGGCTTTCCCATGATAGAGAAGGAAGAAAGGGACAAACAGAGCTTAAACAACTCTATCTGTCCTGTTTTCACTTCAAAAGACAAAACAGAGTTTTGCACAGAATTAAGGCACGGCTAGCCTTCTTTAGGCCCAGCCGGGCTTCATTGAGGGCCGGCAGGTCCTCAATGTTTGGTTAGCAGTGTATTTTTACAGAAAACGGAGCTGAAGTGAAACAGAGCAGGCCTCAGGTAGACAAAGCTGTTCTTGAACATTGTGCATGTGCATGCATGCAATCCTTGCACATCCTCGCTTATATTATGATTGTCGTTGTAATTAATTGTTTATTCTAATTAGTCTTATCAATCATTAATGTTGTAATTGTTATTATTGTCCCTTTGTAATTATTGTAGTTACTTAGCTTAGAGAGCTAGTTTATTTATCATGGTTATCCTTGTTGTAATAGCATAGTCAGCTAGTTAATTAGCATCGCTTATTTATTCATTCGGTTTGTAATAGTTAGTTTATTCAGACTTTCGGACTTTGATTCGCACCCTCTTGTACGAGGGCAAATGTTGTAATAATATGTATATCTTCCAACCCCACATTTTTTTCCCTTTTACTTACTTGCTTATGATGGTTAGTATAGGATATCATGTTTCATTAGCATTATTATGCTTTGCATCCATTGTCTTACATACATCCAAGGTTCGGCTCATCACCCAATACCCAATGTTCAAATTCATTGTTTGAATACGTGCTTTATCGCATGTCTTGAATGCAATCATATGCCATGCTCATAGCCGAGCCTATAAAATATATAATGTGTGCGTTTCATTAGTTACATTGCATACATTAGGAACATGCATATTTTTCTAACTCTTTCACCTATTTTGGCTCGGAGTACTAGGTGAGCATTTATTGCTTTAGCATGTTGCATCGAATGTTTGTGTTGCCATGATAAAGCATGAATACCATAAGGCTAAGTGCTTAAATGATATAATTGTTTGAATGTTTGTGGGTGAAGGCTAGTTGCTTGAATTGGGATGACTTGATTAAATGTCCATTTTAGCCCACTTTTTCAAATGGCAAATTCACAAAACATATTTTGAAACAAAACATGAGATCAAGTGTTCCAATTCTTGCAAACTAGTCTATATCTTGTGTGTGCATCACATAGTAAAAATAGCTAATAAATCAGAACAAGAGCATATAATGTAAATAAGAATCACATCATGATTAGTAGAGGCCGATCTTTGATCGGGCGCGTAGGGTGCTCAATTTATACCTTCCCCTCTCGAACCTAAGTTCCCGAGCTGATACACTTTGGTGATGGTTTCCTAAATTTCTCAAAAATATTTAGGTGGTGACTTTGAAATCTGGTAAAGCAGTCTATTTTTGGCATTTGATTCAAAAAACGATTTTCCAAAAAGAATTGTTGGATTTGGACTCTTTTTGTGTTTTCACTATTTCACATTGCACTTGTAAAATCAGATTCATAACCACAAGTGGAGTCCGAACTGTAACGCTATTTGCCTTTTGAAAGGAGAGTGGAAAGTCGGGCTACAGTTTTTGGTGACTTTGTTGGAGATTTAGAGAACTTGACTCGAAACTCATTATGTGAATTTTTATCTACACTTATATTTTTTTTTTGCATTTACATCAGTGCGCTTAAGTCACTGTGTTTGCCAACTGTTATTCCTAGACAGTTTGCCGAAGGCTCACCCAAAAGGCTTGCCAAAAGGCTGACCGGTCATGGGCTCTGCCATGTTGGAAACACAACCCTTGGATCTGGATTACTGCTGTACCGCTTGATCCACCTTTCACTTCTCGGTGTTAGGTGTGAGAGGTATATTAGATATACTTGCTGAGGTACCCGTTTGACCATTCGACTTAGTTGCATATAGTGAAGCTATAGTGAGTATTCCAACTTAGGACAGGATACCATCCATTTGCAGGATGCTGTGAAACTCGTTGTTTGAAATAGTACAGCCTAGATCATGCCAAAAATCTAGGACAGGGTAACCTTACCCCCTCATAGGGGTGTTTTGGTTCTTTTTACTTGATATGTGCTTTTATAGTAAGACTGTACAGGATGGTTCATCTCAGTATAAAGTTTGAAAACAGAGATCAATGGAGATTACAGTTCAGCTATGTGTTTTGACTGTTGTGAATTGTGGCCAAAGTGCTGTCCGTTTTTTGATTTTGTTTTTCTTTCTTTCTTTTTACTAGGTGGTTTACCATCATAACTTCAGAAAGACCCGATATTCCCCAAGTTGTGTGGACTCGTTTCGGTATGCTATGTAAAGCTCGAGACCTTGTTGGTGGTCAGCCCGTGCTAGTCTCCCTTCTTCCAGTCACTAGACGGAGAAGAAACAGACGATCAGTAGTATCAATACAAAGCACTCCACAAACACCTACCCATTCTCAATCAATCAATTCACTAGCATCTAGTTCACCTAGATTAGCAATGGCATAGAACACAACACCAAACATAGAGGAATTCGCTGCCATGATGACTGTGATCCTAAGGACTATGGACACTGTAAACTAGAGGATGACTGCACAAGATAAAGTCATTGCCGATCTACGGCGTACATCTGGGACATCAGCATCAACCGTGCACCCAATCCCTACTACTCAGCCAAACCCGAATCTACCCCCACCAGTAGAAAATCTACCAGACCCAAATCCTCAGGACATGTTTCACCCAGCTCCAGCTTATCGTCCTCTGGTTCAATCTCCTCCGGGGATTTTTCCTTTTGATATCAATCAAATTGATCTGACCTTAGTCAAGATTACCAGATTGGAGAAAACATTGAAGAAATCCCAGGGCTTCAACTCCATTCCAGCTATCAAAAATGGGTACACAGAGGCTTCGGTCAAATTACCAGAGAAATTTAAGATGCCCCACATCGACAGATTTGATGGGAGTAGGGATCCAATTGTGCATGTCCGGTTGTTTTCGAATGTATTGAAGCCTATGGGTTTGTCTCGAGCGTAGAAGCTTTTGTTGTTTGGGAGAACCCTGTTTGATGTGGCAGCCATCTGGTATGCTAAGTTGGAGGACTCTACAAAATGGAATTGGGAGGAGCTATCTGAGGCGTTTGTCAATCAGTATTCATATACACCTAGATAGAAATAACCATTAGTGACCTAGAGGCTACTACCCAAAACCCCAAAGAATCATTCATTGATTTTGTCACCCAGTGGAGGGCCAAGGAAGCCCGAATGACAAATAGGCCTGCCGAAAGTGAACAAGTCCGACTAGTGGTCCAAAATCTTGAGCCAAGCATGCTGTAGAGAATGATAGTGGCACTGTTGTCCACGTTTGCTTCCTTAGATGAGCTGGGGGTGCAGATCGAGAGTGTATTCAAAAAAGGGTATCATCCACAGAACAAGTGAACCCGCAAGAAGGTTGTTCTCTCGGAATACCAATGCTAGCAGTAGCACTATTCCACGGCCTGCAGATGTCAGAAATGTCGTCACAACGGCCAAGATGGTTGATCCTTTTGCTACTACCACAACCTCACAACCTTCACAAGTTACCGGTCTGCCCCGAAACCGTAGAGTCTATACCCCCCTCCATATGAGCCCAACCCATGCCCTCAAGCTATTAATGTAAAAAGGGCATCTTAAGCCTCTTGATCCTCACCCACTTCCAGACCCATTACCACTTAAACACAACCCTACCCAGTATTGTATCTTCCACCAACAACATGGCCATCCCACGGACATGTGCTACCGTCTATGTCATGAGATCCAGGATCTCGTTGATAACAAAGTCATCGCCCCACTCGCCAAACCAAACGTAACAACCAATCCACTTCCTACACACAACCAAGCCCCCCCTAAGAAATATTAACCACATCCATAAACTACCACCCACCTTCAACCCTAGCATATACATTACCTCATCTCACCTACCAAAACTGGAGGTGGTCATTTTGAAAGGCATAGACATGTGCATGATGGATCTGACACCACAAACCTAACCCAAGCCCATGGCAATAGAAACGGAGAAATAGAATAATGCACTGAAGACAGGGTCATCTGATACCCGTGTTATAGAGAAGAGGGCCTCACTCGCAGAGGAGTACGATCCCAGTCTATATATTGTGGCCATCAATCAACCAAAGCCAGTGGTCATACTGCTGGACTTTCTCAACATCAATGCTATAGGGGAAGACCAAATGGCGCAGAATCAGAATGTGTGGCCCGAGCTCGGCCTGAATGACTTAGCAAACCTAGAAGAGGATCTGGAGGATCTTTATTTTTCGAGGAAGAAGACACAAGTTGTGTATAGATGGGATGGTGGAACCCGAGCCAGCCAGAAACAAGCAATGGATGGTTAAGTGAGGAAGAGTTCGATGTGAAAGAATAGATAAGAGAGATCGGGACAAAAAAGGAAATTGTTGTTAAAGGTAAGGCTGAGGCTGCACCTCTTACTAAGAAGGAACATGCACTGGAACAATTTCAAAAAGAAAGGATAGAGGAGATCCAAGTAAAGATAGCTCTAGAACAAGGCAACGGGAAACGACAATAAGAACATGAAACAACAATGGGTGATGCCCAGATAACTAGAAAAGTCGAATGGGATCCCAATGACCGAAAAAGATGTTGAGGAAACTTAGAAAGTATCAAGATGTTGAAACCCCGTGCTATGGTAAAAGAAGAATGGTATGATGATGGGGGCGCGTGATGTTAATATGTTCTGGGTGGAACCCGATGCTAGTCCAATCATGACTTCGAAAGAGTGGTGGGAAGACAGCGACCTACGTCATGCGTACACTGACGAAGGTTAGAAAGCTGATGCCCCAAATGACACTTGGTATACCGATGAGATCAGTCACATGACTTGGAGTGGTTGGTACTTCAAACTCGCAGCGATAGACTAGCTAGAAACTCTGGAAAGGAGGCTGAAAGATCCAAAGAGAAGGATGCTGAAGAAAACCTGGTCTTAAAACAGCTCAAGAAGATTTAGGCCGATATATCCAGCTGGGGACTAATAATGGCATCTCGGGAGCATAGGCAAGCCTTGCTTGAAGCAATAAACCAAACCAAACTGCCTATTGACACCTCTGCTGACCAATTGGTGTTGTTGGTCACCTCTGGGGACGTTACGCCGGTAATATCCTTTATGGATAAAGAATTGCCTCCTGAGGGCGCCAACCACAACCGTCCATTATATGTAACCTTGGAAAGTCAAAAGAAATGGATTCCGGTGGTGTTAATAGATACCGAATTAGCGATCAATGTGTACCCAGTGAGAAATGCCTACGCCATCGGTTTGAGGCCGATTGACTTTACACCCACGACCCAATACAAGCTGGGGTGTCATGCGAATGTTTAAGAGCAATATCCTAATCAGCCCATCCGAACATGAGGTGGAATTCCATGTCATGGATGTTCCGGCCACATTCAACCTACTATGGGGATGGCCCTAGCTACATCAGATGAAGGTTGTATCATCAACAGTCCATTAGTTAGTGAAGTACCCCTTTAAATGCGGGATTACCACTGTGTACGGTAACTCTACGATCCAGCCTCCATGGGGAACCACCACACCATTATTCGAAATCATACACGGGGCAGAAGATGTGTTCCTTTCCGGCTTCTCTCTGGCAGAAGCCTGGTTGGTTCAAACCATCATCGCAGAGGGTGATAGAGAATATATGAGTGCGCAATCCATATACATGATGAACAAATAGGGGTATATGCCCGGGTCGGTACTAGGCCGAAGTGGTAGACAGGGAGGCACTGTTGCTAAGTAGCTAAGTCATAACCCCTATGCTTTTGGGCTAGGATACAAACCTACCACTGCAGATTGGCAAAGGAAAGGGCAGGAGCTGAAAGAAAGGCTGAAAGCAAAGAGAACTGGGAAGCAGTACGAGTTACTCCACAAACCTATACATGGAACCTTGAACGGATGCTTTGTCCGCCAAGGAGAAGACTCTCTTTTGTTGATTCCTAGAGCCTTGGTATGATTGGGTAACAAAGACTAGGTATTCGGGATTCAAGATCTTTTTCAGACACTAGTTACCGGAAGAGGAGGATGAGTAGGCAGACCTAAGTACTAGTATGGATCAAGGAAAGATTTCAAACCTGGACATCGAAGAGGAGGAGCTATTGGGAAAAGCACTGGCTGACTTACTAATGAGTTCCACTGATGACGCTGAGACCACCAACTTGGAGGATAGTTTTACTATCTCAATGATTGTGGATACCCCAGCAGCGGATTTCTCCAATCTTATCATGGACGCGTCTGAGGCTCGATGCTTGGTCTGGAAGTTTGAGCAAGGCATCATCAACAGTTCTGAATTGGATAGTGAGTCCGGATCTGACTCCACTGAGTATGTGGAGTCAGAGTTTGATTCAAGTTCCTTTGAGTCTGGTACTTCTAGGAGTGGTAACCCGGATACCAAAATCCTATCTAGGTCATCTTTTAGCTTTTATTTTGAGTCCACTATAACCAAAGATGTAGACTTTTTGAACGGAAATGCTGTGAATGTTGCCTATTTCTCTGTGCCTTTGGTTTGTTGTACTGATCTTAATTTTCAAAATTTTGACCTAAACGAAGTGGAAGAAATTCCTCGGGTTTTGAAAAATTTGGTTGATCATGAGAAGGAGAGGCGTGTTAAGCCTTGCACAGATGAAATCGTATCAATTAACGTGGGTACTGAGGAAGATCCTCGCTTGGTCCAGATCGGGTCCATGCTGTCTTCGGAGGAACGCGAGCGTTTAATCACTTTATTAAAAAATTTCAAAAATGTTTTCATGTGGTCCTACGAAGACATGCTTGGAATCGATCCTAAGATTGTACAGCACCAAATCCCTCTTGACCTTGACGCTCAGCTAGTTAAGAAAAAGTTGCATAGAGTTCACCCAAATTGGGCTTTGAAGATCAAGGAAGAAGTTACAAAACAAATTGACGCAGGGTTCTCGCTCATATCTGAGTATCTGACATGGTTGGCCACTATTGTTCCAGTCCTAAAGAAGGATGGTAGAATCAGAGTCTGTGTCGACTTCGGGGACCTGAATAAGGCTTGTCCGAAAGATGATTTCGCACTACCGCATATTGATGAGTTTGTAGACTTTACCGCGGGGCATGCATTGCTCTTGTTCATAGATGGGTTTTTCCAGGTATAACCAGATTCTGATAGCACCCGAGGATAGGGAGATGACTGCTTTCACAACTACGTGGGTCACCTATTGCTACAGAGTCATGCCATTTGGGTTAAAGAATACCGGAGCAACTTATCAAAGGGCTGCAACTACCATTTACACGACATGATCCACAAAGAGGTTGAGGTGTACATGGATGATATGATTGTCACGTCCAAAGATTAAGAAGGCCACTACACCGCCTAGGAGAAATTCTTTCAACGAATTAGAGAGTATAGTTGAGGTTAAACCCGTAAAAATGCACTTTCAGTGTAACACTAGGACAAATACTGGGATTCTTAATCACACAGAGAGGAATTGAGGTAGATCCTTCCAAAATCAAGCCTATCTTAGAAATGTCACCACCAAGGACTGAAAAGCAGGTGCGCGGCTTTCTAGGTAAAGTGAAATTCATAAGGCGGTTTACTTCCAAACTAACCTTGACTTATGAACCACTATTTGGTCTCCTGAAGAAAGGAAAAAAGTTCCAATGGGACGATCATTGTCAGTTTGCTTTTGAATAGGTCAAGCAGTACCTGCAGAATTCGCCTCTGTTGTCACCTCTAGAACCGAGAAAACTGCTGATCTTGTACCTATCAGTGACATACCCAACTATGGGGTGTATGCTAGCTCAGGAGTCGAAAGCCAAGGTAGAGAAAGCCGTTTACTACTTGAGTAAGAAAATGCTGGATTACGAGACCCGTTACACTTCCCTTGACAAATCTTGTCTAGCCTTGGTATGGGCTACCCAGAAGTTGAGGCACTACCTGTTAGCTCACTCCGTAATCTTGGTTTCAAGATTAGGTCCCATCAAATATCTCTTTGAGAAACTAGTGCTTACGGGTAAGCTAGCTCGTTGGTTGCTTCTTCTCTTCGAATTTAATCTTATATATGTTACACGTAAGTCTGTTAAAGGGAGAGCTGTAACAAAATTCCTGATAGATCACCCAGTAGAGGGGGATGAAGCGGTGGAGTACTTTTTCGTAGATGAAACTATTCTGCAAATAGAGGAGAAAATGTGGACGATGTACTTTGACGGAGCAGCCAATCAAGATGGTTATCCAATCGGTGTGTTGCTGATAGCACACGATGACTCTCATATACCCTTAGCCTTCACACTCCGGTTCAAAGTATCCAACAATGAAGTAGAGTATGAGGCGTGTATCGCTGAAGTCGTCCTAGAACTAAGGGCAAAAAGGTTGGATGTCATCGGGGATTTGAACTTGGTTGTGTCTCAAGCTAATGGAGATTGGTGGGTTAAAGAAGAAAAAAATGAAAGTTTACCATCAGGTCTTGGATATACTAATTCTGAGATTTGAAAAGTTAACGTTTATCCATCTGCTAAGAGGGAACAACCGATTCGCTAATGCACTAGCAACTCTATCTTCTATGGTAGACATTCTATTAGGAGTCAGGATGCGTCTAATCATTATTGAATAGAAGTACACGACGGCCTATGAAACCATTGCTGCAATAGGTGAGGCTTTAGACAATAACCCCCGGTACTATGATATCTGGAATTTCTTGGAAAAGGAGGTGTATTTTCCAAGACCAAATGCCAAGGACAAAAGGGAAATACAGCATCTGGCCATTTAATTCATCATTTGTGGAGGCAGGTTGTACAAAAGAGGTCATCTGGGAATGCACAAGCTATGTGTTGAGGAAGAGGAATCAAAGCGCCTTATAGAGACCATCTATGGAAGAGAGTGCGGGGCCCACATGAATGGCGTGATGCTCACCTAAAAAATTCTTAGACAAGGCTACTACTAGTTAACCATGGAAGAGGATTGTATTGGTTTTGTTTGGTGCTATTGCAAATGCTAGATTCATGCTAATTGCATGAACATTCTGTTGTCCAAGCTCTATAACATGACTTCACCATGGCCATTCTCTGTTTGATGAATAAATGTTATCGGTGCAGTTGCGCCAAAGGAATCAAACAGACATGAATTCATCTTGGTAGCAATCAACTACTTTACGAAATGGGTGGAGGCCCAGTCTTACGTTGTGCTGAAAGCATTGCATGTGGCTAAGTTTATCAAAAACAAGATCATATGCCGATATGGGGTGCCCAATGAGATTATCTCCGATAATGGGACACACTTCAAGAAAGAGGTGATAGATTTGCTCAAGAAATATAACGTGTCTTTCCATAAGTCATCAACCTACAGGCCGCAGACCAATGGAGCTGTCGAAGCTGCAAACAAAAATATCAAGAGAATTCTACAGAAGATGGTGGAAACCTACAGGGACTGGCCAGATAAATTGCCATTTGCACTCTGGGGCTATAGAACCTCAATTCGAACATCTACAGGGGCAACCCCTTATTCTCTTGTCTATGGGATGGAGGTTGTTTTGCCGATCAAAATTGAAATGCTCTCGTTATAGATTATGGCTGAGTGTCAGATAGTCGAGGTAGATTTGTAGCAAAGTAGGTTTGAGGAGTTGATGTTGTTTGTTAAGAGAAGACTAAGCGTATTGTATCATGTCCAGGGCTACCAACGTCGAATTGCCAAGGCTTTTAACAATAAAGTTAAGTCTAGAAATCTTCAAGAAGGGGACATGGTGCTGAAAGACAACCGGGCTCCCATCTATGACCCTAGGGGCAAGTTCAAACCTAACTGGACTGGTCCTTATATCATCAAGTCAATCTGGTCCGGAGGGGCAGTTATTCTTATGGACTTGGATGGCCTGGAGTTCTCATAACCGATCAACATGGACAAGTTGAAGAAATACTATCCCTAAGAGTCTCCTAGGCTGAAAACCCGAAAGGGTGACCTAGGTAAAAGTTTGAGCATGAAAAAATAGAAATAAAAAAAAATTTGGGCTTGCAAGGTTAAAAACCCTAAAGGGCGACTTTGGCAAAAGTTAGAGCACAAAATGAGAGAATTAATACTCGAGTGAACTCGAACCGAACTACGTAAGGTCTAATTCCCATTTTTGGGATACATAGGAAACTTTATCTTGAAGTTCAACCGTAACTATCTCCAGTTCAACTGTCCTATCTGTTTTCTTGATCATGTCATTTTTGTTCACTATCTATTAGTTTGGTTGTGCTATTTATTTCGGGAAGAAAGCTGTTTATAATGCAAAGCGGCGATATGCAGAAATGGACAGTTATGATTTCTTTTGATTCGAGGCCGTACATCTTGAGAATCGATTCTGTGCATGTCAGGTGGAGATCGTTTCTAAAAATTGTTTTGAAAAGTTTTAATAAAAGTTGATTTTGTTCAAAATTTTACCCTTTTACAACTTGGACCATGTAGACACCCCATTTTTGACCGACCTTAAGACTCAGACGTCACTGATTGAGTGCTTGGTGATGTTGCATATTGTGCTCGTTCTGAGGTTGCGGAGTCTCGGCTGCGAGCCTTGCCTCCGGACTTCCGGACTCGTTTGTGCTTTGCCTCGGTTTGCGAACCAAGTCCCATTTTCTCTGTTTTCTCTTCCCGAAGAGAGGGAGAGGTCTCGTAGATCATCTCTCAGTGGCTGTAGGCTACGTTTCGTGGTCGTAGGCCATTTTTTTCGTTTGGAGCCTGGTTCCCGATTTTCGGAGCCGTCGGCCGTGTGCCTCGGTTCAGGACCGCTTAACCACCTCTGTTTGCTCCAGTTTTTGGCATACACCTTTTTTCCTCCCTTTTGAGGGACACTGTGGCTCGAGAGACCAACTTCGTGGTCAAGTGCCACCTCCGGTGCTTAACAGCTTGTTTTCGGGGCCCCAGGCCGTGCGTTTTGGCCCCTGAACCTTCGTTTTACATCGGCTTGGGTTCATTTTTGGTGGAGACCTTATTTTCATTGTTAGGAAGGTTGTAGAAGGGTGGGAGGCTAGCAATTGTTCTAAAGACCATCTTTATTCCTTCATCATTCTTCATCGCCCGTTTTCTTCACTAGAAAGCTGACTTTTTCCATTCCCGGGCCACTTTTTCTGACTTTCCACCACACCATTGTGTTGTACACACCTGGGAGGCCACCGATATGGATAGGCCGGCCATCAATTGTTTTTGACCCTTTTGAACCCCTCTAAAAAGTTGGTTTTTCTCTCTCCTGTGTTACATTTTCTGGGTTTTGACCATACAGCTGTGTTGTACACATATGGGAGGCCATCTTTTGGGGGTGGCCGGCCACTAATCTTTGTTGACCCTTTTGACCTTGGCCGGCTGGCCAGGGGAGGTGGCCGGCCGGCCACCTAAACCTCCTGAACCTAGCCGGCCAAATTTCTCTCTCCTGGTGTATCACACTCCATCATCCATATATCTCCCCCATCCAAGCTCAAATACCCTTTGGTTCTTGGCCATTACACTACAACTCATAGCCCACTATCTCCAACATCCATTCCAGCCCATTGAAGCTAATTTCCAGAGGTTGAGAGCTCACAATCTTGGACCAAGAGTTGCTACATTATTGTGCTACAAGGGTGAGTTCTCTCTTCCCATTTTCTAGTCTTTTCTTGCTTCATCTATAATCCATATTTGCTTACATTTTTGGGCTACTAAATGAACTGAAAAAAGGTCTTATTTTGAGCTCATCTTCATGTTTGATCAAGGAATTTTCTCTGTTTGAGGCCATTTGGTACCCCTTTTCCTTTATCTCTTTTTTAGGGCTATTTCTTGCATGATATATTAGCCCTATTTATAAGAATTTATGGGCTTCGAGCTAAACTATAAAGTGCCTTATTTTGAGTCCCTCTTCAACTTTGTTGAAGGGATCTTCACTGTTTGAGGCCAGATACTGCCTCTTGCTCTCTATCTATCTTTTAGGGCCATTTTTGCATCATATTGTAGCCCTACTTGTGAGCATATTTGAGACTTTTCATAAACTGTAAAGTATCTTTTTTTGAGCCCCTCTTCAACTTTGTTGAAGGGATCTTTGCTGTTTGAGGCCTTTTATTGCCCTATTCATTCAATCTCTCTTTTAGGGTTATTTTTGCATGATACATTAGCCTTATTTGTGAGCCCTTTTGGACCTCGACCTAAACTGAAAATAGTCTTTTTTGACATCATCTTCATGTTTGATTAAGGTCTATTCTCTGTTTGGGGTCACCTTCCCCTATGCATGCTTCATTCTTTCATGATTAGGGCTATGCATTAGAGCACTTGCATTGGCCATGGTTTGGCCCTCTTAGCCACTGAAATCCAATGGATTTTTAGTGGCTTTGATACATTTTTAAGCCTCAAAATCAGAGGCGGTTGACCCCCTCTCATTTTGTTTTGTTTGATGGTCTTTTTGGCCTTCCAAAGAGGCCCTATCTTGCATGCCTTGTTGACTGATTTCAAGGCCAATTTGGTGAGTTTTAGGGCTATCATATTTGATTTTCAGAGTTGATTTGGCTATGCTAAGTGTCCTTGATGCATGTGCTTAATAACCCCTTTGTATGCCTTCTAAAAGAACCCATCATTTGTGCATGTGTTGGTTGCATTTAAGAGGTTATTTGGGCATGTTTTGGCATGTTTTATTCACTGATTTTTGCTGGTTTGATGAGTTCTCACTTGCTTCATATACATGCCATGTAAATCATGTTTGCTAGTCAAAGTTGCATGCTATTTTAGTCCATCTTGCTAGCATCTTTTGGCCGTGATTTGAACTGGAAATGTTCATGTTTTGGGACTGCCTTGGTTCTGTCTTTATGCTCCATGATCAAATAATACATGTTTTGTATAGCTATAGGTCAATGCATGTGCCTAGTTTTGTGTTTCGGGACCATTCCATGCATCGGGTGCCATGTTTCCATGTTTTGGGATCATTTTGCATCACATTTCAGTGCTAGAACTTGCATGTTTGTATGCCATATTTCGTGCCTTGCCATGCCTTGTTAGAGTGGCATTTGTGCCTTAGGATCGGTTCTCGGTTTGCGTGCATGTGTGCACGCATCTCGAGTGTCTTATTTTCATCTCATGGCCACTGATGTGAGTGTGGTTGAGGTCTACTCATGTTGGTGTAAGTCCATTATGCATTGTGTATGTCATCTCAATTCATAGCATTGTGTATGCTAGGTTGTATGTTAGAGCATCGTGTATGCCATGTTACATCGTGCATTGTGTATGCCATTTCATAGCATTGTGTATGCTAGGTTGTATGTTAGGATTGCATGTCATGCATGTCATGCATATTGCATTGTGCTTGGGATAGGAGTTAGCCCAGGCACGAGAAATGAGGGACGTTTCATCCTCCGAGTGACGAAACGCGTCTCAATTCCCTATCGCTGACACTCCGGATTATCCATGATGGAGTTTAGGCCCTATTGTGTTTTCATGTGCATTCATTCCATATTGAGTCATGCAAATTGACTCCTCGGCCATCATGCATCGAGATGCGTGATTGGTGGCACGAGGATTGAGGACTATGCTCCCTGAAGAGTAGTCAAGCATACATATGTGAAAATACATTGCCATGCCCCTTTCCTGCTCTCTGTTACAACAGATCAGAAACCAGCAGTCTTTTGGAGCTTCGTGCAATATTCCGGGCTTAATTGTAAACAGAGGCTAATTGGGGCATTGCAATGGATTTCTACGCCAAGCAACCCGAATATGCATCATTCATCATCCGGAGCAGAGTTGAGGCAGTCCCTAGCTTGCATGCTAATTTACTACTTTCCTAGATTAATTTGTTAATTAATTAGGATTTTGTATTTATTCGGACTGTATTCATTTGGAACTGTATATTATTTATTTGGACCCTCCGAGTGAGGACACAATTGTAATAAGTGTGCGTGCGTGTGATGTATGTCTTCCAACCCCACTTCTTTCTCTCCTTTTTATTTACCAGCTTATGATGGTTAGATTAGGGCATGTTTCAATTAGCATACAGTATGATAGCATGTTTGCATTCATTCATCTGTTTTGCATGCACCAGGCTCGGCGCATCATAACTCACTGCATTGTATTTCAATTCCAAGTTGAGTACTTGTTAGCTGTAGCATCCCATATGCCATGTTTAGAATAGCCGAGCCTATCTTAGTTGCATTCCTGCATGTGTTGCATTAGGCATTTCTGTATAGTTAGGATCATGCATGGATTTCTAACATAGTTTCTATTTTGGCTTGGAGTACTCGGTAAGTTTTTACGCTTTAGCATCCTTGCATGTGTGTGACTGACTGCCATGATAGCATGCTTACCATGAGGCTATTTGCTTAGGTGATATAACTGCCTGAATGCCTATGGGTGAAGGTTGGGTTATTTGGATTGGAACAATGCATTGACTGTGAGTTTTAAGCCCACCCGAGGGCGGCAAAATCTACATTTTAAGCCTACTTGCGAGTAGCAAACCATCTTTCAAAAAAACAAACATGAAATGTTTTGTTCCAATTCAGACGACTCGGTCTATACTTGTATACTGTGCGCATCACATAGTAAATCTAGGCTAATAACTGGAATAAGAACGCATAATGTTTTCAAAACTAGATATCATGGTTAGTAGAGGCCGATCTTTGATCGGGCGAGCGGGGGTGCTCACGAAGTGACCTTCCCCAATCGTACCCAAGTTCCCGAGCCGAGGCAACTTTGGTGATGACGGACAGGTGGCCTTAGGCACAAGTCAGGGTTTCCTAAATTTCCCAAAAATAAAATATTTAGGTGGCGACTCTGTATCTGGCAAAGCAGTCCATGTTTGGCACTTCTTTCAAAAATTTGTTTTCTCAAAACGATTTGCCGGATTTGGACTCTTTGGTTCAGATTAAGAACCGTGACAATTGGAATCCTGAACTGTAGCGAGCCCAAAATGAATAGAACGGGACTCATCCCTCCCGGGGCGTTCGGGGATGTCTACAGACCATTTTTGGGACCAAAAGAAAAAATTTCAGTATTCGCAACTTTAATTTTATTGATTTCAATACAAGTACATTCTCCAAACTCTTTGATTTAGATCAAAGTTTCTTTTTACATCTTAAACTTGAAAAGAAAGATCAAAGTAGTAAAACTAGGGGCACAGCTATGTCAAGTGGGCCTTTGCCAGAGACGGCCCAACCTATGCCTCCTCTTCAAGCCAAGTCAAACACTCCTCAAATAGGGTGCAACTAAAACTAATGGTAGGGGCCATAATCTCTCTCGTTCTCCATGCTGCAAGATACCGGGGCAAGTGTGAGGCTTGAACCGAAAATGAAGCAGTGTACTCCACTCCCTCATCTGGAAGCATCTAAGCATGCCCGAATTGGCGTCAGAACCGAAGAGGAAAATAGAATACGCAATGTATAAGGCCAATCAACTCTACACCCAACTGTCGGGATATGCTGTAGCTCATCTCTGCCAAATTGAACCAAGGGCAATGCCAAGTTATGTCAGCTGCGAATCGGCTGCACATCCAATCACACCATAAACCTTCTGAGTGGAAATCTACTAGCTGTTGACGAAAGAAGTAAGCTCGGGCCGAGTACCCAGGGCAAGGGCCCACTACTTGCAGTTTATCCATACCTGGAGAGGGATGAAAAATAAGAGGGATTAAAGAATAGAGAGGTGTACGATAAGAGAAAAGTGAGGAAATGGGTTTTAAGAGAAAAACAGAGAATGAATGTTGAGTGATGTAAGAATCATAAATTAGAAGGGTAGAAAATAATACCTGGAGGAGTAGCGGACTCCCTGCTAGCCAAGTGGTCTCTCCTCGGCAAAAAGCATCTAAACCCATCAAGGTTTCAGCCAGTGCCAAACCCATGCAACTCTTACCCTTTTTTCAGACATTAAGCTACTTCTATCAACTAGATGCTAGCTTTGCTGAACTAGGGGCAAGGAGGAATTGTGCAACAAAGCATAAACAGAGAGCACGTTGTCGGCGGCCTCACTAAAGAAGGTCACCCCTATCTCCAGTGGCGGAAAATCGATGAACTAAACTGGGGATGTCTAGCTCCCTATCATGTGCCAAAGACGAAGCCTCATGTAATGATAACCCGCACATCTATCCCAAAGCTTGGACATGGCGAAAATGGGGCTGCGGTATGATTTCTTCGTCATGCCAGGACTCCATCAAGGCTTGAAATTCCTCTAGTGTTGGACACAGCTCTTGGGATCTGAATTGAAACACATGTGTGATCAGGTTCCAACATCGAATAGCGGCATGGAGGAATGGAAAGCAAAGAGAAGTGCAACTCAAAGGAAAAATGGCATGTAGGTCAAAACTGAGAAAATTCACCTTTTCCAAGCTGGCCAAATAGCTATCCAATCTCGGAGCCTATTGTCGTACAATGTCTCTTTTTTTAGGGCAAAACATCAAAGACTTGCTATACTACCAGAAAAATAGCATGGGAGCATTATTTATAAAAGATGAGAAGGAGTAGTGCATTACAGTTGGGTAGCACTGATCGACCTTACATTAAGGCCCAACCGTGCCTCAGTGAAGCCCGACCGTGCCTATTTATGCCTGGCTGAGTCTAAATGATGTTTCAGAATCAGTGGAGTTGCAGGAAATGTCAACCTTTTCCTTGACATACCATAGTCATATTTCGAGTCTTGTTTTGTTTGTACCAAGTATTTCTTATCATTTTCGAGTTGTTTTTATTTTGTTTTCTTGTTATCAAGTTGTATTTCACTTTTTGTCTTGTTGTGGGTAGTTATTCGATTCAAGAATGAATGCAAGAGCAGATATTCGTTGCTTCAAGTCATATGTGAAGTTACCATGCAAGGTTTATGCCATTCATGCAAATGCCATTCATCACATTGTGCAAGGAAATCATTCAACAACAATTTGTCTTTTATAACTAGCGGGTCCAACCCCAATCATTGTTTTACATAGCAATAAAACAAACAAAAAAAAAAAATCTTTCAAACCAAACAAAAGGG
Source organism: Camellia lanceoleosa (assembly GCA_025200525.1). Lineage (NCBI taxonomy): Eukaryota > Viridiplantae > Streptophyta > Magnoliopsida > Ericales > Theaceae > Camellia > Camellia lanceoleosa. Next base: position 173,841,863 of record CM045759.1, on the reverse strand, counting down.
TCTATCTGAAGCTAGTCTTTAACTACAAAGCAAAAACAACAAAACCTAAAACTAAAATAAAAATCGTTGCCCTTGTCAATAGCCCATCATCGCCTCTTCCTCTTCGACTGTGGGAGAGGTGCATCATTGTCGTCACTAAGGCTGCTGGACTGCAAGTCAACCTCCTCTCCCTCATCCTTGGGGGTCATATACCTGTCAAAAGACTCCTTGAAAGGTGAGCGATGCCTCGCTTGGCCTCTCCCTCGATCGGCTCCCTCTCGGCCCTTCATTAGGCTTCATCTCTGTCTACTGGCTACAGAAGGTTCTACAAGGACTGTTGGCGCCAGCTCAAGCTGAAGAGTGGACAGGTATCAGTATGGACTAATAGGAGTATAAACAATGTGGCAACAATAGTGAACTATAGATAGAATGTACCTCGATCCCATAGGTGACTAAGGCGGTCTACCTCCTTCGTAACATGAGGACCAATCGATCGATCATACGAAAGAGGTCACTAACATACGCCCGGGGTACCTGCAAAAGAAATAGAATTTGAGAAAGGAACAGAAGTAACATAGAACAATGAATAAAAATAGTAGAAAACAAAACAAAACAAAGTGCAGGAAGTAGAAGTGTAAAGAAATGTATACCTGCTCGATGCCAGAAGCGAATAGTAGCTTGCGGTCCCTCTCCTCGATATGCTCAAGCGAGATCTGCTCGATCACTCCATTTGGATGCATGTACATGATCTCAGTGGGGATCACAAGAAACCTAGGAATAAAAGCAATGGCAGGGGCATCTCCAGTAGGGGCATCACCAACTGTAGCAGCAACAACAACAACCTCCGGCACGGCTCGAACCATGCCCGGGGTAAGAGGCACCATCACCCAGGCATGTAAGAAGGTAGTAAAGTCACCAGCCTTATGATGATGATCGCCGTCCTCGCCCAACATCAAGTGGTCGATCTGAGTACCATCTTGCAGCTCATCAACTACCCTCATAACCGGAGGAGGAGGATGTGGAATGCCAGGGTCAGCGACGCCCCACTTTTGGCGGATAAGTATGCCTCCCAGGTAGTAAGCTCGAGCGAAAGGGCCCTCGAATAGAATCTGCATGGTGGAGGCATGCCATGCAGCGACATAGGTCGTCCTCAATGCCTGGGGAATGCTCGCCCTAGAATGCCAGTCATCCTGAGAAATCAATGCAGTCTTAGATCAATGCAGTGTGCAAAAATCAATGCACACTCAGAAATTAGTGCAAACTCAAAAATCAGGGTAGTGTTAGATCAGTGCAAACTCAGAAATCAGTGCAGCATGAGAATGATCGTGTAGTGTAGGAAACAGTGCAATTTGTTTACAATATGTAACAGTTAAAGGGTGATAATTTGTCACCTGGTCCACAGTAATCATCTCAAAGAAGCAACGAAGTAGGAGAAATCTCAGTCTATGTGACAACAGCGCTCAAATCAGAAGTTGTAGTACCGAGAGCGGGGTATTGACAACTCAATCGGCCTCACCAGGACTGGAGCCAGAGAAGTGAAGTAGGTATAACCGAGAGCTGCAAACAGAGAAAGATGGATGAAGTAAATGAGTAAAAGAGGAAATGCAAATGAGTAGAAAAGGAAGAATGAACAAAATGAACAAAAAAGATAAGTGTGAGGCATACCTCCTAAACCCCCCAGTAGTCGTCGAGTGAATTAGCCTTGTGGTAGGAGATAGAGCTCATATAGAAATATAAGGTGGCCAGGCCAGTGTAACCCCAATCATACTCTGCCACCTGGGAGAGGTGCACTAGTGCCCCCAGAAGGTATAACCCTATGGTATTTTCCCTGTACGCAAATAGGGTAGTACCGAGGAGATACATAAAAAAGTCATGCGTGTACTGGGCAACCTCATCTGGAGTGGTGGGCTGAAAGTCGAAGAAGTACTCAAAGAACCAACTGTACCTCACCATCCTATGGTTGGTAGTGTCTGGGATCGCTCCAAGAAGTTGACACTGTGTGGCTCTCCACTGCATCATGTCAAGATCACATGGGATCTAGCCGCCAACTCCAACCCGTAGGCTAGTAAGCATTGAAAAGTTGTACGAGGTCAGAGTCAGCTCCTTGATTGATGAAAAGTGGACTAAGTCTGTGGTGCCCCACCATCTCTCGACCAGGGCCCCGCACAATAGTGACTTGGCCCTCATCTATATAAGCCCTGAGCAGAAAGGCCCAAAGCCAGTTGCATTAACTAGTGCACAAACCTTCGCGGGTAGTCTCTCATACCAGCGCTAGGGCCCGAATATGGATCTGTATCTGCCAATCCTCATGGCTATCACCTGCAAATGGGAAATATATAGCATTTAACTAGTAGTCTACTTGTGAGATTCAACAATGCATCAAAACAAAGGGAAATTGTTTATCATGGAGGCATCGGCCGTGTGCTCTCGCAGCAAAATGTCCTCATCTATCTTGGGGATGAGGCTCTCAAATCTCAACATGCCACCTAGGGGTGGAGCGTGGGTGCGTGGTCGGTATATGGCCGCATCAAATGGCCTATCAACAAGGAGAGGCAACGCGAGAGTGTCCTCGACCTCTATGTCTGAGCCTAGGGCAGCCCCAATACCAATGGCAGGGTTCGAAATGGGAACTTTGTCGCTAGCCATGGAAAAGAGTGGAGGAAATGAAGTGAAAACAAGAAAAATGTAAGGGGCTAAACCCTAGGAGAGAGAAAATGAGAAAGGAAAGTGAAAACAAGAGAGTGAGTCCCCAAAAACCAAAAAAACTCGTGAGAAACAAGGAAAAAACAATGAGAAACCCAAAAACTTGACCAAATCAAAATCCAATCGATTCAAAATGTAGAGGAGAGGAAGGGTTTCGAAGAAAAAGTGGCGAGGATTGTTGGGTATTGCAAGGAAAAGAGGAAATCTAGAGAGGGAGAAAACCCAGAAAGAGGGACAAAGGGATTTCGGATGAAAAGATGTGAGGAAATAGGATTTGGTTTTGTTTTAAACAAACAAATCGAGAGGAAAGGTCGACACTGTCCCTGCCGCTATCGAAGCCCGGCCAGCTATCTCTATGCCCGACCGTGCTTCATTGAGGCCCGGCTGGCTCTTAGTGTAAACCCAGTCTAGTCTTTTTGTTTTTCTTTGCTTTATTTTGTTTCTTGTATTATGGAGTTGAAAAATAAGAGAGTTTAAAATAATAAAAAAAAAAAAGAAGAAACTGAATGAAAGAAAAAAAAAAAAAGGGAAGAAAAACCAAAAAAATAAAAGAATTAGAGGCAAAAAAATAATAAGAGAGTTGAAAAAGATAAGAGAAAAGAAAAAGCAAAAAGAATAAAACAGTGAAAAAAGAAGAAAGGAGAAAAACCAAAAATAAGAGAGTTGAAAAAGAAAAGCAGAAAAGAAAAAATAAGAGAATTGGAAACAAAAGAGAAAAGAAAGTAAAACAAGAAAAAAAAATGTGAAAATAGTGGGGAAGGAAAGCAAGAATTTTGTTTATTTGAGAATGCATGATTTGATTCATAATTTGCTTGTTTAACTCATAGTTTAAGTCGTAGTTTTAACTTGTTTAAATTTGTTTTAAATTGTTTTGTTAGTTTATAAATTATGTTCCCTAAATTGTTTGTTCTGTCATATCGTAAACAAACAATATTGTACGTACAGTTCATTCAGAAGGAGTTCCAGAGAAGTTTCAGATAAAATCATTCGTGCCATGGTAAAGTCATCATCCATTTCACAACCACATTGAAGCGCGGTGTGTTGGATTCATTGTTTCAACACATCAGCAAATTAACTTTCCCTTTACTACACCACTTTGATTGTTTTGATTGTACTTATGCGATTTGTTTATCCACTTTTCCTCCTCTCATGTGTGACAGATTAGGATTGTACCCCCGGTTAAAAACATCGGGTGCGGCCGGTGTTCACACCACCTTTCCTCCTCTTGCGTGTGATGCGTTAGGATTGTATCCTCGGTTAAAAATAGCAGGTGTGCCCATTGTTCACACCACCTTTCCCCTTCTTGCGTGTGACGTGTTACGATTGTATCCCCGGCTAAAAACATCGGGTGCGCTCGGTTTTCACACCACCTTTCCTCCTCTCATGTGTGACACATTAGGATTGTATCCTCGGTTAAAAACAACGGGAGCACACATTGTTCACACCACTTTTCCTCCTCTCGCGTGTGACGCGTTAGGATTGTATCCTTGGTTAAAAACATTAGGTGTGTCCTGATGTTCACACCACCTTTCCTCCTCTCGTGTGTGACGCGTTAGGATTGTTTACCTCAGTTAAAAATAGCAGGTGCGGCCCTTGTTCACATCATCTTTCCTCCTCTTGTGTGTGACACGTAAGGATTGTTTACCTTGGTTAAAAACATCAAGTGCGCTTGTTTGTTCACACTACCCTTCCTCCTATCGTGTGAGATGCATTAGGTTCTCGGTTGAGACCTCGGGTGCGCTCGATGGTTACATTGCCCTTTCCCCTTTCTACGCAAGTTGTAGTTTGGTTTGCATTTTCTTACATCCTTTCTGCGTGAGATGTAGGTTGGTTTGTGCTTTCTTTGTGCTTTTCACATGGGACGTGCCTGTTTATTTAATTCTTTCCGTATGAAACATGGCGGGATTTGTTTTGCTTTGTTTTGTATTTTCATTCACACGTCTCATTCTTGCCTAGATTGTCACGTTGCTTCATTGCTTTATTTACATTGTGTTTCATTGCATTGCTTCATTGCATGATCATAACTTATTTGTTGAATTTCATTTTTGTATTTTGCCCCGAGTTCAATTTTTGCATTTATGTCTTGATTTCTTGTCCGAACCTTGCGGCCTTGTCAAATGGGTCGTCTCTGGGCTTTGACATTCACTCATGTCACTTTGTGACTTCGAGCTCTGTCAAAGAGAGGCAACTGTGGACACCCCATTTTTAACCACCCGCAAGGCTCGAGTGCTTTGCTCGGTACACTCGATGATGAAAGTGGTTTTGTGCGTTGTTCGAGGTCTCAACAAAGGTGCATTATTTAAGCTTCAAAACAACCCCAAACCTCCCATAGTCCCACTGATTATACCCAAGAAATTCATTTGTACACCTTGTGCCACCCTGTGTTGAGGCTGAAACAGAAAAACAGGGAATTCATTAAGGCCCGGCCTTGCCTCATTGAGAGTTGCCGTGGCTATTGAGGGTCGGCCGGGCTTTAGTAGCGAGAAACACTATTCTAGGCAGGAGGCCACCAGCTGTCCATTTTTGAAGATATTTATGATATTTCCGGCTCAAATTCTATATAAACGACCATATACCTCTGTTTTGGGGGTTGAACAATTGAGAGAAAGCCTATATACATAGGGGGAGCTCCTTCTTCCTCTTTCTTCCATTGCAAGCTATCTTTAAGTTAACCTACCTTCCTTGTATCATCTATATACACCATACACAACCTTGACTTATCATCTTAGAGCCTTGGTTGACCCTTGAGAAGCATAATTCAAGTTTAAGAGTGTGTCAAGAGTGAGTTTGATCATCAACCAAAGCTTATTCCATTTGGAGAGGTATAAGCTTGCAACTCTTGTTCTTGCTTTTGCTTACTTCATTTCTATCTCTTTCTTGTATTCTTGGACAGTTTTGCATCCATTTTAGGTGTGGGAATTTGGGTTTGGATAAGCTACCAAATGTGGTAAGGTTAACACCCTTACTTGCACCTATCTTTATAGTTTAACCCTTGGTTCCTTTACACTCTTTTCCTTTGATTTCTGAACTGATTTTCAGAGTTGAACTAAGGCCAAAAAACATGGTTTGAAGTCTTGAAATTGGAGGGGTTGGCCACCCTTCATTTTTTTTCTTACATAGCTTTAGTGCCTTTGCTTTTTGTTTAGCTTTTTTGAGTTCTTTTCTTGCATTTTTAACCACTGTTTTGGCTTATTAGAGACTGTTTTACAACTATCCTAATCTATTTAATTGATTAAAGCTTTGATTAATTCCTTTGTTGTAGCATTGGTCGTTGTACATGACATGTATTATGTCATTCTTAGTGTTTCTTTGTCTAACTTTTGTGTTAATAACCTCATTTTAAGAATCAACTTGTCATTCCTTTCTTTTATTTGAGAGTTGTTTCAATCGGTTGACGGTTATTCAACACATGAACTAGAGATTCACGCTTAATGGCTTAATCTTTATGGAGATTCATTGTCAACAACATAATCTCTTTTTCCTGTTGAGAATTACTTCTCGTTTGGCGCTTCACTCCTTGTAGAGGACTTAATCATGACTTCGGACAAAGGGACTAAAGAATAGAAATGACTAAGAGAATTGGTTTAAAAGCAACCAACACACATAAAGCAAATGAATCATATTGCTTGGGCTTGGCCGGACGTTATGCCAAGTTTATCGAGTCAAGAGTGGTCATATGCTAATTTATGGCGTTTTGATGATCCTTGAAGCGTCTCTAATTCCCTTTTTGAGTTCATTCCATGATAAAGAGGGAGGAGTGGTCACATTCATTGCATTCATTGATTTTTATCCAAAATTGTATCCTAAATCATCAAGCAATCAACTTGCTCATTGATGGTTTTGGAAACAATTCTAACCTTCTCTCGAGGCTTTCCCCTGACAAAGAATGAAGGAAGGGACAAATAGAGCTTGAACAACTCTGTCTACACTGCTTCCACTTCAGAACACAAAACAGAATTTTGCACAAAATTGAGGCACGACCAGCCTTCTTTAGGTCCTATTGGGCTTCATTAAGGGCTGGTCGGTCCTCAATGTTTGGTTAGCAATGTATTTTTGCAAAAAACAGAGGGCAGTGGCTGAGGTGAAACATAGCAAGCCTGGGGTAGACAGAGTTGTTCTTGAACATTATGCATGTGCATGCATGCAATCCTTGCACATCCTCGCTTACATTATGATCATCGTTGTAATTAATTGTTCATTGTAATTAGTCTCGTAACAATCATTAATGTTGTAATTGTTATTATTGTCCCTTTGTAATTATTGTAGTTACTTATCTTAGAGAGCTAGTTTATTTATTGTGGTTATCCTTGTTGTAATAGCATAGTTAGCTAGTTAATTAGCCTCATTTAATTATTCATTCGGTTTGTAATACTTAGTTTATTCAGACTTTCAGACTTTGATTCGCACCCTTTTGCACGAGGGAAAATGTTGTAATAATGTGTATGTCTTCCAACCCCACGTCTTTTTCCCTTTTACTTACTTGTTTATAATGGTTAGTATAGGATATCACGTTTCATTAGCATTCTTATGATTTGTATCCATTGTTTTACATACATCCAAGGTTCGGCTCATCACCCAATACCCAATGTTCCAATTCATTATTTGAATACATGCTTTATCGCATTTCTTGAATGCAATCATGTGCCATGCTCATGGCCGAGAATATAAAATACACAATGTGTGCGTTGCATTAGTCATATTGCATAAGTTAGGAACATGCATATTTTTCTAACTCTTTCACCTGTTTTGGCTCGAAGTACTAGGTGAGCTTTTAGTGTTTTAGCATGTTGCATCAAATGTTTGTGTTGCCATGATAAAGCATGAATACCATGAGGCTAAGTACTTAAATGATATAATTGTTTGAATGTCTGTGGATGAAGGTTAGTTGCTTGAATTGGGATGGCTTGATTAAATGTCCATTTTAGCCCACTTTTTCGAATGGAAAATTCACAAAACAATTTCTGAAACTGTAATGACCCCAAAGTGCGTATAGAAGGTTATCTTGATTTAATTAAGGGTTAATGTGTTTGCTATTGGAATTGAAGAACTATCTGCCGATTTATGCTTGTGAAACTGGAATTGGTGACCTTTACTATCAATCTGAAATTTTTTTCCTCCGCTCGAGCGGAGGGGTTGGCGCTCGAGCGGGCCTTTGGGGGTTCCAGGAATTTTGCAGGCGGGCTGAAATTCTGGGAGTGGTGATTTTCTGCTCAAGCATAGAAGTGGCCACTCGAGCGGACAACCTTGTTGGTCTTCGCGCTCGAGCGCGATGTTGGGCGCTCGAGCGAGACTCCAGGATGAGTTGTACTTTTGAGGCATGTGGGCTCATTTTGACATCTTATTAGTGTATTTGGAATGCCTTTTTGTTATTTTGGGATTTTGGTTGAGGTGGTAATATGATGGTGAAGTAAGATTGGACCAAAGAATTTAATTCGAATAGTTATTCTACGAACAGCCGCCACTCTTTTGCCTTTTCTTTTTCCACACTTGGAATTTGGATATGAGGTTAGAACCATTGGAAAGCTTATTTCCGGGGCTTCAATTTGGACCAAGAACAACCTAAAACGGAGTCTAGATGGGAGAGTTATACCTGTTCAAAGTTTCGAAATCTGTCTTTGAGGCAGTCCGCCGAGTAAAATCATCGCTCGAGCGGGAATTACGGGGCAGCAGCTTTTTAAACGGGATTTTGGATCATTTCTTACATGTTTCTTCTTCCCTCTTCCTTCCTCTTTGCCTTAGTCCGAAAACCCTAGCTCTAAAACCTTGATTTCCTCTACTTTGATCAACAACCCACCATGATTCTTGTATCAAGGATGAAGAACAAGAGGAGATAAACATTTTCAACCGATTAGAATTCGAGATTGCGAAGGATTCTTCTCAAGCTTGGTTTTCTTGCTTGGTTCTTGAGGTAGGGGTTCTAGTCCTCTTCATTACTTACGTGGATGGATAGATTTGTAGTATTTGACTATCTAAATACAAGAATTTCCATTTGTGAGCATGTAGTGTATGGTATGAGAATTGGGGGTTTTAGGGTATGGGTTGTTGAGAGTTGAATTGATGAGTTAGAATGATGGATTATGAATCCTAAGTGTATAATCAATGGGAAAAGTGGAATGATAAGTGATGAATTAATAAGTTTGAATTTTATTGGAATTTATAGATTTCTTAGAAACCCTAAGTTGCTTCTTGATGATAAGCGATGATTTGGGCCAAATTGGAAGTAGAATTACGAAATTGAGGTATTGAATTATATCTATACAAATTTAATTGAATTTTGGAGATGTTTGAAAATTATGTTTAAAATTTACGAATAAACCTCAGTTATGTATAGGGTGAATCATGTTGTTATGTGAGATGAAATTGAGAAACAAGATTATTAATGTTATGAATGATAAGAACCTTGGGAAGAAATGATGAAATGGGATTTAAGACTTCACCTTGAAAGATGTTGAATTATATTTAAGGGTGATAAGGTGAATTATGCCAAATAGTGTAGCTTATGTTGGATTGTATTGAGATATGTATGGAGAAGTGTGTTGGTTTAATGATGTGAATCGCAAATTGCTGTGTACTTTGGTATAAAGAGGATAACAAGTTAAGAATGGAATAAATTATATGTGACCCGATTTTTATGTGTATTCTGAATTGTGTAGGGTCAGCTGCAGAGGCGGACCAAGCGTCTAAGCACTGTGAGTAATAGTACTCCAATGAACATTAATTACCGTTAATAGTGATTCTTATTAACATTTTGTTCTCCGTGGTCAATCAAGTTAACATGTATGTGAAATGAGAATTAGTGTGAACGTATGTAAACATTGAAGGATTTGGCACACATGGACATGATATAGATATCTACTTAGAGTGGATCATCAAAACGAATAACTGGATAAGACTACGGGTTGTTTTGTACGTTAATAACCATTGTGAAATTATGTTAAATATCAGATGAACCTCCGAATGACTCAATCCGGAGAAAGAAGTGAATGTCAATAACACGATTATGTGAATCACGTTATGATATAAATGGCTCCACTCTTATTAATGTAATGGAATACTTACCTTCAGTTTATTGTTAATAGTGTTGTTCTGTTATTGTGGGATAATATTGTCACCTTATAAGAACTATGGGAAATCCGAGAGCATTACTGGGTACTACATTCTGTTTATGGTTGATAATGGCTACTAACATACTGTTATGTGTAAGTCAGGTGTGTGGATTTATGACAACATGTGGAATGTAAATACATTATCAGACTATGGTAACTACGTATTTCTGGACTCGTTTAATATGTAATAACATTCTGTTATTTATGAATCAGTGACATTAATTTATGTCAAACAAATGGAATGTGACTGTATTATGAAGTCTAATCTGTTAATGGTTGTTATTAGCACTCTGTTGAACGTAATATAACCCATGTAAATATTTAGAAGGAATTATGTGCTTCTGTATGACCATAAGACCAGTCTGTTCTGATGACATCTGTGGTTATTTCATTATGATGTTCGCTTCGTTTATATTATGACATGATAAACTTATTATTTTCTGGTATGGAACAAAGTCTTTGTAAACGAAGTGCTACACCTTGGTGAGCCACCTCCGGAATCGTCTGACGAGCCACCTCTTGAGTCCATACATAGATATTTCGCCGCTTAGGCCGTTCATATTTCGGGCCGCTAGGCCGCTCATATTTCGGGCCACTAGGCCGTTCAGATTTCAGGGGCCGCTAGGTCGTTACGATATTTCGGTCGTTAGCGCTCGATATTTTCTCGGTATGGAACAAAGTCTTTGTCAGACGAAGTGCTACACCTTGGTGGGAGCCACCTCTGGAATTCGTACAAGCCACCTCTTGAGTCCATACATTTGTTATTTCTGTTATCACGCGTATGCGTTCTGTTATTGCTGGGCTGATAAGCCGTTCTGTTATTTCTGACCGATGGTAGTTTGATATTTGTGGACCCATGGCAGCTTTGGACATAATTACGGAATGTAGTTACCCATGTGTTCTTTATTAATAAATGCACGGATATGTATTATAATTTATGTTGAGCATTGAATTGTTATGTGCTATTATTCACTGAGTTTAACTCACTTTATTTTGTGTTTGTTTCTGTAGGCACTCAACCCGAGGTCAACCTTAACTCAGTGACTTCCGTCACCCAGGTCAATCCTCGTATCTAAGCTCTTAGGTGCTGACGTTCAAGTTATGGAGTTTTGTTAAGTTTTAATTTGTACCCTAAATGTCTGTTAAGATTGAGGTGTATGTAATTCGTTTACCTTCCCATGTTTTCGTTATATGCCCGACCTTGAGGGCTGGGTCTGTATATATATATATATGTACTAGCTATCTTTAGATGCATGACACTATCTACTTATCTGCATTATGTTCTGTTGGTGATCCTGGCATAGTAACGGTAGCTCAATAGATATTATTTTACACTATTATATGATATTAAATGCTTCCGTTCAGGCCCCATAGGTTATAATTATCAGATTTTATGTCCATTTTTTGAGGTGATCATACCCAAACTTTTAGGGGCGGGTTTGGGGTGTGACAGAAACAAAACATAAGATCAAGTGTTTCAGTTCTTGCAAACTAGTCTATACCTTGTGTGTGCATCACATAATAAAAATAGCTAATAAATCATAACAAGAGTATATAATGTAAATAAGAAACACCTCATGATTAGTAGAGGCCGATCTTTGATTGGGCGAGTGGGGTGCTCAATTTATGACCTTCCTCTCTCGAACCTAAGTTCCCGAGCTGAGACACTTTGGTGATGACGAACTAATGGCCTTTGGCATGAGTCTTGAGTTTCCTAAATTTCTTCAAAATATTTAGTTGGTTACTCTAAAATCTGGCAAAGTAGTCCATTTTTGACATTTGATTCAAACATCGATTTTCCAAAAAGAATTGCCGGATTTGGACTCTTTTTGTGCTTTCACTAGTTCACACTGCACTTGTGAAAGCAGATTCAATACCACAAGTGGAGTCCGAACTGTAGGGCTATTCACCTTCCGAAAGGAGCGCGGAAAGTCGGGCTACGCCGTTCGTCTGTTGCACCAACACAGGCCCAACAGAGCACTATAAGTAGTGCACCTAAACTCCGCAGAGGAATTACAAGCAACTTCTAACTTGTTGAATATTGTAGACAAACTCATCCACCGCATACCCTTGCCCAAATGTGTGTGCTTCCATCCAAAAGGCTACTCTAATGTTAATTAACTCACAAAAGTCATCACAGATGGGCTATAATTCATTGAACAAGCAGTCATTCCTGCATTTCCAAAGAGACCACAAACCAACAATCAAAACTTATCTCCACAATTGTTCCTCCCTTTTTTTATAAGTGCAGCCTAACCACCAGTGCATAAACATGTCCACAATACTAGCGAAGGCCCATTGCAAACCCCACAACATGATTATGGTGGACCAAACTTTCCAAGCAAAGGGCCAAAGCAAAAGAACATGATTGTTGAATATTATTTTAAATTTATTTTTAATTTGATCATTTTGTCTAAATTTTTGTTAATTTTTTTCTATGTGTACACATTAGAAGACTAATAAATGTTCTAAAATCTTTAACTCTGACCTCCAATTTGAACGGAAAGACCCTAAATTTGAAGTGTAAGGACCAAATTGTTCAATTTGAAATTATAGGACCAAAGTGAAATTTAAGACAAACTATAAGAGTGAAAAGTGTAATTAACCCAACAAAAATACCTAAAAAGTGTTCATAATTTAAATGTATAAATTTAAACTTGATTTCATGTAAATTTTTGTAAATATTTTTTTGAGCATGAACATTTCACAATAACTTTATTGCCATGTTACTTTGAGCTAAATTTATTTTTAATTAACTTTTGGAGGTGAAAGTGATCATGCCATAATAGAAAAAGTAGTGGCCAAGCATCATTAAAAATTTCTAATAACAATGATCTTTCTCCAAATCATATTGATAGTCCCTGTGAATTTTTCCTAAAGACTTATGCATCGATTTAATCTAATTAAAAAAAGAGTAATGCTATACAAATAAAAAATTATACATATTAGTTAGATAGATAGATAGATAGATAGTGCTTTTGCCTTTCACAGGTGGCACATTCTAAGGGTTTACTCCCTTTCCCCCCCCTCTCCCCTCCCCCTCCCCCTCCCCCTCCCCTAAAAAAGCTACATCAACATGTATTTTCTTATTTACCTATAAAGTTCTACACAAACTCAAACCCAGTTTAAATTATACTAACTTTATCTATTTTATATGGACTCTATTTGATAAATATTTCTTTTTCATATATTTTTCATCATAAATTGATATGATCCACAAATCTAATATCAATTTTGTATTTCGTGTTGTTCTTCTTAATTCTTTCACGGGTATTAGAATTTTTTTTTATGCTAAATTGCCTCTACCTTCTTTTTTTTTTTTTTTTTTTCATTTTTCTGTACATTATTCTACACTCAATACTAATTTTATATTATTTTCTGTTATCGATTTGTCGTTTAAATTTTATAGTGATTCTATATATGAAATAATATACTTTTTTTCCTATGTTATTTTACATAATTACAACTCATCAGAGGAAAAACCTGCACAACAATGATAATCTCAAAGAATCTCTACAGTTTGGATTTACTACTTAAGTTACTTTTTCAATTACTGAATAGTGAGTTTTTTTTTATATTTTGACATCATGTTATAGACGATTAATTAATTCACACATTGCGATTTATCTATCGTTTGAATGCTTTCATTATTTTTTCTTTTGAGTTTAGATGTTGAAGATATTTAACTGTAATTAAGAATGTTTATTTTACAATCTCATAATTTAATATATGTCATATAAAATCATTATATGATAATCCAACTACAACATATTTATATTTAATTTTTTTAATAAATTTTATATTGTTTCTATTTCTACATATTTTAGTTTCCAAATAAATATAACAGAAAATTAAATATTTAGAATTACTTTTAATTTTATGTTACTAATTCTTTTTCTAATTTAACTATTACTATCTTATAATTTAATATATACAATACAAAGTTATTATATGATAATTATACTTTTATGATACGATAAAACTAAAATTATCAAAATACACAAATAATTTTACTAAACTTAATATATATAAGTATTCAAGTAACAATTTTATAGAACGATAACGTTAATATTATCAAAATAAATAATTAAAATCATATTTTAATTTAAATTATTCTTTTATAACATATATATTGTACCATCAAATAAATTATATATATATATATATATATATTTAAAATAGCATGTGCATTACACGTATCAACTACTAATTTTTCATATAAAATAATGTTGTTCATTATGAACCATTTATTTTAAAACAAAACACTATTGAATGTGTTTTTATTTTACAATAATGACAGTACTACATTATTCTTATAGAATGTTTTGTATAAATTTTGGAGAAAATGATTGAAAAGTCCAACCAAAGTAGGGTATAACACATTAGGTTCAATAAATAATTTTTGTTGGTGAGACATCCACCATCTGTGAAATGGTTTGCTGAGAAGTTTTTTTGTTTGTTCTGAAGGATATTTTATTTTCAATTTTACCCCATAATTTATTTGTTCGCTTTTTTTATATGTTTAATTTTTTTGACTATCTATTCAAATTTATATCTATATGTTTGAATTATTTTCTATCTGTTTAAATTTATATCTATTTGTTCAATTTTTTCCCCTTATCTTATTCAAATATAAGTCCAAATTTTATTATCTGTTCAATTTTTTGTTTTATTTTTTTTTTCTTTCTGTTGAAATACTAAACCAAACCAAATCCTATATGTTGAAATTGATAGGCAAACCAACCCTTATTTGTAAACCGTATCTGTTTGACTGTGAGAGAGATTGATAACAAAAAGAGGTCGACAGTGAGATATCGGTTTTGAGAACGATCGACACTAAGAGATCGACTACGAGAGAGATTGACGACGGATGGATGTCTACTATGAGAGATCATTTGTGATAAAGATCGACGGTAGAGGTTTGCCAACGGTAAGAAGAAGCTAGAGTTCAACCCAGGTTCTAAATATCGACCGGTACGTCCCGTACCGGCCGGTTCGTACTGGAAAATGGGAGAACCGAGTCAGATACTCACCGGTATACCGGCGAGAATGAATTTCACGGCCGTAGCGTCCGAGTCCCGGTACGTAATGGCCTGAAACCGATACATTGGGCGATACGGTCCAATACAGCTTGGTTGTCGCCGGTACGGATGAAATAAAGCACAGAGAGCTGCTCGTGGCTCCGATGTAGTTTCTGGTTTTGGATTGCTGGTTTTCGCTAAAGTGAGAGTGCAACTATAAGGTTCACAACGAGGTCGTGATGTTCTTTGGCGACATCCGACGTGTTTCAGAATCCTTTCTGGGTCGTGCGCCATTGAAGCTTTGAGGCTACAGCAGCAAGCAACCTTTATATTCATATTTTATATAAATGTCTATTGTTAGTTTTGGGCCAAAATATTTTACTCAAGATAGTTGGTGGGTTGTTTTGGGCAATCTTGGCCCATATGTTTTTTAACCAACTCGTGGGTCTAGTTAGTAATACCACTGGGTTGGTGTACGAGGTATACTGTCTAGTTGGTACACTGTTGTGGGCCAAATTTGCAAAAATGATAAAATTGAGTTTTGGGCCAAATTTGCAACTTTGGTATACTGTTGTGGATTATTTTAAATTGTAGCTAATTGAAAGTCATAATTGAGACTAAAATAAATATATATCATTTAGTTAAAAATGAGTTAAAAGTGCCCTTATATATCAAAATTTTGATTAAAATGTGACAAATTAAAGTTAAAAGAGTAAAAAAAATGTACAAAATTGAGTTTCAGAAGGATTGTTAATGATTTTTAAAATTTCACGGCCGCAACACCCGATTCCCGATACGTACCGGCCGATACTACCGATACCGATACTCCGCGATCGATACCGTTACGTTACCCGATACCGCGATTTAGAACTATGAGTTCAACGGTGAAATTTCAGCAATTGCCGGTGCAAGAAAGATTGAGTTGAATGGTGAGAATGATGAAAATTCAACAATTAAGGGTTTTGGAAGATGAAGGGTTTTTAGGGGGTGTGCATTTTGGTGTTTGTAATGTTTTTAGAAGGATACTCTCAATAATATTTGAGGGGTTCTTAGAAATTTTTAAGGTTTTGAATTTTATAAATAAGGCTCCAAAGAAATGGGATGTCCTAATATTAATTGGCGTGCGAATAGAAACACCATTTCCCTAAACCACCTCACCAACCCTAACCCATCCTCACTTCCACTACCCCTTCACCGGACCACCTCACCAACTCCATCTACACATCTATCACCCCTTTTCAAAACCACTACCACCTCTAACATCTTAAATAAAGTCACATATCTCATTCCCTAAACCACCTTGAGCCCTATTTCGACCATTAACTTTTACTTTACTAATGTTGTTTATGATAATTTTTGTGGAGGGAGCGACAGGAATGATGATCAAGTACGATCAACTTCTCCCTCTTATACTTGCTTAAGGATTATGGAAGAAAGGGAGTTTGAAACGGAGTTATGGGGTGAGTGGTTACAAACTGGCAGCTGAGGGTTTGAGTGGCAAAAGGTAGTGATTTGGGTAGTGGAAGGAGATGGGTTTTGACTAGTTGATGAAGAAAAAATAGAGGGAAAAGAGAGATCCCGACAATAGTAACAGTGGCGGTGACAATGGTTTCTAGAGAACATAAAGATGGTGGTGGCAGTGGGAGAGTAGAGGAATCTTGAATAGAATGTTATACTCCTAAAAAGTGGCCATGCTTGCAGTACATCTGTGATTTTCATCTAAAGCTAACACATTAAATTTTCAAAAACATTAACTTTTTCTCATCTGATGAAAAATTCAAAAAATAAAAAATTAGTAAATAAACCAATTGTCAAGCGACACCTCAATAATAAAAATTATATTTAATATGCCTACAATTTGCAGTCATGGTGCTCTCTTGTGGTGATATGCTCTCATTTGTACTTTCATGGAAAATATTACCACAATATGGTTGGCCCATACATAGTAAAAAATGACATCCTCCTACAAAAAAATACTAGGATGTCACTTTCTTTTATTTGGTAGTATTGATAACTTTGTTTTCAACCCAATATTCTTCTTTTCCTGAAAAACAAAAAATAAAAATAAATGATATGGATGACCCATACGATAAGAAATGACCAAATAAAAATATTAGGAAGTCACTTTCTTTAATCGTGCCAACTTCCTTTAATCGTGCCAACTTCGTTGGGATGATTTAGTTCATTGTGATGCTCCTGCACCCCTCCTCTTTTTCTCTTTATTGGTGTAATGTGTTTCGTACCTTATACTACATTTTCATCAATGAAGTCCCTTTCTTTGCCGTTCAAAAAAAAAAAAAAAAAAATTTGCTTTGTCAGCTTTGTTATAATCTTCAAGCAAGTTTCTTATATTTTGTTCTCATCCATATATAATTATACATCAATTTTCATAATTGTGTGCAGTACAACGTATGAGAGTTTTAGAGATCAAATTTTTTGGTCTCTAAAAGTGAAAATTTTGTTATAAAGACATTTACGAACCAATTTCTATTGTCGTGAGGATAGTAGCTAAAAGGTCGTCCCAAAAAGTAAAAATTAAGGCTTTTAGTGACAAAATTTAAAAAATGTCACTAATAAATACACTTTTAGGGACAAAATAATTTCGTCGTTTATTTTTTGAGACAAAAACTATGGTCCCAAAAAGATAATAATTCATTACTAATGTCTAATTTTCGTTGCTAAAAATATAATGACAACACTTTTCGCAACAAAAATATTTGGTCCCTAAAAAATAATTTTTTCCCTAAATTTTGGCCTTTAAAACTTTGATTTTTATAGTGGTGGCACGATTTTAATTTCAATTAACTTACAATTAGCATAAGGCTCTTTTACCAACATGAATTTCCTTTTGAAAAATGCTATAGCTAAATGAATTTTTTATCAACTTCTTTTACCATTAGACATAAAGTGACGGATCCCATATGTATTTAATTATGTAGGTTTCACTATCTTTATATATAACAGTAAGAAAATTAAATAAGAAATATGTTTATGTAGAACATATTCTTACATTTTTTTATACTATTTTAATGTTTTCTCTCTTTTTACCAAATCATTTATTGCACTGTTAGCAAAAATTTAGGCTACATTTTTGTTTTGATCAATCAGTAAGAGAGCAATTATAAATATAAAGAAATATCACATCAAACTAATTACTAGCCCAACAGTAGCTAGTGAAAAATTTAAGAATTCTTGAGATATTAATTCGTGATTATGTTTCACTTTAAAATAATAAATAACAATCACAATCAAACAATCAAGATAAATCAGCATAACGATTTATTGTGAAAAAAATCACAATTGGAGTGCCTCCAATTGTGATAAAAAAAATCACGAACTAAAGTCACAAAACAATCTGCTAAGAAGACAAAAAGAAATTGCACAGGAGCACTCTCAATTATTTAGCAAATCCACGCCAAAATTCAATCGACCCTAATGTGTCTCTTCCACCACAGTCTTCACCCTGGGATTGTCTTGCCCAACGTTGAATCCACAACGCCGATGTCGAATCCACGACGATGAGCCACTCCAGAATCTACCAAAACTTTAGGCCCAAATTCTCCAGAATCTACCAAAGACCACCTCTTTCTTTTGTGAACGAAATAATAAGAACAACCCTTGATGTTTGATTATCTGTAATTCGTTGATCAAACGCCTTCAATACACCAAGGAAACTCATATAAAACAGCCTCCAATAGAAAACACTTTGTATTTTCTTTCTCTCTAAGATTCTAGATGACTTCAACCCTAAAAACAACGTACGGCTCAATTTATAGAAAACAGGATCGTGAAGACCACTCAAGTGCACATATCATCGCTTGAGCAGTGTGAGTAAAGGCAGTGCAAAATATATAGGCTGACCGGTCGAGCGCAACTTTGATCGCTCAAGTAGTAAAACTTACTTCCTAGAAATTCAAACGCTTTGCAAAAGTATTAGATGATGCCATTCACCGCTCTAGTGCACAAATGACCACTCGAGCGGTCAAACCACTTTGGCTTCGAGGGCGCTGCCCCTCAACCCTACCTGGGCACTGCTTCGGATAGTCAGCAAAGTAGCAAACATGAAGTCTCAAGATCATAAACTCCTCTGCATAAGCACAATTTGGGTTAGATTAACATCTAAGTATTAATATCCTCACTGAAATAAAAGAGCGAATAAAAGTAGAACTGAAAAGAGCTTTGTCAAACGGGATTTCTAACAAAAACCTAACAATCTCCCCCTTTAGCAATTTCGTGGCAAGACACACCTAACAAATAAAATCATAATCACCCCAATCCATTATGACCAACAAAAACTAACTTCTTTCTCAAGGTCATAATCTGCAAAACATCTATTAGTGTCACAAGAGTCTATGAAAGCAATAGACATATAACAAGCTTATTTTGAAGCTCGAATAGATAGAGATTTTAACAACATGTAGCATGAATAAATGAAAATTTGAAGAACATGCAGACATACTCAAAAAACTCCCCCTCAAATTTCTCCCTTTTTTTGTCATGAATTGTCAAAAGAAGCTTAGTCAACTAAAGCAAGATCATAAACCACAGAAGCAAGGACAAGATGATCGAGATATAAGCAATAAAGAAGCAGTGCATAGCAACATGCAAATCAACTAACACCAATCTCCCTTACAAAACCAATCAATGTAAGTCTATGCAAAAAATAAATAAATAACAACTCCCCTGCAATGATTAACCAAACTTTCCCTCACTAAATGTCACGACCCAAACCTGTCCTTAAAAGTTTGGTCAATGACCGGCCTGTACATTGGCCTCAAAACAAATTTCATGAATATTTATTCAAATACGGGGCCTTAAGCGGAAGCAAATACCAACATAAAGATAATGCCCATTGAGCTTGTACATACATGAAGACTTAGATTAATTTAAGCATTTAAATACACTTTCCATGCATACATGGAATCACAGAACTTATATAGATCTCACACACAATAGATAAGATTCAATAAAATACATAATTCTCCAATACAAAGTTAAAGTCTCGGCACAGAGGCGTTACTCGGGCGGCTTGACAAAGAGACGGACCTCGATACAATTGTAGTGTGGTCCCTGATGGCTCACCTACATATATATAAAATAAAAGGGGTGAGCTAAGCCCATTGAGTAACATTAAAGTAAAGAGGTTAATGAATGGTGTCCCTAACATCAGGAAAACATATTTCACAATTTAGAAACGTATCATAAATCTTTTCAAAACAAACATTTATCGTATCATAATCCATACCTTTTTAATGGAATATATAATTGAACTATTACAAAACATTTTACGTGGTACATGGTACGCCCACTTACACAAAAGGTTAGAAGCACATTTTAAAATAGGACATCCATTCATGCATATAAAATAACGCATCATAACATGAGTCATATAGCGATGTCAAAACCTTTGTATTCATGTCATATGTTCTGAACGACCTCAGGTCCATGTATAACAAAATGGCCTCAGGCCAAATCATATATCAAAACGACCTTCGGTCCAAACGTATCATATCGTATCATTGTATCTGATCATGGAGTAGATGGAATATCGACATGTCTCCACCTCTCCTTGGGCCCAATTCATGTATGTATGGAGTCAAGAGGTGTCTCGTACGGACTCTAGAGGTGACTCACACTATAACACTTAGTTCCGTACAGCACTTTGTTCTATACTAAAATGATTAAGTCTTAAAGACTGAACAATTCATATCATGCCAAAACATAAGCAGAGCAGATAAACAGAACGGCCTTGGGCCCACCATATCATACTATCAATAATTCACGTTTCTTTTTCATAATTCATTTTGCATTTCTGGAAAACTTGTGCATTTTGATAAAATACGATATTTAGAGAATCATGTCATACATAAATCAAAATAGATAATGAAAAACATATCTTTGCTATAATATTACTCACAGTGATGGGCTCCTAGTAGCAGTGGGACGATGTCCTCGTCTTGACCCACAAACACAATGCACAAGCACAATATATGAATATAACAGATCCCTTACTTTGCTCTTTAACCAATTAGTTATGTTGGTTCTAAACTCATAGGTCTTCAATGGGCCATAATTCATATCAAGGAAAATAGGAAGAAATGAAAGGAAACTAGGTTAGGAGAGAAAATGGCATGAAATGGTTGGATAGAAAGTGAACAACTCTCACTAATTTGGGCATATCTATTTGTGTACTTTGAATTTGGGAGTGAGACCATCACCGTTAGAAACTATACTTCCGGGGCTTGAATTTAAGCTCAAGAATCACTTAAAACGGAGTTCGGATGCAAGAGATATGCTTATTTGAAGTTGGCTGAAACAGAGCTGTCCCGCACCTGCGGGAAACAGGGCTGCACGCGTGGAAATTGGGCCGTGCGTGCGGGATAAGGTGCTTTTATTTCATAATCATTCTTGGGTGCTGGAATGGACTGCCGCATGTGCGGGAAGCCCCGCCGCACATGCGGCTCTGGGCAAAACTAGTCCAAAAATGGCTTCTTGACTTGGAACCCCTCATTTTCAAAATAAACTTCAATTTCACGTAAATCAAAGCCCAAAACTCTCTAACACATGTTAAATTTCACATTCTTAGCTTCCATCAAAAATCATAACTCCAAAATACTACTCAATTTCCCAATTACAAGAACAAAATTAAGAATCAGAACACAAAAGCATAAAGTAGACATGGTTGGGGGTCCAAAGCTCACTTACATGGTGAAATTCGCTTTAGCCTCTTTAAGAACCATAAAACTCTTACAAGAAATTAAGTTGTAACATAAATTCATACCATGTACAAAGATTCAACATCTTCTTGCTTGAAGAAACAAAACTCATACATTTAATCATAGACAACCCAAGAAACTCACTCTTTAGCTTATGATCTTCAAGTATTGAGAGGGAAAATCTTACCTTAAGCCTTTAACACCACTTGTTCTTGCATAATCATGATGAATTCAAGCCAAATCTTGGATTTCCTCTTTCATTCCTACACTTTCTCATGTCTTCTCTTTGAGTTCTCTCTAGAACTCTCTCTCTCACGTGTCTCCCCCTCTTCCCCAGATATTTTTAGGCTCCAAGTGATGAGTTCAACTCATATATCTCATATATATATAACTATACATCTAACTATATATAAGCTTATCACAATTTGGGAGAGCCAAACGCACCCTTACGAATCGTACGAAATCAAATTTCAATAAAACTTCTCAGATGACTCTAAAAATTATGCTGATCATAACTATGTACTCCGTTCTGGTTTCTGAAGCCTCTAAGGCCTTCAATTTGCAGCGCAAAGTTAACCACCTAAACACACCTTAGCAAATCAGACAAAATAAATTTCCAATTAATTTTCCCAAATGGCTCTAAAAATTCCCATTAGCATAACCATGTACTCAATTGCGGCTTATGAACTCTTAAAGGTCAGCAATTTCAGTTCCAAGGTCGTAACTCAACAGTTAATTCTTCAATTCAAATAGATGTAATTAAATTAAATCACATTAATCCATAATTACATAAGGGTAACTTCTTATACGCATTTTGGGTTTGTTACACTAAAAGCAACCACAAGTAGCAAATACAATTAACAAAAACAAAAGACAAAAACAATATGGTGGAGCAAGTAAGGAATTTCATATTTATACCTTAAAACACACAAAAATATCTAAGAAACACAGTTACTTGAAAACATAAAGTGCACAACCTCTAGAAGATTCATCATGAAATAATGTAACGCAACATGTGAAAAGCATAGATCCCATGATAAAAGTGTGTGTGTGGCACTTGGAGTTCAATAAACACTAAATTCAAATCCTAGTAGCGATCTGATGGCTAGAGCTCCAACAAGAGAATATGTGAATGACTGAGAAAATTCAAAACTCTAGTGATCAAGGTGTATTTGTTGAGTAAATGCAAATGTTCCTCCTCAAACAATGTACACAATTTTTTTGCGCACTCACCGACAGCTTTCAAGTTCAAGAGTATGTAAACCAAACTAGAGAAGAATGGAAAAGATAGTGAAGCATGGTTGGTGACTTTAAGGTAGCCTTTTTTTTATGCCATGAGAAACAAATACAGAGAGGTAAGCAGTGGAGATGTAAATAGATGGTAGGGGGTTAAGAAACTCAACATCACCCAAGATATGCTAGCATTGGTCAATTTCTCAAGAAAAACACATGAAACACTGCTAGTAGTCCATAGAGAACTTTGATCACTTATACAGAAGAGTCGAGTATTTGCTAATCCAAGAGTGTACATAATAAGACATACTAATCAAAGTACACACAACCGGAAATGAGTAATGACCATAGAAAACACATACATATTAACATGTAATGGATATTCTCATCAATTCCAATATGCACCAAAAACTTAAAAATTTCAAGCTTGTAAAACCATACTAAGAAAATCTTTTTGAATTTTATTTATTTATTTATTTATTATATGGAAAGCAAAAAAGACATGAACAAACACACACAAAAGACCTAAAAACAAACAAACAAAAACTCAAAACAAAAAGAGAAAACAAAAAAAAAAAAAACAAAAACAAAAAAACAAATTAACACAAGTCAAGCTTTTTCACCCATACCGCTTTACTATGAACAAAGTTGTGAAAATTGCGGTTCTTGGATGGTGTGTTGACGTTGTGATTCCCTTTCTCTTCAATGTGAGCCTGTCTCGACTTGATTTCCAACCTTCTATTCCTATGACTAAGCAAGCACAACATCTCTTCATGTTTGGTCTCAGGCAAATCAACACAATAAGGTAAAATATGACCCTTAACCTCATTACAACCAATGAAATGTCTCCTACACTACGAGGTATTAGAATTTCTTCTGCCTCTATATGATACTCTCTCATGCAACTCATAACAATAAGGGCGAATATGACTATACATACCACAATGATAACAAATAAAAATAGGGTGTACATTCTTTTCTTTGACCTTACCTACTCTAGGAAGATTAAGAAGTTTATCCTCATATTGAATCGTTTTCTCTTTTTTTCCTTGAGTTCTTGTATCATGAGATGTAGATGCACTCCATTTTTGCTCTTTCTCACCACAAAAGCCAATGCCACTCTTGTTATAACACATTTGTTAAGACCCAATGATATTGTCCAAAGTCTTTGATCCTTTGTTCCAAAGACCAATGGTAACTATAGCATGCTTGAGCTTTTCCTCTTTCTTGATGACTATCTCTTTCAAGGCAACTTAAGACATCTCGGGAGTTTCAATCTTTTCTTCAAATGTTGCATAGATTTGATGTAGCTCAATCCTTTTTATCTTATAAGTGAAGAGTTTTGCACAAAGTGCTTGCCGATCATTAGAGATCTTGATGGCATCATTACTAGCCTCAAAAACCTCTTCCTTTAGTTTGAAATTCTCACTTTTACAAGCATTGAGTTTCATGGTGAGTTTGTCATTCAATTTGGATAAGTTAAGAGATTCGTTGTACAACTTTTCATAAGATTGTTGAAGCTTTTCACCATCTACATCATCATCATTCTCCGAGAATTCATCATTTGTGATATTCTCAACTTGCCTCTTGGGATACTCCATTCGTCCTTCAATTTCGGAAGCTGCCATGAAAGTCAGAAATTGTTCATGTCCCTCTTCACCTTGAGTCTTGTTGTCACCTTCGTTCTGATCCGACTCTGTTCATCATCCCAAGTGATAGTGATCGTGAATGCTTTCTTCTTCCTCAAACGATTAGGGCATTCTTGAGCAAAGTAGCCAAATCCATGGCATTCATAGCATTTGACTCTTTCAGAGTTCTCTTGTATTTTTTCTTTCTTCTTATTGGTTGT
Organism: Camellia lanceoleosa; assembly: GCA_025200525.1. NCBI lineage: Eukaryota > Viridiplantae > Streptophyta > Magnoliopsida > Ericales > Theaceae > Camellia > Camellia lanceoleosa. Next base: position 173,817,256 of record CM045759.1, on the reverse strand, counting down.
AGAATCAATTTTTTGTTTATCTTTGCCTTTGGATTTATGAGTTGATTACAAACGATTAGGCTTCTTTTTTAGAAAAGATTTTTTTAATTATTTTACAAATGCATCCATAATCTTGGAATCAACCTCACAATTCTCATCAGAATCCTTTCCAACTCTATGAGCACTACTAAAAACAATTTCATCTTTTTGTTTCTTTTTGAAATTCATGTGTGCCTCATAGGTTTGGAGATTTCTAACCAAATGATCCAGCTTGAGGTTGTCAACATCTTGAGCCTTCTCAATAGCTATAACTTTTGGTTGAAACCGATCAGGCAAGGACCTCAAATTTTTCCCACAATCTTAGATTTTGGTATTTTTTCACCTAAATTGAAGCTAGAGTTTACAAAGTACTTAACTTCGCTTAGAATTCATGAAAGGTCTCACTATTTTTCATTGAAAGGTTTTCAAAATTAGAATTGAGCCTTTGAAGTTTTGAGCGCTTAACCGAAAGAGTGCACTCATGAATAGTTTATAAGATATCCCAAGCCTCTTTTGCGACTTTACAATTGCAAATGCGATTAAAATCTTCCAGTGTGATAGCACAAAAGAGAGAATTGATAGATTTACTATCCCAGCTACTATTTTGGTAATCAATTGTGTCATATTTATCAATTGTTTTGGGGAATGTTACTTTATCAATGGTAGTCGTTGGCTTAATCCACCCATACCCTGACGGATTGCCAAACTTTTTCATCAATAGATTTCAAAAATAGTCTCATCCCTTTCTAAAAAGAGTGATTATATCTGTCAAGTAGGGGTGATCAAACCGTAGAATTCTCCTCACGAATTGAATCTATTATCACAAATCAAACAAGATCTTACTTCAATAGTTTTGAAAAAATAAAAATTGAGTGACTTGCTCTGATACCAATTGAAAAATATAAAAATCTCCGAGATATTGATTCGCGATTATGTTTCAATTTAAAACAATAAATAACAATCACAATCAAGCAATCAAGACAAATTGGCACAACAATTTAACATGGAAAAAACATAATTAGAGCACCTCCAATTGTGATAAAAAAAAAAAATCACAGGCCAAAGCCACAAAATAATCCACTAAGAAGACAAAAGGAAATTACACAAGAGCACTTTGAATTACCTAGAAAATCTATGCCCAAATTGAACTGACCCTACTTTGCCTCTTCTACCACTGTCTTGACCTCGAGATTGTCTTCCGCAGTGTTGAACCTACAACGCCGATGTCGAATCCACGGCCATGAGCCACTCCGAAATCCACCAAAACTTCAGGCTCAAATTTCCCGAAATTCATTGAAGAACACCTCTCTATTTTGTGAACGAAATAATAAGATCAACCCTTGATGTTTGGTTATCTGTAGTTCATTGATCAATCGATCACCTTCAATACACCAAGGAAACTCATATAAAACAGCCTCCAATAGAGAACATTTTGTCTTTTCTTCCTCTCTAAGACTATGGACGACTTCAACCCTAAAAATAGCAAATGACGCAATTTATAGAAAACAAGATGGTGAAGACCACTCGAGAGAACACTTCACTGCTCAAGTAGTGTGAGTAAAGGCGGTGCAAAACATATAGGATGACCGCTCGAGCACAACTTTCATTGCTTGAGCAGTAAAACTTGCTTCCTAGAAGATCAAGCGCTTTGAAAAAGTACTAGGTGATGCCATTCACCGTTTGAGCGCACGAATGACCACTTGAGTGGTCAAACAACTTTGGCTTCGGGGGTGCTACACCTCGACCCCGCCTGGGCACTGTCTTGGATAGTTAGCGAAATGGAAAACATGAAGCCTCAAGATCACAAACTCTTCTACATAGACACAATTCGAGTTAGGTTCATATCTAAACACTCACATCATCACCGAAACAAAAAAGCGAATAAAGTTACAACTGAAAAGAGTTTTATCAAGCGGGATTGCCAATTACAAAAACCTAACAGCTAGAAAGCCAACCACCAAGCTCAACAACTATCACAAGTCCAGACTTGAGAAGAAATAGTTAACTACTATATACAATTTCCATAATGGGAGAGAAATAAACACTACCACAAGTATCAAACTTCACTCCATAAGAAATCTGATCACACCATAAAATAGTGCTACATAACCACTAGCCCTAATTTATTTTATACCGCATTTAATCTTTCACAAATTTGAGAATGCAATTCAATTTTAGAATATCAAATTAATAAATTATTAATCATCATTTCATCTAAAAACTTGAGTAACCAAACTTTCTTTCATAGAAGAACTAAATATGTGCAAGATTTATAAACATCAAGTAGCGATGGGTTCGAATCTACTTTATATTATGATAAAAATTTAACCAATTTCACATATGAAAAACTTAAGTTGTGTTAGGACATAATAAACATAAAACAAAAATTAGGCATCAATATGTATGGCTTGTAAAAAAACTACTTTGATATTATATCAATACAATTTACTTTCTAACATATGATAATCACTATAACATGTCCTTTTATAGGACTACATATAATGTTCTTACATCCCTAGATGAACATGTCATGTTTATGTGCAGCTATGTTAATAGTTCACAAGTATTTTGCTAAAAGTTAAATGCATCACAAAACGTAAATATACTCTAGAAATTTGTGGACTATAACAAGAGTGCGGCAAAATGCCCCCCACTTTCTTCTTATGGCTCTCCATTTCTTCAAACTTCACAACCAAAATTGCTTCCATCTTATTTTACATTAGATCCCTACTCTTATACCCTTCTTCCAACTGCCTTCACTTCTGCCTCCAATGAAACTTTGGTAACAACTCCCTCTCCAACAACCGTCGCCTAGTATCCTCCCTATCTAGTGACTCTCTCTCACCCTCCCTCTTCTACCGGTGACCTCCCTCTTCCACTGTAACGTCCTTTTTCTAACACCTCACTTATTGTCACTAATCTTGCAAAACTCTAATCGCCATCACCCCTCTATGATAACAAGAGAGAGAGAGAGAGAGAGAGAGAGAGAGAGAGAAAGAGAGATCGTGCAACAAAGAAGAAGAAGAAGAAAAAAAAGATGATGAGAAAGATAAGTGGTTACTTCCATTACCCTAACACGCATGCGTAAAAAAATAGGGAGAGATGGATAAAGAGAGATCTAGGGTAGAGGCGACAGAGATACGCCAAAAAGGTCAATGCAAGGGTTGCTAGAGTTGGCAGGGATGTTTGAGTAGATGGAGGTGGTGGTAGAGGTAGGGTTTAGGGTTAAGGTTAAACCACTAATCACTAAAAAATTCCAATAATGGACTATATTTCCAGACTCAGAGTCGCCACCTAATCTTTTGGGAAAAACTAGGAAACCCGTGACTCATGCCAAAAGGCCATTTTCTATCGTAACCAGAGTGTCTCGACTTGGAAACATAGGTATGAGGGGGGGAAGGTTGTGAATTGAGCACTTCCACTCACCCAATCAATATCAGCTTCGACTAATCTATGAAATGAGAATCATTAACATGGTATGTCCATATAACCCAGTTATTGTTATTGTTATCTTCACTAGGTGAGGTAGATAAATATAGATCAAATCACCTATTTTGGAATGCTCTAATCTCTTGCTATTTTGAAAAGAGTTTGACAAGCAGAAATCTCATGAAAAATTGAGACATCCGCCACGCAAAGAGATTGCAACCATTCCAACTTAGGCAATGAGACCTCTACAAGCAGTCGTGGAGATATAAAAGGGTTTGACAAGCAGAAATCTCATGAAAAATTAAGACATCCACCGTATGAAGACATTGGAACCATTCCAACTTAGGCAATGAGACCTCTATGAGTAGTCATAGAGATATAGCAAATGAGCACATAACCTCACAGTAGCATGCTAGACATAATAAGAAGCAATCGCAGGCGAGATGCAAAGATAAAAGCTCACCTAGTACTCCTCCGCTGTCCCGACCAAAACTCGCCCCTATAGGTTTACCTTCGTAACCGGCTAGTATTCCTTGGATTACCCAAGGCCTCTAAACTGATTAACAAAATTAAGGGGCTAGGGGAAGCAAATACATAAATATAGTTGTCCAGTGAGCTCTGTAGAGTTACATGAAACAGAATATTTAAAACTTTATATAGATAACCCAAAATCATGTTCACATTATACCCACACACTTAACTATAACATCTTAAATACAGCCAACAAAAACAAAACGAGTCTTATATATAGAAACAACAGAGCTTAAAACACGTGACACTTTAGGAACCTCCACGTGAGGCACAATGGTTGGCTAACAACAAAACACAGATCCAGACAAAAGCCTTTAGGCTCGATCCTCAGAATGCCCGCCTATACATATATATACACACAGTGGGCTAAAGCCAGTGAATAACATTAAGGTAAAGAGGTTAGTAAATGAAATCCAAACATGTCATAAGCGTAAAACAGATCATAGAATAATCATTCTCGTATCTGAACATAATAATGGTACATCCCATAGAACACATCACATATCGTCTTCCAACTAGAGTAATCGGTTTCGGATACCGATTAAACACATATCACCACAATGAAGTAGCTAACGAGATCTCGTATTCACATATCTGTCATGGACCCACATTTACATGCCGTCTCCCATGACTTGGGACTATCTATGGATGCCATAATACATTTCAAACATAGGACATTTGTTCACATAAATAATCATTTCAGAAATCATGACTTAACATATCACATTTGGAACATAATTCATATGAACATATCTTTACAATAACGTTACTCACAGTGGGCTCCCGTAAACGGTCAATCAATCTTCGGACGTTGACCTAACAAAAGTACATAACATTAACATATCTTATCATTACACATTCATATGGCCATCACGACTTAGCTTTCTCTACATTGATTCTTGTTATTTCTTACCACATTGCTTAAAACACACCCTTGTAATCTCTTAACTTAGTACATTCCTTTCTTAGTGTGTTTCTACTTCATATCCTCATTACTATGGCTAAATTAAGGCTTAGGATTCCCAAAGATGCAGTGAGGATGCCAAAATGCATTGGAAAACACTTAGTCAAATTTCTGAAAATAGGGTTCCCACTCGAGCGTAACTTTTCTCACTCGAGCAGACATGCAAAATGTGAATGGTCGCTCGAGCGCAGCTTCCTTTGCTCGAGCGGTCTGCAAGATATGAAACTTCTAGGAGCTTGCATTTCACGCTCGAGTGGGCTTAAGGTCGCTCGAGCAAAAGTGACCACACTCAAAGTGGTCGCTCGAGCGTGAACTCCTGCGCTTGAGCGTAGGTGCAAATTCTAGAATTTCCAGATTTGATCTCCAAGCTGACAACTTGAATGCAAGTCTCCAAAACACATCTTTTGGGCCCCAAAACTTGAGATAACATTGTAAGATTGCAAAATATGATGAATTAAGGATTATTTCATAAAATCATAGTGCAAGAGCTTGCCAATAACTCAAAATTCATCTTGAAACTCAAGAAGCAAAGTATGCATGTAAAATCTTTCAAACTCTTTTCTCTAAAGTTCATGAAGTTAACAAATTGAGCTCATAAGCTCCATGCATGTAAGAAATTCCTTTTTAAAACATGAAATCAAGGTTCAAAACATGATAATTCAAACATGCATGTACATTTCATCCTCCAAATTCAACACAAATGATGAAGCTCATAGCTAACATGATGATTTAGCACCTACATGAGCATGCATATATGAATTGTAACCCAATTCTTCATTCTAAGCTCAATTTACACATTTAAACACATAATCTTCATGTTGATAACTTAGATTCATAAATTAGGGGTTGAATTCATACCTATAGTCTTGAATTAATTAGATTCTTGCACAATATTGATGAACTCCAACAAAGTCTTCAACTTTTACCTTGAATCTACCCTTTCTCTCTCTAAAATGGAGTTTCTCTCACTCTAGAATGTATGAACTTCAGATTTTGGCACTAAGAGGTAAAAGAATTGAGCTCAAGAATGAGCTAAAGGCTCATATATATATTTATGATGCCATAATACATTTATTGGAACATAGGCTAACTAAACACAACTTAATTAATCAGACTGAATCAATTTTTAATAAAATTTGTCATATGATTCTAAAAATTCAGAATAATATATTCATATAACCAATTCCGGTTTCGAATGCCAATAAAGCTTTCAATTTTCATATTAAAGCAAAATTCCAAACAGATCGTTCTATGAGCAACAAATAGAAAACCAAATAACACTCAAAATATACGATAAACACATAATCTATTTTAATCCCTTAATTGGCATCCTTAATTGCGGATTAGTACTTAATTACGGATCGAGGTTGTTACATCTGCACCATGCCAAGAGCGTAAAGGGTTAGAAACCAATACATGACCCTAGATGCTAGTCTAAATGATATACAAAAGAATAGTTAGAGATACTCACTAGGTACTCCTGCCAAGTGAAAATAGAAAGTAGACTAAGTAAAGAATGCGTAATCCTAGATGTGATAGCTAATGCAAAATCCACACAAAATGGGTCCTAAGGGCTTTGGACATTATCAAGATGGCATAAGAAAAAAAAAAGTACACACCACATAATTAATTTGGAAATAATGGTCCAAGCCTAGATGCATGCTTCTACACTAATCATGTGATTACGATGATATTTTAAATTAAATTCAAGCCAGCACGGAATAAAAAAGTAAAAAGAGTAGAAAATGATGGTAAGGAGAAGAGGAACCCATCCCAATGCACACAACAATATAATGAATAAGGGCTAAGAAAATGACAACATGAGATAAAGAAAACTCGAACTAGGATAAAGAGATTATCGCCCTCTAATGCATGCAAATAAGTATAAGCTGCCCAAATCCATGAGAGATAGTGGTGGGAGAGGAGATCCAATTCATCCTCGAGGAGGAAGCCATATCTGGGATTCTACATAACCAAGACTAGTAAAAAGGGAAAAAACTCTAGTGAGAGAAGGGAGATTCTCATCCTCCTACTCATGAAAAGGAGCATAAAATGCTCAAATCCATGTAGAATAGGTTCGGAAAGAGAGAATCTATCCCTTCTAATAGAGAAAATCGTGCCTAGGTTTCTAACCCATAAAATCAAAAAGAAAGTAATTTGAGCTTGGCCAAAGCCTCTATATAGGCCTCTACTAACTACAAAAAAGGGAAGAATGATAGAATCCAACTAAGCTAATAGCAATTCAATCAACAATCCTAAAATATCTCTAAAATAGAATTAAAAGGGAGAGAAAATACGAAAGTGGAAATACAGATTACCACTAGATATTAGAGATAGGGCCCAAGCTGATCACAACCTCCAACCCAAGCTCCCTCTAATCAATGGAGGTCTTCTAGCTCCAAATCATCCAAGCAAAGGTATGTGGAAAATAGCCCAAAATTCTCTCCAAACTCTCTCTCTCTCTCTCTCCTCTCTCTCTCTCTCTTAATGTATTTGATTAAATATTAAAGGAAATGATTAGAGAGGATTAGGGATTAGGGATGTTGATTAAAATTTTGGAACCCTTTTTTCCCTCAAGAGGGGGGGTGATTTTATAGGCATTTGGGGCTTGGAATATGCTTCTAGATCCCATGGATTCGAATGGCATATTCCAAGATCCTTGGGACACCTCACAAAAAAGATGTTCGGTTGACGTCAAAGTAGGTTGTGTTAGAGAATATTTATCCAATCGATGTATAGTAGCTCGACATGTTTCCTCACAAAGTTGTCCGGTAAAGCAAAAAGGCCCAGAGATGCATCCACAGATCAAAATTGTATGGCGTGTTGCAGAGAAGTTATCCAGCCGACCTGATCTTATCCGGCGCATTTTCTTGAAATGTTTCCCCTATTTTCTCATTCTTTCTGGCTTTCTAAGCTAACTCTTTTGAAAAGCTGATCAACAATTTTTGGAAAATCTACTGCCTAGAATGGCCATGAGAATGTGACAATTGCCTTAAAAACATTTTGAAAATGGGTTTGAGGGTCCATAAAATGTTTTGGCCAAAAATGGTGTAGGAGAAGTTTGGTTCTCTCTCTATCCCTTGCTTGTTACTTGGAGCGATCGTTGGTCTCTTCATTGGGAGTTTTTCGTAGAGCATACAAGTCTTAAGGGCAACCGAAAATGAGGTGTCTATAATGGGTTCCTAATAAATTTGGTAGGGGAATTTAGCCGCACTCATCTTAATTTATAATTTTCACAACTAGGCCTCAAAATCATTTGAATTTATTACAGCAGATTTCTAACCATTCAAAAAAAAAAAAAAAAAACAAACAAACAAACAAACAAAAAAACAAATATGCTATATTTTCTTCAAGAATACCCTCTTTGTTGCAACTTGGTTGGCCAATACTTTTTCAAAGCATGTGTCTTCTTTTCACCTTCATCTATTGTTGTGATCTTGTTTACTTTTTCCTAAAATAGTCTGTCCTATTTCATTTGGTAGGTATATGTCCCTCAATTTCCTTTCTTGTTTTTCCTTTTTTTCTTTTTTCTTCCTACTTTCAAGTTTCCTTTGACAAACTCTTTTTTCATTCGTATAGTGACACTAATTACTACTACACCAATATTTTTGGTTCCTTTTCATGGTGAACACACCCCCCATCCTTTTATTTTGTTTCAATGAAGCACTTACCAGCTTCCCAATTTGCTTATGACCTTTTGGCCTTTTATTATTTGAACCTTGGATAGTATTTTCTGAATTTTTCATTTTTTTTATAGGAAGTTTCTTTCTTATTTTTTATTTTATTTTATTTTAGATATCATGGAAAGTTCTAATTTCTTTAAAAAAAACATTGTTTGAGTAAGGCATTTAGAGAGCTTAAAAAATTTAAGGGTTAACTAAAATCCAATACCAAATTTGTTGGGGGTATGTGATATCTTAGATGAAATAAGTAAACAACCCATAAGCTAAATGTATCTATGGGTATGCTAGGATCAAGTGTGATCCAAATGTGATTGAGAGCGAAAGTGCATGAATCTAACTTCTAATCAAAATGAAAGTATGTGATTCAAAGGCCAAGCCACACAGGTTCTTCCTTGCCTCAATGAAGAAGACTTCACTATTTTCTATTTGTGGGAGTGTTCGACTAGACTTGATACGATTGGAATAAATGATGATAAACTAAACAAAGAAAATAAGCATTACAAGTGATGAATAATAATGGTTATAGATCTGATTAGTGTAAAATCTATTTGGTAAGATAAGAATAAAAACCCAAGTTACTAGATCTAAGCTAACAATAAAGATAGAGGTATTGTGACAAAGTTGAATTGAAAGACTAAAAAAGTAATAATTTGGAAGAAACACATGAGAGGAATTATCTAACCCACGACCTAGAATTGGCGGTAGTGATTTTTGCCTTGAAAATTTGGCACCACTACCTTTATGGTAAGAAGTTTGATATTTAATTTCTGATCACAAGAGTTTAAAATATATTTTCTCTCAAAAAGACTTAATTTACATCCACAGAGATGGATGGAACTTATGGAAGACTATGATTTTGAACTACACTACCACCCAGGGAAAGCAAACGTTGTGGATGACACCTTGAGTAAGAAATCTGTGAGTTGTGTGGCATCTATCGCTATCTGAGAGTTGGAGATGCTAGGTAATGTGAATGGATTTGATTTGCAATTAGGAGAGTTTGAAGAGAATGCTACTTTGCTCACTGTAGTTCCTCAACCCTCGCTAATTAGCAAAGTCATAGAAGCACAACAATTTGACTTAGAAACCAGCACCATCCGTGATAGAATTTCCAAGGGAAAAGAAGAACGGGACTTAACCATTCATTCCAATTTAAGTGTTAGACATTTGGATCAGTTATTTGTTGCCAAATCTTGTAGAGAAGAAGTGCTTAGAGAATTTCACCATTCTCCCCTTGTTGCACATCCGAGAGGCACACAAATGTATCATGACCTAAGTCGTCAATATTGGTGGAAGGGCATGAAGAAGGATGTAGCCCACTTTGTTGTAAACCATTACCCATAGCTGAGTGAAAGTGGGAACATGTTACCATGGACTTTGTTATGCCTTCCTAGAACACAAAGGGATAGTGATGTCGTTTGGGTGATTATAGGTTGGTTAACCAAGTTAGTTCATTTTATTCCTATGCATTCCAATGACTCAGTTGATGACTTAGCTTAATTGTATAGTAGGCACATTATTCGATTCGATGGAGTTCTGGTGACAATAGTTTCAGATAGAGACTCCTGTTTCATCGCCTGTCTTTGGCAAAGTCTTCAGTCCACCTTGGGTGCTCAATTAACCTTTAGTACCGCCTTTCATCCATAAGTCGATGGTCAATCTGTGAGCACTATCCAAATTCTAGAAGATATGCTTAGAGCTTGTATTCTTAACTTTAAGGGCTCGTAGGTAAAGCATTTACCTTTGGCAAAGTTCACCTATAACAATATTTACCAAGCTAGCATTGGAATGGATCCTTACGAAGCCTTATATAGTAGGCCGTGTAGGTCACCTCTTTGTTGGGCCAAGCTTGGGGACACATCTTTGTTGGGGTTGGAATTGGTGAGCAAGAGTAGAGAAAATTTCTTTTATTCGGCAATGCCTACTCACTACACAAAGCCCACAGAAAAGCTATGTTGATAGAAGGAGACAACATTATCTTTTGAAGTATGAGATCATATCATCGAGGCAAGGTTCAATGAGATTTAGGTGTAGCGGGAAACTCTTTCCTAGATTCATTGGACACTTTGATGTAATTGAGCAAGTGGGGGAAGTGGCTTATCGTTTAGCATTACCTCCAAAATCATCTGGTAAGCACGATGTATTTCACTTATCGATGTTGCGTAAGTATGAACCAGACCCTTCACATGTGCTAGATTCAACCGATATCATGGTAGATGAGAATGCCTTTTATGAAGAGAGGCCGATACAGATTCTAGATAGCCGAGAGCAAGTATTTAGTGGGGAAATGATTCCATTAGTTAAAGTATTATGGAGATATCATGGAGTAGAGGAGGCAACTTGGGAATGGGAAGCGGAAGTCCACTTCAAATATTCGGATTTGTTTTGAGATAATTAGATTTCCTTACATTTAAATTATTGAATTGTAATTGTACCACATGTTTTATATTTTCCTTCATTGTCTATATTTCGATAATGAAATTTCCTAAGGAGTGGAGGTTCTAATGTCTCGGGTTCAATAGTCTAGATTAACACATGAGTACAGGTTCACTAATACGGTTCCAGATCATTGATGTAATAGATTATACATTGTTGATGTTCTTGTTGTTGTAGTAATTTGGGGTCGTATTACTCTCGATTGATTTTGATTATTGACAATCGAATTCCAGGTGTAAGGACAAAAACTTGAGGTGTAGAAAAACCTCTAGAAAATCTTGAACTCGCCTGGTTGGGCCACACATGCAGTAGGGATAGCTCGCACGCGCGCATTGAGGCAATTACACAGAGAATTCTGGGTGGAATTCTGCACATGCGGCATATGGTCCTGCACGAGTGGTAAAGAAGGGAAGAACTTGGGAAATGAACTAGAAGAATCCATACATGTGACTGAGGCTTCCCGCACATGCGATAGGGTGGATCCAGATGTGCAGTCGAGAGGCCTGTACGTGCAACAATTCGTATTTCAGTCCAAATTTTTTTTTTAAAAACTTTTAAACTCAAATTTTGAGCCCATTCCTCTCTCCTCGCTCATTTCTTCCCTACTCTCTTCCCACTTCTCATCTTTTATACCTTCTCTCTCTACAAAACTTACTCAAACCTTGATTTCATCTATTTAGAGTAGGAATTTCACCCTTTTGATTTCATCTATTTGGAATAGGAATTTCACCCTAGTCCTTTAGACTATTTTGAAGAACAAGTCAAGAGCGTCGTATCTATTAAAGAAATTTTAGATTTGGGCAACTTTGAGTTCAAGGGTTTCTCCTCTTCTCAAGCTAGAGGTAAGGGTTTTTTCCTCTAGTTCAATATGTGTAGATTTGTGAATGCGTGCTAAGAATTTATATACAAACGTTAAATGTTTTCTCATGTGCATGAGAGAGGGTTTTGCTGAATCAAGTTTTGGACTTCTATCACTATAACTCTTCAATACATGCTTAGGTTGTAAAGTAAATAATGAAATTTGTAAAGGGAAGGAAAAGCCCCAATTTTCTAGAAAAACCCTACCTTCTCTTCAATTATATCAAAAGGGTGAAGGTTTGAAATTTCATAATTATTTATAAAGTATGGGTTTAATTTGATTATATTATTCTTAGGACGTTGAAGTGATTGTCAATGTTGAAATTGAAAATGTTCTAGTGTAGAGGAAATTTGTGAAACCTTCATTTAGATACATTGCTTTTATATGTTGGAATTGTTGTTGATTATTGAATTCTTGGAAGTTGAATACTTTGCATAAATAATGATTTTCGAATTGATAGAGAATTTCACATTGCTCTACATTGATGGAATTGTATTATAGGCCTATTCGGTTTTGAATAATGAATCTGAATAGTAAGAATTTGAGAATTAAGGTTGTGAGAGTGTACATGGTGAAAGACCAAAAACCTATACGGGAATAGATACCAGGTGCCTCTAGCTAGCAACTGGTTAAGTGGGGAAGTTTTGGTGGTTACTACTTTTAGTACCACTGGTAGATACTAACTTGGGATTCATTATGATCATGTTGGTGATTGAACTCATTTTAGTGTAATTGATTTGAGTTGTGTTTTAATTACGTCATATATATATATATCAAATTATGTTGCGTATATTGAAATCTCACCAAAATTATTATATCTATGACTCATATCATGATCATGTTCCATATTCATACATAGTGCTTTAGTATAGAAATTTCTATTGGACTTCGGTTCACCCTTTGTGGACACAATTTTTTAGATTCAAATGGCATGCCACCATCGTGTAGTTGACTTGATGGGTTGATAAGCTAACAGAGCTCTTGTTTTGTGATTTTTGTGTAAAAGGCCTAGGGCCATTGATATAATTAACTAGTACTTACTTTGGAGCAACTTATTTGATGGTGGAAATGCCCTCCTATTTTGTGTAATGCCTTAAGGCAACCAACTTCTTTTGTGATGTAATTGAATAGTGCACATGTTCTATATTCATGTCAATGTAGTAACATGAATATCATTGACTTGTGGGTATGAATATATAGGCATACAGAGTGCAAACTCTTAAACTCTCATTGTATCCTTGTCGACCTATCCTTCTTCTCCTCACTTCGACTCACGTGTTTATTATTTTATTCTTGTGAACCTAATTCTTTCTTTTTTTTGGGGGGGGGGGTGTTATAGATCGTCTTGTAGAAACTACTCTATCTCGCATGCTTTTTGTGTTGCAGACACAGGAAAACATTAATGTTGCAGCTGGTTTTAATGCTGCGGCTGGTCACTGAAAGATGTGGCTCAATTGTTTCTAAAGTAATCTCTCTGCTTTCATTCATTTCATTCTTGTTCTTACTCATTTTCTAGAATAAACAAGATCTTTTGATGAATATGAAGCTTGGACTCAATTGAATGATTGAAGCAACACCTCTAATGTTTAAAAATCTTTTCCAAAGGCTTGAAAATATTTTAGCCAAAACGGGTTTAAGGTTAGGCATTCTCTCTTCAACCGAATGCTGTTTCGAAAGAATCAAAGCAATGCATTCATCATTAGGTAGATTTAGAAGACGCCTAAGTTTTAGAGCCAATTAAAATGAGATGTCTACATACATAAGGAATTCATACATTCACCTAGTGAATCCATGCCCAATTGCCTCAAATCTCTCATCCCTCTTCTGACTTCATCTTCACCTTGGAATTGATTCTCCAAATGTTGCATCCACAACAATGAGTCACTCCAGAATCCACTGAAGCATCCAACCTCAAGTTCTCCAGAATCCACCAATGAACATCTCTCTGGAAAAGTGCAATTAAAATAGAAATGCCTTGATGATCTTCAATGTAAGCAGGTTGATTCTCGATTCATCAAGGTATACATACAAATGCCTTTGTTTTTCGCACACCAGGGATAAATATCTCAGAGTCTCACCATAGATCTAATCCAAAAATTTACTTTCAAATGACTATGACCGTCTTCACCGCTCATGCACAACTTTGGTCACTCAAGTGAACTTTGTGACCTTACAGGATTTGTCTTTGGCTCTCTAAGATCCTATAAGCATGTCTTGACTGCTCAAGTGAACTATAAGGCTCTATGAGATTTGTCTCTAAGTTTCTGAGAAGCAGCAAGAGTGTCTTGACCGCTCGAACGATTTGTGTAACTTTACTGGATTGTCTCCTGTGTAAGAAATTGACTATCTAATGATTGCTTAAGACAAACCAGGTTGGATTCGCTTCTAAACAACTATCAACCTAACAAATACAAAAGGACAAATGTGATTACAATTGAATGATATTTTGTCCAACGGGATTACTAATTACAAACTCATGGAATACTCACATTAATATTTGTAAGATATATACAACGTAGCGGATAAACGGATTCGGGGCATACCTTATGTGTTAGAATCCAAAATGAAGAACCTTGTGGGTAAACCACGTGCTTCTCAAACACAAACCAAGAACACTCAGCAATGGAGTGATTCCATAGTATGAGTATCACCGACACTAGTCGCAGTGCAAAGGCTTGATCGTTATTTTGATGGGAGAGAGTTAGAGAAAGAATATGGAAAAAAATCATTCATTATTCGATTCATCCCCACATCCCATATACCGTATTAGATATATAGGTCAAATTCTAACAATCTATCCATATCTCTTGACAAGATATGGTAGATATAGATATTGAGATGGTGGGTTATATATCCAAACAAATAGGATAATTAGGAAATCAAATTCAAATTACATGGGTAATTTGAATGGATCATGGGCCATGCCACATGGGCATTCAAACCTGGGTCCAATACCCGACCCAATTTCCAACAATATTTGTAACCACTGATTTTAATGTGTCATGGTGATAATTCTTGCTCATATTTATTTTGACTCCATAATTATTTATTTATCATATGGTAATTACACCAACTTTAAAATGGAGCCAAAACGAACATATGTCCTTTTATTATTTATATCTTGAACACCGCATATCAGACTTCTCTATTTTTTCACTTCGCAGTGCTTGTTTTCATTTCAAGTATGTAATTTGTAAGATGCTGTGAAATATGCAACAGTTTTATGATTAAGAGAGCAACTTCAATTATAGGTTACTTATATTACACCGTAACTCTATATTTAATGGTGCCTGTTGATGATTTGATCTGCAGAAGTAAGTGATTTCAAATGCACCAAAGATCACTATCTATCAGTTTTAAGAGCCCGCATGAAATTATCTTAGTTTGAATAATGATACACCATTCCTATCTCCCGTGAGACCAAACTGGTTGCATTTTGGGAATTAATTTATCAGTTGGTTTTGTCACTCTCAAAGTACTATGATATGCAGTTGCACAAATCATCTTCCCCTCCCCAATTGAACACACTTTGGAGCAGTATAGACTTGTTATGCACTTTCGGGTTTATAATGTGAACCAACTTTAGAGTAGTAAAGACTTGAATCGTTCTTAAAATTGAAAATTAAAAGATTAAAAAAAATAAAAATGGTTATGTCTCTATCCATGATCCATTACAACTTTGAATAATGGGGATGTAATTTTCTCCCACTAATATTGATCACCACCACCTTATCATAAGTTTGACTTATTTGTTTGAATTGTGTTTGGATAGATTGATGAAATGAAAAGATTTGACATTGTTTATTTAAGATGAATACCATAAATTTATATTTGATAGTTTGAAAACGAATTTTAAGATTAAATTTGAGAGTTTTGTCATGAATTTGAAATAACAATATAAAATTAAGAGTAAATGACATCGGTAGTTTTTATATTTTTCCCCTTATATCATTTTAGTCTTTTATAATTTTGATTAGTTCATTTTTTATCCTTAATTTTAAATTTTTTATCAATTTAGTCTAATTGATAATGTCGATTATGAATTTTTTAAGGAAAATTGTTCAGGTTGACTCACTAAATTAAATAAGTTTACAATTTTACCTACAAAAAGATGACGCATACCGCTTATGTGTACATTTTCTATTAAAAAAAAAACTAAAAAATATAATTAACTTGACTAAATTGAGAAAAAAATGATAAAATTAATGTCAAAATCGAGTCAATTAAAATTATAGAAACCAAAATGATATAAGAGCCAAAGTAATTCTAAAAGAACCTTAATTAAATACTTTTGTCCATCCCTAATTTTATCTTCTTCATTTTCTTAATTTAGATGTAGTAGTTTAATATCTTAATTTTTTTTTTATAAAATTTAGCTTCAAGCTTAACGATTTGGGAAATGCTACAATGTGCATTGTAATAAAAAGTTACGATATTTATGATAAAAGTTATATATTTGTTTATCATAAAAATTATGATTTTTATAATGAAAGTTATAAATAGTAAAACAATGATGTGCATCTAAAAGTTATGTATAACTAAAATTCTACTTTTTGTGAAAAATAAAAAATATATGGTAAATTAAGCAAATAGTCCTTGTAGTTTACACGATATGTCAATATGGTCCATATAGTTTTAATTTTTTTGATTTTGCCCCTTAATTTAACGGATTGTGTCATCTTTGTCCAATAAATAACGGTTGTTAAATTAATTTAACGGAAGGTCAAACAATGTGTCAATTTGGTTCTTGTAGTTTCAATTTTCTCGATTATGACCGGGACTAAATAGACACATTGTGGAAAATACAGGGACCAAATTGACACATTGTTTGACTTTCCGTTAAATTAACTTAACAGCCGTTATTTATTAGACTAAAATGACATAATATGTTAAATTAAGGGGCAAAATCGAGCAAATTGAAACTACAACGACCAAATTGACACAACGTGTAAACTACAGGGACTATTTACATAATTTTTCCAAAAATATAGTTTTGTGACAATTTTTTATTTTATTTTATTTTATAATAGAAGTTATGTGTTTTTATATAAAGTGCATACTATATATACCCAAAAAATGGTGCACATAGTAGCCTTTCCCTAAAGATTTATAGTTTTTTTTTTTTTTTTTTTTTTTTTTTTTTTTTTTTTTTTTGGAGGGGGGGAAGGTTAAATGATTTATGGGTATTTAACATTTGGGCTATTCAACTAACTATAGTTAGCAATTCTTGTGTACTCTCAACTGTGAGGTCATGTGATCCATTATTACCAAAAGTAATGATTGATTAATTTTTTGATTTTTGGGTAGAAAATCCAATCCCACATTTGTTATGCTTGAAAGTTCACACACTAATTTCTTATGTCCATCAAGACAAGCCATTGCGAAATGATGAAAATATCCATGTAT
Source organism: Camellia lanceoleosa (assembly GCA_025200525.1). Classification (NCBI taxonomy): domain Eukaryota; kingdom Viridiplantae; phylum Streptophyta; class Magnoliopsida; order Ericales; family Theaceae; genus Camellia; species Camellia lanceoleosa. Next base: position 173,799,930 of record CM045759.1, on the reverse strand, counting down.
ATATATGGTTCCCAAATCAAACCCTAGGTCCCTAACAAAATCATTTTCTCTCTCTCACTCCCTTTTTCTGTAGCTCTCCATCTCCCTTTCTCTCCACTCCCACCACTTCGTCTCACCCTCTATTGCCACCACTACCATTACCTCCGCCGTCTTTTTGTTGCACTCAACTCCTCCTACTATCATCATCATCTCTTCCTCCTCTTCCACACTATGCTACTCCAGTAGTGGAGCACAACAGAACCTTCGTATGTAACTCCCAAGGGGTTCTCTTTGTCGATCAACGGTCGACGAGGTTATCTAGAGCAATAAGTGGTGGATCAGATCAAATAAGATCTTTGACAACCCCAACCTCCGTATTATTGTTATGTATGATTTTATTGAGCATATTTGCATGATTATGTGCTTAATTGATACTTATCTATTTGTTTGTGAATTATCTGTTAGAATACCAACTCAGAATTCGAAATTGAAAGCCCAAACGGATTCAAAAACCGAAATTGAGTAATTCAATAGGCTAGTTGGAATATTTAGAACCATATGGTGAGTTTAATTAAAATTTGATTCAGATAAAAACAATTAGAATAAATTAAGCAGAATTGTTTAGAATTAAGCTCATTTGATTAGCTTAACCGTAATCCACCTATATATATGTTAATCAAATAAACATTTCGCACATAAGAGGATTGAATTAAGATACATTATTTGTTACGAACGTGTGTTTCAATGTGTATCTATGTTATGTGTTTTGTGTAGGTGGTCAACCGAGGTCTAACATCATTACCAGCCCGCTGTGAGTAGTATCTCTGTAAGGATGTGTTGTTTAAATGTATTTTGATTTACTGCAAGAGTATTATTTTGAAGTGCTATTTTGATACGAATGAATGATTGTCTCTTTTGAAATGTAATTGTGGCATTCTTAGCGTAGCCCTCTCCTGGGGGTAACAAACCATGGCTCTTTGCTATAACGCTCTCGCCATGAGGAAACAATACCATGGCCCATTGTTATATGTGCACAGAGATCTCTGATGTTGACCTAAGTGGTCCCTTTGCTTGACCTATATGGTCCCCTTTTTAGACCTATGTAGTCTCTTTGTTACGCCTTCGGGCCCTTTGTTTGCACTATTTGATTTACCACATACGAACATAATTTGTGAACTCTGATACGACGAGTACTCACTTATTGTTTGTTTCGAAACCCATGTCATATGATTTCATATTACGATAAATCATTCATTTAACCTCTTTATACTGGTATTACCCACTATGCTTTAGCTCACCCCCTTCCCCTATATATATGTAGGTGAGCAAATGGAGCGTCAAGCTTAGAGCAACCTCGGGAGTCCACCCTTTTGTAAAGCCATTTTGGAGTGCCTCCATTATGGGGTGATCTTGGACTCATGTGGAGCCAAGCTGTGTCAACCTTGTGGATCAAGTCATTTTGTTTAGTGTTCTATTGTTTTTGGAACTTGTTATGTATGAATATTTTGTATAAGTGTTTAAGATGTTTGAAGTAACTACGTTTTCATATCTATGAGGAAGGTTGAAGTTTTAATTACTTATGAAATTTCATGTATGTATCGGTCGATGGACATGGTTGTATTTTAATATTGCTTCCGCAATGCCTCGTTATTATTTTTAAGTATCAGTTTTATCTTTTAGGCCGAAGGTAATCTGGGATTACCGGTCGGTCACGGGCTAAACTTTTAGAGGCGGATTCAGGTTGTGACAGTTTGGTACCAGAGCACGAGTTCTACCTCACTCACTTGTTTATTAAGCAATAAGATGTTTAGAAAAGACTTAAGGATTGCATTCATATGCATTTGAATATTAGAATAAGGTAACTTTTGAAAATGTATATACATGTATGTGTGCATACAATGTATTTGTTATAATGCAATTTTCATATAGATAATGGTGAGAATAAGAGGGGATGAATTGAAGAAATCTACCTCTAACCGACTTGACCGGATGGAAAGAATGATGCACGATATGGCTGAAAGCGTAAGACAACAACAACGATGGCAGCAACAGCAACCACCATCCCCACCTCCGATGCCCGTACCACCAGTACTGAATCACCAAACAGAAGACTGAACCATTGCCCTCACTAGAGAGTTCAAATAGATAAAGCCTCCCTTGTTTCATGGAGGAATTGACCCACTAAAGGCTAAGGCCTGGGTGTTGGGAATCAAAAAATTGTTTGAGGTGTTTCCATGCACAGAGACACAAAAGGTTTTATTAGCTGCCTTTACTCTAGAAAATGAAGCAAGGAGATAGTGGATGTTAGTACGGGATACTAACAGGGGAATTAGTTGGGCTCAATTCTTTGAGATTTTCTACGGAAATATTTTCCTCAGTGTGTTTAGAATAGGAAGGTAACAGAGTTTGAATAGTTAAAGCAAGGGAATAAGTCAATGACAGAGTATGAAATCTAGTTTACTGAACTACGGACTATTAAAAGGCCAAAAATTTTTGAAGAAGCTCTTCGTGACGCAATTCCTGATAGAATTAATGTGTTGAAACTACCAAAATATGTTGATGTTTTAGACAGGGCTCTCATGCCAGAAGCAAACCCAACTGCTTATAATTGGAATTTTGAATGGAATGGTAAAAGGCAGAATTTGAATGTAAACAAACGGGCAACCTCAGCAATGACTAAGAAAGCGAAGTCGGGGAAATTCAAGTAGCTCAAATCAGAGTAGTAATTCAGTACCTGTTTGTCCAGATTGTGAGAGAAGGCACCGGAGTGTGTTATTGGACTACTGGGGCTTGCTTTCTGTGTGGGAAAATGAGACACATGGCTAGGGAATGTCCACTCCCACGGCAATGTGATAATCGAGGTGCTACAAGCTCAACTGCATCAGCACCAAATGTAAGGGCCAATGCAACTCTGACTACAACGAGGGACAATTAGAGACAAGGAAAGTTTTTTGCTTTTGTTCCGGGGGACACCCAAAATGCAGAAACTATAGTCTTAGGTACACTTTTTATTTGTGGGCAGTATGTGTATGTTTTGATTGATTCAAGATTAACACATTCGTTTGTCACTATGTTATTTGCTCATTTGGAAACCTTAAGATATATACTATGTATGTCATCACTGCTAGGGGGGTCCATGCTTTGTTCAACTGTTTACCCTGTATGTGAAATTTTACTTGAGAATGATACGTTGTATGTTGATTTGTTGCCCTTAGACATGACTCATTTTGACATTATTTTAGGAAAGGACTAGTTGTCTAAGTATTATGTGACAATTGGTTGTGCTTCTAAGCGTGTAATATTCCAACCTCTAGGAGAAAATGAGTTTTACTTTGAGGGGAGATGTGTAGTTCCCCCACCATACTTCATTTCTACAATAAAGGCTTGTAAACTAATTAGCAAAGGGTGTCAAGGGTATTTTTGTAGTATTCTGAGTGTTCAAACAACAAATGTTGTTTTAGATGATATTCTGATTGTGAAAGATTTTTCTGATGTGTTTTCGAAAGAGTTGCTTGGGAAATTAGTTGATAGAGAAATTGAATTTGTGATTGATGTGATGCCTGGTACTCAACCCATATCCAAAACTCTATACCGTATATCAACTACTAAAATGAAAGAATTGAAAGCACAATTGCAGGAATTACTTGATAAGGGGTTCATCCGACTGAGCACATCACAGTGGGTTGCACCTGTGTTATTTGTAAAGAAGAAGTATGGAACACTCCGCTTATGTATTGACCACAGGGAACTCAGTAAGGTAACCATTAAAAATAAATATCCTTTGCCTCGAACTAATGATTTGTTTGATCAGTTATAAGGGGCTCAAATATTTTCAAAGATTGATTTGAGATTGGGATACCACCAATTGAAAGTTAAGGCTGAGGACATAGAGAAAATTACTTTCTGAACCAGGTACAGACATTATGAATTTTTAGTCATACCTTTCGGAGTTACCAATGCACCCATAACCTTCATGGATTTAATGAATCGAATCTTCAAACCATTTCTGGATTAATTTGTAGTGGTTTTTATTAATGACATTTCGATTTATTTGAAGAGTTAGGAAGAACACGAAAAACACCTTAGAATAATCCTTCAAACACTCAGGGAGAAACAATTGTTTGGGAAATTCAAGAAATGTGAATTTTGGTTGAATGAGGTTACATTTTTTAGGCATGTTATTAATAGAGAGAGGGATATCTGTTGATCCACAGAAAATTGAGGCAATTATTAATTGGCCTATTCTGACTAATGTAACAGAAATTCGTAATTTTATAGGTTTGGCAAGTTACAATCGGAGATTTGTCAAAGACTTCTCTAAGATTGATGTGCCATTGACACAATTGACCCGAAAGAGAGAACCATTCGTATGGACAGATCACAGGGAATCTGCATTCCAAGAATTGAAAATGAGATTGACTACAGCTCTAATCCTTACCTTATCATTAAGCACTGAAGGGTATGTGATTTTTAGTGATGCATCTCACAAAAGGTTGGGTTGTGTTTTAATGCAAAATGGCAAAGTGATTGCTTACACGTCCCTACAGCTTAAACCACATAAAAAGAATTACCCAATGCATGATTTGGAGCTTGTCGCTATTGTATTTGCATTGAAAATCTAGCGCCACTACTTGTATGGGGCTAAGTGTGAAGTGTATACTGACTACAGAAGCCTGAAGTATTTCTTTACCCAGAAAGAACTTAATATGCGGCCGAGACGTTAAGTTGAATTGATCAAAGATTATGACCTGTAGATTTGCTATCATCCAGGTAAAGCTAATACAGTTGCTAATGCCTTGAGCAGAAAGAACACGGGAACTTTGACATATTTACTAACAGACAGAAAGGAGCTTCTACAAGATCTGGACAGGCTTCAAATAGAAACTGTATATTATGGGCAAGACAGTATTTTGGCCGCAATGTCTGTACAATCGATTATTATTGAAAAGATCAAATAGAAACAGAGGAAAGATCAGTTTCCCAATAAGGTGTATGATGAGTTTGAAACTAACCCCAGACCGGGATTCACCATTGAAGAACAAGTATTGAAATTTCAAGGAAGACTTTGTGTTCCTAATGATGCAGAATTGAAAAGAAGAATTTTAGAATAGGCTCACAAGTCAATGTTTGCTATGCATCCAAGGAATACCAAAATGTACCAAGATTTGAAACCAGTGTGTTCGTGGCCAAACATGAAAAGAGAAATTGCAGACTACAATTTCAAATGCCTTTAATGTCAACAAATAAAAGCTGAACACTAGAAACCATCACGTTTACTTCAGTTCCTTCCCATTCCAGAATGGAAGTGAGAACATATAACCATGGATTTCATTGTCGGTCTACCTCGAACATCTAAAGGTGTAAATGCTATATGGGTTATTATTGATAGATTGACAAAATCTGCTCACTTTCTTGCTGTAAAAACTTAATTTAATGCTTATAGACTTACCACTATTTATATTGATGAGATCATTCGATTACATGGGGTTCTAGTTTCTATTATGTTAGATATCCTAAATTTGTTTCTAGATTTTGGCAAAGTTTACAATAAGCAATGGGCACTAAGTTGAGATTCAACACTGCCTTTCATCCACAAACAAATGGGCAAACTGAGAGAACTATCTAAATGTTGGAAGAAATGCATCGTATGTGTGTCTTAGAGTTTCAAGGTAGCTGGGAAGATTACCTACCATTGGTTGAGTTTGCTTATAACAATAGTTTTCACTCGAGTATCTACATGGCACCATATGAGGCGTTGTACGAAAGAAAGTGTAGGTCTCCAGTTTGCTAGACCGAGGTTCGTGATAGAGCTTTGTATCGGTCTGAACTTGTGCAAGAAACAACCGAAAAGATAAAAATATCCAATAGAGGCTCAAGACTACCTAGAGTTGAAATTATGTGTTTAATTGATGCTTATCTATTTATTTGTGAATTATCTATTAGAATATCGACTTAGAATTCGAAATTAAAAGCCCAAACGGATTCAGAAACCAAAATTGAGTAATTGAATAGACTAGTTGGAATATTTAGAACCATATGGTGAGTTTAATTAAAATTTGATTTGGATCAAAATAATTAGAATAAATTAAGTAGAATTGTTTAGAATTAAGCTCATTTGATTAGCCTTAATCTCATTTGATTAGCTTAACCTTAATTCACCTATATATATATATATATGTTAATCAAGCTTAGGACTTCATTTTACATCAACTTCTTGAGCTAAAAATTAGAGATAGAGAAAGTCAACACTTGTAAAGAGAGAGAGAGAGAGAGAGAGAGAGAGAGAGAGAGAAGAAGAAGAAGAAGAATCTATGGAAATTTAAGAGAGTTCGAAGGGATTAAGCGAATCTAAGGCCAAATTCAAGCTCTAGGTATGATCCTTAACCATAATTCATGAAGATGAATTCACCAAGTTGTAAGACCACTTGTATGAATTTGAAAGAAAAGAGTAAGAATCACCATGAGTTTAGTGAGTTTGAGTGAATTGTGCACATGCATGCATAATTCTCCATCTTTGAACTTGATTTTCTATAAATTGATACATGCATGGGACCTACACATGTTATTTCTGAAGGTTCTTCATGATTTCATCTCATATGATCATGGTTTGAAAAGAAAAGATTGGAATTTAAGACATGCATGGCAAGAGCATGGAGTTTTGAACCTTGTTCTGAAGAATTGAAAGAGAATTTGAGATCATGGTTTCATAATTTTCACCAATTCATGTTTTATAAAGAATTTCTAATCTTTTGAGACTAACCATGCAAGCTTTAAACATGACAGGAGTGCTTTCGAACTTCAAACTTAATTATGGAAACCCTAGAATTTGCCAAGTTCGCTTGAGCGAAGGATCCTTGGCTCGAACAAACATCGCAGGCATCTAGTATTTTTACAGACCTTTGGCAGTTAGCTTGAGGGACTAGGTGTGTGCTGGAGTGAACTCACCTTTGTTCAACACTTGGCTCGAGCGACCATCGAGCACACATTTTGAACAACCAGTACTTTTACAGTCAAGCCACATCGCTCAAGCAACCATGTGTGCGCTCGAGCGAAGACTCTATTTTCAGCAAATTTTGACTAACACTCATAAGTACATGTTTGCATCCTCACATCCTTTTAGGCATTCTTTTGCATCATTCAAAAATCCTTAGTCTAGGAATAAGCTAGAAACATGTAAGAGAATTGAATTAAGATACGTTATTTGTTACAAACATGTGTTTCAATGTGAATCTATGTTATGTGTTTTGTGTAGGTGGTCAACCGAGGTCTAGCATCAATACCAGCCCACTGTGAGTAGTATCTTTGTAAAGCTATGTTGTTTAAATGTATTTTGATTTACTGTAAGAGTATTATTTTGAAATGCTATTTTGATACGAATGAATGATCGTCTCTTTTGAAATGTAGTTGTGGCATCCTTAGTGTAACCTTCACCTAGGGGTAACAATACCATAGCCCTTTTCTATAAGGCCTTCACCCGAGGGAAGCAATACTGCAGCCTTTTCTAATAAGGCTCTCTCACGGGAAAAACAATATTGTGGCCCTTTGTTATATGTGCACAGAGACCTTTGATGCTGACCCAAGTGGCCCTTTACTTGACCTATATGGTCCCCTTGCTAGACCCATGTGGTCTCTTTGTTACACCTTCGAGCCCTTTGCTTGCACTATTGGATTTACCACATACGAAAATAATTTGTGAACTCTGATACATCAAGTACTCACTTATGATTGTTTCGAAACCCATGTCATATGATTTTGTATTACGATAAACATCACTCATTTGTATCATGTTAAGCATCATTCATTTAACCTCTTCAAACGTCAATTGCTCACTTAAAATAATTCATTTAACATCTTTTAAGGAAATGAATTAGAAAAACTTATTGATAGACCAATGTTAAGTAAAAAATTGTTATATGACTGAGATGTGATTGATTTTGCTTGATTATTTTAATGAATGGAATTGAACGACAAAATTGTTTAGGTAAAAAGTCTAAAAATAAAGAATTAGAGAAAGGCTTCAATCCTATTATTCAAAGAGTTTAAAATGAATATTTAAATTCATGAAAGTAGTGTTTTTTATATACAAACAGAGTTTGTTATTTTTGCTTGTAGGTTTTGACTTGTATGATACCATGCCATGCCATGCCATTGCTTTAATTGATATTTATTTTTGCTTTAATCCAAGTTTCCAATCTATGTTGTGTATCTGTCTTTTTCAGTAGTGAATTGTACATATTTCAAACCTATGATTTATTATTTTTTGGCAAGAATACAATTGTTGTCTAGATTATCAGTATAAGCATTTATCTAGATGTGTACATCACATTTTGGTTCGATATATAGTAATATAATCGAATCATTTATTTTGCACATATCCATGGCGAGTAAGTATGACAATAATGTAGGGGAAAAGAAGAAGAAGAAGAAGAAGAAGAAGAAGAAGAAGACAGGACATGAGTATTCTTATATGTTAGTTGATATTCATTTTAAGCCCATAACTCTCCATTAATTTCATGTATAGTGCGATTTTAATTTAAACTTTGATTTACAATTGCAAATGTTATAGGTTATTGGCTAATGCAAAGAGATAAAAAAAAAAAAAAAAAAAAAGCTGCAATCATTCGTTGGGGGCAATTACTACATCGAGTAAGCTTTGACTATTTGTTGGGGAATTTTTAATTTACTTATAGAATTTTGGCACATTTTTTATTAAATTTGTGGATGTTAAAGGATTCACATTTTTTTCCTAATATTTTGAGCATTTGTGATATGACAAACACTTAGATGACCTAATGAACTATTTGACATATAAATAAGATAAGACCAAATGCGCTAATTAGGGGTGGCTGCTGTGTTTGGTTTTAAAAATCTTAATTTCATGTCTAACTCAACAAATAAATAAGTCAAATAGCTAAACTAGATGAATATGTTTTTACAAGAATAACTAAACTAATATGTAACAATTTCAACACCGTAATTTATATAACCATTCTAATTTATATATCCATTTCATCACTTAATATATGATTCTTTTTCACCCTTTACTATAGATTGCATATTCTATTTGAATATTAATTCTTGTTTATCACGTACTATTGTTAATACAACTTTGTTAATAATGTAAATTATTTTATGGTGTAATGCATATTACAACTTTTATAATCCAAGATTTAGAACTATCAAAGTAGGATACTTGGAAATCAATATAAGATAAAACTATGGAGCAAAAGATATGGAACCATAATCCTGTGAAATCTCTAATTAATATTGCCATATCACATGGGTCATCGTAACAACTAAATAATTAACTTAGTCTTATAAATAAATTACATATGCCTAATTAAGTTAAAGGTATATTTTAGTATATTTTTCATTGTGCATTCATAAATGGGATAGGACTACTTACCTATTGGATATTAATGAACATAATAACAAAAGAATTTCACATAACCTTGGCTTTGTAGGTGACCAAATTGCAACCCATAACCTGGTAGCACAAGAGCAAGATAAAATGATTGAAATGCAAAAAATATATATATATATATATTTGAAGAGATTGAGAAGTTTATGAGGAAGCACAAGGATCGGGTAGGCATGCAGTTTGATGAAGATGATTATCCATCAGAGGAACCTTATTGACAAGCACTTTTGTAAGTATATTTTTCATAATTTAATTTTCAAATCACTATAAGGATTTCACTTAATATATTTGTTGAAACAAACTACTGCTTGTTACTCTTGAGTTGGCTAAGTTGACATAGAACTTTAATAATTGCAAAACTTAAGGTTTAAAAGGTCTATTTGGGAAGCGATTGGACTTTCAATTAAGATATTAGTGAAAGTAATGCAATCCCCTATTGGTGACATTACTTTGATGATAGCTGTAGCTGTTGATGCTACTGTGGTTGTAACTGCTACTTGTGTGAGTCTTGATTGTCAATTGAAGTTGTTTGACTCCCAACCACCATAGGAGCAGCCCCTCCACACTTGCAAGTGTTGCCAAGCAAATTACCCACCAATCCAATAGATCAGTCCATATTCTCTACCCAAATGATTTCTTGTTTCAGCCACTACCCAACCAACCTTGTAGCCTACGTACTTGATAAGCCTGAAAGTGTATTTTATCCTCATTTATTTGGTTGATATTAATTAGGTTTAAGTCATAACATTAAGCATTCTTTTGGAAGTCTTTGCATTTAGATTTTGCACCATTTATAATTATTCATTTCATTTGATTTTATATTGCCTTCTGATTTTGTCTCACAGAAGTTGAGAAAATTTATTATTACTTGTGCATTCTTGTAATTTATTATTGTTTCAGCCACTACCCAACCAACCTTGTGGCCTACGTACTTGATAAACTTGAAAGTGTAATTTATCCTCATTTATTTGGTTTATATTAATTAGGTTTAAGTCATAACATTAAGCATTCTTTTGGAGGTCTTTGCATTTAGATTTTGCACCATTTATAATTATTCATTTCATTTGATTTCATATTGCCTTCTAATTTTGTCTCAAAGAAGTGGAGAAAATTTATTATTATTTGTGCATTCTTGTAAAAGATGCTTCTATAATATCTGACACAATTTTATTGATTCAATTCTGTTAGTAACTTGGTGAGGTTCTACATTCTTATTCTATCTTAGGTAGACATATTAGCCTTCCACCTTTTTGTAAAATAGAAATATTTAGTGTTTTTTGTCAACTAAAAAAAGAATTTCATTGACAAATCACAAAGTACAAGATTCAAGGATTACATCAATAAAGAGGAAGGAGGTTGGTGAGAAACCAACAAAGAAAACCAAGGATTACATCAATAAAGGCGAAGGAGGTTGGTGAGAAACCAACAAAGAAAACCAAGGATTACATCAATAAAGGCGAAGGAGGTTGGTGAGAAACCAACAAAGAAAACCAAAACACAACAAACACCCTGGTTGCCCTGTCTCAAGTCTCACAAACCGATACAGAACATAACAAAACATAACAAAAGCCACCCATAATCCGTTCTAACCACTCATTCATTATTCTTCAATTTTTTTTTATCAAATTATAACTTGTTTTAGTACACTAGGACACACACACACACATATTTATATATACATGGTCTGAAAGGCTAGTCCTCATCATCCTAGCTAGTATTATGCAAGTTGTAGTGTTAAGAAGTTAAAAACAAAGCATATAGCCACCTTTAAAATCCTAAAAATCCCATGTGAATAACTATGATGTCTACCCATTTTTTGATTGTAATGATTATGGTACCATAAATGAGTCAAACAAAAGTTACAATCTTTATCAATTAAATTAATTCTTTTTCTAATTAGGGCAGCACAGGGGCCAACTTCCACCATACTTGGTCCTTTTCCAAATTCACTTCATCTCAGCTTTTGTAATTTAGAAATTATCATATAGGTGGTTGTATGTTTGGTTAATGATATTTTGTAAATTTTTTTCTTACTGTTATTCTTATTTTTTGGGAAATATAATTAGGGGTGACTGTTGTAGTTGGTATATCATGGTTTTGAGACTAAGCATTTTTTTACTAACATTTTAATATTGTAATTTTTTTCCATATGTTTGACTGATTGGCAATGGATGGAACATATTTTGGGGGAGCATCAAAGGATTAAATTTTAAATTTTTGGATATATTTTGTCCTAAGAATTTGTAGCTTGGGAAGCTTTTTTTTTGGAATTATTGTTGACAATTTGTTTCGGTTGCTAAAAGTCTATGTGAAATAGGATATGAATTTATAGCAACCAAAATCTTTATTGGTCGCCAAAAGATTTGGTATTCAACAACTAAGCATTTTTGGTCGCTAAAGGATGTTTTAGTGACGTTTTTGTAGATCGCTAAAACCTAACTTGGCATCTATTTAAGGCTATTTTTAGCGACTAAATGTTAATTTACAGCAACGATTTTTTGTTTTGTTGACTAAACTATTTGGTCACTAATTCTTTTATAAGCATGGCCATAGTTTATTTGGTCGCTGAATCATTTAGTGCCATGGCTTCGGCAACCCTTTTTTTGGGTCGCTGATACTTTTAGCAATGAAAAATACACTTTTGGTGACAAAAAAAAGGTCACTAAAAGTGCAAATTGTTGTAGTTACTTTTCAGATGTAGATTGATAAATGACACAAGATTGGTGATCTTCCTTACATGTTGGCCACGGGGCTCCTATTTGTTGGTAGAATGCCATTGTTGTAAAGAGGCTTGAACCGTTTCTCTTTTATGTAATGGTGTAAGCCTATAGGCAATTTATTCAATCGTAATTTGAGTTGCATTTCATATTGTTCATACGATTGAGGAAATCTTCATGTATTTATGGATGTCAATGGACTTCATTTCTGTATTGTATTAATGATAATGGACTATAACGACAGATTTGGTAATGCTAACCGGGTAAGAAAAAGTGGAGTGCCACAATAGGTTTGGTGCCATTTGAATTTACGAAAAGGCCTTTTTTAACAAATGAAACATATCAATAAATGGTACACTAAGATATGTCTACCAAATGGTTTATATGCATATGCATATGATCCATAATGTGGGTTTTCACAAATCCCAATTACATAATACATACGAAAAAACTAACAAAAAAAACACCACTAAAGCAGGGTTGGTGTATTTTTCACATTAACAAACCTTGTGTTTTTACTTCAACCTATAGAAAGTAAGATGAACACCATTACATACATGCATTACAACATGAACATTCGACGTTGCCATTAAAATCAAATGAATCTCCAAAAATCAAGAGAAGTTATTGGTTGGTCTTGAAATATTACTCCACACCATTCATTGAGAGACAAATGTTTCATTGTCTTCAAAAAAGAGACAGAAATATGGTAAGTCCTACTTATTCAACCAATAACAACCAAGTTGGAGCACCACCTCAGCTTACCCCAAGAGCAAACAATAATTTTCTAGAAATCAAACCCACCAATAATATGTATCAGATGTGACAAACCCACCTAATGAACCCTTGTAATCATAGTTCTAAAAATCGGCCGATATGCTATGTATTGGCTAATATGTATCAGAAAAATAGGGCATCGCAACGCATACAGGCTGGTATACCGCTGAGATTGAAAATCGCAGGAGAATCGGCCAAGTCCCTGCACGACGGTCAGAATCATGCTTAGTTACTGACAAGTCGATACTCACCAGTTCGGATCGGTACTAAAAAGAAAATGCTAAAAAACCTATGAAATGATTTTTATAATTTCACCGATGTGACACTCGATTCCCAATACGTACCGATCGATACTACCAATACCGATACTTTGCAATCGATACCGTTACGTTATCCGATACCGCGATTAGAACCATGTTTGTAATACTATGATGTATAACTACTGTTGCACATAGATTTCATGTATAATCATGTGAAGTGTAACATCAAATTGGAACCGCCACCACAATGTGAATCCGAAATGCAGACCTCCTCCATACGCATAACCCACACTACCATACATGCCAGCGAGATAGGAACGTACTAATTATTGAGGCAACTATTAGGTGAAATGTAAACATAAACCCCAACAAAATCACATCAGGGCTTATGCAATGACCACCAACATACACACCATAACCCACGTCCCATGATAACTGTCTAATAGACACGAAACATGTTGTTGCTGGTCTACTGTGCCTCAATCGTAAATAAAGGTATGTCATACTTTCTTTCTTTTTTTTTTTTTTTTTTTGATCAGCAAAGAAAAATTTCATTAAAAACATGAAATTAAAAGTACAGGAAGATGACAAGCATCGAGAGAGATTTGAAATTAGAGGTATGTCATGTTGCTTTGCCAGAAACGAAATGTGTGAAATAAATAGGCTATGACAATGACGGTTTCAAATTATTATACATAGATCGTAATCACATTTCTGTTTTAGTAGGGATCAAATTTGTGGAAATTGGAATCAATATAATGTGGATTTTGGGAATATTTCTGTTTTGGGAGTAACTGATGGTGTGGGCAAATGTGTAATTGCTCAAATTTGGTAAAAACCTAATATTCCTAAACCTATAAGACATGCTTTTTTTTTATGTGGGACAATTGTGTAATTCACACATAAATGGGCCTTTTGGGATCATAAGAAAAAAAAAGGAAGATTAAACAACTTATAAGATCACTAAATAGAATTTATTGATGCATTACTCATTTTTTTAGTTTTTCACTAAAATCTTTTCTTCCCAAACGCATCCTAAAATCATCTCTGCATATTTATCTGGGTGTGTGTATTATTTAGAATAATTTGGCGTTGCAAGTTTTAAACAACAAAACTTGGCCTTGTAAATTCAAGAAGGATTGGATATATATATATATGTGTAGGTAGGGCTTTTTAAGTCTTGTTATAAGTTCCAATACACAAGATTAAACTTCACGATTAATAATTATGGATATACATCATCGAATCAGAGCTTCAAGTATTGTAAAAATAAAAAAATCTTATATAAAAAATAATAGTAAATAAAATGACAACAAAATTGGTGATAAATTCATATTCTCACCGCTGTAAGTCTTTAACAACAAGATTGGGGCCATAACGACATTTGTTAAAAAATTGTTGGTCAAAAAGATATTAACACCTATCTGTTAAAATTTTTATTTTCATATATTTGTTCAAATCTTTTTTAATTTATTCAATTTTTTTATCTAATAAAATTTGTAAATTTATATTAAAATTTGCCAAGCCTATTTTTTTCTATTTATTGAAATTCACCAAACATTTTTTCTATCTGTTGAAATTCACCAAGCTTATTTTTCTTATCTGTTCAATTTTTTATTCTATTTATTATGTTGTATTTTTTATTTTATTTGTTTAAATTCTCATATAAGGCAAGGCTATTGAATAGACAAAAAATTGAATCTATCTGTCTACAAAAATTGAATCTATTTGTTTCTTATCTATCTGTTCTTAAAAAAATGGAATTCATTTGTTTGTTCATTCCCATCATCATCATGAGCAGTAACATAATAGTGGCTCATCATCATCATCACAACTCTGGCTTCATGTCCTCGAACAAATCAAGCTCATCTTCACCTTTGGCGAACTTCGAACTGTCCTAGATCGACTCAAATCTTCAATATCTCTATATATTACTCGAATCTCAAACCCAAGCAAGGCCCATGAAACTCAACCACCACTCTTCTTACACTTTGATTTACCATTCCAAGAGAACAACCATCAACAATGTAATGACCCCAAAATCCGTATTAGAATTTGTCTTTATGCTCTTGTGGGTTAATGCATTTTAATTTAATGATATCTGTTTGAATTGAAGAATTATCTGTTGAGCCACGACTTTAAAATTGAAATTACCGACCTTTACGGGTTCAGAAATCAAAATTGAGTACTTGAGTATACTAATGGGAATTTTTAGAACGATTTGGAAAAATTAATTGGAAATCTAATTTGTCTTATTCGTTAATCCATGTTTGGGTGGTTAACTTTGTACTACAAATTGAAGGCCTTAGAGGCTTCAGAAACTAGAACAGATGACATATTTATGATCAGCACAATTTTTAGAGTCATCTGGAAGGTTTAATTGAAATTTGATTTCGTGCGATTCGTAAAACCACGTTTGGCTCTCCCTATTGTGTTAAGCTTGTGTGTGTATATTTATATAAATAGATGCCTTATGAGTTGTTGAACTCATTTCTTAGAACCAAAAATATCTAAAGAAAAGAGGAAGCCACATGAGAGAGGGAGAGGGAGAGGGAGAGAGTTCTAGAGAGAACTCGAAGAGAAGAAGGACGGAAGAGCTTGTGAATGAAGAAGAAAGATGGGGAAATTGACGGAATTAAAGTAGACTTCAAGAGATTGGCTCAAGGTATGTGAAATCAACTTAACCCCTTATGATTGATCTATGATTAGTTTAAATTCATGATCTAAAATGAAGAGTAAACACCTAATTAAGTTGGGGTTGAGAAATATAAGTTTAAATGAACTCTTTTCATGAAATTGAACCTTGATTCCTTAACAGTTGCTTGACTGAGGAATTAAATTCTTTATATTGGTTTATCTTGAGGTTGATTATGGGAAGTTGAGCTCCAATCTTGAGGTTTTGCATGGTTAGTTGTATATGAATGAAGATATATGTAAATATGAAAGAAGTGAGCTTGAACCCCAAACCATGGCTACTTTATGCTCTTGTGTTTTAAATCCTAATCTTGTTCTTGTGCTTGGCAATTTGAGTAGTATTTTGGGGTTATGATCTTTGATGGAAGCTAATAATGTGAAATTTATCATGTATTAAAGAGTTTTAGGCTTCGATTTACATGAAATTGAGGTTTGATTTTTGAAAAGAGAGGTTCTAAATTATACAGCCATTTTTGGACTGAAAATTACCCAGAGCCGCGCGTGTGGCGGGTCTTCCCGCACGTGCGGCAGTCCAGTCCCAAAACCAAAGTTGAATCTGCTAAAAAGGCATGTAGTCCCGCACGTGCGGCCCCATTCCCGCACGTGCAGTGACAGCTCTGTCCAGCCAACTTTGAACAAGCATATCTTTTGCATCCGGACTCCGTTTTGAGTGATTCTTGAGCCTAAAATCAAGCCCCAGAAGTCTAGTTTCCAATGGTGGTAGTCTCACTCCCAAATTATAAGTACATAAATAGTTATGCCCAAATTAGTGACGACTATTCACTTTCTGTTTACCGAATTTGTACCATTTCTTCGTCTGAACCTTTTTCCTATTGATTCCTCCTATCTTTTGAGACATGGATTATAACCTATGGAGGACTAATGAGTTTAGAACCACCATGGCTATTGATTAAGGAATAAGAAAGAGATTGGTTTTATTCTCATAATCTGCTATGTGCATTGTTTTTGTAGGTCAAGATGAGGACATCATTCCACTGCTGTCAGAAACCTATCACTGTGAGTAATAGTAGTGTAACAATATGTTATACTTACCTATGGTGCTTATGATTTATATATGGTTGTTGAGAATGACATACAAATGCTATTGACGGACATGATTGAACAATGACACTGTTATGGACCTAAGGTCATTCTGTTTTTGTTAATAGAAGTGGGCATGAGGCCGTTATGATGTAAATTGATTATGATTCATGGCCAGAGACCAAGGGAGGTAGTGTACATATCGATGTTCTACCTACCCTACAATGTGTAGATAGCTGTCGTTATCTGGGCTTAAGGCCGTTCTGTATCATATCTGGGCTTAAGGTCGTTCTGTATTATATGTGGACCCAAGGCCGATCTGTATTATATATAGGCCCGAGGCCGTTGTGTATTACATGTGGGCCTGAGGCCGTTTTAAAATATGATTATGAATAAGATCTGTGTATGGTTTGATGTGCATATTTACATTCTTGGAGTCTATGCTTGATTAATTAACCTCCTTGCATTGTTATTATTCACTGAGATTTGCTCACTTTGTTTTTATATATATTTATGTAGGTGACCCATCGGGGATCGACATTAGAATTGTATTGAGATCCGTCTATTTGCCAAGCTACCTGGGGTACACCTCTATATTGAGGCCTTAATTTTGATTACTAGGAGTTATGTAATTTATGGAGTTTTGTATAAATGTGTGTGAGACTATATAAATTATGTGATTGTATATGTATATTTGAAAGTGTATTTAAATGCTTAAATCTAATTAAGCCATCATGTATGCACAAGCTCAAATAGATGTTGTCTTTTATTGATATTACTTCCACTTAAGGCCCCGTATGTGGTTAAATATTATTCTAAAATTCTGTTTGAGGCCTATGTACAGGCTGGTCATGAACCAATCTTTTAGGGGTGGGTTTGGGTCATGACAGTCAATCTGTAGAAGAGTCTCGCCATTGAAAAAATTGTTTAGGTTTTCTCGATTCGCGAATGTGAAATCAAATCAAAAAATGATATCAATAACTCAAATCCAAAGCCTAGAAAGAAAGAGTGGAGAGTAGAGAGTAGAGAGAGATTGTTATCCAGAACTCGGATCTAAAGCTTCTGATTACATATTAACCAATTTAGGAAGGCTTGGAAGCAAGAGTAAGCCACCATCAACTTCAATGGTGAGACCTCAAATAGAGAGAGAGAGAGAGAGAGAGAGAGAGAGAGAGAGAGAGAGAGTAGGTGATGTTGGCGGTGGCAAAGAAGAGGCAGACGACGAATCTTCTTCTTCTTCAACCCTTTGACAGTGGTAGACGACGGAGAAGGAAGTGTTGCGGCGAAAGAAAATAAGGTGCTACATCAACCATGGTTTCTAGAGAGAGAGAACTTAAGAAACCAAAGAAAGAAAATTTGTACAGAGAGAGAGAGAGACAGAGACAGAGAAATTAAGGCTATGACGAGTCAATTTGTATAGATAATAAGCATGTCTTTATGGACATTGTAATTTAGCTCTTAGACATTTAAACCAAAAAATTTAAAATTGGACTTATGGACTGAGTGCCCAAAAAACAATTGCCTCACAACATGGTATTCAATAATGAAACTTTTAAACCCAAGAATACTATAATGACTAGCTAGAAATAACTCATATGAGTCTTTTGGCGAATCCATAAAGGGACAACCTAACTCAATTTCACTCTTAACTATCTTTTTCTTTTTTTTCTTAGAGAAAAACAAGCAAAACAAAAATAAAAAATAAAGAGTGACAAGAAAAGAAAAAATAGAAAAACTAACCCATATGATAGTTTCTTACCACACTTACGAAAAATTTTCAATACAATTAGAGCCATGTTCTTACACTTTACTTAATGTTGATTTGGTCACATTGGGGTGATGTTCTTATACATTACTTAATGTTAATTTGATCTTTATAGTTTTAAGGGTACTCGGTTCATAAATCCAAATCTCAATTTTGTTTGGCTAAAGGTCTAAGTGTTGAAATACTTTGTCCAAAATGACAAGTTCAAGCAAAATGACCAAACTACCCATGTATATATATATATTATACGGTGGTAATCCAAAACAAAACCTCTCTCTCTCTCTCTCTCTCTCTCTCTCTCTCTCTCTCTCTCTTCGACACCACCACCACTGCCATCTACTCCGCTGATGGCCTGTGATCACCGTCTCATCGTCGCAGTCCTACCATTCTGCCTTTGCCGTATCTCTCACTCTTCTCTTCTCATCTCCAACACCACTACCACCATGTTGTCGTCGTCTCGTCGCCATCCTCCACTCTACGCACGGCCTGTGATCATCGTTCCACCATTGTCGTCCTATCATTCCGCCATCACCGTCACCATTTTCACCAAAACAAACCCTCACTCTCCTCTTCTCTTCTCCAATGGCCTCCTCCAATGGTTCAACTCTTCTTCTCTTCTTTCTTCTTTCTAGATCTATAATGAAACTAGATCTGAGATATGGTAGACCTTCTCAATGTAGTAGTAACGTTACTAGAGCAATCTTCTCATTGATTTTTCTTTGAAATTAGTATTGATATATATGTTATACATATACAAATATGCATGTATTTATAAGTTGAGTAAGACATACATATAAAAATGATTTTACCAACCATAATTTTATCAAACATTTGAATGAGTTCAATGACTATGACATATACATAAGTAATATATAACATAATCTCATTCAAATGTTAATAACTTAGTATTTATGGTGATGAGATTTTCATTTCCATCTAGATTTCGGTCATTCAATTAATTGTGTTTTCAGATTGAATGCTGTGACTTGAAAGCTTCTGATGAAGATGATGAAGTTGAGGTACTGCCCGAAGCTCAGATCTATTCAAAAGGCTCAAATCTTGTTTCTCCTTTTCTTCTCTATCTTTTTTTTTTTTTTTTTTTTTTTTCAAGTTTTAAGCTCATATTTTTGTTAGATATGTTGAATATATATGTGTTATATATCTCAATTTTTTTTCTTTTTTTTCTTTTTACAATATGTTGTTGACGGTTGATTGTTGTTGTTTTTGTTATTGTTGTTGTTGTTGCTATTGATGTTGTTGATGATAATAATAATGAAACACATTGCAATAGATAAGGGGAGAGAGGGACAGACACATAGAGAGAGAAAGATTTAAATAGATAAAAACATATATGATCTGTTTTAACAAATAAAAAAATTTGTACAAATAAAAAAATTTGTACAGATAAAAAGTGGATAGTTAAAAATTTGAACAGATAATAAAATTTAGATAGATATTTGAATAGATAAGGGAAAAAATAGAACAAATAGTCGAAAAAAATTGAACAAATAGATATAAATTTGAACAATTAGAAAATAATTTGAATATATAGATATAAATTTGAACAGATAGTCAAAAAAAGTTAACAAATAAAAAAAGTTGACAAATAAAGTAAGGGGTAAAATTAGAAACAAAATGTCATTCAAAGCCAACAAAAGGACTTCTCACCAAACTATTTCACAATGGGTGGATCTCTCACCAACAAAAAAAAAAATATATCTAAAAAATATCTATTGGACCTAATGTCTTGCCCTCTTTAGATTGGATTTATCACCAATTTTCTCTAATTTCAATTGAGTTTATTTTGTTTTAATAATTTTACATTTTATATCAATTTAATTCAATTGATAATATTAATTAAAAATTTTAATTAAAATTGTACATGTGAACCACACATGACATATTTTACAACAAAATTGTAATTTCATCACAATCGCCATCTCTTCTCTCTTCGGCAACTTGAAGCCATCGCAGCCTCTCCGTAATGCCTACGGAACTAGTAATAGACTATGCAGGGATATGGTCCGTCTAATCCAGCCAAAAGTATTGTTTAAACATACGTGTTTTTTATATTCTACTTAGACTAGCCCATATCTTTCAAATTGTTTACGTATAAAACTCTTTAGTAATTGTCCTGTCATATCTATAATTATCTAGTGACAATATGGTATGGTATTTGTTATGAAATGTTATGATTATATTATACATGTTGTAGTGGAGTGTATAAATACATTTTTTTTAGAGGTACATACCAATGGAACTCTCGAGATTTAGGGTTTGTTTGAATGATTGTGAATTTTGAATTAAAGGATTTGAACTTAATTAGATAGAACAATAATGGAAGAAGATAAGTTGAGATAGAAAAATATGTATTTTTTAGTTGGATACTTGGGTGATATTTGATAAAACTGAAAATTAAACATTGAAAGTTAAAAATTAAGTATTTTTAAGCTGAAAAGTTGTTTGATAAAAATTTAAATGATAAACTAAAACGAGTTGTTTGATATATACTAGATCAAATTTAAAATTTGTTATTTTCAAATTAAATCTTTCAATTTTTATATTATGGTGGTGGTGGTGGTCAAGAAGCTGGCTGTGACAACAGCGATGGTGGCTATGACACCAATGGCAATGGTGATGTAGATAAAAGGATAATGGTTGTAGTAACGGTGGAAGAGTAATGTAGCGGAGATAAAAAAAAAAGGATGGAAACGATAATGATGATTGTTGTGGTAGAATGATGGTGATGGTTATAGTAATAGTGGTATTGGTTGTGAAGAATAAGAATTGTTATAGTTGTTGTAGTTGTGATTAGGGGTGAGCAAACTACAGGAATTATAGGTTTTGACGATGTTTCTTTAACGGCGTTTTATGAAACGCCACATTTTATACTATTTAACGGTGTTTTTTAACCGTCTTTTTTGTTCAATATTAAAACGGCACCATTTACCTATTTGAATGCATTGAAAAACGCCTTCGAATGTCCTCTCTCTGGCGAGGTGGTAAATACAATCGTTCACTCATTAGGCAGATGCCCTAATCTTTTACTCACTCATCAGTCTATCATTCGCTCTCTCTCTCTCTAAATAGATGCCTTAATCTCTTCCAGCCGAATGCCCTAATCTCTTCCAGCAGAAATCAACGGATCAGTTGCGATTTTGATTTCGAAGTACTCTTATTTTGAATCCTTACGCCTTCTCTGATTTCGATTTCATCTGAATGTTTGATTTCGATTTCAATTTCGAAGCTCCACCGCCACCACCATCTGTACCGATGAGGTAGGTGAGTTCTCTCTCTCTCTCTCTCTCTCTCTCTCTCTCTCTCTCTCTCTCAACCCTCTCTAAACGCTTATCATTTGTAGAGATTCAGATCGGTCTCTGTGATTTCACCTCTGAGCGATTTTGATTTCGAAGATCCAAAACACCATATGCACCATCGTCTACTATGGTAAGCTCCATCGTCTCTCTGTCTCTCTCTGAAACTCTTTGTTTCAAAGCCTATTTCAGTGTTGTAATAGAAACATCTCTCTCAATTCATTATTATGATCTTCAATAAAGCCTTATAAAGACTTTGGATGTGGAAGAACTTGTATTGAAAAGAGAAAACAGTGATTCAAAAACACTTGAGCTACATACCAACAACAATAAAAAAGAACATACAATCCAATAAAACACTAGAGCTAGATAGAGTCATTTTCATGGTTTCAAAAGAACAAATCAATCTATTTCAGCCAAAAAATAAAAATAAAAATAAAAATAAAACAAATACAGCAAAAATTCCTCTCCCTATTTGCCTTTGATCATTAAATCCCTCAGCGGTTAAACACAGGACATGGTACATCAAAGGGAAACTATGTCCCTCTGATGTTTGATACTTGAGTGACTTACCATTTTATGTTTTGTTCTTATTCACAAAAGAGAGAGGAATTATTCATTCTCTCTGTCAAAAAGTAAATAATTTCATGCCATTTTCAATATTCCAGTCAATATTTTCTTTTAAAGAATATCATAAGATGTTGTACAAAAGATGAAAATTGAGAGGATAGAAATAGTTGATGGTAATAAAATTGCATCGAGCTAATTATGGGTAGTTAATCGGAATATAGGGATTAATCATAAGATTCTCAAACATTATAGAGTTCATCAAAAAGGAATAATCTAGCCTTCAACAAGGTGGAGGACCTTATCCACTTCTCACCTAAAGAGCTCCTCCACTATGCAAGTACAAATACCTCCCTTTCTCTTGTTCAAAATTCAAGTTCTATATAGCTCCTTATGTGTCCAATGTCCAGTCCTGCTCAGAGAATCTCATATTTTTTGGGAATCCTCCTGACATCTCCTTATGCCTTTCTGAAGAACCACTTCATATAGCCTCACAATTTCCAAAGTTGTCTAATGACCCCTTAAGCCACTATAACCCCTGTATTTCTTTGACCACTCTCCTTTAAAGTTATCCCTGCTTAAGTTAAATCTTGACAGCCATTTTCAAGTTTGAATAATTCAGGCTTCCAAACTCCTGACCCTCCTGTATGGACTAGAGAAGGCACGTCCTTCCACTCTACAAGATGATATTCGTGCTTGCTTCCCTTTTTTTTTTTTTTTTTTTTTTTGCCTAATGAAATTCATAGACTCTTTGCTATAAATACTAAATTAGTGAAGGTAAACAGGAAGACTTGAACAAGTTTTGATATTTCATGTCTAATGCTGTCATTAAATGATGGCTTTATTGTCCACATCATTGATTGACAACTTTTTTTTTTTTTTTAATGCTTGATGAGGTATGGATTCTGCAACTTAGTCATGAGACTTAACTTTTCTTCATCTTATCATAGCTGTTTGCTGGTGAAGAAGAGGACTCTGATCTATCCAATAACTTTATAGTGAAGACATGCCAGAAATTTATCCGTGACATGTAAAATTCTCTCTCCACATTTTTCTTTTCTATATGCACATTCCAAGTTGCGAAGTGGTTCAATGTACATTTTCATGATTAGTTAATCAATATTTTTGCCATTTTAGTGCATCATGTATTCAGCATACTTAATAAGAGATAATTTTTAATTGCATGGAAGGACTTCAAAATTCTCTCTGGATCAGCAGATGACTTCTTTTATTACACAAAAATTTAAAGGCCATTGATTGTGTTAAATTATAGTTTAAATTGACTTTTAATGGGCATCAAACATTTTTGGCAGGCCACACCTTTACTTGGCGAAGGGCGGTTATTGAGCTCAGTGATATTGCATTCACAGTGGGTTCCCTTTGTCCCTGTCCATGTTAGGTGTATACATTCAAAGAGCTTGAGGATTTTGTAGTTAGTATTTTAGTGATAATTTGATGCCCATTTTCAGGTTGACTCTATACCAGCAGTTTTTGGTGTTACTCAAGACCCTTCCCTAGTTTTCACATCTAATTTCTTTGCCATCTTAGGTAACTCTTGGTCTTCATTCTTCTGATTTCTCTCAAAAGTAATTATAATTCAAGCTAAATTCCATCTGTTAAATTTCTCCTCTATTTATGTGATCACTTATGCATAATACAAGTTTTTGGTGAACAAGAGTAAAGTTGATAGGTTGTGGATTCACTTATGCATAATATATATTGATAGGTTGTGGATTCACTTAGTAGTCATCTCACTGTTCGGCCAATGTCACATCAACAACAATCTCATGCATTTTCATCCCAAGAGGTGAGCAATCATTTAATCAAAGCTTTTTTGACAAATACCATATCTTATTAATTACAATACTTGCTCTTATTAAATATAAGTTCACCTTTCAAAGAAGAAGAAGAAGAAGAAGAAGAAGAAGAAGAAGTAACAAGGTAAAAGTATTAATATCACTAGTTTTTAATTTTTCACTTTTCTAAATCTATTAAGACAAGATGTAATTTGGTGTTGGAAATTGGTGAATAATTGTAGATTGTGCATTTGATGTGATTGTGATTTTGAGTTGATTTAGTATAGAGGTAGTATGTGGTAGAGCTTTTATGATGTATACAAGCTAAGTGTATACATCCTCTGTCCTAAGTGTATAGAGAAGATGCTTATTAATACCAAATGGTTTTGTTCCATGAATATGCGATAGCTTGAGTTTAGAACACAGTTGGGATGGACTAATCAACTATTACCTTTTTTTTTACTTTCTATGTCATAGCAGTGAAACCAAATGTCCAACAAACCCAAATGTCCTTTCACATTCTCATCACAGTTGTCACTCCCCTCTTCCCAATCTTTCTCAAAATGCTCTTGTTCACAGTAGAGACCATTAAGAACAAACATAGGGTTCTGAGAAGGCATAAACTTCTTCTGAGAATTCTATGCCATTTTAAGCAATTTGCTTTCGCAAGCCTCCTACTCGTTTCTCTTCCATGGAAACCAGGGCATCTCCAACACCATCCATGCCCAAAATGTACTTTTTCTAGATTTTTATGTGCCTTTTATGATATTTATGTAATCTGATCTTTAATTGTTGAAGTGGGTTTTGTTTTGTGATTTTTTTTTTTCAATTGTGTGGGTCATATTCATATACAATAAATACAGCTTTGTACAATATTGGCATTTGGCAGGGTTGGTGGTGATGTTGAGGAAGTTCTTCCCCCTGCTCTTGATTCTAGCTCTGACCCACCTCCTCTTTTTGATGGAACCACCAGGTTTGCTCGTTTTCAAAATCTCATTCTTACCTTTATCTTCATTACATGTGTATTTCTATTCTATTATATAAATTGCAGGTGTGAATGCTGTCACGCTTTTTCTGTTTGAATAATTTCTTTTCAATCTAGTAATTGTCACATCTAATAACTCTGTTCATCAAATCGTTAGAAAATGTGCTAATTAATTTTTCTCTTTCATCAAACTATCCGAGAATGTAAATATAAAATTATAAATGCATCTCACCGTTAGTTTGTATAATTTGTTGGGTAGTGTGAATCCTATAATTAAAAGACACTAACCATTCAATTGTGAATTTCAAACATAAATTTGGAAGATGGTTATTATTATTATTTCTGCACTTATGACCTGTTGTCTTAATTTTTAAAGAATATATAGTCGAGAGGAGACATTATCAGTGAAATGACAACAGCCATGCACATAACCTAGTTTTGGGGGTGACGTTTGTGTTCTTTGTGTCTGTGTGTGATTTATCATTCATGTGCATTTGTTCTTCTTTTCCATCTTAAGTGTGTGTGATTTATTATCACTCTAGACCCTGCTGCAAAGTGGGTGCTTGTGCATTGGGTACATCCTTTTCTAGTTATGTATAGAACAGCTTTATATGACACATACATTTGTGAGTGGATTAAAATTTAGCCAACATTTTAGCAGAATATATTCGTGGTGCAATTTTGTGTGCTAAAACATCAAGACAGATGAAGCAAATGATTTGGTTATCAAATTCCACAGGACACACTATCAGTGTCTGAACTTTGAATCATGCAAAATTAATATGTTACTATCACTGTTTGAAATTTTTTGCTAGTTTTCAATTGGGATACATGTTTGTGTGCGTTTCACGTTTGTGTGTGTTTCTGCATGTTCTCATACATTTTCTGATCACCATGTTCCATTTTTATTTCCTAAAGGTTGTACACCTCTTACATTTGTCCGTATGCGCAGCGTGTTTGGATTGCACGGAATTACAAGGTTGTGTTAAATTTTATAGATAATTTTTCTGCTCCACTATTTTCTTTCTTTTTTCTTTTATTCATGTTACTGCAATTCTCGATTTGAAATTTATGTACTTCTTTATGCAGGGTCTACAAGAGAAGATCAAATTAGTTCCTATTGATCTTCAAAATAGGCCAGATTGGTACAAGGAAAAAGTCTACCCACCAAATAAGGTTACATTCTCAACCATAATTAATTGTTAGGAAAATACTGTTTGGTAATTTCTGTGTTCCTCGTTCTCTTCTTAAAATTGCAGAAATTTATATCCATCAAATGAGGAAAAAATCACAAATCTGTTGAGAGCCCTCTTGTTTCATGGATTATGATATTTGTGGATTCTTTTCTTTTTTCCTTTTCAAAATTAGTAGGTGCCATCAACGGAGCACAATAATGAAATTCGAGGAGAGAGTCTTGATTTGCTAACATATATTGATAGCTACTTTGAAGGACCAGCTCTTTACCCTGATGTAAGTAGATTTTCACTCTTGACATAAAATTCAACTCTATCGCTTCAAAAATTTGAATTCTAGAGCGTATTAAATGTCTGTAGGATCCCACCCAAAGCGAATTTGCTGAGGAGTTGCTATCCTACACAAACACCTTCAATCTAGCCGTGATCACTTCACTGAAGGGAGGATCTGAAAATGAAATCAGTAAGATTCAAGACGTGCCATGTTTTTTTTTTTTTTTGTGAAGTACTACGATCTAGAAAGAAATTTAACATTTTATATGAATCATAATGTGACTCGCTCTAACAAACCTTGACAGGTACTGCTTTTGATTACCTCAAATCAGCTCTCTCCAAATTTACTGATGGACCTTTCTTCCTTGGTCAGTTCAGTCTAGTAAGTTAGTTGCACTCTACTCATTTGATATTGGTTTTCCATCTTTACTGTTCTTATATTTAAAATTATTATGTATTACTTAAACTACAAATGCAGTTGTGTTATACATTGCAGTCAAAGAAATGCGAACTAATATATACTTTCCAAGAAGTTGGTGAATATATAGTCAATTTGTAAATTGTAATGGAACCCCTAATCTGTGTCAAAATTTCTATGTTGCAGGTCGACATAGTGTCATGACCCGAACCAGCGCCTATGGGTTAAGGACATAACCGGCCAGTAATCCGGGGATTACCTACGGCCTCAAACCAAAACAGACATAACTCATCAGAGTAAAGGGGCCAAACAGAAGCAAAATTTTAAACTTTGTCCATAGAGTTGTGCTTATATGCACGTCAAAACAAATCATACTCACATACGTTAATAACCCACATCAAAAGTACGATGCCATAAAATTCTTTACAGACAGGATCATCCAAACTAAGTCAACCCATAACAGACTATATACAAATATACACAAAGCCCTTGCCAACATGACAAAATACAATACATAACAAAATGGCAAGGTTGGGTCTCATGCATGAGACACAAGGGTTGACACTCCAAAACCTTTGTTGTTCCTGACGGACTTCACTGGGGCTGGGTTTGGACCTCCCTTGGCTCACCTACAAACACGTGAATGAGCGTGAGCGATAGCCCAGTGAATAATATCAAATACAGAAGATGCATAAACAATATGTAGAACAACATGCTTCCAACGGCCTTGGGCCCAATTCATA
Organism: Camellia lanceoleosa; assembly: GCA_025200525.1. Classification (NCBI taxonomy): domain Eukaryota; kingdom Viridiplantae; phylum Streptophyta; class Magnoliopsida; order Ericales; family Theaceae; genus Camellia; species Camellia lanceoleosa. The sequence goes on along the minus strand of CM045759.1, from coordinate 173,771,987 downwards.
TTTCTACTTAACATATGTACAATTATACACAACTTTGATCAAGCTGTTGTAGTTACAAACATACTGGCCTTTGGCCCATTTAGATTTCCATTCATGTCAAAACGGCCTTCGGTCCATTCAGATTTCCATTCATGTCAAAACGGCCTTCGGCCCATTCGGATTTCCATTCATGTCAAAACGGCCTTCGGCCCACTCATTTACATCAAAATGGCCTTCAGCCCATACATTTCTGTCAAAATGGCCTTCGGCCCATACATTTCTGTCAAAACGGCCTTCGGCCCATACATTTCTGTCAAAACGGCCTTCGGCCCATACATTTCTGTCAAAACAACCTTTGGTCCATTCATTTGTGTCAAGACGACCTTCGGTCCATTTATTTGTATCATGTCAGACTTGTGTCCACAATCCTAATTAGCAACTCATAAAGCTCATAAGGGAATAAACAATTGGACATTGACAAGCTTTCAAATATCGATATTACTCACAGTGATCGGCTTGTGGATTTGCCCTGGAGCTTGACCCTACACATTTCATAAACACAAAAGGGTCACTAACAGTTCAATCCGTTTTTTAATTCACATATTCCTCTTTAGGCTTTACTCTTATCTCTTTAACTCATTTATAATGCTTAACATATGCCTACGAGTGCTTACAAGTGAAAGAGAACGGAAAACGAAACACAAAACAAACATACAAAATTTCAGAAAATAGGGTCCCCGCTCAAGCGTGGGCTTCTCCACTCGAGCGGACCCAAGAGGCCTGCAAAAAGTACTGGTTACCTCAAAATTACGCTCCAGCGTGAGTTAGGGCGCTCGAGCGGAAGGCCTGTCTACAAAAGCTCCCCACTCGAGCGGACATCCAACTCTACAAAAAGTGCTGGGAGCACGAAATTTACGCTCGAGCGGAGGTTTCCCCGCTCGAGTGGACACCAAAATTCTGGAAATTCCAGATTGTGTTCTTGAGCTCCTTTCAAACATTCCAACCACATTGCTTGCATAACATGGCTCCAACTTCACCTATATTTGTACTAACATGATATAAACACCAAAACACATCATCATGGAGCTCAATTTCATGAACTAACCACATGCATGTCCCAAATTGGCACTAAACTCAACTCCAACATAACAATTTCATACATTCAAGCTCATATCTTCATAAATTGTACATGCATGTGATGAATTAGCCACATTCTCAACTTAGACGACACAAATGGTGATCAAAACAGGAGTTTCAACCAAAACTCTACATGAATCATGTATTTCAAGCTTATACATGATATTTCAAAACAATTTCTTACATGCATGCATATGTCAAGCTTTAATTCCAACAAAACCAACTTAACTCATGCTCTTGGTCACAAACAACCCTTGAACACACAAGATCACACATTAATTTCATGAATTCAAGAATCAATACTTACCTATAAGCCCAATCTATGGCTAATTCTTGAACTAGACTCCAAATCTCCAAGCTTGAGTCACAAATTACACAATTCTGTCCCTCTCTCTCTTTAACAGCCGGCTTTCTCTCCCTTTCTCAAAGTTTGATCAGCCAAAATGAATACATAGGAGAGAATGGGAAGCGTAGTGCCCTTACCCAACAATTTCCACTAACTCATAATAATAATAATAAATAATTGGGCACCAATTTACCAATTTAATCAACTTAATTTGGTCCGAATCAATTTTTCAATTAAATTTCACTGTAGGCTCTAAAAATTATGCCAATCACAATGGTGTAATCGATTCTGGGTTCTGTGGCCGATAAGGCCCTCAATTTAATTTCCAAAGCAGCTTATTCAAATAGATATTCCTACGGTGAACAGATAAAACTTCAAAATCACATATATTCGCATAATGGCACACAAAATCATATCAAAACATATAATCACATTCGTATTTGGGACCAATTAGCATAATACCGAACAAGGGTGTCACAGTCTTTCCTCCTTTAGGAAGTTTGGTCCTCCAAACTTAATTTACCTTCGTCAGGAAAAAAATATGGATAGCATAGTCGCATTTCCTTCTCTTTTTCCCATGTAGCATCTGTCCCATAGTGTTCTTTCCATTCTACTTTCACCATAGGGATGGACTTGCTTCTCAATTGTTTCACTTGCCAATCAACAATTCGTTCCGGCCATTCAGCATATTCCATATTTTCATCAATAGCAACCCGGTGATAATCAATCACATGAAACAGGTCTCGGAGGTAACCCCTCAACATCGACACATGAAACACATTATGGATTTGCTCGAATCCCGGTGGCGAAGCAACTCTGTAGGCAACTAGACCAAGCCTCTCCAAAATCTGAAACGGCCCAATGTAACGGGCCGACAACTTGCCCTTTTTTCCAAATCTGACTTGGCCTTTCATCAGAGAAACACAGATGAACACATGGTCACCAACCTCATACTCAAGAGGTCTTCTCCAAACATCTGCATAATTCTTTTGTCGGTCCTAAGCTGTTTTGAGCCTTTGACGAATAGTCTTGATTTTCTAGAAGTGTCTTGCACAATTTCTGGCCCAAGCAAAGCTCTATCCCCGACCTCTGTCCAACAGATAGGTGATCTACACCTCCTACCATACAAAGCCTCGTATTGTGCCATACCGATGCTGGAGTGGAAGTTGTTATTATAAGCAAATTCTGCAAGTGGTAAATAATCATCCCAACTCTCTTGAAAATCCAAGGCACACATGCGAAGCATATCTTCCAAAGTCTGTATCGTTTGTTCAGATTGCCCATCTGTCTGTGGGTGAAATGCAATACTAAACCTTAGTTCTGTTCCCATAGCTTCCTGCAAACTCTTCCACAATCTAGATACAAATTTTGGATCTCTATCCGATACACGAGATACTGGAACTCTGTGTAAACGGGCAATCTCATCAACATAAATGGTAGCCAATCTATAAGCAGTAAATGTAGTTTTGACAGGCAGAAAATGGGCAGATTTAGTTAGTCTATCAACTACAACCCAAACAGAATCCATACCTCGAGAAGTCCGACGTAGGCCAATAACAAAATCCATAGTCACATGTTCCCACTTCCATTCAGGAATAGGGAGAGGTTGAAGTAGACCGCTTGGTTTCTGATGTTCAGCCTTAACTTGCTAACACTGAAGGCACTTGGACACATATTCTGCAATCTCTTTCTTTATTTTAGGCCACCAATAGGTTTGTTTCAAATCCTGATACATTTTATTGTTACCCGGATGCATTGCAAATACGGATCTGTGCGCTTCATCTAAGACCCTCTTCTTTAGTTCCGGGATATCAGGGACACATATTCGGTTCCAAAATTTCAACATTTCATTCTCAATGCTAAATTTTGCTTTTGGACTTGTCTCCAATTCATCTATTACCTTTCTAAGGAACTCATCCTCTTTCTGTTTCCCCTTGATTTCATCAACAATTGCCGGCTCGGCTGTAATAGCGGCTATCAATCCGCCCTGTTCACATACTACCACTTCAATTTCAGACTTCTCAAAGTCTTGCAAAATCTCCCTTTGTTCAGTAAGCAAACAAGCCATACTCCCTATTGATTTTCTGCTCAAGGCATCAGCCACTGTATTAGCTTTCCCGAAGTGATACTGAATCTCTAGATCGTAGTATTTTATCAGCTCTAGTCACCTTCTCTGACGCATATTCAACTCTTTCTGTGTGAAGAAGTATTTCAGGCTCTTATGATCCGTGTAGACTTCACACTTTGCCCCATACAAATAATGCCGCCGGATTTTCAAAGCAAAAACAACTGCAGCCAATTCTAGGTCATGTGTTGGATAATTCTTCTCATGTGGCCTCAACTGTCGGGAGGCGTAGGCAATAACCTTTTCGTTCTGCATTAACACACAGCCCAAACCTTTATAAGATACATCACTGAAAATCACAAAATTTTTCGTACCTGAAGGTAGCATCAAAATTGGTGCAATGGTCAATCTTGTTTTCAATTCATGAAAGGCTGATTCTCTTTCACTATTCCACTCAAATGGTTGCCCGTTATGTGTCAATTGGGTAAGAGGCACTGCTAATTTTGAAAAATCCTTCACGAACCTCCTGTAGTACCCAACCAAACCCATGAAACTACGAACCTCTGTCACATTAGTCGGTGTAGGCCAATTCACAATTGCCTCTATTTTCTGTAGGTCCACTGAAATTCCTTCCTTGTTGATCACATGCCCTAAGAAAACAACTTCACCCAGCCAAAACTCACACTTCTTTAGTTTACCAAATAATTTCCTTTCCCGAAGGATTTGTAAAACAGTTCTCAAGTGATGTTCATGTTGAAGTCTATCTTTAGAGTATATCAAAATATCATCGATGAAGACTACAACAAACTTATCAAGGTAGGTTTTAAAAATTCTATTCATTAAGTCCATAAATACTGCCAGAGCATTAGTTACTCCAAATGGCATAACAAGAAACTCAAAATGACCATACCTTGTTCTAAACGTTGTTTTCTCAATATCTTCTGCCTTTACTTTCAATTAATGATAGCGGAACCTCAAATCAATCTTAGAAAACACCTGTGTTCCCTGCAACTAGTCAAATAAATCATCAATACGGGGTAAGAGATACTTGTTCTTTATTGTTACCTTGTTCAATTTCCAGTAATCGATGCACAAATGCAAAGTTCCATCCTTCTTTTTCACAAATAGTACCGGTGCACCCCAAGGTGAAGTGCTAGGTCGGATAAACTCCCTGTCAAGGAGGTCTTGCAACTGTTCCTTCAATTCTTTCATCTCAGCAATAGCCATTCTGTAGGGAGTTTTAGAAATGGACTGGGTGCCTGGCACAGTTTCGATAGTAAACTCTATCTCCCTGTCTACCAATTCCCCTGGTAATTCATTTGGAAACACATCTGGGAATTCTTTAACAATGGGAATATCATTCAATTCAACATTCACAGATTGTTCAGTCAGCACATAGCACAGATAACCCTGGCACCCCTTCCTGATCAGTTTACATGCTTTAATTGCAGATATAAAATAAGGTAGAGGCACTACCCCATTACCCACAAACACAATCTCTTTCTGTTCTGGTGGTTTAAACACAACCCTTTTCATCACACAGTCTATGGTGGCACAATATTTGGTCAACCAATCCATGCCCAAAATCACATCAAAATGTCTAAAGTTTAGAGGCAACAAATCTACATATAGGGTAGCATCTTCAATATGCATGTCACAAAACCAATATATGGATTCACATAACACAGATTCCCTCGATGGAGCAGACACACATAACAAATATGGCAATAACTCTAGGGGTCTATTCAGTCTAGATGCAAATGTACGTGTCACAAATGAGTGTGTTGATCCAGAATCAATTAATACAAAGGCATCCTGATTACATATTGAAATAGTACCTGAGACAACTGCATTGGCATTCCGTGTATCGCCCAGAACAAGTGCAAAAACTCTCCCCTGTCTCCGGTATCCCCGGTAGTAGCGGGTCTCAAAGTATTTCCCGGCTTTGGAACTGATGCAGTTAAACTAGTAGCTAGTTTCCTACAATTCTGATTACATTCTCGGGCTATGTGCCCTTGCTTCCCACATTTGAAACAAGCTCCTGATGCACAGTAACAGACTCCACGGTGCCTTTTGCTACAAATATTGCACATGGGAGCTGTGTCTTGAGAAGAATTTGAAGTAGTTGAGGAGCCCGCATTTTGCTTTTTTAGAAATTTCTTCTTCGAAAAGAAGCCTTACCTTTTGTTGCCTTTCCATTTTGTTACTGGCTTAGCTTGTCTAGCTATGTTAGCCTCTGATATGATGGCCCTGTCTAGCACCCCAATGTAGATCTCCAGCTTTAGGACATTCACCCTCTTTAGGATGTCACTGCGGAGTCCACCTTCAAAATATCTTGCCTTCTTATAGTCTGTGTCAATTACATGTGGTGCAAACCTGGCCAATTCAGTGAACTTGGCCTCATACTCAGCCATTGTCATGCTATCTTACTTGAGTTCCATGAATTCCGCTACTTTCCTATCCCGGACGCATTGTGGAAAGTACTTGTCATAGAATATTTCTAGAAACTTTACCCAGTCAACATCCTTATGATTTTCTTGCATCAACATCCACCATCTTCTTGCTTCGTCTTCTAGCATAAAAGTGGCTAGAAGCATTTTCTGAGTCTCTGAACAAGGGAACACTTCAAATAGTTTCTCAATGCTGATGACCCATGCTTCGGCTTTCAATGGATCTAATCCCCCGTGGAACTGTGGTGGTTTCATCTTCTTGAATTCCTTAGTGAGAGCTATAATCCGGTCATCATTCTGATTATTTGGCATGGGTGGTGCCGGAGGTGGAGGTGGCGGGTGTGGTTGCTGCCACTGTTGTTGCCACTCCTATTGCTGTCTCAAAGCTTCTGCCATTTCTTGGATCAGTCTTTCCATTCTGTCTATTCTGGCAGTAGAGGACTCCTCTATCTCATCACCTCTGGTTCTCACCATCTGATTAAACTTGCATTATATTTTATACAAAAGGTACAAAAGTATGCACATACTAAGAAGCACATACATTCAGATAATTTACAATGCAAGAAGTTCGCAACTAACAACATATAATTGTTCATATCCAAACATTTAAGCATGTAATCAATGCTTCCAAATTCATATTTATCACATGAATGCATCCTAGATCTTATCTAGACGCTTATTACTCTTTTTGGACAAGTGTGTGAGTTATTAACTCGTGCTCTGATACCACTTTGTCATGACCCGAACCTGCCCCTATGGGTTAAGGACATAATCGGCCAGTAATCCTGAGATTACCTATGGCCTCAAACCAAAATAGACATAACTCATCAGAGTAAAGGGGCCAAACGGAAGCAAAACTTAAAACTTTGTCCATAGAGCCGTGCTTATATGCACATCAAAACAAACCATACTCATATACGTTAATAACCCACATCAAAAGTACGATGCCATAAAATTCTTTACAGACAGGATCATCCAAACTAAGTCAACCCATAACAGACTATATACAAATATGCACAAAGCCCTTGCCAACATGACAAAGTACAATACATAACAAAATGGCAAGGATGGGTCTCATGCGTGAGACACAAGGGCTGACTCTCCAAAACCTTTGTTGCTCCTGACAAACTTCACTGGGGCTGGGTTTGGACCTCCCTTGGCTCACCGACAAACACATGAATGAGCGTGAGCGATAGCCCAGTGAATAATATCAAATACAGAAGTTGCATAAACAGTATGTAGAACAACATGCTTCCAACGGCCTTGGGCCCAATTCATATTTCTACTTAACATATATACACGTATACACAATTTTGATCAAGCGACTGTAGTTCCAAACATACTGGCCTTTGGCCCATTCAGATTTCCATTCATGTCAAAATGGCCTTCGGCCCATTCGGATTTCCATTCATGTCAAAACGGCCTTCGGCCCATTCATTTCTGTCAAAACGACCTTCGGCCCACTCATTTACGTCAAAACGGCCTTCGACCCATACATTTCTGTCGAAACGGCCTTCGGCCCATACATTTCTGTCAAAACGACCTTCAGTCCGTTCATTTGTGTCAAAACAACCTTCGGTCCATTTATTTGTATCATGTCAGACTTGTGTCCACAATCCCAATTAGCAACTCATAAAGCTTATAAGGGAATAAACAATTGGACATTTACAAGCTTTCAAATATCGATATTACTCACAGTGATCGACTAATAGTTCAATCTGAAAACAGGGTCCCCGCTCGAACATGGGCTTCCCTGCTCGAGTGGATCCAAGAGGCCTGCAAAAGTACTGGTTACCTCAAAATTACGCTCGAGCGTGAGTTAGGACGCTCGAGCAGAAGGCCTGTCTACAAAAGCTCCCCGCTTGAGCGTGAAATATCCCGCTCAATCGGACATCCAACTCTACAAAAAGTGCTGGGAGCACGAAATTTACGCTCGAGCGGAGGTTTCCCCGCTTGAGCGGACACCAAAATTCTGGAAATTTCAGATTGTGTTCTTGAGCTCCCTTCAAACATTCCAACCACATTTCTTGCATAACATGGCTCCAACTTCACCTATATTTGTACTAACATGATATAAACCCCAAAACACATCATCATGGAGCTCAATTTCATGAATTAACCACATGCATGTCCCAAATTGGCACTAAACTCAACTCCAACATAACAATTTCATACATTCAAGCTCATATCTTCATAAATTGTACATGCATGTGATGAATTAGCCACATTCTCAACTTAGACGACACAAATGGTGATCAAAACATGAGTTTCAACCAAAACTCTACATGAATCATGTATTTCAAGCTTATACATGCTATTTCAAAACAATTTCTTACATGCATGCATCTACCAAGCTTTAATTCCAACAAAACCAACTTAACTCATGCTCTTGGTCACAAACAACCCTTGAACACACAAAATCACACATTAATTTCATGAATTCAAGAATCAATACTTACTTATAAGCCCAATCTAGGGCTAGTTCTTGAACTAGACTCCAAATCTCCAAGCTTGAGTCACAAATTACACAATTCTCTCCCTTTCTCAAAGTTTGATCAGCCAAAATGAATACATAGGAGAGAATGGGAAGTGTAGTGCCCTTACCCAACAATTTCCACTAACTCATAATAATAATAATAAATAATTGGGTAGCCAATTTACCAATTTAATCAACTTAATTTGGTCCGAATCAATTTTTTAATTAAATTTCGCTGTAGGCTCTAAAAATTATGCCAATCACAATGGCGTAATCGATTCTGGGTTTTGTGGCCGATAAGGCCCTCAATTTAATTTCCAAAGCAGCTTATTCAAACAGATATTCCTACGGTGAACAGATAAAACTTCAAAATCACATATATTCGCATAATGCACACAAAATCATGTCAAAACATATAATCACATTCATATTTGGGACCAATTAGCATAATACAGAACATGGGTGTCACACATAGCATATGCTTCATTCATAGAAAGATTTTATCCCTTATTGCTGGATATAAAGAAATATGACATCACTACAGGAAGACCTATGCTGACATCATGGATTGAGGTTCATTACCTATCCCTTCCTTTTTGTGCAGAGCTTCTTTTATGTGGATGTCAACCAACAAGCAACAATAATAGCAATTGCTAACCAATTATCAACTGAGATACTAAAATATATAGTTCATTTGCCTGTAACTAGGTTGCTTTTTGAGTAGACATTACTAAATTTTGGATTTTGGACTTTTTTGTTGTTTGATTTTTATGTTGACATCATTTGCCTGTAGCAGTTTCTAGTATTGTTTGATTTTTATGTTGACATCATTGTTCTTTCTTAATAGACATTCCACAGATCGTGAAGTTGCAATCATGATGTTTCTGGCGTATTTGTCATACATGATAGCTGAGGTACCAAAGCATTCTAAAGAAAAAAAAAATAGAAACTATATATATCCTTTAAAATTCTCCTTATAACATTCAAGAAGAATAATAATTTCGGTTATCACATTGATTGTCATGATTACAAAAAATGTGCAAGTAGACATTTTTATATTTTTTCTACAACTTAGACCACTTACTAAATCACCATTTGTTGTTTTTCAAGGACATTCATAGCCCTCATCTCTGCTTCAGCTGGTGTTGAAGTCTTGAATCTTTGATTGAGTTAAAAGTGAACATGCCATTTCTTTTATATTTTCATGCCAAAGAGGTGGTTTACCAATTTGAATAATTGAAATTTGCTGTGATAGAAAAAGAAATGAATTTAAGTATAAGAAGAAAAAAGAAACAAAAAAATCCACTTTTGTTCTTCAGTCTTCAATGAATCCCTTTGTTTGCTTAATGTTTAAGCTTGTTGAGATTTGTATGAAATATCATTTTGTTCTCTAATCTCTAAGATCACAAGTTCTTCTATTTTAATTTTAATTTTTTAGTCATGTGAGATGAGTATAAAAAGTATCATGCTTTATCAATCCCCAATCTTTTTTATTTTTTTTATGTCGTTATGATTTACCTTTTAATCATGATGAATGGATAAAACTGTTTCCCATTCATTCTTGAGGCATAGCCATAGTGCTTCTTTGCATTTATATTATTGGAATTGTAGTGCTTCTTGGTATGTGATAAAATCTTCTTGTTACTGCTTCTTCAAGTTTTAAGTATTGGGTACAAATTCTTCAATTTCTGTTTATTTTGGTGAATCTGATTGCAGTTGATGTTCTGATGCAGGCATATAGACCAGTGATGACTACAAATTCTATGCTAAAACATGATTTTTGGATATATGTTAGTTTGTGGTTAATGTTAAAACATGATTTTTGGATTTTGGAAATGTTATTTTGTGGTAATGGTGATTGGATATTAACTGAATGAGATACTGAATTAATGCTTCATTTGTTATTTGAATGGAGTTATTATTTTATATGTTAGGTTTATTACAGGTATCTGAATGGGAGTTAATATTTTATATGTTAGTTTTATTATAGGCATTTTTTAAATTCAATCAAATAAAATTAGCACAATTTCAAAAAAAAAAGAAAAAGGGAAAGGGATATGACGGCATTTCTACAAACGCCTCCTAAACCCTAAATACTAATGGTCATATTTTTTAAAACAGATACCACAGCATTTTCAAAACGTCGCTAAATATTGTTGGTGACGTCAGCGTGCGTATATTAGGACATTTAGCGGTGTTTTTTAAAACGCCTCCTATACTAATATCACGACATTTTTGAAACGTCACAAAGTTACAGCGACAGCCGCATCTTCGACGCTTGGTACTAAACCCCACAAAAAGAATTGGCGGCATTTTTGATAGATTTAGCTGCGTTTTTTAAACGCCACTAAAAGTCCAATTTCCAACAGTGGCATTGACCTGCTGGCCTACCCAGCCGAGCCTTATTTTTTAGAGTTGGGAAGGTTATTTTAGCCCATACACCTAGGCTAGGCTAACATTTTCAATCCGATATATTAATAGGATGGGCTTGAGATTTATAGTTTCTACTCGACCCAACTCGGCCCATTATTAAATTAATTAATTATAATACATTAATATATATATATATATATTGTTAGGATCTAGATTTTATCTTTATTGATCATATTGAAACTCATATTTATGATAATGTGTAATTGAATTTATTTACGAAATCTTTTAAGTTATACACAAAATCCTTCAATTTATAGTGATATCAATATATTTATTTAAGAAATATAATATGTGATTCAATTGAATTATGAAATATTTTTTTAAAAAAATTAGTATCTAGCTCGATAGGTGGACTTGGGATTTATAATTTTTTTTGTGCTAGGCTTGGGCAGATATAGATGCCCAATGATAGGCCAGGCTGGGCTTAGCAAACATAAAGTCCCTTATTATGTAGTTTTGGGCCGAACTCAGCCTAGCCTGGCTCAGCCCGGCCCGATGTATGACCACCCCTAGTTGTGATAGAAAGTTGGAGGCAATGGCTATCACATCCCAAATTTGCCAGATCTAAACCCATGAGAAAGGACATGGAAATACAACGAGGAAGAAGGAATCAAAATAATTAGAGAACTTGAACATAAATGGTATATTGAATGAGTGATATTACCATAAAGGAAAAAAACCATATATTCGCTCTCTGATATGTACATGGCATTCAATACATGAGATTACAATATTTTACATGCATCCTATATGAATATGCTATATGACATGAATATACAACATGAGATCTCATTAAGTTAAAATGAAATTATACAATAAAATTGCTCCATGGGCTTACATCATAAAAGATTGTGTAATCATTTTTAACACATGGTTCTCAGCCAACATAATAAAGCCAATGGCCACATAAGATAACAAAGAGCTCTCTTTGCTCATCAACAACATAATCATGTCTAAGGCAATGACACACCATCCAATCCTGAAAAGATTTTCACAATAAGTGATGAACGAAAACGTCCAATGGAAAAATTCTTAAAGTTAAGAAATATGCATTTGCCAACGAATATGATCATGAATGCAGATATCATACATAAATATGAGTTTTGGAAAACACCAATATCTCATTTTCAGTGCACAAAACTAAAACACAAAAATGATTTAACAATAATCCAATTCTTATCAAAATCATCCCGAAATAAGTATCTGTTAGTTGTAAGAACCACCAAAAATTACCCCGACTTGAATGGTTGTTAGCCAAAAGAAAATCGGTATCTACTCCGTGCAAATTTTTGATATTTTACCGAGGATCTCAAACCAACTTAATCACATTTCAAAATATACACTACCCAAATTCACCAATTTAAAACCCTTTTCCAAAATATCTCAATTCCCAAACAATTGATATCCAAATTCTTAAATTATCCAAATCGTTTTTCATCCCCAAATGATATGTCAAAGATGTTCACATGCGCATTTAAAAATTAAGTTTCAATTTCTCTAATTTGACAAATTTCTTCAATAGTGTAATTCTCCACCAATTGCCAACAATTTCAAATCTCTACGTATGCCTATACCATGAAAATGGAGATATAACTTTCAATTTCAAAAGATGAGATCAATATTCAAACAAATACATAATTTCTTACATTTACAAATTAGGGTTTTGAAAGTTTTGGGACGTTCTCAAATTAAAACTTGTAATCAAAACATAACCATAAGATGCATTTGGTAAGAAAATATCAAAAAGTAATCAAAATTTAACCAAACACTAGGTTTGTAAGACTTGTACCAAAATCTCTACATTTTTCTCAAGCTTTTTGTAATGAAATTAACACATATACATCCTACATTTCATATTTAATCAAAGCAGAAAAATCCCTACCTCAAAGCAAGAAGAAAAGAAACTCAAAACATTGAAAGTAGACAAAATGGAAACCAGCTCTGATAAATATGAAGCTCTCGTCGAGCTCTACCATGTTGAAACTCTAGTTAAATATCAACTCTTGCTCTAGTTAGGGTAAATCTTAGCTTTTATTGTGTAAAAGTGGTAAAGATAGAGGTGGAGAGAGAGAGAGAGAAAGAGAGAGAGAGAGAGAGAGAGAGAGAATGCATTTTATGAAAAACTAGCATCAAAGAAAACGATTGCACTAAAGAGGGATCAATCGCACAGTACAGTGATTGCTAGCTATTGGATGAAAACACTAATATGAAACGATTGATTGGCGATTAATGATTTAGTGATCACTTCAAAGCGATTGATAGGTGATCGATTGCTTAGCGATTATAAGCCACTAGATGTGGCACAAAATCAATTTTAGCCCAGAAAATCGTAATTTACTTCCAAACTCATAATAACAAACCTCAAATTCACTTTCTCAAATCACAAAACAACATTCCCACAATACACGACAATAACAAAAATAAAACAAATTGAATTTTGAGGTAATAGAACCGTATCCAACATCAAACGAATATTGGTAAGTGGGTCGGGTTTAGCCTTAGTGTTACGGTGGCGATAGAGATTGTAGTGGTGGTAGGGCTATTAAATATCTACCGGGACTAATGAACCCAACTAACGTAACCCGAACCAACACTAAATGGATGGTTTCGAACATGTAGTCGGTCGGAAGTGGGCAATTTAGAGTACCTTTTTTTCGAATTTTCAGTCGAATAACAGGTTTGGTATAAAGAAACTTGCGTAACCCAATCCGACCAATCCATGTATTTAAGATAATATCCCCACATGTCATATTATAATTGATGCTTCCAAATTACATTTATCACAGACCTAGGGTGCTTTACCAATTTTGATTTCTCTCCACTGAAAGAGTTGTCTTCCCTCTCTTTTTATGCACAATAATAATTTCTGACACTCTCACATAACATTCACTCAACATTGATTCCACTCCCTCTCTATCTAATACATTAAGAATAATGTTATATGCACCAATTAGTGTACTAATTAGTGTACCAATTGATGATGTTGCATAATTTAAGAGGCTTTTGGTATTTGTAATGTGATTAATGAGTGGGGTCAATAATAATGTCATAACTAGTGTTGGTATACTAGTTAGTACACTAATTGGCGCATGTAGCACCACCGATACATTAATTGTTCTGCCTCTCCATTTCAACTCTTTTGACCAAAGGCTCTCTTCCACTGATCCATGTCTCTCTCTCCATTCCACTATTTCCTCTCTCCCCCCATTGATAGTGAATTAAAATCTGTCCCCTATCTCTACCATTTCATCTCTCTCTCTCTCTCTCTCTCTCTCTCTCTCTCTCTCTCTATCTCTTCCCCCATTGATAGTGAATTTAAGTTTTCCCCTCTCTCTCTCCACCATTTCATCTATCTCTCCCTACCATTGATAGTGCATTGAACCCTCCCCGTCTTCAATGTTTGATTTACATCGCCTCACCTGCAGCCCCTTTTCCCAAAACACTAAAGTTGAAGATCAATGACATACAAATTTTGAACGACACATAATGATAAAGTTGAAGATAAGGATTTACAAAATGGTGATGAAGATGATGATTTTATTTGTCAGCTATGTTTATTGAAGACTATTAAATCTATAATGGTTCATATGATTTTTCTTCTTCTTTTACTTCATGTTTTTCATTTGTCACATTAGTATATGATACATGAATTATATATATGCTTTCTTATTTTCCTTCTTTAAAGATTCTTTGATTTTCTTACTCTCATTTCTATATATGATTTACATATAATTTCTTTGCTTTTTTTATTTAATTTTCTTTTTCTCTAATTCTGGTAGAAAGACAAAAACTTGGGCCTAAAAAATGGGGGGCAAGTCTACCATTTCTACTTGATCATGCCCAACTGAATTCGACCAGCCAATTTGGTTTCAAATAGTGCGGTTTTGAAAAGTTGTACGATCGAAATCGATTGGTCAAATGTTCAATCCAATAGTTTCGATTCAGATGACGATATGGGATCTCCTCCAAAAGGGTGTTCCAAAGCACTAGATAGTTCACCCCCGTCTGATTTCACATTTTTGCAATATGAAATAAATGAAAGTCTAAATCTGACAAATCTATAGAAAATCTACTAATCACAAGAAATTCAAAACATGGACTATATCACCAGATCCCGAGTTATCATCTAATCTTTTGGGAAAACTAGGAAACCCATGACTCGTGCCAAAAGCCACTATCTGTCACAACCAAACTCTTGGTTCGAGAAATTAGGTATGAAGGGAGAAGGTCATGAATTGAGCATCTTCTCTCACCTGATCAAAGATCGGTCTCTACTAATTCACAATATAAGATTAATTACCAAGATATACTTATGTTCTGATTATTAAAACTAACTTTACTAGATAAAGCAAACAAGTATAGATTAAATCACTTACTTTGGAATGTTTTGATCTCATGTGTCTAGAAAAGAGTTTGAAAATGTGTAACACGAAGAAAATAAGAGTTCACATGCATAGAGATCAAAATCATCCTAACTTAAGTGAAATAACCTCAAACCGACAGGCATGCTTATAGATATATCAAGTAAGCAAGTAGCCACATGGTAGTATGCCATACGTAGTAAGCAAAACACATGCAATCGGGATGCAAAAACAAAAAAAAGCTCACCTAGTACTCATCGACACCAAGCCAAGCACAACTGGGTTAGAAAAACATGCATCATCCTAGATGCAAGGAAAATTAAATGCAATACATGTATAAGAATGCAACTAAATACTCAGCTATTGCGGATGTTGTGCCTTTTTGGGTATAAGGCTCATTCCCACACTAGTATTGTGCCAACCCACTATCCCACACCGATAGAGACACCACTTAATTTTAGGAGAATTAAGAAACTTTTAAAAATGAAACTAAGTACAAGACCTGATCCATCACAACCAAAGAATTTCTAGGTTCGGAAACTAAGGTACAAAAGAGGAAGCTCATTGAATGATGCATCATTTTTTGCCCAATTTGAAGATTGGTCTCTACTAATGTTCTATTTTATGAGTTTAATGATTAATTATTTCATACAAAATTCATTATTAATCCTAAAACTTTTACTAACTTTAAAACTGGGTGATGTGAATAGAATAAATATCATTTGTTTTAGCTACAATGAATAAAACCTGTTTTCCATTAAAAAGATGATTTTTCAAGAAGAATAGAGCTTTATTTTATCATGGCCATAAACATGCACTAAGACAAACATTACTTATAAAAACACTCAAAACATCTAATTTTGCATAGAAAAAGCATTTAACTTGATTTTTTGAAAAGACAATGCAACAATCAAGCACATTTATGAAGATCAAGGAAACTTACCCGGATGCCCACACAAGCACCTTATATGCATTACATAAAGTAAATATGAACCGTAATATACAACTAATCATACAAATGTGATCCTAAGCCTAGTTTGAGGCCACTAACATACTTATGTACACAAAACAACTAACAAATATAAAGAGAAAATATGTTGAAATTAACATGATAATCAAACCAGGCTATATGTATGAATATTACACGATTAAACCTATATAAACATGATATTTAAACAAAACATACAAAAAACTTGACAAAACAGCTAATTTACATGATGATTGTGCCATGCTAACTATAATGCCTCGATATTTTTAAAACCCGAATCACGAAGAACCCACGCAAAATTTGAAGGAAAAGGAAACCAAATAGAAGAGAGAGAGAGAGAGAGAGAGAGAGAGAGAGAGAGAGAGAGAGAGAGTTCAAAAAAATTGAAGAAGAATTCTGATTAAATAAGATAAAAGTATACATGGAATGATATAGAATGGAACCCATAACTCACTCTTTAACACATGCAGTGTATTATATTACAAAACATTACATTATGCCTAAATCTATATAATAATTACAATTAGAGGCCCATAGGAAACAATAAATAAATAGGGCATAGCCCTTTTACAACTAAAATAAAGCTGCAAAGATTGCCCATAACCTAGCATGAAAGAGCTATCACTCATCAATATTCAAAGTCTTCATCCAATGCCAACACTTGAAAAAAAAAAAAAATTGTTTCCACAAAGGAATGAACTGAAGTCCATTAGAAATTTCTATGCTAAAGCAATATGTATAAATTTAGAACATGACCATGATGAGATTTGTACATATAATAATTTCAGTAAGATTTCAATATACACAACATAATTGGATATATTTATAATGCACTCAAAACAATTACTTTAGTCTGAATTAAATTGTCAACATGATCATAATAAATCCCAGGTTAGTATCCACTTGTGGTACTAAAAGTAGTAACCACCAAAACTCTCCCATTTTACTGGCTATTAACTAGAAGGAACGTGGCATGTAATGCCCAAATTTTATTTACTCAGATTTATTACCAAATTTCCCTCTTAAGTCCAATTACATAACATAAGTGCAGAAGCACGAATACAAACAAGTCGATAGAAAATGTTCTCTCTCATATAATACAAGCGATAAAGTTTGCATTCCAAAAAATTACAATCAATGCCCTTAGGCTTACATCAAATCTTACAAAAAAAAAACAAGTACAATACGATAATTATATCATTTCTACACCAATTTAATCATTCATCCTCAATCTAAAGGAATAGTCCATCATTAATATGACTTCTAGAACCTCAGAAGAAACAACTTGATCCGTACCTGAAAAATGGTTAAACAACATGGGATGAACACGAAGACCCAATAGGAATCTACAATGATTCTCAACAATAGAGCCAATAGATATATGTGAGCGTGAATACAATCAAGTGATAAGTAAATAAATAATGTGTTCTTTTATATTGAAAATAAAAATATACGTAAATAGATATTTTCTTCTCCAAATCCCATTTGACATTTCAAAGAAAACTCTTTTGTTATATTCTTATTTAATCAGTAATAATTCAAAAGAATTTCTTAAATCTCTTTTACCTTTAGAAAAAGATTTTAAGCCGACCAATCATGTACTTCTTCTAACCATTTATCAAGAACATTACTAAAACTATCACATGCCAACTTGCCAAAGTTCATATAACACCAATCACACACATATCAGCATGTTTCATATGATATAATTGATCGATCCAAAGCCTCCATTATTAACCATATATGATAACTTGAACCCCCTTTAACCCAAAGACCTAACCTCATCTATATATTTTTCAAAAATGTCACTTCAAACCCATGTTTCATGCAATAGAAATTACCATACATCTATCTGTAGAGAGATATTGAAAAGAAGCAAAGAAATCCCTACCTCAAGCAAGAAGAGAAGAAAGCCCAGAAATTCAACTTCAACAAAAACACGATCCGCTCAGATAAAAAAGAAGCTCTCGCTAAGCTCTTCATTTTGGTATATAGAATTAGGGAGCCAAAGATGTTTAGAAATAGATGAAATCAAGGATTAAAGAGCTTAGAAGCTCAAAAATTATGGAGAGAGAGAGAGAAGAGTGCAAGATCTGAAAAAAAGTGAGAAAATGTGGGCCAAAAGTGACTTTTAAAGTGGCCGACTTTGAACAGGCTACTCGAGCGGTTAAAAGTTAGCTCAAGCGGTGAAATTAAGCTCTCAGAATCTTTGAATCTTGAATAGACTGCTAGAGAGGTCAAAAGTTTGCTCGAGCGGGCTATCCACACAACTCGGGTATACAAATTTCAAACAGGCATAACTCTCTTATCCGAACTCTATTTTGGGTCATTCTTGTGTCTAAATTGAAGCCCCAAAAATAAGATTTCTAATGATTTGAGCCTTACATCAAAATTCAAAGTGCAGAGAGAGAGAGTGATAAAAGAGTGAAGACTATAAAAGAACAACAATTCAAATTTGGAGTTTTTGATCCAATCTCGCCCAACCATTATGGTAACGCCTCAACCAAGGGTCAAATATCAACTAAAAAGGTTCTCAATTACGATAACCAAGGAGTCAAATATAATTTCATTATACCAATAAGTACGAAGTGCTACATGGTACTTACTTCTCCACTTTATCAACTATTAACCAGAAGACACGTGGTACCTACTCCACGCATGTTTTAAGACTTTCACGATGGACCTCAAGCCAACTTAATTCTCAATTTCATACTAACCGGATTCATTATTCAAAACATAAACAATCCCACCATTTAATACCATCAATATATATAGCAGTGTGAAATTCTCCATCAATTCCAAGATAACCAATTGTACAAAATATTTTATTTAAAAGGATTCAATACTTAACAACAATTCAAATATTTAAAAATAATATATCTAAATCAAAATTTCACAATTTACTCAACATTAGAATAATCTCAACTTCAACAATCGGCAATCATCTCAATCTCTTAGAAGTAATATGAGCAAATTAAACTTCATACTTTATAAACAATTAAAATTTTCCAGCTTTCACTCATTTGATGCAATTCTAGAAAAATTAGGGTTTGTCTAGAAAATTGGGGCTTTTCTTTCCCCCTTGCCAATTTTATCACTTACCCACACCCAAACACTTATTGAAGAGTTATATTGATAGGAACTCAAAATTAATTCAACAACACCCTCCATTATGCACATGAAAAAACATTTAGCATTTGTACACAAATTCTTACCACACGTTCACAAATAAACACATACTAAGCTAAAGCAAGAAACCCCTACATTGAATCAAGAAAAAAAAAAAAAAAAAGCCCTAGAGTGCAAAGTTGCCCAAATCTAAAATTTCTTTGATAGATATGAAGCCCTTGATTTGTTCTTCAATCTTATCTCAAGACTATGGTTGAAATTTTGCTCTAACTAGATGAAATCAAGACTTGAAGTTATTTTGTAGAGAGAGCAAGTAAAGAGAAGGTAGAGAAGATGTAAAATAAAAATAAAAATAAAAAAAGGAAAGAAAAGTGAGAGATTAGAAAGAGAGAGAGAGGGTCAACTTCCCCTTGGCCACATATGCAGATTCCCCCGCTGCATATACGGAGCCCTCTAGCCGCACTTGCAAAATCTGCCTAGAATTTCCAAGTCTTGCTGTATGAACCTGTATTCGTGTGTTAATCTAGAATTTAAAATCTGTATTCGTGTATTACACTAATAATATTACATGATTACATATTAAAAATAAGTGAAAAGAGGTACTACAATATAAAAAACAAGAAGGGTTGACCTACTGGTTTGGATAAATCGAAAAGCAAGCAAGGAAAAGCCAATTAATGTCCAAGTTATTCAAGCCTTAGATGATTTTTAGTTGTTAGAATTGCTGTAGGAGGTGATAATTTCAGAGCTTAGGGTTTAAGCGGAGAGGAGAGAGTGATTTCCAATCAAAACCTCATAAAGTTTGCTTAAAAGCTCAACCTCATGAAACAAAAGGGGGAGGTCTTATTTATAAGCAAAGAGGTGCCTTGGGGAACACCCTAGGTTGTGTTAGGGTTCTCTCATCACTTCCTCTTGCTACCTTCCTCCAAAATTTCACTGTAGACACCCCATTTTTAACTGTCCTCAAGATTTGAACGTCATCGTTTGAACACTCGATGATCATCCATGCTCGTATTTGTTTTGAGTTCACGGAGGTCTCGGCTACGCGCCTTGCCTCAAGATCTCTCAACTTATCTATTTTGTGCTTGGTCATGGACCAAACACTTGTGTTTTTGCTTCTAACGGAAGAAGGTGGCTTGTTGACCATTTTCTCAATCCACTGGCCAAGGCCTGAGGCCCCTTTTTCTTTCCATCGGCTAAGTGTATTGGCCGATCGGCACTTTAGTTGGTCGGTCGGCCATTTATTTGGTCGATCAGCCAATTTTTCTGGCTGAGACCTTTTCTTTTCCTTTTTAAGGCATTGTGCATGCCAGCTGTGCCAGCTAGTGAGCACAGACTCTGCCCTCCATACACATGTATGGAGGGATTTGAGCCTTATTTAGCTTCCCTTGGAAGCCTTGTAAAGTTGTTTTTCTATAAAAGGAGGGCCTTCCCTCCCTTTCCAGGGGTTAATTCATCTGATATAGAAGTTAGATATACCTCTCTATCTATATCTCCCCCTCTCTCTAGTTGTGTGTGTAATAGTGTTCAAAAGTGTGTTTTTGTTCTTATTTTTGCACTAAGGCACCTAGTGTTACACTACACTTTGGTTACTGAGGTGTTGAGGGGTTGATTTCAGAGTTTTTGAGTTGGTTTTGATCAAAAGGAGGTGCTGGAGTTGGTGTTCTTGAAGTGTTCTTCAAGGGTGAGAACTACATCTTTTATTCCCCATTTTGCCTTAAGCTTTTAGCCTATCTTGCATGTTGTTTTAAGCTTAGTGTATAACTGATAAAAGTTCTATATTTTCATGCTTAAGATGTTTCATTAAGGTCATTTTTGGGTTGGGGGTTGTTTACCCCCTCTTAGGCCTTGTTTGGCCTCTTTTTATGCTTTCCTCTTTAGGCTTTGTAACCCTTTTGTTTTGGCCTTCTCACCACTGAAATCCAGAGGATTTTCAGTGGTAGAGAACTGGTTTTGAGGTCTTGTATAGGGGAGGGACACCCCTCTCCCCTTATGTCCCATTTGCTTACATTGTTGACTTGTAAAGGTAGCATGTTGGCTTAATGTGTTTTATCTTCATTTCACTGGGTATTTGGTTTTAGTTTATCATGTTATACCTCTGTTTCATGTTAGTTCGTTGGCTTATTGCATGCATCTTGCACTTGCCTTGCAATCCTCTCATTTGCCTAAACATGTATCATGCATTTAGACCATCATGCTTGCACGTTTTGGCTTGACTTCATGAAGCTTTTATCCATGTTGTGACATGTTTAAGCTCTGTTTGGTGTTAATTTGGTCATGTTTGACATGTTTTGTATAGCCACCATGCATTCTAGCTTGTTAGCTTTGGGAGTGTGAGTCATGAGCATGCTTTACTTGGGCTATTTCAGTGGTTTGGAATCATTTATCATGCTATTTCACTCCATGTTCCATGCTTGTATGCTTGCATTTGCCATCCTTTCAATGCTTTGAAGAGTTGTTGTCTTATGCTCCATATTTGGGCCATTGTGCATACCTCTAGACTTAGGTCATTTAGATGCCATCTAAGTGGGCATTCGGGCTTATCTTGACATATTATAACTCTTTTTTTTTTTTCTTTTTTCTTTTTTTCATGGCATAACCCATGCCATGTTTGGTTGAGGTAGTTGTAGTGGAGTGCTCTCTTTGTGGCCTTGAATGCCCCCCCCCCCTATTTTGCACCCATTTCTTAGCATGTTTTGGCCTTGTTCCATGTATGCTCTAGCCTTATTTTGGTCTACCCTAAGACTATTTTAAGTCATCTTGGCTCTTTGGGGCTTGGTTGATATGGCCATGGTTTGAACCCCTTTGTTAGTCTCAAGTTTTGGGCTTTATTTCATGCCCTACTTGCATGGCTTGGTTGATTTGGCATCATCCCTCTCGCATTTTCAGAGCTTATCATGCTTGTCATATGTCCATATTTGTCCCTTCTTAATGTGTCTAAGAGTCGACTCTTTTTTATGCCTAAATGTTAGACCTTTACACATGCATGTTTGAGTGTGTTTTGTCCATCATTTCTTGGCACTTTGGCCACTGTTTTGGTACGGCAAAGGCCTATCCATCCTTAGTGTAAGTCCATGGATCATGCACTCGTGTATTGTTGTAGGCTTACCGCATTGCATGTTGTCGCATCCTTGTGGTTAGTGTCATTGTTGCATGCCTATCACATGATATACTTACATACCTAGGTTGCATTGTAGTATCACATACCTATTGCATTACCATGTTGCTTGCATTTTAAGTTGCATTGTTCATGTTGCATTGCATTAATTGCATGTTTCGCATTGCATTTGGCATACATACATTGCATTTTTGTTTGGTTTGGGGTGTCAAATCAAACATGAGGACCAAGGGACGTTTTGTATTTAAAGTGACGAAACGTCCTTCAATCCTCGGCCGCCGACACTCTTGACCCAACATGATAGAGTGTGTAGCATTCATTTGTTTGTTGCATTCATTCCATATTGATATGCACCTCTGACACCTTTGGCCATCATGCATCGAAATGAGTGATTGGTGGCCCGAGGGTTGAGAGCCATGCTCCCTTGAGTTCATAGCATGATAGAAAGGGTGGTCGTGCATACATTTGGCTTGTAAATTCCATGCCATGCACTGTCTGTCCTCTGTTGCAGCAAAACCAGTGTTCTGCAGGAAGAAATGGCTGATCGGCCACTTTCAGTGCCGACCGACTACCAACATCCAGCCGATGGCTCCATCTTTGGTCGATGACCATCCTTCCATGGCCGATAGTCCTGTCTTTTGGCCGGTGACCTTCCACAATGCTCAGGGAGTGGTTCAGAAGCAGACTTGGGACTTGCGCAGCTTTCAGAGGCATGAAACAATGCAAACAGAGGCAACAGTTGGCATGACAACGGGTTTCCGAGCGAGGCGAATCGAGCATGCATCATCCAATCATTTCGAGGTGGAACTGCAAGGGCCTCTTTAATTTCATATTTAGATTGTTTTGTAATTAATTCGTTAATTAATTGAGGGCTTTGTAATATTTAATTAGCTAGGGTAGTTGATTAATTATTCGGTTTATATTATTTAGTTTTAGGGCACGTTTCAATTAGCATCTTTATGCTCGTATGTTTGCATCCATTCATCTGTTTCGCATGCACCGGGCTTGGCGTATCATACTAACCGCATCATATTTCAATTCCAAGTTGAATACATGCTACCTGTAGCATCTCATATGCCATCTTAGAATAGTCGAGCCTATCTTTGCATTCTTGCATGTGTTGCATTAGGCATCTCAGCATAGTTAGGATTCATGCATGTTTCCTAATTAGCTTCTTTCTTTGGCTCGGAGTACTCGGTAAGTGTTTATGATTTAGCATCCTTGCATGCATGTGAGTGACTACCATGATAGCATGCTTACCATGAGGCTACGTGCTTATGTGATATAACTGTCTGAATGACTGTGGGTGAAGGTTGGGTTGCTTGAATTGGGATAATTCACCGAAACCCGTGTTTTTAGCCTACCTACAAGCAGCAAACTTCAATCTATTTTCAGAATAAACGAATATGCGACGCTTTGTTCCAACTTAGGCAATCTAGTCTATACTTTGTATGCTGTGCGCATCACATAGTAATTCTAAGTTAATAATCAGAATAAGAACACATGTGTTTTCAAAAACAAGATATCATGCTTAGTAATGGCCGATCTTTGATCAGGCGAGCGGGGATGCTCATGAAATGACCTTCCCCAATCGTATCCAAGTTCCCAAGCCGAGGCAACTTTGGTGATGACGGACACGTGGCCTTAGGCATGAGTCAAGGTTTCCTAAATCGCCCCAAAATAAAATATTTAGGTGGCAACTCTGTATCTGGTAAAGCAGTCCATGTTTGGCACTTCTTTCTAAGAATCGGTTTTTCAAAACGATTTGCCGGATTTGGACTCTTTGGTGATTTATCGATCTTGCATTGCACTCTGCAAGATTAGATTTAGAACCGTGACATCGAGTCCGAACTGTAGTGAGCCCAATGAACAAAACAGGATTTTTCCCGGGACGTTCGGGCGCGTCTACATGCACCCAAATTGCTTTCCAAAACAGGTTGTCCCACAGCCAGATGTGTGGCAGCACAGAGTATGTGCAAGTGCACGACTCATGTGCATGTGTACACTGCACGTGTGGGCACACATGTTGCCTTGGTGTGTGTGCCATCCATGCATGCACAAGTGTGGGGTCCTATGCCCTTGGCTTGCGTGTGCCTCAAGTAAGCTCAGATTATCTCTCGATTAATATTTTTGATAAAATTGGCCGCTAATTTTAGAAAATGTCATTTAATCAAGATGCAACCGGGCTTCACTCTCCTCATTGGGATCAAAGAGTTGAGTTTTGGCTAAAAATGGGTTTAGGGGTAAAATAGTCATTTTCTCAAAATGGCAATTTTTGTGTAACACCCCAAATTTCTAGCCCAAATGATAATACAACCATCATGGCTCTTTCAAGAAAAATCGAATATAAATCTCCAAACTTACATTATATGATACAATAGTTCTTCATGCAACAATACATTAATCCAACGACAAGTAAATAAACAAAAAAATACCCATAAGGATTTACAAGTTTCCAAGACCTTAGCCTGGTTACACAAAACGGTTATTCAAACCCACACAAACACAGCCCTTAGCTTACACACAGAGTCATGGCAAAATGAGAGCATTGTACTCCCAACACACATACTTCCACGCCACTAGTTGGGTGGGATCACCACATCTTTTCCTACACAAAAATCCCGTAGGGTGAGCATAAAGCCCAATAGGAAATTCTTAACAAAGTATATACATTTTATACAAGTCTCAAGAGATGAAATGCACATGCCATGATATGCCGCTTTTTGAAGATAAATTACATTTTCATCTTTTGAAAACCATCATGCTCAATGATATCATGCAATTTCAATTGTTCAAAACTTAACAATTTATTTCAAGGGCGGTAAATATGATTTTGGTAATCCCTACGTCGGTGTTTGTAAGTAGACCATACAAGTACTACCAAATTGTCATTTTTACCGGTATTCACCGGAAGGCTCGACACCTATCCACGCGGGTTTTTGGTCTTTCACCCCGGACTCTCAGGCCAACTTATTCAATATCATCTACACCACCTATCAAGACTTACCAACGTACTTATCCCAAAACCATTCCATGAAAACTTGTTTCTCAACATTATTTTCTCAATGCAAGTTTTCAAATCAACTTTCAAAGTGTAATGTAATCAAAAGAATTGATATGCTAATTTTACAAAATGAATATAAATACTTTTATTCCAATTCATCATCCAAGAAATAACACAATTCTCTTTTCTCAAGTATTCTCAACAATTAGTTATTTCAAGACTATTTCAATGTTTTGAACAATAATTTGCAAAATGAATAACAATTCTCATATTCCCTTAAATTCATCATTTATATAAATATAAATAAGAAATTTTCTAAACATCCATTTATTTTGACACACAAAATAAATATAACAATATCATTCATGGATTTTCAGTCTCCTTTAAAAAAAAATCCTCAAATTCTAGGTTTTCTCACCAAAACTATACAATTCAAATCTTTTGAAAGAAAACTTTTCAAAATCATCTTTTTTTCAATCAACGAAGATCAAAACCCACAAGATCATTTTAAAAGAACAAGAGACAAACCCACTTTCAAAATCGCTCAACTTCTTGAATCAACAATCAATTTTCAAAGCTGTCGAAAGATGATTTCAAAAATCATATACATCTTGCAAATATATATATAACTCTAAGAAAATCCCTACCTCAATTTTTAAAGAAGAAATCAGATGAAACCCCCAAAATCAACGATGTCAAAACTCGATCTTCACCGGACACAACGAAACCCTTGAGAAGTTAACCAACTTTGATGAAGAACCTATGGCAAAACTCTAATGGATCTTAAGAAATCAAGATTTTGATCCAATTTGGCATAGGGAAATGTAGAGAGAAGGGAGAGGAAAGGGTTTTTAGAGAGAGAGAGAGAGAGAGATGTACAAAAGTGATATGAAATATCAGATTCACGAGCTGATATAACACGGTCCGCTCGAGTGTGGAAAGCCCCGCTCGACGTCAAATACACTTTTCCAATACTTTTGCAGACAGGTCAAATTTTTGGAACCAAACATTCTTCAATCGAGCACATCAACGGCCGCTCGAGCGAACAAGCAACTTCTAATGCATTTTTCATTTTTGCTTCGGGGGCGCTGTCCCTCAACCCTGCCAAGGCGCTGCCCTAGGACCCACCAACGGGCGCTACCCCCTGGACCCCAGCGAGCTAACTGGGCAGCTTAATCCCCAACATACTCAGCGAAGTGGCAAAACTGGGATCGCTACAACCTTCTCCCCTTAAAGAATTTTGTCCCCAAAATTTCAAATCAAACTACCCAAACAAAGGGGTTTCTAGCGATCAAAACCATGCTATTTCATTTTCAAATTACAATACTAACTCTCAACCAAATTCCACCATTTTCACCATGGTTATCTCATTAACAACAACCTCCCAAATACACATAAACATGAAATTTCCCAAAAAGTAATGGTAACTCTCAACAATCTTATGCTTAAAACAACAACGCACATACCAACATGTGGTTAACAACTTTAAATACGTTTCCCTCAACACTAGGGAATATTACAAAGAAAAGCAACTTAAGCATTTTCAAACAAATCCAGATATTTGGAGTGGACTTCCGCCTCACGTTCCCACGTTGCTTCTTCAACCTCATGGTGTCTCCACAACACCTTTATCAATGGTATAGTTTTGTCCCGTAGCACTTGCTCCCGGGTATCTAATATGTGAACCAGTCGTTCTTCGTAAGAGGCATCCTCATCTACCTCCAAGTCAATCCAATCAAGCACGTGAGAAGGGTCGGGTTCATACTTCCTAAGCATAGCTACATGAAATATATTGTGAACTCTCGAAAGTTGTGGCAGTAAAGCTAACCGGTATGCCACTTCGTCAATTCGCTCTAAGATCTCAAAAGGCCCAATGAACCTTGGAGAGATTAGTTGCCACTCTTACCAAATCTCATCAAACCCCACCTTGGTGAGATTTTTAGAAACACATGGTCACCAACTTCAAAAGATAAAGCTTGTCTCCTCTTATCGGCATAACTCTTTTGTCGGCTTTGGGCCGTAGCTAACCTCTTTCGAATGAGAACAACTTTCTCGGTTGTCTCTCTAACAATTTTCGGACCTAGTAACGGTGCATCACCCACTTCAGCCCAACAAACCGGTGATCTACAAGGTCGGCCATACAAAGCCTCAAATGGTGCCATCCCAATACTAGCTTGGTAACTATTGTTGTAAGCAAACTTAATCAATGGTAAGTGCCTTTCCCAAGGCCCCTTAAAATCAAGGACACAAGCTCTAAACATATCCTCCAAAATCTGAATGGTACGTTCCGACTATCCATCGGTTTGAGGATGATAAGTGGTGTTAAGAGTCAACTAAGTTCCCAACACTTCTTAGAGGATTTGCCATAACTGGGCAGTAAAACAAGGATCCCTATCCGACACAATAGTCATAGGGACTCCATGAAATCGAACTATCTCTCTAATGTACAACTCTACCAAGCGTTCAACTGAGTCGCTGGTGCACATCGGAATCAAATGGGTAGACTTAGTTAACCTATCAACAATCACCCAAACCGTATCATTGCCTCGTCGTGTTCTAGGAAGCCCAACTACAAAATCCATAGTAATACGCTCCCATTTTCACTCGGCTATTGGTAAGGGTTGTAACAAACCCACTAGTCTTTGGTGTTCAACCTTCACTTGTTGACAAGTAAGGCACTTCGATACAAATAAAGTGACATCCCGTTTCATACCCCTCCACCAAAACTGATAACTAAGATCATGATGCATTTTAGTGCCTCCCGGGTGTACCGCAAGGCGTGAGTAATGGAATTCCTGAAGTACTTCCTCTCTACAAGATTCTAGTACAAACAAACGGTCTAGGTAACATACACTCAGATCCAAGTGAACATTCAAGCCTTTCTCTTCCTTTCCATTATAAATCTTAGCACGGATTGATTCCACATCACAGTCTCCTTGTTGTGCCTCTATCACCTTACTAACCAAGGTAGGTTGAGCATTCAAAGTAAACAAGGTAGCACTCTCTCCAAACTCACCCAAGAGAAAATCAAACTTGCCAATAACGTCTAGCATATTCCATTCCCGAATGGACACACTTGCTAAACTATTCACAGATTTTCAACTCAAAGCATTGGCCACCACATTGGCCTTCCCTGGATGATAGTGTAACTCAAAGTCATAATCCTCCATAAATTCCATCCACCTCCGTTGTTGTAAATTCAAGTCTTTTTGAGAAAACAAATACTTTAGACTCTTATGATCAGAGAAGACTTCAAACTTTTCACCATACAAGTAATGCCTCCAGATTTTCAAAGCAAAAATCACTACTGCTAATTCTAGATTATGGGTTGGGTAATTTTTCTCATGAGTTTTCAATTGTCGTGAAACGTAGGCCAAACTTTTCCCTCTTGCATCAAGACATAACCAAGTCCATCCCCGGATGCATCACAATAGACAGTGTAATTCAAACCCCTTTCCGGAATTATCAAAACTGATGCAGTAGTCAATCTAGCCTTAAGCTCTTGGAATGACTTTTCATAAGCCTCACTCCACACAAATTTGATACCCCTGTAGACACCCCATTTTTGACCAACCTTAAGACTCGGACGTCACCGATTGAGCGCTTGGTGATGTTGCATACTGTGCTCGTTCAGAAGTTTCAGAGTCGCGGCCGTGCGCCTCCAAGCCTCCGAACTCCCTTCTGCGCCTTGTCTCGGTTTGCGAACCAGACTCGGTTTTCTCTGTTTTCTTTCCTGAGGGAAGGGAGTGGTCCTATAGGCTATCTCTCGGTGGCCGTGAGCTACATTTCGTGGCCGTAGGCCATTTTGCCCATTTCGGAGCCCGGTTCCCGGTTTTCGGAGCCATTAGGCCGTATGCCTCGGCTCGGGACCGCCAAACCATCTCCGAGTTCTCCGGTTTTTGGCTTGCACCTCTGTTTTACAGTTCTGAGGAACACTGGGGCCTCTGATGCCCACTTCGTGGCCGTATGTCACTTTCGGTGCCTGTAGTCGGTTTTCGGGACCCCGGACTGCGTGATTTGGGCCCCGAGCATTCATTTTGCATCGGTTTTCTCTAATTTTTGGCAGGAACCTCTGTTTCATCATTCCGAGGGACATTGGGGTCGCAGATGCCCACTTCGCTGCTGAACACCACTTCCGGCACCTGCAGCCCATTTTCGAGATCCCAAATCGCCCGGTTTTGGCTCCGAGCGTTCATTTCTCATTAGTTTTTGTTAAAACTTGGCAGGTACCTCTGTTTCAACACCAGGAAGATCACTGGGGGGTGAAAAGCCAGCAATTATCCCAGATAACCAGTTTCGCTCCTCCGGCGCCCGTTTTGCTCACTTCCAGGCCAATGTTGAACAACCTGGGGTATTTTCTTCCAACCAAAGCTACATATCTGTGATCAGGGGACATGGGAGGACCCTATACACTACTGGTCGGCCAGCAATTGTGGAGTTCATTTTTGAGCCTCTCCTTCAAGCTCTATGTTGTGGCTCTGCCTGTTGCCAATTTCCGACCTTGGAACCTTGTTCCACACATCCGGGAGGACCCTAAAGTTGGTGGTCGGGACAATTGTTGGTTTCATTTTGAGCCTCTCCTTCAAGCTCTATGTTGTGACTTCGCTTGAGTTGCGATTCCGACCTTGGGGCCTTGTTCTACACACATGGGAGGACACCATTGCATGGTGGTCGGCTAATTTTGCACTTCATTTTGGGCCATGGCCGGCAGTGAGTGGTGGTGGCCGACCAGGTGGGGTGGCCCGCCACCTCCTGAAATTCACTGGCGGGCCACTTTTCTACTTTCCAAATGTCCACCGGATATTTTCTTGAAATATCTCCCCATCCTGGGATATTTTGGGAGGAAATCTTGCCTCCATTTCCTCCCTTTTACACCTTTTCTTCCCTATTTAAAGGGCTGGACAGCCCCTTTGCTAGGGTTACAAAATTTGGTCTCATAAGCCCCTCTTCAAAAGACTCCATTTCCATAGCCAAAACTTCAAAAAATCTTTAGGGTTCTAGGCCAATCCTTCATCAACCCTTAGTACCACCATCAACATCTCCATTCCAGAAGCAAAGGGGTGTTTTTCAGTGACCAAGAAGCAACAAATTGAAGCCAAGAAGCAAGGAAAGAAAGGTCTTCAAGGGTAAGTCTCTAAATCCCTTTTCCTATCACTTTCTTGCTTCCTATTTCTACCCTACTTGCCTACTGATTTGGGCTTTTTCCCCTACTGGTTTTGTGCTTATTTTGAGCCCCTCTACAACTTTGTAGAAGGGCTCAACCTCATTTGGTATATCCTTGATACACTTGCTTCAATACCACTCTTTAGGCCACAAAATTGCATGCTTTATTTGGCTTTTGAGTGATCTGATTTTGAGCATACTATGAACTGTTTATGGGCCTATTTTGAGCCCCTCTTCAACATTGAAGAAGGGCTCCACCTTTTTTGGTGATTCTATCATGCACTTGCTTTGTATTTCTTCAAATTTACCGTAAAATTGCATGATATATTTGGCCTATTTGTGATCTGAATTGGAGCATTGCATGAACTAATGGTGTGCTCATTTTGAGCCCCTCTTCAACATTGAAGAAGGGCTCAACCTGTTTTTCTTGCCCTACATGTTACTTGCCTTGGATTCATGTCCTATGCATATTTTGCATGCTTTGTTAGACTATTTTGGCTTCTATTTTTGGCCTTAATCAGGCCTTTAAGGAGTCTTATTTTGGTCCATACATCATGCTTTTTGAAGGGTCTTAAGCCATTTGGTAATTGGTTTTAGTACTTGCTTTGAAATTCTTCAAATTTACCGTAAAATTGCATGTTTGTTTAGGCAATTCTAGCTTCTGTTTCTGGCCTTCATCAGGCTTGTGAAGTGTCTTATTTTTGTCTATTCTTCAAGTTTTATTAAGAGTCTTAAGTTTTTTGGTCATTGCTTATGATACCTCTCTTTATAAACCTCTTTTGACCCTTATTTTGCATGCTATGTATTGTATATCTACACACTGAATTTTGGGATCTCATCTTCTGTAAAAATGCATATTTTTAGTCCCTCTCTAATGTTTTAGAACTGATTTTTTGGGTTTGAGCATTGTAGATATCACTTGCTTTGTAAATCCTCTCTTTTTCCGTATTTTTGCAAGCTATTGTTGTCATATCTATGCTTACAATTTGGCCATGTTTTGTACTGTAAAGATGCTATTTTTGGGGCTTCCTTGCTACTTTTTTTTCTGTCATGTGTCAATTTTGCATGTATAGCATAGTCAGAGGCCATTTCGGGCTAAATATCACATTTGGGAACATTCTGGGCATCGGTGCATTTTTATCATCATTTTGAGGCTGTTTTCCTTCATTTAGTTGCTGGAATTTAGTTTGCATGCTTGCATATCATTTCCATGCCATTTTGTGCCTTTTTGTCATTGCCTCGGTTTATGTGTGCATGGCACGCACTTCGAGGCGCCTGCTTTCATCTTTCTAAGATCTTATGTGAGTGCTGAGGCCCTCTCATGTTAGTGTAAGCCCAATTTGCATTTTCCATGTCATTTGTATTACGATGCCACCGCCTCGGTTTGCGTGCCCGGGTGCACGCATTTCGAGGCACTTCATTTTTATCCGATGGCCTCTTATGTGGGTGTGGCTGAGGCTCTCCCATATTAGTATAAGCCCATCTTGCATTGTGTATGCCATTTTAATCCTGTTGCATTCCATATGCCATTTTCTCGGATTATGCGTCAGGCACGATTTCGAGGCATTTCTTTCTTTAGTCTCATTGTACATCATGTTTCATGTCATCTCATGCTTGTATGCCATTTTCTTGGTTTTGCGTGCTGGCAGCGATTTCGAGACATTCTCACTTTCATAGCATTGTGCACACCAGTCAGATCTTAGTTGCATTTCATGCATATCATGCATATTATGCCGTGGTTCGATAGGCGTTAGTTCGCACGGAAACGAGGCACGCATCGGTGACGGAACGGGTCTCAATTCCCAAGTCACCGACACTCCGGATTATCCATGATGGAGTTAGGTTTTGTTATAGCATTCATCTGCATTCATCCTATATTGAGTTGTGCAATCCGATTCCTCGGCCATCATGCATCGATATGCGTGATTGGTGGCACGAGGATCGAGGCATGCATATATTTGTGAAATACACTGCTTTGCCCTTTTCCTGCTCTCTGTTGCAGCAAAATCAAGGATCAGCAACTTTTCGAAATCCGGCACGCATTTCGAGAAAAGTGCAAACAGAGGCTAATTGGGGCATCCCAGTGGATTTCCGCCCGAAGCAGCCCAGCATACATCATTCATCAGAAGCAAGGCAGCCCCTGACTTGCATGCCAGTTTACCGTTTTCTTAGTTAATTTGTTAAGTAATTAGGAATTTGTACTTTATCTGTATATTTCATTCTGTATATTCTTTTATTTCGGGTCTGTATTATTTATTCGGACCCTCTGCGCGAGGGCAATGTTGTAATAAGGGTGTGTGAGTGTGATGTATGTCTTCCAACCCCCATTTCTTTCTCCCTTTTATTTATCCGCTTACAATGGTTAGATATAGGGCATATTTCAATTAGCATACAGCATGACAGCATGTTTGCATCATTCATCTGTTTTGCACGTATCGGGCTCAGCACATCATACAAACTGCATCTGTATTTCAATTCCAAGTTGAATACTTGATAGCTGTAGCATTTCATATGCCATCTCTAGAGTAGCCGAGCCTGCTATAGTTCGCATCTTTGCATGTGTTGCATTAGGCATTTCAGTATATTTAGGATCATGCATGATTTCTAATCAGTTTTCTGTTTTGGCTTGGAGTACTCGGTGAGTTTTATGCTTTAGCATCCTTGCATGCGTGTGAGTGTTGCCATGATAGCATGCTTGCCATGAGGCTACGTGCTTATGTGATATAACTGCCTTGAATGCCTGTGGGTGGAGGTTGAGTTATTTGAATTGGGACAATTCATCAGATCGTTTGTTAAGCCCACTAGATAGTGGCAAAATCATGTTTTCTAAGCCCACCCGAGGGTGGCAAATCCGCATTTTAGCCTACCTGCGGGTAGCACCTTCACACCATTTTCAAACAAACAAACATGAAGTGTTTTGTTCCAATTCAGACGGCCCAGTCTATACTTGTTTGCTGCGAGCATCACATAATAATCTAGGCCAATAATCAGAATAAGAACGCACAAAGTTTTCAAAAACAGATATCATGGTTAGTAGAGGCCGGTCTTCGACCGGGCGAGCGGGGGTGCTCACGATGTGACCTTCCCCAATCGTACCCAAGTTCCCGAGCCAACTTTGGTGATGACGGACACGTGGCCTTTGGCACTGAGTTAGGGTTTCCTAAATTTCCCATTTTAAAAATATTTAGGTGGCAACTCTGTTATCTGGCAAAGCAGTCCATGTTTGGCACTTCTTTCAAAAAATCTGTTTTTCTTCAAAACGATTTGCCGAATTTGGACTCTTTGGTTCAAGATTTAGAACCGCAACAAAACCGAGTCCGAGTATGGCGAGGTCCTCATGGGCGTTATTCAGATTTGGCGACTCTGCTGGGGATTTAGAGAACTTGACTCGAACTCGTGATATCTGGTTTTGACTACACTTGTGTGTTTCTTTGCATTGCATTTGCATTGGTGCGCCTAGGACACCGTGTTTGCCATATGCCATTCCCGAACGATTTGCCGGAGGCTTGTCTTGTCAAGTCATGTCCGTAAGGCTGATCGGCTCTGGGCTCTGACAGCATGGGAACACAAACCCCGGTTTCACCGGGGCACCCTTTTTGACCATTCGACCTAGTGCATATTCGGATCCGTAGTGACCATTCCAAACTAGGACAGGTTGCTTACCCGTTTATAGGTTGTTTGAAGCCGCTGCGTGCGTAGTGAACCCCTAGTTCCTGACAAAATAGGACAGGGAAACCCTACCCCAACATAGGGGTGTTTTGGCTCTCATTTATCTGCTATGTGCTTGCTAGAGTGCGTCTCTACAGGGAATGCATGTATCAGTATGAGTCTGGGCAGCAGGCCTGCGGGCATCAGTTTTGAGTTAGCATGTTACGCCTGCGGGCATCAGTCAGTTATTTGAGAATCAGTCGTCTGCGGATATCAGATTCAGTTTAAGGGAACGATGTCTGAGGATATTGACCAAGATTTGAGGATGTATAGCCTTTTACCAACTGTGTGTCGTTGTATACCCGACTATGTGCGGTGTATTCAATTTAAGCCGTTATGCTGCCCGTTTTATTTCTGGTTATTTATTTCTTTTTCGCTTTATTTATCTTTTGCTAGGGCAGTTTGTAGCACGATTGCTTCCGAGCCAGTCGATACTCCCCAAGCAATTTGGACACGAGGTCGCCGACTCAACCGATCCGAGGATATAGTTGACGGACATCCAGTGTTCCACTCTTTACCCCCAGTCACTAGAAGAAGGCCGAGAAGGCATAGTGTGTCAGAGCACGGGTCACCGGAACGGCAGTTTACTCTAGTGTCAGACAGTCGGGTAGAGATTCCTGTTTCTGCTATAGATATACACTTGCCGATTATTCAGATGGAACAACAGAATACAGCAATGGAGGCGATGATGCGCCAGATGAGTGAAAGCATGAAGCAAATGCAAGATGATGCTATCCGCCAGGCGGAATTCTCTAAACAGCAGGCCGCTGTCATGGCCCAACAGTCTGAGTTGATCACTAGATTACAACAGCAGAACGCTGCATCTGCTTCACACCAGGTCCCTCCTCCACTAGGGGCACATCAGGTTCCTCCTCCACCCGGGGCTCCATTACCTGAGCCGATATCTACTGGTCAGAATGCTCCTCCAAATCCCCAGAACACCCAACACGCCCTCCCAAACCCACAGAACGCTCTGCCAAACTTCCAAAACACCCAAGAGGACACGGGTCTTCCAACGCTCGCCTCGCTTCAGCCATATCGTCCAAAAATACTACACATAATCACCCGGACTCTCCATTCGAGTTCGAGGTGGATCAGACAGCTCTGAAATTGAGCAAGTTGGAAAAACTCTTCAAGAAATCACAGGGGGTGAAAGCCATCCCAGATATTGAGGACGGCTATACTGACGTGGCCGTGACTTTGCCGGACAGATTTAAAATGCCCCAGATCGACCGTTTTGACGGGTCTGGGGACCCCATGGTTCATCTACGGCTGTTTTCAGATATCTTGAGGCCAATGGGCCTAACCAGACTGCAGAAGCTCTCGCTTTTTGGCCGAACCTTGTCAGGAGTGGCCGCTAACTGTTATGCAAAGTTGGACAATGATGTCAAGAGGAATTGGGATGAGATGGCTGGGGCCTTTGTTGCACAATACTCATATAACACACAGATCGAGATTACCACTCGTGATCTCGAGACAACAAGGCAGGAACCCAAGGAGTCTTTCTCTGACTTTGTAACCCGGTGGAGGGCGAAGGCATCGATGATGACCTTGAGGCCCACGGACAAAGATCAAATAAGGATGATTGTGCGCAATCTCCAACTGGGGTTGATGAAGAAGATGATTGTAGTTCCCTTCCCCACCTTCGCAGATCTGCATGATATGGGGATACAAATTGAAGATGCGATGAAGCAGGGTCTGTTTGACCAAGATCGGGAACAACCCCGGCGGACATTCAACCGAAACAACAATGCGGGCCCGAGTGGCTCTACCAATGCAAGGACTTCAGAGGTCGGAATGGTCACCACCAATCCCCCTTCCCAACCAAGGCCCGCAGCGGCCACACCTTTTTCTGATGCATCTGGGAGTAGTAACCAAGCTTCCAGATACCAATCTAGGGGTCAGCGAACCTTCTCTCCACTACATATGCCTTTGACCAAAGTCCTCGGGGTTCCAGTTAGAAAAGGGCATCTGAAACCCTTGGAACCGAGGCCCCCTCCAAATCCACTCCCCCCTTCCCATAACCCAGCCAAATATTGCAAATACCACCAGCAGCATGGTCACAATACCGACCAATGTTACAGGCTGCGTCATGAGATTCAAGATCTCATTGACAAAAACATCATCCTACCTCCCGAGCGACCCAATGTTACCACCAACCCACTCCCAGTACATAACCAAGATCCACCTAAAAGAATCAATTTCATCCAAACTGGGGGCGTGTCTTACGACCCTAGTATCTACATTACTCCCTCCCACCTACCCAAGCCGGAGGTGATCCTGCCTGACAGCACTGATTTGTGCATGATGGATACCTCTACAACCCAACCTGAGCCAAAGGTGGTGACCACCGAAAATGGAATTGGGCAGGCTTTTGAGGAGAGCAAAACTATTGAGTGCAGGGTGGAAGCCCGAGAATTTAGTTTGGCAGAGCTTATGATCCGAGTGGATATATCTTGTCATTGAGCCAGTCTAAGATAAGTGTGGGGCCGCCAGAACGGGTTGAATTGTGTATGATCCGGAGAGACAAACTTGAATCAGTGGGGGATGATTTGACAACGATGGAAAAGGATTTCGCCAATCTCCAATTTTTCAATGATCAAGAATCAGGGGACGCGTCAATTAACTGGTTCGAAGACGAGGAGTCAGCGGAAGTCGTCGGGTGGTTGGATGATCAACCAGATATTGTACCATTTGTGGCCGGAAAGGCCGAGGGTCAGACTAAATTGCCGGAGAGTGCCAGTACGAAGAATTCCGCTCGGGACCAAGACATTTTGAAAACCGAACAATTGACATTGGAGGAGCAAGAAAAGAAATGGGATTCTGAAAGGATCCGGAAAGCAAAGAACCATGTGGATGTTGAGAATGCTGTGAGTACAAAAACTGAACATGCCGTAAGCATGTGGGAGGAAAATGCTGCGAATGCAAACAAGCCGGAACCAGACAGGTGCCTGCTAGATGCTAATGGAATGTGGTGGGAAGATGACGATTTGTATCTCGCCCACACAGACGAAGATTGGGCAGGTGGCCAACCAGACAGCACCTGGTACCTCGAAGAAGTGGACCATATGACTAGAAGTGGGCGGTATTTCAAGCCCCCACACCTTGATCAACCCGAGGCATCAGGGAAAGATAAAGAAGCGGAGAAGCAGAGGGAGAAGCAAGTTGAAGAGGAGGTCTTGAAACGACTAAAAGAAAATACAAGCAGACATCTCCATCTGGGGACTGCTTATGGCTTCCAGGATACACAGACAGGCTGTCCTCTCTGCCATGGACAAAGCCAAACTCTCTATTGAAACTACGCCAGAACAGCTAGTTGGTTTGGTCTTCTCGGGAGGAGGTTCCCCGGCATTGACCTTTTCGGATAAGGAGCTGCCGCCTGAGGGCGTGGATCATAACCGACCCCTCTACATCTCTGTAGAATGCAGGGACAAATGGATTCCGGTGGTACTGGTTGATACCGGATCCGCTATCAATGTCTGTCCGGCCAGAACAGCCTATGCAATTGGGTTAAAGCCTGCGGACTTCACACCGACTACTCAAGTGATTAGAGCCTATGACAATACAAGTAGGGATGTCCTGGGGACAGTAAAAATCCAAACCAAGATTGGGCCAGGACAACACGAGGTAGATTTTCATGTCTTAGAGGTCCCCGCATCTTTTAACATGCTTTTGGGGCGACCCTGGTTGCATCAGGTGAAGGCTGTCTCATCTACTCTACATCAAATGGTGAAATACCCCTATGGAAAGGGAGTAGCCATTGTTTTTGGGAATTCATCAATCCATCCTCCTCCGGAAGTATCTACGCCAGTCCTGGAGATTGAACACGGCATGGAGGACATGTTTATATCAGGATTTACTTTGGCTGAAGCCCGGGTGGTGCGAAATATTATGGCTGTGAATGAGGGTGTGTATACCAGCGCTCAAGCCGTCTACCTCATGAACAAGCTACAACATGTCCCCGGGATGGGATTGGGAAGAAGCGGCAGGAAAGGAGTTGCCGCATTGGCCGAAGTGCCACATAATCCACATACCTTTGGGCTGGGCTATCTACCCACCAAAGAGGACTGGGCGAGGAAAGGAAAGGAAATGGCCGGCAGAGCCAGGGCGAAGCAGGCTGGGAAGCCTTTTGATCTAATGCATAGGCCCGTCCAGGGTACCCTGAACGGACGCTTTGTCCGGGAGGGGGAAGACTTTCCATTTTGTGGCTTCCCAGAACCGTGGTTCAACGCGGAGAGGAAGCGCGTACCAGGTTTCGAAATTTTCTTCGACCTGCAACTATCCGGGGATGACGTTGCCATAGAGCAGACAGACCCAACAACTGAGGCTGAGCAGAGTAAGGCAGAGGATTCTGAGGGCACGGAATTGGAAATGGGGGTAGCACTGGTATGTCTCCTCTCTGATCCTCCGATCGACCAAGATTGCTTGGGGAATAACTTCATGGTCTCCGTGATTGGGGATGAAGCGGCTGCGAGCCAACCAGCAGCTATCTTGGACGCATCAATTGCACCCTCTCTCACTTGGCGATGAGGAGGATTCTTATCCAGCCGATTCAGGTCGGTAGTGGCGAATGATTCCACCGAGTCTAGTGAGTCGGAATCAGGTTCCAGCTCGACTGAGTCTGAGTCTGGTACTCCTGGGGATGTTAACCCGGATGCCAGAGTCCTGTCCAGGTCGTCTTTTTCCTTTTCATTTGAGTCTGTTGTAACCGATGAATCAGACGATTTGGATGAACTTAATGAGAATGAGGTGAATGCGATTTCCGAGTACTTTTCTGTGCCCCTAATTTATTGCATTAATTCAGACTTTCAAAATTTTGATCAAAACGACGAGGACGAAGTTCCTCCGGTTTTACAACGTTTAATTGAGCAAGAGCAAGAGAGATTTGTTAAGCCACTAATGGATGAAATCATTTCTGTGAATATTGGTACTGAGGAGGACCCGCGGCTGGTCCAGATCGGGTCCACGTTGTCTTTGGAGGAACGCGAACGCTTAGTTGCTTTATTAAAAGATTTTAAAGATGTTTTCGCGTGGTCCTACGAAGACATGCAGGAATTGATCCCGAGATTGTGCAAAGATCGGATCCCCTTGACCCCGAGGCCGACCCGTCAAGCGAAGCTCGGAAGGATCCGCCGGATTGGGCTCTCAAGATTAAGGAAGAGGTCACCAAGCAAATTGGCAGCTTCTGCTAGTATCTGAATACCGACTTGGTTGGCCAACATTGTTCGGTCTTAGAAAGAAGATTGCAGGATCCGGGTGTGTGTAGACTTCAGGGATTTGAACAGAGCTAGTCCGAAGGACGACTTTCCCTTGCCACACATTGATGAGCTAGTGGACTTCACGGCAGGGCATGCATTGCTCTCATTCATGGATGGCTTCTCGGGGTACAATCAGATAGTGATGGCGCCGGAAGACAGAGAAAAGACTGCATTCACTACCCCGTGGGGAACATACTGCTACCGGGTAATGCCGTTTGGGTTGAAGAATGCTGGGGCTACTTATCAACGAGCCGCAACCACAATACTACATGATATGATCCACAAAGAGGTTGAGGTGTACGTGGACGACATGATTGTCAAGTCCAAAGAAAGAGAGGGCCACTACACCGCCTTGCGCAAGTTTTTCCAAATGATCAGGGAATTCCGGTTGCGGCTAAACCCTCAGAAATGTACGTTTGGTGTTACAGCGGGGAGAATGCTGGGGTTTCTAATTACACAAAGGGGCATTGAGGTCGACCCTTCCAAAATCAAGGCCATCTTAGAAATGCCACCACCGAGGACCGAAAAGGAGGTGCGAGGCTTTCTGGGTAAAGTGCAATTCATAAGACGGTTTATTTCAAAACTAACCTGGACTTGTGAACCACTTTTTGGTCTTCTGAAGAAAGGCAAGAAGTTCCAATGGGACGGCCGGTGTCAAGCTGCGTTTGAACAGATTAAAGAATATCTACAGAACCCACCCGTTTTATCACCAGCGGAACCAGGGAAACCGTTGATTTTGTATCTATCAGTGACTGAGACCACAATGGGCTGCATGCTTGCACAGGAATCAGAAGATAGGGTGGAAAGAGCCATCTATTATTTGAGCAAGAAAATGCTGGAATATGAGACCCGGTATCTGTGCATTTGGAAAAAGGCTTGCTTAGCTTTGGTATGGGGTACCACGTAGCTCCGGCACTACCTGTTAGCTCACTCTGTAATCTTCCTTTCGTCACTTGATCCCATCAAATATCTTTTCGAGAAACCAGCCGCTACGGGTAGGCTAGCTCGTTGGTTGCTGTTGCTCTCCGAATTTGATCTTACATATGTGACGCGCAAGTCAGTAAAAGGAAGAGCAGTGGCAGAGTTCCTTGCCGACCATCCGGTTGAGGGGGATGGAGCAGTTGAGTACTTATTCCCAGATGAAGCAATTCTGCATATCGACGAAGAAGCCTGGACAATGTACTTTGACGGAGCGTCAAATCAACATGGGTATGGGATAGGGGTGTTGCTGATAGCACCCGACAATTCCCGTATCCCTCTAGCCTTCAAACTCCGTTTCAAAGTCTCAAATAATGAAGCAGAATACGAAGCGTGCATTGCTGGTATGGAAGCAGCCCTGGAATTAGGGGCAAGGCAATTTGGGCGTCATTGGGGATTCGAACCTTGTTGTGTCTCAAGCTAAAGAAGATTGGAAAGTATAAGAGGAAAATATGATTATATATCACAAAACCTTGGATTTCTTGATTCCTCAGTTTGAATAGTTAAGTCTTACTCATCTACTAAGAGAGGACAACAAGTTCGCGGTCGCTCTTGCAACTCTCTCATCCATGATTGACATCCCGTGGAGTCCGAATCGTCCAATCATTATTGACCGAAATTTTACACCGCTTATGAGTCGATTGCAGCCATAGATGAAGTTCAGGACGAACACCCCTGGTATTACGACATCTGGAATTTCTTGGAGACAGAAACATACCCGCCAGGGGTAAATGCCAAAGACAAGAGGGCAATAAGAAGGTTGGCCGTTCAGTTCATCATCTGCGGGGGTAAACTGTATAGAAGGGGTCATCTGGGAATGCATAAACTGTGTGTTGATGCAGAAGAGTCCAAGCGTCTGATGGAAGCCATCCATGGAGGAGAATGTGGAGCACACATGAATGGGGTGATGTTGGCTCGCAAGATCCTTAGACAGGGTTATTATTGGTCCACCATGGAGGAGGATTGTATTGGTTTTGTTCGGCGATGCCACAAATGTCAGATCCATGCAAACCGCATGAACATCCCGCCGTCGAAGCTGTACAACATGACTTCCCCATGGCCATTTTCAGTCTGGGGAATTGATGTGATCGAGGTATCACGCCCGAAAGTCGAATGGGCATGAGTTTATCCTTGTAGCGATAGATTATTTCACGAAGTGGGTTGAGGCCCAATCTTATGCGGTGTTGAAAGCTTCACGTCGCAAAATTCGTCGAAGCAACATCATCTCGCTCTGAGTCCCAAATGAGATTGTTTGGACAATGGTTCCCACTTCAAGAAAGAGGTGATTGACTTGTTGGAGAAATACAATGTGGCTTTTCATAAGTCGTCTACTTATCGACGCAAACCAGCGGAGGCGATTGAGGCCGCCAACAAGAATATCAAGCGCATACTACAGAAGATGGTGGAAACCTATCGGGATTGGCTAGATAAGCTGCCTTTCGCTCTATGGGGCTACAGGACTTCGATCAGAACTTCTACTGGGGCAACTCCGTACTCATTGGTCTATGGGATGGAGGCTGTTCTGCCTATTGAGATTGAGGTCCGTCGTTACAGTATTGGCGAGTGCGGATAGCAAAGCGGATTAGCGTGAGCATTTGAAGAACTCATGCTTTTCGACGAGAGAAGGTTGAAAGCACTGTACCACGTCCAAGGTTATCAACGTAGAATCGCCCGGGCTTTCAACAAGAAGGTTAAGTCCAGGAATTTGAAAGAAGGAGATTTGGTACTCAAAGACAACCGAGCTCCCATTCACGACCCAAGGGGCAAGTTCGGACCCAATTGGTGGTCCTACATCATCAAGTCAATCAGTGGTGGAGTCGTGGTTACGATGGATCTAGATGGCTTAGAGTTTTCTGACCGATCAATATGGACAAGTTGAAGAAATACTACCCTTGAGAGGCTCGCTGGGCGAAAACCGAAAGGTGACCTAGGCAAAAGTCGAGCATAGAAAATTTGAAATTATAAAAGCGAGCTCGCAAGGTTGAAAACCCGCAAAGGCGGCCTTGGCAAAAGTTAGGCGCAAAAGGAGAGAAAAATACTCAAGCGAACTGAGCGAACTACGTAAGACTTGATTCCCATCTTTGGGATACGTAGGCAGCTTCAACTTGAAGATCAGTCACAATCTTTTCCCCGATCAACTTTGACCATTT
This sequence comes from Camellia lanceoleosa, assembly GCA_025200525.1. Lineage (NCBI taxonomy): Eukaryota > Viridiplantae > Streptophyta > Magnoliopsida > Ericales > Theaceae > Camellia > Camellia lanceoleosa. Next base: position 173,729,244 of record CM045759.1, on the reverse strand, counting down.
TGATCATCTCAGTCATCTCTATTCATCAGCATTAATTGCGATCTCGGTCTGATGCTATTGATTGGGGCAACTTTCCGTTGCATTGAAGTGTTGCGGCACCTTTTCAGACTAGGGGCAACTTTCCGTTGCCACATTTTGCCGAGGCACCTTTTCAGACTAGGGGCAACTTTCCAGTTGCTAGGATCCGGGGTTGTGCGTTTCAGTGACAAATCCCAGGTGTGTCCAGTTCTGATCCTTATCGAAAATAGTTTTGAAAAGTTTTAATAAAAGTTGACTTTGTTCAAAGTAATCTTTTCACAACTAAGACCATTTTTGGACCAAAAGTGGAGAATTTTCAGTACCACAACCTTCAATTTCATTGATTTCAAAACAGAGTTCTTTTGCTCTTGCATGCAATCGAAGTTGCTTTTTTTATTACACCCATAAAGAAAACTTGAAAGTACTAATAAAGCAATAAATCTGGGGTATAGTCTAGTCAGGTGTCCTTGCGCCCCCTTCCAGAGCTTGTTGAAGCCTCAGATGCCAACCTAGGCCCAACCTGTGCCTCCTCGTTGAGCCAATCCCAGCACTCATCAGATAAAGTGCAACTGAAAATAGGAGCAGGGGCCAGAAGCTCTCTAACTCTCCATGCTGCGGCCTGCCGAGCCAACTGTGCACCTCGAACCAGGAAAGTAGCTGGATACTCAATCCCCTCTGGTGGGCAAGTCTGATCGTGGCCGAACTGGCGCAGAATGCGGAAAGGGAAGTAGAACACACAGTGAGTCAAGCCAATCAGTCGAATCCCGACCTGTCGGGACATGCTATAACTCATTGCCGGAAGATTGAGCCAAGGGCAGCGCCAAGCAATGCGATCTGCCGACAGGTTGCACATCCATTCAAACCACCAGTTCTCATCAAGGGCATTGACTAGGCGTTGCCGAAAGAAGTAGCCGCGAGCTGAATAAGCGGGACAAGAGTCCACAACTTGCAGTTTATCCATCAGCCATATCTGGGGAGGGATGAAAAATGAGAGAATAAAGAATAGAGAGATGTGCGATGAGAGAAAAGTAAGATAAGGGTTTTGTGAGAAAAACCGAGCCCGAGGGCCGAGTGATGTGAGTGAATATACATGTGAGCTTGGGTGGGAAATATTACCTGCAACAGTAGTGGACTCCCCGCAAACCTGGTTGTCTCCCGGCGGTAGAAAGCATCCAAGCCCATCAGTGTCTCAGCCAGTGTCATGGCGTCTGACTTTTCCCATCCCTCAAGCCTTGAGCGACTTCAATCGAGCGGATGCTAGCTCCTCCGGGCGAGACAAGCGAAAATAAGATAGTAGGCATAAGCGAGGGCATCTTTGGGAAGCCTTGCCAATAGTGGTTGCTGCGGTCACCGGCATCAGAGAATCGGTAAATCAGGCTCGGGATATCCAACATGCCATCACCAATCAGAGACCTAGCATCATGCGCATTAAGACCGCACATCCGCCCTAAGGCTTGGGCATAGCTAAAATTGAGCTGGGGCAGAATTTCCTCGCCTCGCTCGGACTCCATCAAGATTTGAAAATCTTCAAAAGTAGGACATACCTCTTGCCCGCCAAAGCTAAAGACGTGCGTCACCGGGTTCCAAAACCTTGCCGCGGCATGGAGGAAAGGAAGATGCAGTGGAGTCCGGCTTAGCGTGAATAGTGCATTCAAGCCAAAACCCCGGAAATTCAACTTCTCCGAGCCATCTAAAGAAGAAATCCAAGATGTAAGATTTTCGGTGAGAAATGCTTCCATTTTGAGAGAGAATGTGATGAAATGAATGAGTTCCAAGATTGGGGCTTTTATAGGAGGCCAAAACACTATTCACGGGACACTTGTCAAAATTTCGATGGTCACGGGAGGAGTGGCCGGCCGGCCACCTATCCTAGTAGGCCGGCCACTTTTCGTTTTCCGGATACAAAATGATTTCGGCCGTGCGTTGGTCCTGTTTTGCCCGCCGGAAGGAAGTTTGAGGTACTTTCATGCATCGGGAATGTCGAAGGCCTCCATTTCTATCAGTTTCCGATACATTCCATCATCCAGATCGTCCGTCTGAAATACATTTTGTCGTGTTTTTGCTTATCGAGTTGTTGTTTTGATTATCGAGTTGTAAGTTTGTCGAGCTGTCGCATTTTGTGTTTTGAGTTGTTACCCTTTTTGGTTATACAATTTTGTTAAATCTTGTCTATTGAGTCATTAACATTGTTGTACTTTGTTTATCGAGTTGTAAACTTGCTAAGATTCTGTTATCTCTTAGTAAGCCGATTTGTTTTTTATTTGTTGCGTCGGTTCACTACCTGACCCGATAAATACACGAGGCGCATTTTCATTCCATTCCATTTTTGTGCAAAATAATGCGATGCGATGCTAAAAATTTCAAATACAAACATCCTTTCAAAAGCTGTTTCATTCCATTATGTTTTACAACAAATAAAGGTACAAGTTTTACAGAAAATAAAACTGCCTAGCAATGTGCAAAGTGCTACAAACTACTAGCTAAAAAAGTAAAAATAAAGCAGGAAATAACATCAGTATCCTCGGGAACGAGAATGTGGAGGCCCTCTCATCGTCTTCTGTGGGATAACCTCTACACCATCATCACCATCCGGATCAGAGCTGTCATCCTCCGGATCCCCCTCAGGCTCGTCTCCGCTCCCGGAACCAAGACCGGAACCTCCCTCCCCAGGAGATGTCTCTGACACACGGTCTGCAACCTCCTCCTCCTCATCCTCGATAATGGGTGCCCTGCGTCTGCGAGACGACCCTGCTCCTCGAGCTCCTCGGTGAGGCCCGGATGGCCCAGCTCCTCGAGACTCTGTACCTCGAGTAGGTCTAACACCTCGACCTCTCCGAGAAGGCCTGGGGGGCCCACCTCGTGTCGAAGCATACACGGGAGGCATCTGAAAATGAAAAGTGCAATACATCAGTTCAGACATAAAAGCAGGCGTAAGTACAGTATGTGAGTGGGGTGTGCGCCAGATGTGTTCTACACAACCTATCAGTACAACAGAATGTTCAAAACCAGCATATTGACAGAAATATGATAAATGCAAGAGAGATGAAGGGTACCTGGAAGCCCATGATGGACATCTGTGCCTCTCTACGCAGGACCATCCCCTCAAGCGAGGCTACTACCCCGAGCATCTCATCTATGTACTCCCGAGGTGGCTGCGGACACAAGCTCAAGTCATCAATAAATAAATAACTGCCAAAATGTCTGTATGACAAATGAAAATGGTAGAACATACCGGGGGTGAGTCAGGATCACTGACATATCTGTGGCCAGGCATCGGAGGCTCCATCGGGATCGGGATCGGAGAAGTAGTCCCGTACTGCCAACTCGTCAACTCAGTCGGCATATCGGGCCATCCAGGATGATCAAGAGTCGGAGGGATCGGAGGAATCGAACTGCCTCTACCTCTAGATGCACCAGCCCTGCTAGAAGAGGGGATGCCTGCAGCATGGGCACGACTCGAAGATGGTGCGCCGGTAGGCCTCAGTGGCGGAACCCGCACCCTCGTCAAGGGGGGCATCAGATATATGCGGCGATAGGTGGCGTAGTTCCCCTCAATAAGATATAGCAAAGCATCAGTCCCCTGCATGTCCCTAATGACCTCCTCAGCAGATAGCCCGTCGGCAGTCCGCATAGTCGGTGGAGGCCTGAGGAGAGGTCTGGGAATCATACCCCCACTGACCTGAAAGCGTTCCCGAGAACCAAGCCACCCGGTCCCTCGGCGAGGAACCTATCTTTGGGAGCTGGTGGATCCTCCTGGATACTGGTTCTCGAGGTCATCGCCAAACACTGCCCAAGGCTGCCAAGTGATCTGCGGATAACCAGCGCGTAAATCAATCAGAAATCAGAATATATAGAGCAGATCAAAGATGAAATGAAGGAATTGAGAGTTCTGAAATACCTCTGTCGCCCGAACAGTGTCAAAGTACTGTTGCAGATGGAAGAGAGTCTCTCGAGGCCTCGATAAGTGCTCGCCCTCAAACATCAATGAAAATGGGGTCATAGGAGGTCCTGCCACCTCCATCTCTGGAGCTAATGTGGGGAAATATGCATATACCCATAGCTGAGAAAAGCAGTGCGGAATGTGAGTACAATGTACTAAAAGACAGAATACAGAATGCAAAGTGCGCCGTGTGTACAGTGAACAAGTAATGAGGAGCAAAAATGTAAATCAAGAGGACAGAATGTACCTCCCAGGCTCTCCAGTAGGCGCCAAGTAAGTCTCCCCGTGTGCGTGAGACTGCGCTCATGTAGCAGTAAAGGGTAGCCGGGCGGCGCCTAATCATCTTGACCGACTGTGATAGGTCTCAGGCCTTCGATAAATACAACCCGACCATGTTCCTCTATCGGCAAGCAGTGGTGCCAACGAGGAACATGAGGAACCACAGTATCTTGCTCAACCTCCTCGGAGACTCGGGCTCCATCTGGCCGCGGAAATGGGAAGAACCAAGTATACCGAACTCTCCGTGCATCTGTCTCTGAAAGGCGTGCCCCAATAGATCGTCAAGCGCCTCCCATTGACCCATGTCCTCGTCGTAAGGAATGGGAGCACCGCCTAGGTCTAGGCAGTGATCATAGCAAAGTCCAATGAGGTCATGGTCATATCGGTCATGAGAAAAATGGAAAGAATTGGTGGTGTCCCACCATCTCTCCGCCAAAGCAGCAAATAAGGTCCTACTGATGAGGCAATGTGATAACCCTCTGCAGAATGATCCAAATCCTGCAAAATCAACCAAATCCCGGACAGCTTCCGGAAGCTCGGCATACCACTCCCTCGCGGCAGTGGAGCCGTATCCTCGCACTGTACGAGAGCTAGCCTGCATTTTAGAATGAATGTGTGTATCAGCAAATGAAATGAAGAAGCTGTGTGCAAATGAAATGAAGAAGCTGTGTGCAAATGAAATGAAGAAAGGCTGTATTACCGTCGATTAAACGTGTGTTCGCTTCAAATCTGAAATGTGTTCAGAATCGAGTTTAGGGTGTGTTCTACTCTTAATCGATTAAGAACGTGTGTTCGCTTCAAATCTGGGTGTGTTGTTCAAAATCGAGTTTAGGGTGTGTTCTACTCTTAATCGATGGGCTGTGTGTTCGCTTCAAATCAAATTGTGTGTTGATGCATCGAGTTTGGGTGTGTGTTCTACTCTTCATCGATGGGGTGTGTGTTCGCTTCAAATCTGTTGTGTGTTGATAAATCGAGTTTGGGATATGTGTTCTACTCTTAATCGATTAATGTGTGTTCGCTTCAAATCTGGAACATGTGTTGAGAAATCGAGTTTGGAATGTGTGTTCTACTCTTCATCGATTAATGTGTGTTCGCTTCAAATCTGGTGTGTATTGATGAATCAGAGTTTGGGACTGTGCGTTCTACTCTTAATCAGTGGGCTGTGTGTTCGCTTCAAATCTGGGCTGTGTGTTCAGTAAATCTGAGTTTGGGACTGTGTGTTCTACTCTTCATCAGTGGGCTGTGTGTTCGCTTCAAATCTGGGCTGCGTGTTCAGTAAATCTGAGTTTGGGACTGTGCGTTCTACTCTTAATTAGGGACTGTGTGTTCATTTCAACTTCGGGCTGTGTGTTCGGTGAATCAATGTTTGAGCTGTGTGTTCAAGTTCTACCTAATGTGTACTATACATTCACAATCAGGCGATGTATTGTGCGTTCGTGAAATTCAAGTGGCTAAGTCGCATGCTCAGAACGCAAGTAAAGTACTGTGTCGTAAGCTAAACTGTGTGTCTAAGCATGGCAAAGGTGCAAAATGCACGAAAGATACAGGAAATAAAGTAACATACCTCTACATCGTAGGAGAGGTGTTGCTCCGGTTCTCATGAGAAGAGATCCCCGTGCCGATCATTGAAATCGGTGAAATGACGAAAAGTAGCAGTGGAAGCCTATGTCTTCTTTGGGGCATCTGGCTCGGGAATAAAAGGGCGAACCCTCGGGGGCAATGTCATAATGTCGTAATCGTCTCCGGCACCTGGAAAACCTCTACCACGAGGGAAATGACCCGCCATGTCGAGAAATCTGCAAAGAGGAGCAAAAATGAGCAAAACGAGCCAAAATTGGAAAAAGTCAACAAAAGTCAACTCTCGGGAAATGAAAAGTCAACCAAAAGTCAACTCCCGGGAAAATGTTCCAAATATTGAGACAAAATTACCTCAAGTGGTGAAAATGAGAAGAGAAGCCCTGAAATCGAAATTTAATCGGCTCAAAGTGCTTAAATCTGAAAGATTTCGCAAAAACAACTTGCGTGGGGAGGAGGGGGCCGTATAAAATGCAGATCTGAAAGCGAAAATGGCTTAGAGAGCAAGAGGAGAGAATTTCACACTTGGGGGTGTGATTTCGGAGGCAATGGGCAAGCATATATATAGAAATGCTGAAAATGACCAAAATGCCCCTACTTTGGTCAAGTGGTCGGCCGGCCACCTAACCTGGCTGGTCGGCCACCTCCTTTTTCCCCCCTGGCCGATGGCCTCTCCTAGGGTGGTGTGCTGGCCGACCATGCTCCCCTCCCCCTCCCCTACCTCTCTGCAAATTTTGAAGAAAATCGGAGTTCCCGGGACCTGAAAAAGTTGAAGAAAAGTGCACTTTCTGGCGTCGAATTGCTTCACCGGAACTTTAATTGCAATTTCTGATATGGGTCTCATCATTATTCATCAAAATCGGAGTGTATCCTTTAAAAACATGTTGTGACCTCTCCGGGAAGTGAATTAGAGGCCGCGATCGAGTTGCCCTCGCTGGAATGCGTGTTTTTCAGCTTGTTGTTACGCAACAAGCAGGCATCCTGATTTGTGCTTGTTCGTCATTATTTGGCTCATAATTTGCCTTCTCTTGAATGTTTTGCATTGTCATGCGTGTTTTCTTGATGTACCATACTTCTATACTCGAGCATGCATTGTCGCGCGTTATCTTTTCTCGCATTGTGATGCATCCTTTCATCGACACTGTGTGTGTCAAACTTTTCGAATCATAGGAATCGCATTGAATATATGTTGTTAGCATATTGTTCTTGTTGGATTTCTCTCTTTTGCAGGCACGATATTGTATGTACGGTTCATTTGAGGCTGGTGCGACCAGACGAATCGCGCAGGTATCGTATCTTCTCCGTGTGAGACGCGACGAGAATTGAATAATTCTCCGCATTCCTAACTGCATGAAATGTAGTTCTTGCTTTGCATTCTTGCTTAAAACTGTTGCATTTATTTGTCAATACTTGCTTCATTACAGCTTGTTGCACTTGCACAATCACTTGGCTCCGTGCCTATCATTTGCATTTTGCCCCCTGCCTGCGGGCATACATATCTCTATTTATCTTGTATGATTGTCTAAGTCTTCGGCCTTGTCAAAAATGGGTCGTCTCTAGGCTTTGACATTCACTCCCGTCATTCTTATGACTTTCGAGTTCTGTCAAAGAGGGGCAACTGTAGACACCCCATTTTTGACCGACCTTAAGACTCGGACGTCACCGATTGAGCGCTTGGTGATGTTGCATACTGTGCTCGTTCAGAAGTTTCAGAGTCGCGGCCGTGCGCCCTGCCTCCGGGCTTCCGAACTCCCTTCTGCGCCTTGTCTCGGTTTGCGAACCAGACTCGGTTTTCTCTGTTTTCTTTCCTGAGGGAAGGGAGTGGTCCTGTAGGCTATCTCCCGGTGGCCGTGAGCTACATTTCGTGGCCGTAGGCCATTTTGCCCATTTCGGAGCCCGGTTCCCGGTTTTCGGAGCCATCAGGCCGTGTGCCTCGGCTCGGGACCGCCCAACCATCTCCGAGTTCTCCGGTTTTTGGCTTGCACCTCTGTTTCTGATTCGAGAACACGGGGGCCCCTGATGCCCACTTCGTGGCCGTATGTCACTTTCGGTGCCTGTAGTCGGTTTTCGGGACCCCGAACTGCGTGATTTGGGCCCCGAGCATTCATTTTGCATCAGTTTTCTCTGATTTTTGGCAGGAACATCTGTTTTATCATTCCGAGGGACACTGGGGTCGCAGATGCCCACTTATTCTTGAACACCACTTCCCGACTGCGGCCCATTTTCGGATCCCAAATCACGGTTTTGGCTCGGCGTTCATTTCTCATTAGTTTTTGTTAAAACTTGGCAGGTACCTCTGTTTCAACACCAGGAAGATCACTGGGGGGTGAGAAGCCAGCAATTATCCCAGATAACCAGTTTCGCTCCTCCGGCGCCCGTTTTGCTCACTTCCGGGCCAATGTTGGACACCACGGGGTATTCTCTTCCAACCAAAGCTACATATCTGTGATCAGGGGACATGGGAGGACCCTATACACTACTGGTCGGCCAGCAATTGTGGAGTTCATTTTTGAGCCTCTCCTTCAAGCTCTATGTTGTGGCTCCTGCTTCAGTGTTGCCAATTTCCGACCTTGGAACCTTGTTCCACACATCTGGGAGGACCCTAAAAGTTGGTGGTCGGCCAGCAATTGTTGGTTTCATTTTTGAGCCTCTCCTTCAAGCTCTATGTTGTGGCTTCGCTGAGTTGCGATTCGACCTTGGGGCCTTGTTCTACACACATGGGATGACACACTTGCATGGAGGTCAGCCAGCATTTTTGCACTTCATTTTTGGGCCATGGCTGGCCGGCCAGAGTGAGTGGCTGGCCGACAGGGGGTGGCGGCCGGCCACCTCCTGAATTCACTGCCGGCCAGCTTTCTACTTTCCAGTCCATTCCAGCTATCCGGATATTTTCTTGAAATATCTCCCCCATCCGGGGGATATTTTGGGAGGGAAATCTTGCCTCCATTTCCTCCCTTTACACCTTTTCTTCCCTATTTAAAGGGCTGACAGCCCTTTGCTAGGGTTACAAAATTTGGTCTCATAAGCCCCTCTTCAAAAGACTCCATTTCCATAGCCAAAACTTCAAAAAATCTTTAGGGTTCTAGGCCAATCCTTCATCAACCCTTAGTACCACCATCAACATCTCCATTCCAGCAGCAAAGGGGTGTTTTCCAATGACCAAGAAGCAACAAATTGAAGCCAAGAAGCAAGGAAAGAAAGGTCTTCAAGGGTAAGTCTCTAAATCCCTTTTCCTATCACTTTCTTGCTTCCTATTTCTACCCTACTTGCCTACTGATTTGTGCTTTGGCCCCTACTGGTTTTGTGCTTATTTTGAGCCCCTCTACAACTTTGTAGAAGGGCTCAACCTCATTTGGTATCTCCTTGATACACTTGCTTCAATACCACTCTTTAGGCCACAAAATTGCATGCTTTATTTGGCTTTTGAGTGATCTGATTTTGAGCATACTATGAACTGTTGATGGGCCTACTTTGAGCCCCTCTTCAACATTGAAGAAGGGCTCCACCTTGTTTGGTGATTCTATCATGCACTTGCTTTGTATTTCTTCAAATTTTCCGTAAAATTGCATGATATATTTGGCCTATTTGTGATCTGAATTGGAGCATTGCATGAACTAATGGTGTGCTCATTTTGAGCCCCTCTTCAACATTGAAGAAGGGCTCAACCTGTTTTTCTTGCCCTACATGTTACTTGCCTTGGATTCATGTCCTATGCATATTTTGCATGCTTTGTTAGACTATTTTGGCTTCCGTTTTTGGCCTTAATCAGGCCTTGAAGGAGTCTTATTTTGGTCCATACATCATTCTTTGTGAAGGGTCTTAAGCCATTTGGTAATTGGTTTTAGTACTTGCTTTGAAATTCTTCAAATTTACCGTAAAATTGCATGTTTGTTTAGGCAATTCTAGCTTCTGTTTCTGGCCTTCATCAGGCTTGTGAAGTGTCTTATTTTTGTCTATTCTTCAAGTTTTATTAAGAGTCTTAAGTTTTTTGGTCATTGCTTATGATACCTCTCTTTATAAACCTCTTTTGACCCTTATTTTGCATGCTATGTATTGTATATCTACACACTGAATTTGGGGATCTCATCTTCTGTAAAAATGCATATTTTTAGTCCCTCTCTAATGTTTTAGAACTGATTTTTTGGGTTTGAGCATTGTAGATATCACTTGCTTTGTAAATCCTCTCTTTTTCCGTATTTTTGCAAGCTATTGTTGTCATATCTATGCTTACAATTTGGCCATGTTTTGTACTGGAAAGATGCTATTTTTGGGGCTTCCTTGCTACTTTTTTTGCTTTCATGTGTCAATTTTGCATGTATAGCATAGCTGTAGGCCATTTCGGGGGCTAAATATCACATTTCGGGAACATTCTGGGCATCGGGTGCATTTTTATCATCATTTTGAGGCTGTTTTCCCTTCATTTAGTTGCTGGAATTTAGTTTGCATGCTTGCATATCATTTCCATGCCATTTTGTGCCTTTTTGTCATTGCCTCGGTTTGCGTGCCCGCGGGCACGCACTTCGAGGCGCTCCGTTTTCATCTTTCGGCATCTTATGTGAGTGCGGCTGAGGCCCTCTCATGTTAGTGTAAGCCCAATTTGCATTTTCCATGTCATTTGTATTACGTATGCCACCGCCTCGGTTTGCGTGCCCGGGTGCACGCATTTCGAGGCACTTCATTTTTATCCGATGGCCTCTTATGTGGGTGTGGCTGAGGCTCTCCCATATTAGTATAAGCCCATCTTGCATTGTGTATGCCATTTTAATCCTGTTGCATTCCATATGCCATTTCCTCGGATTGCGTGCCTGTGGGCACGCATTTCGAGGCATTTCTTTTTAGTCTCATTGTACATCATGTTTCATGTCATCTCATGCTTGTATGCCATTTTCTTGGTTTGCGTGCCCGTGGGCACGCATTTCGAGACATTCTCACTTTCATAGCATTGTGCACACCAGGCTGTATCTTAGTTGCATTTCATGCATATCATGCATATTGCGTCGTGTTCGGGATAGGCGTTAGCCCGGGCACGGGAAACGAGGCACGTTTCGTACTCCGAGTGACGGAACGGGTCTCAATTCCCAAGTCACCGACACTCCGGATTATCCATGATGGAGTTAGGTTTTGTTATAGCATTCATCTGCATTCATCCTATATTGAGTTGTGCAATCCGATTCCTCGGCCATCATGCATCGATATGCGTGATTGGTGGCACGAGGATCGAGGCATGCATATATTTGTGAAATACACTGCTTTGCCCTTTTCCTGCTCTCTGTTGCAGCAAAATCAAGGATCAGCAACTTTTCGAAATCCGGCACGCATTTCGAGAAAAGTGCAAACAGAGGCTAATTGGGGCATCCCAGTGGATTTCCGCCCGAAGCAGCCCAGCATACATCATTCATCAGAAGCAAGGCAACCCCTGACTTGCATGCCAGTTTACCGTTTTCTTAGTTAATTTGTTAAGTAATTAGGAATTTGTACTTTATCTGTATATTCTTTTATTTCGGGTCTGTATTATTTATTCGGACCCTCTGCGCGAGGGCAATGTTGTAATAAGGGTGTGTGAGTGAGTATGTCTTCCAACCCCCATTTCTTTCTCCCTTTTATTTATCCGCTTACAATGGTTAGATATAGGGCATATTTCAATTAGCATACAAAGATGACAAAGATGTTTGCATCATTCATCTGCTTTTGCACGACTGCCTCGACATCATACAAACTGCATCTGTATTTCAATTCCAAGTTGAATACTTGATAGCTGTAGCATTTCATATGCCATCTCTAGAGTAGCCGAGCCTGCTATAGTTCGCATCTTTGCATGTGTTGCATTAGGCATTTCAGTATATTTAGGATCATGCATGATTTCTAATCAGTTTTCTATTTTGGCTTGGAGTACTCGGTGAGTTTTATGCTTTAGCATCCTTGCATGCGTGTGAGTGTTGCCATGATAGCATGCTTGCCATGAGGCTATGTGCTTATGTGATATAACTGCCTTGAATGCCTGTGGGTGGAGGTTGAGTTATTTGAATTGGGACAATTCATCAGATCGTTTGTTAAGCCCACTAGATAGTGGCAAAATCATGTTTTCTAAGCCCACCCGAGGGTGGCAAATCCACGTCTTAGCCTACCTGCGGGTAGCACCTTCACACCATTTTCAAACAAACAAACATGAAATGTTTTGTTCCAATTCAGACGGCCCAGTCTATACTTGTTTGCTGCGAGCATCACATAGTAACCTAGGCCAATAACCGGAATAAGAACTCACAATGTTTTCAAAAACAGATATCATGGTTAGTAGAGGTCTTCGATCGGGCGAAGTGGGTGCTCACGATGTGACCTTCCTAATCGTACCCAAGTTCCCGAGCCAACTTTGGTGATGACGGACACGTGGCCTTTGGCATCGAGTTAGGGTTTCCTAAATTTCCCATTTTAAAAATATTTAGGTGGCGACTCATATCCGCAAAGCAGTCCATGTTTGGCACTTCTTTCAAAAAATCTGTTTTTCTTCAAAACGATTTGCCGGATTTGGACTCTTTGGTTCAAGATTTAGAACCGCAACAAAACCGAGTCCGAGCTGTAGCGAGGTCCCCCGCGGGCGTTGTTACAACCCCTTCTAGACAACCTAGTCAAAGGTGCAACTAGTCTAGACAAGTCCCTTACAAAACGTCGATAATACCCTGCTAATCCTAAGAAACTCCAGATTTCAAAAACATTCTTGGGTTGTTGTAGACACCCCATTTTTTACCGTCCTCAAAACTTGGACGTCATCGTTTGAACACTCGATGATCATCCATGCTCATGTTTGTTTTGAGTTCTCGGAGGTCTCGACTACGTGCCTTGCCTCAAGATCTCTAAACTTATCTATTTTGTGCTTGGTCATGGACCAAACACTTGTGTTTTTTCTTCTAAGGGAAGAGGGTGGCTTGTTGGCCATCCCCTCAACCCACCGACCAAGGCATAATGCCACCGGCCCTTTTTTCTTGCCATCGGCCAAAGGTTGTGGCCAGTCGGCATTACATTTGGTCGACCGGCCATTATGTTGGTCGATCGGCCATTTTTGTAGCCCGAACCCTGTTCATCTTCTTTATACAGATATTTTGTATCAACTGGCACAGCTGGCATCTACATTACAACCCTTCCATACATGTGTATGGAGGGATTTGCACCCTTATGTTAGCTTCTCCAAGAAGCTTAGGAATTGAATTCCTATAAGATGGGAGCCTCCCCTTCCTTTCCAGAGGCTCTGGAATTTAGGTTAGAGGATTTTGTATATATCTATCTCTATAGTTCCCCCTCTTTACATTTGTGTGTGTGTTTTGTGCCCTAAAGGGGTTTTTGTTCTTAGTTTTGCACTAAGACACCTAGTGTTACACCATCCCCTTGTCGCTGAGGTCCCTTGAGGCTGATTTTAGGGTTCTTGGGTTGGTTTAAACTCAAAAAACCTGCTGGAGTGGTGTTCTTGAAGACGTTCTTCAAGGGTAAGAAACTATCCTCTTTATTCTCCATTTTTGCACAAGCTTTTAGCCTACCTTGTATGATGTTTTGAGCTTCGACTATAATTGATAAAAGTTCTCATTTTGTGTGCTTTAGAACCTTGTTTAAGGTCACTTTGAGATTTGGGGTTGTCTCCCCCCTCCAAGGCCTTGTTAGGCCTTGTTTTAGGCCATCCATTTTGGCCATTGTTTTGGTCTTTTCATGACCTCTCTACCACTGAAATCCAGAGGATTTTCAGTGGTGGAGAGGTGGTTTTGAGGTCCTAAATAGGAGAGGGTCATCCCATCTCCATGTTGTCTTTAATGCTTACATAAATGGCTTATGTTGTAGCATATTTGCCTAGCTTGTTTTAGCTTCATTTCAGTATGTATTAGGCTTTATTTTTCCATGATACACCTCTATTTTGAGTTGGTTTAGACATGCCATGCATGCTTTGTGTACTTGTCTTGTAATCCCATGATTTGGCCTAACAGGCATCATGTTATAATATGTCTTCCTAGCATGATTTTGGTTTGGCTTCAAGAAGCTTTTAGTCATGTTTTGGTATGGTTGAGATCTGATTTTGGTTGCTTGGGTCATCCATGACTTGCTTTGTATAGCTACCATGCAATCTCACTTGTAGGCTTCGAGTGTTGAATCCTCTAGCATGCTCTACTTGCATCATTTTAGTGGTTTGGCATCACTTATAATGATATTTCAGTCCATATAGTATGCTCCTATACTTGCATTTATTACCTATTCCATGCTTTGGATAGTTCAGGTTTTATGCTTCATGAATGTATCATTATGTATGCCACCATGCTTAGGCATTTGGGATGCCATCTAATTGGGTTTTTGGGCTCATTTTGACGTGTCATACCTCTGATTTTGGTTGCCTAAATCATGCCATGTTTGGTTGTATTAGTTGTAGTGTAACCCCTCTTTTATGGCCTTGTATGCCTCATGTTTTTCCCCTTCGATTTGGCTCAGTTTAGCTTTGGTCATTGCATGTTTTAGGCTTATTTTGCCATGAATTAGGACTGTTTTGGGTCATGCTTGCCATATGCTTTTCGTTTTGTATAGCTTTGGTTCAAGTCCCTTGACTAGTTTTAGGCCTTAAGCCTTATGCATGCATGATTGACATGTTTATGTGATTTGGCATCACTCATAGTATCATTTCATAGTATGTAATGTTGTCATTTTTATATGCTTTTCATTCCTTTCAAGTGTTCTTAAAAGTCCCCCTTTGATGCTTAAGTTTTAGGCCAATTACCGTGCATGTTTGTGTGTGCATTTGTCTCTTATTCTTTAGCACTTTGGCCACTGTTTGGGACCTATTAGATAGCTATCCATCCTGGTGTAAGTCCATCCTTTGCATGTTGTTGCATGCTCGCCATGTGTGTTGTTGAATACTTGGCCTATTGGCATGTTGTCGCATGCTTGAGTCACATTGCATTTGGCATGCATTTTCTTTGATAAATTGCTTTGCATGTTTCCATGCTAGTTCCCTCACATGTTGCTGCATGTTTGTCATTAGCATTGTTGTTACATGCCTCGCATGCTCATTTGTTTAGGTTGTATACCTATTGCACATTGCTTGTTTGCGTGCTCATATTGCAATAGCTTGCGCTCACTGCCTAGGTTGCATAGCATTAAGCATGCATCCCTTGCCTCTTAATCAACCATGATAGAGGTTGAGACCCTTTTACGTGTTTTGTATGCATTTCATTTGATATTAAAATGCACACTTGACACCTTTGGCCATCATGCATCGAAATGCGTTATTAGTGGCCCGAGGGTCGAGAGCCATACTCCCTTGAGTTCATAGCATGATAGGGAGGGTGGTCGTGCATACATTTGGCTTGTAAATTCCATGCCATGCACTGTCTATCCTCTGTTGCAGCAAAACCAGTGTTCTGCAGGAAAAAATGGCCGGTCGGCCATCCTCAATGCCGGTCGGCCATCAATGTCCAGCCGACGGCCCCATTTTTGGTCGATGACCATGTTGTAATGGCCGGTAGTGTTTTCTCTTGGCTCGTGTCATCCCACAGTGTTCAGGAAGTAATTTGGAAGCACACTTGGGACTTGTGCAGTCTTCAGAGGAAAAAAACAGTGCAAACAGAGGCAAAATGTGGCATGGCAACGGGTTTTTGAGCGAGGCATCCGAGCATGCATGCATTTGTCCCTCTTCCCGAGGCTGCTTTACCGCTTTATTAGCTTAGTTAATTTGTTTAACTAGTTAAGTGGTTTTGTAATAATTGATTAGCTTTATTAGTTAGTCAATTTGTATTATTCTTTTGGACCCTCCGTCGAGAGGGCGAATTTTGTAATAAGTGTGCGTGAGTGTGTGAATGTCTTCCAACCCCATGTCTTTCTCCCTTTTACTTACCTGCTTTCAATGGTTTGTTTTAGGTCATGTTTCAATTGGCATCCTTATGCTCGCATTTTTGCATCATTCATCTGTCTTGCATGCACCGGGCTCGGCGCATCATACTAATTGCATAGCATTTCAATTCTAACTTGAATACGTGTATCGAGTTGTCGCATTTCACATGCCGTTCTTAGATTAGCCGAGCCTATTCTAGCTGCATTTTGTATGCATTGCATTAGCCATCTTAACATGAGCTAGGATCATGCATTTGATTACTAACTAGCTATTGTTTTGGCTCGGAGTACATTGTAAGTGTTTATGCTTTAGCATCTTGCATGCGTGTGAGTGTTCACATGAAAGCATGCTTGCCATGAGGCTAATTACTTATGTGATATAACTGCTTGAATGCCTGTTGGTGAAGGTTGGATTACTTGAATTGGAACAATTCATTGAAATCCGTGTTTTAGCCTACTTGCGAGTAGCAAATTTCAAACCATTTTCTAAACAAACGGATATGCAATGCTTTTTTCCAAATTAGGCGATCTAGTCTATACTTGTTTTGTTGTGCGCATCACATTGTAATTCTAGCTAATTAATTGGAATAAGAGCACATAATGTTTTCAAAACTAGATATCATGGTTAGTAGAGGCCGATCTTTGATCGGGCGAGCGGGGGTGCTCACGAAGTGACCTTCCCCAATCGTACCCAAGTTCCCGAGCTGAGGCAACTTTGGTGATGACGGACACATGGCCTTAGGCAACGAGTCAGGGTTTCCTAAATTCCCCCAAAATAAATATTTAGGTGGCGACTCTATATCTGCAAAGCAATCCATGTTTGGCACTTCTTTCTAAAAATCTGTTTTTCAAAATGATTTGCCAGATTTGGACTCTTTGATGATCCATCGATCTTGCATTACACCCTGCGAGATTAGATACAGGACCGTGACATTGAGTCCTGAACTGTAGTGAACCCCAAATGAACAAAACGGGATTCCCTCCCAGGACGTTCGGGGACGTCTATAGTTTCTGGCGACTCTGCTAGGGAGTTAGAGAACTTGACTCGAACTCATGATATCTTGTTTTGATTACACTTTGTGTTTCTTTGCATTGCATTTGCATTGGTGCGCCTAGGATACCGTGTTTGCCATCTACTATTCTTGAACGGTTTGCCGGAGGCTCACTTTGAGAAGCGTGCCATAAGGCTAACCGGCTACAGGCTCTGCCACGATGGGAACACAAACCCCGATTTTTACAGGCGCACCCTTTTTGGCCATTCGACCTAGTGCATATTTAGAATCCATAGTGGCCATTCCAAGCTAGGACAGGTTGCTTACCCGATTGTAGGTTGTTTGAAAACCCCTGTGTACGTAGTGAAACCCTAGCTCCTGACAAAATAGGACAGGGAAACCCTACCTCTCCATAGGGGTGTTTTTGCTCTTACTCGCTTGTTATGTGCTTTTTGAGTTGACCTCTAGAGGAATGCACATATTAGTTTGCAAGTTTGGGTATCAGGCCTGCAAGCATCAATGTTTTGAGAATCAGTTATATCTACGGGTATCAAATTCAGTTTTTGGATAAGTAATTTGGGAACAATGATCAGTGATCGACTACAATTATTCAGTTGTGCTTATAATTGTTTGGGTAAAATTGGGCTGAGATGTCGCTTGTTTTCTCTTTCAAGGGGGGATTCAGAGATTTAGTTCAAAATAGCCAGTGTTCTCCTTCGCCGAAGCAAGGCAGACATCTGATCCGTCAGTCACCGGCCACGTCACCTCCATTCAATTCAGCGGATTTATGATGGCACAAAATTCGGAGAAAATTGTGGTTATGGCAGCCGCATTAAACCAAAGGATCATCTTACAGGGTGAGACCGATGTTGAGGTACCACACCCGCCAGGTCGCCTGTCGCGCGCCCGATCTGGGAACCCCAGTTGTTTCAAACTCGTGAACCCACCACGTTTGAGTTAATGGGAATGATTGGCGACCTTCAAAGATCTGTGGCTGGCCTAGCCTACAGAATGTCGGCTTCGCCACCAACTGCATCGTATACTGGGAACTTCATGCCGCAAGAGCCCCCGCTACTGGGGCAAATTGTAATTGAGCTCAGCCAACCTGAAGCTGTCTCAAACTCCAGCAACAACACGTTGATGACGATGGGGCTTCGCACTGAAGTAGCAACCCAAACCGTCCACCAAGCTGAGGCTAGTGGAAAGAACAAGATGAAGGCAAACGCAGATCCCTATGCACAACTCTAGCAAGCTGTTGAGGCTCTGAAAGCCGGGGGGTTGAATAAGCAACAAGTACTTGCAGTTGTGACTAAGACCGTGGATGACATTTTCCCCATTCAGACCGAGAGCTATTCAAGCCAAAAGGAAAATCGGGATATGGACCGTCATATTCGAACAGTTCCTTCCCATCCTAACCCTGCATCTGGGAAAGATCAAAGAGCCAAGGCAGCACCTGCTGATCCTTTTGCTAGTGCATCCAGGAAAGGTCCACAGACTTCGAAGTATCTGCCCCGAGGGCGCAGAGTCTTTCATGCCCTCTACATGCCTTTGTCTAAGGCTTTTCGAATCCTTTCTAAAAAAGGTCATCTTGAACCTCTTGAACCTTGGCCTCTCCCGAGCAACCTTCCTCTCTCACACGATGCTACCCAATACTGCGCGTACCATCAACAGATTGGTCATACCACCGACAATTGTTTCCGTCTTCGCCATGAAGTATAGGATTTAATTGACAACGAGGTCATCATCCCGCCAAGCTTAGCCAAGTCTATCGTCACTAGATCTGTGGATTTGGGGGATAATACGATGTATGTAATCGAGGGATGAACCACCTGCGGTGAGACTCATTTCGATGCTTGATGCGTATGGCACGCACTATTTTGAGCATTTGCGAATGCTAATTTTTGTACTTTCTGACATGGGTATTGAGTCAATTTGTTGTGTTGAGTCTGTCTCTTTGTTTTGAGTCAGTCCTTTGTTTCTAGTCTATCTTGTTGAATCGAGTCAGTCCTGTTGTACAGAAGTCGGGTGATTCCGGGAATGTTACCCCAGGCATCACTATTTTGCTTTGCGTTTGTCTTTTTGCTTTCCTTTGGAGTCAATTTCTGCCGTGGAGCCAGTTACACCAACAAATATGAATGAAACAGCAATGGTTTTTCATGCTTTTGTGCCTGCCTTAAGCCGGTTGTCCCAGAAGATGTGAATGAAACGATAGTGTACTTTTTGCCTACTTTTCCGTGCCTCAAACTCATTGCATTGACCTAAGTTTTTCAAAACTTTTCTAACACTGTGATGAAAACGAAAAGGGAGGAATTCCTCAAGTTTTGCAAAATTTGATCAATTGAGAGAAAGAAAGGCATGCTATGCCCTTAATGAATGAGATCATGTTTGTTAATGTGAGTACTGAGAAGGACCCTAGCTTGATCTAGATTGGTTCCGCACTGTCTTCAGCGTGAGCGATTTGTCACTTTCTTGAAAAATTTTCAAAAAAAATGTTTTGCGCAGTCCTGCGAAGACCTGTGTGGAATCGCTCTTGAGATTGTGCAACCTAGGATCGCTCTCAGCCTCGAGACTCGACCCCTTGCTTTCGAACCTTGAACCTAGATTCAGAATGTTCAACGGTCAACCACCATGTAAGGCCTGTGTGGCCGGATCAAAAGCGGCCCTCGAACTAGGGGCAAGGAAGTCAGATCAAGAAGATTAGATGTTGTCAAAAGGAGCTTGCAAAGCTAGATCAGAAGCACCCCTCGAACTAGGGGCAAAAGATGCCAGATTGTGCTTGAAGAGCCGAAGATGGATCATTCCACAAATCAATGAAGATTGGCAAGAATGCCAAACCCCAAAAGGGAGGAAAGAAGAAGGTATTGCTGAAGGGTAATCGAGTTCCTATCCACAACACTAGGGGCAAATTCAGCCCCCATTGGATGGACTCCCGCATCGTCAGCGAACAACAGCTATTCTCCTAGATTCAGATAATTTCAAGATCTCAAAACCATTTGACATGGACAAAGCTACACTTTTACCCTTGAGAGGCTCGCTAGGCCAAAAACCCAGAAGGGTGACCTAGACAAAAGTTAGAGCAAAAAAAAAAAAGAAACGAAAAGAAAAAAAGAAAAAAAGAAAAAGATGAAAAAGAAAAAGAAGAAAAGGATTGAAAAGAAATTAAAAACAAAGCTCGCAAGGTTGAAAACCCAGAAGGGCGGCCTTGGCAAAAGTTAGAGCGCAAAAGGAGAGGTTAATACCCGAGTGTACCTTAACCTCGAACTACGTAAGGCTTGATTCCCATGTTTGGGATATGTAGGCAATTTCATTCTGAAGTCCAGCTGTAAACACTTCTAATTCGTTTATGTCCATGTAATGGTTTTGATCATCCTCGCCTTCTCTGTATCCGGGAGTTCGGTTGTGTTCGTCACTCTGAGGACTGATTACAATTTGCTGCGGCACCATCCAGAAAAAGGGCAACTTTCTGTTGCCATGAGTTGCCATTCAAACAAGGGGCAACTTTCCGCTGCCATGCAACGCCGTTGTGACAGGGGGCAATTTTTCCATTATTATGGACCCGAGGTTGTGCATCTCAAGAGTAAGTTCTGTGCTCGTTGAGCAGTGGCCATTTGCAAAAACCGTTTTAGAGAATTTTTACTAAAGTCAACTAATTCTCTCGAAAAATTACTCCATCTTTCTCCAAAACTGGACCATTTTCTTGGACCCAAAAAGGAAAATTTTCAGTGCTCATAGCCTAACTTGCATGATTTTCAAACCAAAAATCGAACAAGTATGTTAATCTAACTCTCATCTTGGTCAAAATTGTTTTAGCAGAAGCAAAAACAAAAAATGTTCAAAATAATGAATTAGGGGCACAGTTGAGTCAGGTGTTCTGTCTTTTCCCTGTTGCCAACTTACTTGCCAAGAAGGGCACTCCATTTGCCAACAAGGGCACAACTGAGGTTAATAACAAAGGGCTGAAAGTTCTCTCACCCTTCGAGCAGCAAGGTATCAAGCTAAGTGTGAAGCACGAATCGGAATGAATCAAGGTACTCCACTCCCTCATCTGGGACATCAACTAAACGTCACCAGAGGAAATAGCCGCGAGCTAATACTGTTGGGCATGAACCCACAAATTCCTATTTATCCATCAACCACTCAGGGGAGGGATGAAAAATGAGAGATTGAAGAATAGAGAGATGTGCGATGAGAGAAAAAGTGAGAAGAGGGCTTTTTCAGAAAAACAGAGCCTGAGGGCCGAGTGATGTGAGAATCACAAATGAGAAAGGGTGGAAAACAATACCCGGAGAAACTGGCTCCTCACGAACTAAGATGTCTCTCGTCTTTGGAACATGTCTGTGTGTCGTGTCTTTTGTTTTTGTTCTATCTCGATTCTTGTTTTGAGTCGTTTCGAGTGTTACTCGATGTGTTTAGGTTGTTACCCTTTGATTGTCGGTCGAGTCGTTTTTGCTGTGTTTAGTCGTAGGCTCAACCCAGTCAAAAACTCATTTCTTATTTCAAAACAAGTTGTTTTGTGCTCAGAGTGCTGTGCCATTCTCCACGTTTGTGCAAAACAAGATCTTTTCCTTCATAAGCTGCAGGGTTCAACCCAAGTCATGTGGGAACAATAAAACCAGGACCTATTTGAAACTATGGGTTCCAGGCTGCGATGCAAAAGAAAAGAAGAAGGATTCAGAGCATCTGAGGTTGTTTCGACTTACATTTGTCTTTCCATCCTGTGTGTCCAAAATGAATAGAATGCTGTGTTATGGGCTGTGAGTTCAGAATGAGCAATGTTCAGAATGGGCTATGTGTGTGTTTAGAATCAGGAGTGTCCTGCATAAGCCATATGAACAGAGTAATGTGTTGCAAGCTGTGTGTTCAAAATGAGCATTCTATGTGATGAACATGTTGGGAACTTGTGATTAGTTCCACTTCCAGTGCCTTCCGGTGTTGATTTTGCAAAAGTCATACCTATGTTACTTCATATTTGCTTATCGAGTTGTTGCTCATTTGATTACCAAGTTATCGCAATTTTGTTTATCGAGTTGTTGCTCTTTGCTTATCGATTAAGGTCTTATTGTTGCTTATTAAGTTAATTTGTTTTATTTGTTATGTTGGTATACCCGACCTGGTAATACATGCATGTTCAATTTCCATTCGATTACGTGGTTATGTAATATGATGCGATGCGATGTACAAATGCAACACTTTTTCAGCAAAAAGCTTGTTTCATTCCATTTTTTTTTTTTCAAATACATAGTCTTGAGAAAGTAAAACCTACCTCAGGCAGTACAATGTGCTCAATCTACCAAAAAAAAGAGTAAAGCAAAAAAGAAGAGAAAAGCAACGAAATGTCTGAACAGAGCAAAGAAGAAAAGGCAGCAGAAAGTCTGGATCAAAATCTGTCATCTCAAGTACGGGGGTCGGTCCTAGTCCTCTTCCTAGACGAAGGTCTAGGATCACCACCATCATCTCCAAAATCAGAGTCTGAGCTATCCCCGGCCTCGCCCTACGATAACGCCGCCTCCTCATCTGACTCGTCGTCATCTGGAGCGTGCCCTCAGGAGCTGCTCTCAGCGTGAGTACACCTATGTCTGCCTCAGCTATGGATGGTCATCCTCTGCCTGACTCCCCTGACTCCCCGAGCAGGAACAAATGGTCCAGCTGGCACGCCTCCTGTGGCTGAAATCTGGAACAGGGCCTGAAAAGGACAAATGGCAAATGCATCAGTTGCAGATAAAACAGAATGCAGTGTTTGAATACAGTGTATGAATGCCATGAGTAACGCTATGAGCAGTATATGGGTTGCAGTGCATCAGTGTCGTGAGTGCTGTGTTTCAAGTGCTGTGTCAATAGTGTGATGCATCAAATTATGTATGAAACAGATTAGGTGGAGTTTGAAACTGTTGTTGAAAGAACTTACCGGGATATTGTAGATGGTCAACAAGTCAAGGCACCGCTACAGCATCCCTATTGCTGAGGCAATCAACTCCAGGGACTGGCGAGTGTACTCGATAGAAGCCTGCAAAAGTATTGAAGTCATTAGTATTCTGCGGGATATCAAGAGAATTGAATTGACTGTACAAAATGCAAAGTTTAGTAGTGCATACCGGGGTCGAGCCATAGACTCCGACGAGCTCGGAATCAGCCGAAGAAGGGGCGAAGGGAATCTGATAGGTCTCCCCACCCTGCCATCAGCATGTGATCATCGTAGGCAGTGCTGGTCACTCAGCTCCCTGTTCTCTCTAGGACCCACTCCTGCTTCGAGCCGGAGGTACCCTCTGTGCCCTCGGTGCTCCTGCTCCAGCCGCTGGTGCCGCAGACCTCCCCCCCTCAGCTCGACGAGTACTACTTAGAGGCGGCATCAGATAGCCCTGGATAAACTCGGTGTAGTCGCCCTCACCTCTAAAGCACTCTGCATCCCAACCTATCGTAAAATCGACCATCTCCTGTGGGGTGTACATCTCTATCTGTCTCATGGTCATAGGGGGAGGTACTGGAACTACCTGCTCTAGTAAGCAGAGGGTCTGCCTCAAGAAGCGCTCACCCAAGTACCAAGCGCAGCAGACTAGACCCTCTAGCAGAACTCTGAAATGGGCAGTTTCTCGAGCACCGGCATACCGCTCCCGAACCGCATCAGGCAACGAGGCCCAAGGCTGCCAGGTGATCTGCAAGTAAAACACAGTTTGTTATCTACTAATATTGAGAGTACAATATAAAGCGAAGCTTAAATGAACTGAAATGTTTGACATATCTCGGCTGCGGTGATGGTGTCAAAATAGCGGCGAAAGAACATGAAGGACTCCCATGGCCTCCACTCGCATCTCACGTCAAAGCGGTGAGAGAATAAAACACCGAGAGCAATCTCCTCATCTGGCACTAGGGCAAGCCTAGGGAAGTAGGCATACACCCACAACTGTATAGTGTGACAGAATAGATATGAGCATGCTTGGCAGATAAAGCAATATACAGATAAAGCAGTATACAGATAAAGCAGAAAGCTGTATGTTCAGTGTATTGTGCAGTGTGTGCAGTGTACAACCAGTGTAAAGCAGATTGCGCACGCACAATGTGTGTAATGTACAGATAATGGAAAACGGAATTGGAAAGACAAAAAAAGGAAACATGTACCTCTCAGGCTCGCCAGTAGCCTCCAAGTAACTGCCCGCTGAGGCGGGAAGATGAGCTCATGTACCCGTAAAGAGTGGCCAAGCCCGCGCCACCCTAGTCGTAGCGGCGAATCTGTGTCACATCCACGAGCGTGCTCAGTAGGTAGAGGGCGACAGTGTTCACCCAGTCGGTGAAGAGCGTGGTCCCCAACAAGAACATAATGAAGCCACAAGCGTACTGCTCCTCCTCCTCCCGGGTGGTAGGCGTTTGGATCCGGAAGTGATCCTCAAACCATGAGTACCGCATGAACCCTGCCCGAGTAAGAGGTGGCCGATCGCCAAGCAGGTACATCTGAGCAGCATCCCACTCATCCATGTCTGTATCAAAGGGAATCGGATCACCCCCCACTCCGATGCTTGTGAGCATGGAGAAGTCGAAGGGAGTCATCGCCATCTCCCCGGTGGCAGAAAGGTGGAAGGAGTCGGTGGTATCCCACCACCTCTCCACCAGAGCAGCAAGAAGGGGCCTGCTCGTAGTGAGGCGCGAGAGTCCCATGCAAAAGGTCTAAAAGCCGGTTCGGTCAACAATACGACGAACCGCATCAGGCAGCTCCATATACCAACCTCAGGCAGTGGCGTTCCCACACCCCCGGAAGGCATAGGAATCTCCCTATGGTCAAAACAAATAGTTGCGAAGCAGTGTTACAAATGCAGTGTTGAAAGCACTCAGAATTGATGAAGATACAGCGTGTGTACACGTATTCAGATTCAAACAGATATGGAGTGCGGGTGTGCTTGTAGTGAACTACAGCATATGATGTATCAGTGTGTTTGAGTGGTTCAGTTGAAGATACAACGTGTGTACACATGTTCAGATTCAAACAGTTATCGGGTGCGGGTGTGCTCGCAGTGAACTACAGCATATGATGTATCAGTGTGTTTGAGTGGTTCAGTTGAAGATACAGCATGTAGACATGGACACACTGATTTTGGTTTCTTGGGTCATCCATGACTTGCTTTCTAGAGCTACCATGCAATCTCGCTTGTAGGCTTCGAGTGTTGAATCCTCTAGCATGCTCTACTTGCATCATTTCAGTGGTTTGGCATCACTTATAATGATATTTCAGTCCATATAGTATGCTCCTATACTTGCATTTATTACCTATTCCATGCTTTGGATAGTTCGGGTTTTATGTTTCATGAATCTATCATCATGTATGCCACCATGCTTAGGCATTTGGGATGCCATCTAACTGGGTTTTTGGGCTCATTTTGATGTGTCATACCTCTGATTTTGGTTGCCTAAATCATGCCATGTTTGGTTGTATTAGTTGTAGTGTAACCCCTCTTTTATGGCCTTGTATGCCTCATGTTTTGCCCCTTGGATTTAGCTCATTTTAGCTTTGGTCATTGCATGTTTTAGGCTTATTTTTCCATGAATTAGGACTGTTTTAGGTCATGCTTGCCACATGCTTTTCGTTTTGTATAGCTTTGGTTCAAGTCCCTTGACTAGTTTTAGGCCTTAAGCCTTATGCATGCATGATTGACATGTTTATGTGATTTGGTATCACTCATAGTATCATTTCATAGCATGTAATGTTGTCACTTTTACATGCTTTTCATTCCTTTCAAGTGTGCTTAAAAGTCCCCCTTTGATGCTTAAGTTTTAGGCCAATTACCATGCATGTTTGTGTGTGCATTTGTCTCTTATTCTTTAGCATTTTGGCCACTGTTTTGGACCTAGCTGTCCATCTTGGTGTAAGTCCATCCTTTGCATGTTGTTTCATGCTCGCCTTGCGTGTTGTTGAATACTTGGCCTATTGGCATGTTGTCGTATGCTTGAGTCACATTACATTTGGCATGCATTTTCTTTGATAAATTGCTTTGCATGTTTCCATGCTAGTCCCCTCACATGTTGTTGCAGGTTTCTCATTAGCATTGTTGTTACATGCCTCGCATGCTCATTTGTTTAGGTTGTATACCTATTGCACATTGCTTGTTTGCGTGCTCATATTGCATTAGCTTGCTCTCAATGCCTAGGTTGCATAGCATTAAGCATGCATCCCTTGCCTCTTGATCAACCATGATAGAGGTTGGGACCCCTTTACGTGTTTTGTATGCATTTCATTTGATATTAAAATGCACACTTGACAGCTTTGGCCATCATGCTTCGAAATGGATTATTGGTGGCCCAAGGGTCGAGAGCCATACTCCCTTGAGTTCATAGCATGATAGGGAGGGTGGTCGTGCATACATTTGGCTTGTAAATTCCATGCCATGCACTGTCTGTCCTTTGTTGTAGCAAAACCAGTGTTCTGCAGGAAGAAATGGCCGGTCGGCCATCAATATCCAGCCGACGGCCCCATTTTTGGTCGATGACCATGTTTTAATGGCCGGTGGTGTTTTCTCTTGGCCGGTGTCATCCCACAGTGTTCAGGAAGTAATTTGGAAGCACACTTGGGACTTGTGCAGTCTTCAGAGGAAGAAAATAGTGCAAACAGAGGCAACATGTGGCATGGCAACGGGTTTCTGAGTGAGGCGTCCGAGCATGGATGCATTTGTCCCTCTTCCCGAGGCTGCTTTACCGCTTTGTTAGCTTAGTTAATTTGTTTAACTAGTTAAGTGGTTTTGTAATAATTGATTAGCTTTATTAGTTAGTCAATTTGTATTATTCTTTCGGACCCTCCGTCGAGAGGGCGAATTTTGTAATAAGTGTGCGTGAGTGTGTGAATGTCTTCCAACCCCACATCTTTCTCCCTTTTACTTACCTGCTTTCAATGGTTTGTTTTAGGTTATGTTTCAATAAGCATCCTTATGCTCGCATGTTTGCATCATTCATCTGTCTTGCATGCACCGGGCTCGGCGCATCATACTAATTGCATAGCTTTTCAATTCTCACTTGAATACGTGTATCGAGTTGTCGCATTTCACATGCCATTCTTAGATTAGCCGAGCCTATTCTAGCTGCATTTTGTATGCGCTGCATTAGCCATCTTAACATGAGCTAGGATCATGCATTTGATTACTAACTAGCTATTGTTTTGGCTCGGAGTACATTGTAAGTGTTTATGCTTTAGCATCTTGCATGCATGTAAGTGTTAACATGAAAGCATGCTTGCCAAGAGGCTAATTGCTTATGTGATATAACTGCTTGAATGCCTGTCGGTGAAGGTTGGATTACTTGAATTGGAACAATTCATTGAAATTCGTGTTTTAGCCTACTTGCGAGTAGCAAATTCAAACCATTTTCTAAACAAACGGATATGCAATGCTTTGTTCCAAATTAGGCGATCTAGTCTATACTTGTTTTGCTGTGCGCATCACATAGTAATTCTAGCTAATCAATTGGAATAAGAGCACATAATGTTTTCAAAACTAGATATCATGGTTAATAGAGGCCGATCTATGATCGGGCGAGCGGGGGTGCTCACAAAGTGACCTTCCCCAATCGTACCCAAGTTCCCGAGCCGAGGCAACTTCGGTGATGACGGACACGTGACCTTAGGCAACGAGTCAGGGTTTCCTAAATTCCTCCAAAATAAATATTTAGATGGCGACTCTGTATCTGGAAAAGCAGTCCATGTTTGGCACTTCTTTCTAAAAATCTATTTTCAAAATGATTTGCCAGATTTGGACTCTTTGATGATCCATCGGTCTTGCATTGCACCTTGCGAGATTAGATACAGGACCGTGACATTGAGTCCTAAACTGTAGTGAACCCCAAATGAACAAAACGGGATTCCCTCCCGGGACGTTCGAGGATGTCTACAATTGTTCCCAATCCTGTACGGCATCTATCTTTGAGGAGTCCACAGTCACTCCCTCTCTAGACAGTACATGCCGCAAAACTTCACCTCTGTTAACCAAAACTCACACTTTTTAAATTTGGCATACAATTGGTGCTCACTAAGTTAACCCAACACTACCCGTAAGTGAGTCTCATGTTCCTCTTCAGAGGTTGAATAAATCAAGATGTCATCGACAAAGATGACCACAAAACGGTCCAAGTATTCCCAAAAAATTCTGTTCTTAAAATCCATAAAGGATGCTGGTGCATTGGTCAACCCAAAAGGCATTACAAGGCATTCATAGTGGCCATAGCGAGTACAAAAGGCCGTCTTCTGAATGTCCTCCTGCCGGACTCTCAACTGATGGTACCCCGACCTCAAATCTATTTTTGAGAAGCAATGAGACCCCCTAAGTTGGTCAAATAAATCGCCTATTCTGGGTAGAGGATACTTGTTCTTAACTGTAACTCTATTCAACTTGCGGTAATCAATACACAACTGCAATGACCCATCCTTCTTCTTCGCAAAGAGAGTTGACGCTCCACAAGGAGATGTACTAGGGCGAATGAGGCCCTTGTCTAAAAGTTCTTGGAGTTGAATCTTCAACTAATGCAATTCGGTGGGTGCAAATCTATAAAGTGACATGGAAATCGGTGCCGTGCCAGACACTAATTCAATGGAGAACTCAATCTCCCGATGAGGTAGTAAACTAGTAAGATCTTCTGGAAAGACATCCGAGTATTCACAAATTACCCTTGGTAACTCAACATGAGCCCCGTAACTCTCACTATCCATGAGAGTTGCAAGAAGGCCACTAAGCTTGCTCCTACTACGAGGGTCAACAATTGGTGACAAGGCTCTATCAACTCAGTTCCCCAGAAAATAGAAACGATCACCACCCGAAGTGCACACTATAACTCTCTGACGGTAACAATCAATCACATCTTGATAAGAACACAACCTGTCCATGCCTAAAATGACATCAAAACTCGACATATCTAGCAACACAAAAGAAAACGGAAGTTGATGCCCGGTAACTTCTATTTCACAATCATGACAACCCCGGTCTAAATCAACGTATCCCCAACAGGTGACTCTACTCTAAGTGGAGGCACTAACCATGCTACTTCTATCCCCAATGCAGAAGCAAATGCAGTAGATATACATGAATGAGATGCACCCGTGTCTATCAATATATTAGGCAAAGAATTACACATTAAAAAAAAAAAAAAAAAAAAACCTCTCACAACTGAGGATTCTGGCAACTGCTCTGGCATGGTAACAGCATACATACGCCCCTATGGCCCCTAATTGACTTGCTCCTCTCTCGGAGCGTAGGCCTATTGTACTGACTGAGCCGAAGCTGCTCCCTAATTAACTCATGAAGCTTGGATTGGTTGAGCCTACTAGCGGCTCTGAGTCTGCCTCGACCCTAATGCGCCAGATGCGCCTCCCAACTGTGGGCAAGTTCTCTTCATATGCCCCGGCTGACCACACTGATAACAATTAAACCCTTGACCTTTATTCTGAGACTGAGACTGACTTTGAGATCGGTTGGGTGGTGGTACTATAAATTGCCCTCCTTCCTCCTGTGGGCATGAGAAGGCTTTGTGACCCAGTTGGGCACACTTGAAACACGAGAAGCTACTCGATGCACTTTTTCCCAGACCCGCACTAGGCAAAGGAAAAGCAGATCTAGACTGTTGTGGTTGGACTAGGATGGATAAGTGTTCCTGCTCTTCTTGTTCTGCCTATATTCTCCTTGAGACTCTTAGCCCCTAGACCTCAAACTCTGAAGCCTCTCCTCCTCGGCTTGTATGGAAATTTCTATGTGTGTCGCCATCTCCACAAGATGGGCATATTCCCGAATCATATCTTCGACAAGCTTGAACATAATTTTTGTTTTCAATTTCTCTTCAAATTCAATGCAACGGCGCTCTTCCGTTTCCACTAACTCTGGTGCAAATCTAGACAAACTAGAGAAGACCGCCTCAAACTCAGACGTGGGCATGTCGAATTGTTTGAGGTCTTTAAACTCTTGCCTCAGTCTCTCCTTAGCAGTGGGAGGTATGTACTTAGCTTGGAAAGCAACCGCAATGGCTTCCCATGTTGACTCCACTCTACCCTTAGCGTATTTCCAGCATTGACCCGCGTCTCCCTTAAGAGAGTAACACACTAAAGTCACTCTTAGTTCACTATCTTTGATGTGAAGCATCTCAAAGGTCTTGACAGTTTGTTCAAGCCACTCATCTACTTTCTTGGTCTCAGGACCACCATGGAACTCATCTGGTTTGGCTCGCAAGAACTCTCTAGCAAGGAAACTCGCCCTTGACTCCGTGGTGTTCTCTCGGGCTTGATTCTCCACCCTCAACAAGTTCATAGACTCTCTCAAAGCCCTTGCCATTTCTCGAGCTAGGGCCCCCATTATGGTTTGACCTGCTTGTCCCAAGATTCCAGCCTGCCCCACTTGTTCGGCCACCTTCACTTGGCCAGACTCTTCCTCTTGCACCGGAACCTCATGGACTGGTACCTCATGCACACCTTAACGAGCCCTACCATGCCTCCCGCCTCTACCACCACGGGTTTGACCTCTTCCTAACATCCTATAAATGACAATAGAATTAATTTAGCACACTAACCCACACGTGCCCGCAACTTGCCTTACACGTTTGATCGCAATAATTCTATATATTTCTCTAGCATATAACAATTAAATTTCACCCCACATAAGCACTTAGTCATATAAATACATACGAATTATACTCTTATGATGAGATTCGTCCCATGAAAAACCAAGAATTCTTAGTAAAATGAGTATTGATCAAGTACCCTTCTAATAAGACCTCAAGGAATTTAACAGGCTCAAACAACATCCCAAAAGTCCAATCTCATACCCATTTAGTCACATAAGCATGTTATCACATAGTCACAAAATGCATAACACTTCCTGAGCATGCTAAATGAACCCATTGTGGTTAAACAACCACTTCCCATGAGCTCCAAGTATTCAAACCCGGTAGCTCTGATACCAAGTTGTAACGCCCCAAATTTCTAGTACAAATGATAAAACAATCATGGCTCTTTCAAGGAAAACTGAATATAAATCTCCAAACTTACATTATATGATACAATAGTTCTTCATGCAACAATACATTAATCCAACAACAAGTAAATAAACAAATAAATACCCCCAAAGGTTTACAAGTTTCCAAGGCTTGAGCCTGGTTACACAAAACGGTTATTCAAACCCACACAAACACAGCCCTTGGCTTACAAATAGAGTCACAGCAAAATAAAAACATTGTACTCCCAATACACATACTTCCACACCCCTAGTTGGGTGGGATCACAACATCTTTTCTTGCACAAAAATTCCGTAGGGTGAGCATAAAGCCCAGTAGGAAATTCTTAACAAAGTATATACATTTTATACAAGTCTCAAGAGATGAAATGCACATGCCATGCTATGTCCTTTTTGAAGATAAATCATATTTTGATCTTTTACAAACCATCATGCTCAATGATATCATGCAATTTCAATTGTTCAAAACTTAACAATTTATTTCAAGGGCGGTAAATACGACTTTGGTAATCCCCAGGTCGGTGTCTGCAAGTAGACTATACAAGTACTACCAAATTGTCACTTTTACCAGTATTAACCGAAAGGCTTGACACCTATCCGCGCGGGTTTTTGGTCTTTTGCCCCGGACTCTCAGGCCAACTTATTCAACATCATCTACACTACCTATCAAGACTTACCAACGTATTTACCCCAAAACCATTCCATGAAAACTTGATTCTCAACATTCTTTTCTCAATGCAAGTTTTCAAATCAACTTTCAAAGTTTAATGTAATCAAATGAATTGATATGCTAATTTCACAAGATAAATATAAATACTTTTATTCCAATTCATCATCCAAGGAATAACACAATTTCCTCTTCTCAAGTATCCTCAACAATTAGTTATTTCAAGACTATTTCAATATTTCGAACAATAATTTCCAAAATGAACACAACAAAGCCCTCAAGAAGTTAACCAACTTTGATGAAGAACCTATGGCAGAATTCTAATGGATCTTAAGAAATCAAGGTTTTGATGCAATTTGGCATAGGGAAATGTAAAGAGAAGGGAGAGGAAAGGGTTTTTAAAGAGAGATATACAAAAGTGATCTAAAATATCATATTCATGAACTGATATAACATGGTCCGCTCGAGCGTGGAAAGCCCCGAGCGAACAAGCGGCCGCTCAAGCGAACAAGCAACTTCTAATGCATTTTTGTAGACACCCCATTTTTTACCGTCCTCAAGACTTGGATGTCATCGTTTGAACACTTGATGATCATCCATGCTCATGTTTGTTTTGAGTTCCTGAAGGTCTCGGTTGTGCGCCTTGCCTTGGAGCCTCTCAACTTGTCTGTTTTGTGCTTGGTTGTGGACCAAGAGCTTTTGGCTTTGTTTCTGAGGAAAGGAGGTGGCCTGTTGGCCAGCCCTACAACCCATCGGCCAGGCCCCATGTCCATCGGCCAGGCCCTCTTTCCATCGGCCATCAGTGGTGGCCGATCGGCTTTACTAATGACCGGTCGGCCATATTTTTTGGCTGAGACCCTTTCCTTTGCTTTTGCAGATATTTTGTTGCCAGTTGTGCCAGCTGGTAAGCACAGAGTGCATCCTCCGTACACGTGTATGGAGGGATTGCACCAAGCTTCTAGCTTGTCCAACAAGCTCGAGACTTGGATTTCTATAAGAGAGGAGGCTCCTCTCCCCTTTTAGAGGTTTAGAAAAATTGCTTAGGGCTATACATATCCCTCTCTCTATATATTTGCACTAGTTTGTGCCTTAAAGTGGTTTTTCTTCACACTTTTGCACTAAAGCACCTACTGAAACACCTTCACTCTTGAGCTGAGGTACTTGAAGGTTTGTTTGAAGCTCAAAAGCTTGGTTTTTGCCTCAAAAGTTACTGTTTTGAAGTTGTTCTTCAAGGATGAGTAATAGCCTCTTTAAAGCTTTGTTTTCATTTCTTATTTGGCCCTATTTGCATGATGTTTTAGGCCTAACTTGCAACTACAAAAACTTTTTTTTTCTAAATGGTTAAGGTGGTTGTTTGAGACCTCTTTGGTGTTAGGGTTGGTTTACCCCCTTTGGTGGCTTGTTTGGCCTTGCCTTGAGCCATCTCTTAAGGCCTTTGAGGTCATCTTTGTTTGGTCTTTTAGCCACTAAAATCTAGTGGATTTTCAGTGGTAAAAATGTGGTTTTGAGATCCAAAATGAGAGGGGGTGGTCCCCTCTCCTCTTGTCTTGTTTGCTTGCCTTATTGGCCTCATTATTGAGCATGTGTTTCTAGCATGTGTTGGCTTGTTCTCAGCCTATTTTTTGCCCTATTTCACCATGGAATAACTCTATTTTGGCTTGGTTGAGTCACCACATGCATGCTTTTTACACTTGTAGTGTAATCTTGCCATTTAGCCTTGTGTACTCAATGCTTTGATCCATCATGCTAGCCTATTTTGGTCCTATCTCAGCATGTTTTTGGTGTTATTTTAGCATGCCTTAGCTCTGTTTTGGGTTGGTTTGATTGGCTCTTGCATGCTTCATACCCTTGTAGTGCAATCCTCCCTATAGCCTTAACATACATCATGCTTTGGACCACCATTTTAGCATGTTTTTGGCTCCACTCCAGCAAGTTTTTACTCATGTTTTTCCATGCTTAAGCTATGTTTTAAGTGGTTTTGGTCATGCATGCCTTGCTTTGTATAGCCATAGTGCAATCTTGCTCACTAGCTTGGTGTTTTGAGTTCACTAGCATGTATTGCTTTGGCTATTTACATGATTTAGCATCATTTGATATATGATTTCAGAGTATGTTTCACTTTCGTACCCTCGTGTGTATCGCTCTTTCAATGCTTTGAAGGGTTGTGTTTTATGCCTTAACCATGAGCTAATTTGTATGCTAGCCTGCCTAAGCTTTTTGGGCTACCATCTCAATGTGTTTTTGGTCTTATTTTTCCATGATACAACTCTGTTTTTGGTTGGTTAGAGCATCCCTCATTTGCTTCTTACACTTGTAGTGTAATCATGCTCATTGGCCTTGCATGCGTCACGCTTTATGCCTCTCATTCTAACATGTGTTAGCTATACTCAATGCATGTTTTGGCATTGTTTTGACCTTCCTTGGGACTATTTTGTCTCATCTTGGCCCTTTGGGGCTTGCTTGATATGGCCATGGTACAAGTACCTTAGCTAGTCTTGAGCTTTGAGCCTCCTAGCATGTCTTATTTGTGATATATGCATGATATGGCATCATTTGGAATGTAATTTTAGAGCTTATATCTTTGCTATACTCCCATGTTTATCACTCTTTCATTGCTCTTGAGAGTTGCACCTTTATGCCTTGTTTGTGAGTCAATGCATGAGCATCATTCTCTTGCCATTCATGCTATCTTTTCAGATCATTTTGGCCACTATTTTGGCATACATGAGGTCTGTTTGGTGTTGTTTTAGTCCATTGAGCATTGTGTTTCATGGTCCTAGTGTTATCCTTCACTAGTGTTTAATGCTTAAGTGTTCTAGTATGTTGTGCATGAGTGTTTACATGTTAGAGTCTTGTGCATACCACCTTAACATGTCAAGATTAGCATGTTGTTTGCATAGCACATTGTTTGCATGTGTGTTGCATTGCATTGTGTTTTGATCAGATGTTGATCCAAACGCGAGAAACGAGGGGCGTTTTATACTTGAAGTGATGAAACGCGCCTCATTTCTTTGTCGCCGTCCCACTTGATTGTGCATGATAGGGTGGAGGCCTCTCGAGTCTTACGTGTTATTTGTGCATTCATCAACATTGTGCAAGCTTGACTCTTTGGCCATCATGCATTAAGATGCGTGATTGGTGGCTCGAGAGCCGAGCACTACACTCCTTTTAGCTTGAGACATGACAAGGAGTGTGATTGCACACACATTTTCTTGCAAATACACTGTCATGCCTCTGTTTGTGCTCTATTGCAACAAAAGGAGAAATTGCAGGAAGCAGTGGCCGACCAGCCATAAAAGTTGCCGACCGGCCACCAAGGTTGCCGATCGGCTATCAAAAGTGGCCGATGGTTATCCCTCTTGGCCGACCATCCCTTAGCATGTTCCTAAGGAGGGTCAGAAACATTCTGGAAGTTGGCATGATTTTCAGCAATACAGAAGAGTGCAAATAGAGGCATCATGAGGCACGGTAGTGGATTTCCGAGTGAAGCCAACCGAGCATGCATATCCCCCTCGCTTCCCAAGGCCATTTGTTTAAATTGCTTAGCTAAGTTAGTTCATTAGCTTAGTTATTTTGTAATTAATTAGTTAAGTGTTTAATTAATTAATTTAGTTTGTACTTAATTAACTTGGAAAAGTTAGTTAATTAGTTGATTTGTAATAATTAGTTTAATTAGCGTAGCTAGTTAGC
The DNA here is from genome assembly GCA_025200525.1 of Camellia lanceoleosa. Lineage (NCBI taxonomy): Eukaryota > Viridiplantae > Streptophyta > Magnoliopsida > Ericales > Theaceae > Camellia > Camellia lanceoleosa. The sequence continues at coordinate 173,694,267 of CM045759.1, read as the reverse complement.
TAAATTTGTTCGGACCCTCCGTCGAGAGGGCCAATGCTGTAATAAGTGTGCGTGAGTGTATGAATGTCTTCCAACCCCACATCTTTCTCCCTTTTATTTACCAGCTTTTGATGGTTAGTTTTAGGGCATGTTTCAATTAGCATACTTTATGACTTGCATGTTTGCATCATTCATTCGTATTGCATGCACCGGGCTCGACGTATCATTCAAACTGCATTGTATTTCAATACACTTAATTGAATACGTGTTTCAAAGCATGTTATCAAGTGTTGCATTCATATGCCATCTTCGAATTGCCGAGCCTACTTAGTTGCATTTGCATGTGTTGCATTAGGCATTGTTGACATAGCTAGGATCATGCATTGATTACTAACTAGTTTCCTGTTTTGGCTCGGAGTACACTGTGAGTGTTTATGCTTTAGCATCCTTACATGTGTGTAAGTGACTGCCATGATAGCATGCTTGCCATGAGGCTATATGCTTATGTGTTTAAATGTATGAATGCCTGTGAATGAAGGTTTGATTGCCTAAATTGGAACAACTTGATGATTGTGAGTTTTAAGCCCACTTGAAGTGACAAAATCATGTTTTTTTTTCTAAGCCCACTTGAGGGTGGTAAATCAGCGCTTTAGCCTACTTGCGAGTAGCACTTTCAAACCACTTTCAAAAAAAAAACATGAGTTGTTTTGTTCCAATCTGCGTGATTGAGTCTATACTTGTATGCCGTGCGCATCACATAGTACAGTTAGCTAATAACCGGAATAAGAACACATGTGTTTTCAAAACAACATATCATGTTTAGTAGAGGCTGATCCTTTGATCGGGCGAGCAGGGGTGCTCATTTCATGACCTTCCCTCCTCGTACCCAAGTTCCTAAGCCGAGGCAACTTTCGTGATGACGGACATGTGGCCTTAGGCATGAGTTAGGGTTTTCTAAATTTTCCAAAACAAAATATTTAGGTGGCGACTCTGAAATCTAGCAAAGCAGTCCATGTTTGGCGCTTTTTTATTAAAATCAATTTTCCAAAATGATTTACCGGATTTGGACTCTTTGGTGATTTATCAATCTTACATTGCACTTTGTGAAATTAGATCCAGAACCGTGACAGGAGTCCGAACTATAGTAGCTAAGAACTACCATTCGCGCCCTCGCACACGGAGCAGAGTTCGGGCGGTCTACAATTTTGCATTTTTACTTCGGGGGCGCTACTCCTCAACCCCGCCAAGTCGCTGCCCTAGGACCCGCCAAGGGGTGCTGCCCCTCAACCCCCGCGAGTTGATCGGACAGCTCGATCCCCGACATACTTAGCAAAGTGGCAAAACTGGGATCGCTACATTTTGGCTAAAACAGGGTAATACACCAACTCTAAACAATCTCAAATATTCTTAGGATAAAGTAATTACCATTTCATCATCAGGGAGCTTACTAATGCCCGAAATCGTAGGGTCAATCAAAATGAGATGTCTACAGCTACTAGTACGTGAATCATCTCAAGACATGAGATTGCGTATAAAATCACATAAGAAATAATAAAAAACACTAAGTACAATGCATGAAAATATATGCAAAGCATATAGATGATGAATAAAGAAATAAAATATGATGCCAAGAATATGAAAAGCTCAAAATAAATGGATAGAAAGATAAGAGGAGAAAAAAAAGGCATCCATGTATCCAAACTAAAGAAAAACAATTTAAAAATACAATAGAAGCAAATTACTAATGAAAATAAAAGCTATCAAGAATGAATTAACTACACTAACAAGGATACTAAATGAAGATATAGAAGCTATCAAGCAAAAGAAACTAAGAAACAAAAACAAAAGAAAAGAAAACAAACCAAAGTGCTTCCCTAATATAGGAATGTAGGAAAAGAAGCACTAATCCTCTTAAAATGCTACTAGAAGCTAGACATGATGAATTCATCCTCAATTACCAAGAATAATAAGAGGATGAAATCCATCCAAGCCATGGAAGCTTTTTGTTTCTCAAATATCAATGTATGTGTAACGCCCTAAAATAATAACAACAACCCAACTCATGATATTCAATGGAAAAGTAGCAATTTATATAAAATGGACCTTTCATCAATATTTTGTTATCGTACAAAAGATAACATTTGCATATATACATTCATAAATCCTAAATCCTAAATCTATAGCATATGACGTATGTAAATGAATTGGAACAAAAGCAAGTATAGATAAATTTATGTCCTAATAGCTACATCTTTCCAAGTCAACACTTAAAAGTGAGTTAAACTCAATACATAGAAAGCCCAAGGCTTGTATAAAATAATTACACAAAAGAAACAAAAATAAGCTCTTGGCTCCAAGTCCTCCCAACCTATGTCCTTGGTAAAGGCATATCATCAGCACCTGAAAGTTGTTTTCTACCTAGGGTGAGCTAACGCCTAGTAGAGATACTTGAACACAATGTATGAAGCTTGACAAACTCACATGGTGAATGCATATGCATGCCATCTGCCAAACATTATACTTTCTCTTTCAAAATAATGCAATGTCTCAATTACATTTATATCAATTCATAAAACAATTCTTTTTAATATCAGAAAATAGGGCAGTGGATACAAAACACCGGGAATCTCTAGGTATGTGTCTACTAGTAGGCTATACAAGCACTACTAAAGCTATTTTACCAGTACTAATCGAAAGGATCCCTAACCGCACGGGTTTGTGGACTACAGGCCAACATAATAAACCACAACCACACCTCCTAACCAAATTCACCAAGGTATACCCCCTTTTTTTTTCTCAAAACAATACATTTTCAATGATTAAGTATAAAATAATGCTCAATGCAAGATGTATGAGTAATTAGTTTCAATTAACCTAATCCTCATGTAATTTCTATAACAATCAAAGTTATCCTTCACCGATAACCCAAAACAAATATCTCTACTCAATAGATAAATTTCCAAAAATAGGTATAATCTCAAAAATCTCAAAATGGAAATGATAATATCTATATATATATCCAATTCCACTCTCGTCATCAACAAATACATTCATTTATTTTTCAAACCTAATATCTTTTCCCTTCTTTCATAAATCAAGCATTAATGATTTTCTAATAAAATATCATTTTCTTTCAAAAACACATTTAAGGAATGAAATTCTAACATTTCAACACAACTCAACAATATTCATACTCTTGTAACAATTCTCAAGAATTTATTTGAAAATCCCTCATTTGCATTTCAAAAATCAAACCCTAAATCAAAGCCCCCATCTCCCAACACATAACTAAGTTAAGAATCATACTAGAAGGTTGAAGAAATCCCTTGTCACATCCATCTAGACATATCCATTGAGCAACTATCAACATAACAACACCAAAACATAAATTAAGTTCTACAAATTCAACAAACATAGCACATAGTAGTAACATATTGGCATAGATTAATGATCTCAACTCAACAAGTCTTAGATAGATATACAATGTATATATATAAGGGCATAAATATAGCTTAAAAATCATGTAGATTCCAAATATCAAATCAATCCAAGTTCCATGCTCTTTTACTATATTTTCACAATAATATTCAAAATATTGATTTTGCATTTCATCCTCTTTATCAAATTCCAAATTAATAATCTTCACTTTTTAATTGAACAATCGGTGCCATTTGAATACTCGAATGGTGGCTATTATTATATTCAATCAATGGTAGATGAGTCTCAAGCCTTACAATTTCATCTATATAGAGCAAAATGTTGTTTCAAATCTTGGTACATTTTGGTACTTAGACTCTCGAGGCATGTGTTTCTTTCATCAACTAAATCATAGTCTTTAATAATAAATAAGGATGTCATCTATAAGACTTTCAATTGATGATAGTTTTAGAGATGGGTTGAGTTCATCAATATTTTCATTCTACATCCTTCTTGAATCAATTTTGGAATTTAATTTGTTTCATTAGGCAATCAATCCATCCCCAAAATAATATCAAATGAAGTCATATCAAGTGGGACTAAATTAGCATATACCTTGTTTCATGGTGTCCTTATTATTATTTGGTTAATCAAATGTCCTATTTTAAAATATTTGTCATAAAATAACACGCATCCACAAGACTTGAATAATTTCTCTATCGGTGGTTTCATCTTTAAACTCGAATATCTTGCAATATCTCTCATCATTCTTTCCATCCTATCATAGTCTACAAAACAAATCATTATACCATACACAAAGGTGTACAAGGAAGTCAAATTGTTAGCATTAGGAATCATATCTATCATTCCTACCTTCTGTTTGATGCCTACTACACTAGACATCCTGAGATAGCAACCTATAAGTTTGGGCATGACTCATTAAAGTTAAAACGACATCTAGACATATCCATTGAGCAACTATCAACAAGCACCATCTTAACATTGAACATAAACACAAAATGAGGTTACATAAACATTTACAATCGTTTTAGGCATACAAAACAATAAATACATAATGTGGATACCAAAATTACATTATCTAATATGTAAGGGTTTCCTCGACAAAATGCATGAAGTGTGCTAGATTCAAACAAAACTACGAATGAGACAAGCTTAGTGAATAGTAGTGCGTAATAATGAAATCGCAATGGTATATGTATCAAAACCAAACATCAAGATAGATAGTCTTCGACTTAGGTAGCCACAAATAGTCTATAGATAACTATGATGCTCACATTTGATCAACCCATAAGTTATGATCTTATCTCGATACATAAATATATGTATAATGCACTATTACTCGTTGTGGTGGCGACAACATAACTAATAAATTAGTATTCTTTTCCTTTAAAATCGATTCATATGCCT